>OX439483.1:259880181-260506123 GCA_949320155.1 Melangyna quadrimaculata | reverse complement strand
GAAGACCACGATTCGACACTGGCTCTCTTATGTTAAGGATATCAACCAAGAACCGAACCGTGGTCTTATCAAACCGATATCTTGAATAAAATTCAACATCATCAAGATCTTCAAAAGGATTTGGTCGAGTTTTGATTACTCTCGGTTTTCTAAAAAGTTGGTAATCTTCAAAAATTGCAAAATCTTGCTCCTCAGGAAACATTTTTCTTATTATTTTAATTATAAAATGACAAACGTCAACTGGATAAAGCATACCTTAAAAAGATAGAGAGGTGTTTCGCTGGTTTTAAAGTTAGAAGACCTCTTTAACGTTAAAGTATACTTTATGTCGTTTAAAATTTACAAAGAGCCGACTCTCATTCTAAAGTTATTATTTAGAGCCGGCTCTCAATTTAAAGAAGATTTAGAGCCGCGTTAAAATGTTTAAAATTTTGCGCCATTAACTTTATTGGACACTTGCCAGACATCTACAGTGGGGCCTAACATGAACCAGATACTTAAAATATGTCAAACTAATCGTGCCATTAACGTTGTAGTTTTACAGCTTTATGGGCAACTGTTTAAAAATAATTCCCCATCAGCTTTACATCTACAGAAAGAATTATTATTTTGACAGTTTTAAGGTATGTAAGGCCCCGCTTTAGGTGTCTTGCTGATTAGAAAATATTGTAAAATATTTGCACACAGAAAACATAAAATCTTGATTTGATTCTGTTATGTCAATGGCACGATTGGTTTGACAGATTTTAAGTGTCTGGCTCACGTTAGGTCCCACTGTAGATGTCTGGAAAGTGTCAAATAAATTAATTGACACCAGCACCTAACACATATCAAAAATTCAGCTTTGATAAAATAACGCAATGTTGCAACATTTGTATGCAACTTTGACACTCGCTACCTCTTTATTGCACCCGGATTGAAGATTCTTATACCCATTTGTTCTTAGCTACCATAGTATCTGTGCGCAGAAAAAATCTTAGCTATGATAAAATGACGTTTGTCTGGCGGCCCTGGGCTCTTAGTCTTTAAAGTTCATCGATCAAGACGGAAAAGTCATAAATTTTAGAGGAGAGAAAATAACGGCTCGACTACATTTACAGCCAGAAGAACCATGATTGTGTATGAAAATATAATCAGCACAATTCCTTATAAGAACATCGAAGAAAATAAAACATTACTCAATCAAGCTTCGAGCTCAGCTGCGGTAACACATAATCTTACAAAGCATAATCAGACATTTTTGCTGTCTTTGGGGTACATCGTAAAACATTAAAAACACAGCAAACATACAAAAACAAAAAAAAAAATATGTTAAACATTTTCCAAGACCCCGAGATTAGTGAAAGTATTTCTAAATATGAATACCATACTTATTCATCATATAAAAACAATTTTGAACGAAATGACATCATACAGATTTGTATACAACATCAAAATCTTAATGTTCTTCTTTCGGAAAGTTTTTTATATGTTGAAGGTTCACTATCGAAAGCAGATGGAAAAGAAATAGTCAGTACAAAACTTGTAAACAATGCTATGGCTTTTCTTTTTGATGAAATACGCTATGAGCTAAATGGAAAAGAAATTGACTATAATTGAAATGTTGGGATTACAACAACGATCAAAAATTATTTATCTTTGAATAAAAATGAAAGTGATATGCTTTTAAATTTATCCTGGTCTCCTGATTCATCAATTAATTTAAAACCGTTTCATTTTAATTACTGTATTCCATTGAATGAGCTTTTGGGTTTCGCTGAAGATTATAAAAAAATTAAACCCAATGCTCGGCATGATCTAATTCTCACCCGTGCCAGGATGGATGAAAACGCCCTAATCTCACCAACAGAAGAAAATGTTCAAGTAAAACTACATAAAGTACAGTGGAAAGTTCCACACGTGACCTTATCAGATTGCATGAAATTAAATCTATACAAATCTATTAATAAAAACTCTTCTATGAAAATTGCTTTCCGAAACTGGGATCTCTATGAATATCCTATGTTACCAAGCTCTGAACATCACATCTGGAACGTCAAAACAACAACACAAATAGAAAAACTTCGATACATTGTTTTTGCACTACAAACTGAAAAAAATAAACAAAATAAGTGCTGTGATCTGTTAGATCACAATAATCAATATTGTGATCTAACAGACTTAAAAGTATATCTAAACCCTGATGTATATCCACATGAAGACCTCAATATTTCATTTGAAAGAAGCTATTTTTACAAAATGTATACGGATTTTCAAAAATCTTACTACAATAAAACCAGTACCGAGCCTCTACACTCCTGGGATCTAATTAATTCACGTGCTCCAATTTTTGTTATAGCAGACATCAAAATGAAACATTGAAAACAGGACCTATTGTTATTCGCGTGGAGATGAGAACATCAAAACATATTCCTGCAAACACTTTAGCTTATTGTCTTATGCTGCATGATAGAATTATTTAATATAATCCACTTGATCAAGTCGTTACAAGAATTGTTTGAGAATTATGATGTATTATAAGATGAAATAAAAAAAAAATTATTTTTAAAAACAAACAATGGTATTTTCCCTTTCTCTCTAAAATCATATGAGCCGCTTTTCTCAAACCTTATCCCACTAAATCAGGTAATGAACGTGATCTTATAGGTTCTGAACGTAAATTTTGGGTTCAGAACGTAAATTTTGGGTTCGGAACGTAAATTCTGGGTTCGGAAATAAACTTTGCGTTCTGAACGTAAGTTTTGAGGTTGTGAAAGTGAACGTTGACTCCACAGAGCCGTCAATTGAGCAGCCGCTGAGGCCTTACCCTTAAAAGATGGATCTTAACAATGCCCCTTTCAAAAGATCAACTTCGACCACGCCCAACGGTCCCTACCCCGCCCCCTGCTCCGCCCCCTGACACTCCCTATACCCCACCCTCTGCCACGCCCACCGCCCCCGGCTACTGGTTAAGCCGGCACCAGGACCCTCTAATACATACTACTACTATTACCAGTAAACACCTCCCA
Source organism: Melangyna quadrimaculata (assembly GCA_949320155.1). Lineage (NCBI taxonomy): Eukaryota > Metazoa > Arthropoda > Insecta > Diptera > Syrphidae > Melangyna > Melangyna quadrimaculata. The sequence goes on along the minus strand of OX439483.1, from coordinate 260,503,115 downwards.
AAACTGGTATGTTGATAAAAGTTGGTACAAATGTTTTATTTCTTGTAAGAACCAAGACTCAAAAGGATCCATGCAAATGTATTGATTCCAGGGGTGTTTTTTTTAGGCGGAAGGAACATATAGGTTATAAACCCAACATTTTATTCTTATGTAATCGAGGTAAAAATATATAATATGGTACATGATTTTGAAGTACTTTTTAATGCTGAATCAAATTTAATTAAAATTAAGACAATAGAATCACCATTAACAAAGAAATCGTCGTTTTATTGGAAAAATTAATGTATTTTTGGAGTAGAGCAGATAAAACATTTTCTCTCAAAACCCACCTTTGACAATAGATATTTGTTTTATCTTTTTTTATTCTTGGTAACAATATAAAAAAAACATTAATACCAACTTACATCAATATAGTAGTTCTAGGGGGGTTTACGAAGCTTAGTTTTACATTTTTCTGTTTCACTCAAAAAAACACCCTTTAACCCCAGATATTTGTATGGACTCGTTTGACTCTTATTTCTTATAATAAATGAGACACGTGTGCTAAGTTTCATCACCATACCATTGAAATTTGGTAATGTTATGCTCGTTTCACTGAAAATATAGTCGTCATTTTATAAAAAGGTTATAACTTTTTCTAGGTAGGGTCGGTAACTAATCTTCGCAAGCATCATCGTCGCACGACCCATCTTCGCAAGAAATATCTTGACAAAACAACATCCCCGCAACAACACATCCTCGCAAGGACACGTATTCGCGAAGCAACATCCCCGTAACGACACATCCTCGCAACGAAACATCCTCGCAACGACACATCTCCGCAACGACACATCCTCGCAACGACACATCCCCGCAAGATGGTATTTCTTCCCTCGGCGGCGCTTGAGTTGGTTAGGTGATTTAGTAGAACGCGAGTGGAATAGCCAATTTGAAAATGTGGGGCCGGTTTTATGTGATGGTAAATTACTGTTTTTGGACCGATTTATATAAAATTGAAATATGTTGTAGCTGACACACAATTATGGAAGAAAAAAGTATTTTTTAATTAGGGTGGTTCAAAACAGTTCAACTTCGTTGTTTTTGGACCGATTTCAATAAAATTGAAATATGTTATAGCTGACACACAATTATGGAAGCTCTTGGACCGATTTCGATAAAAGTGAAATATGTTATAGCTGACTCACAATTATGGAAGAAAAAAATATTTTTAAGTTAGGGTGGTGCAAAAAAATTGGAACTTCGTTGTTCTTGGACCGATTTCAATAAAATTGACATATGTTATAGCTGACACACAATTATGGAAGAAAAAAATATTTTTAAGTTAGGATGGTGCAACAAAATTGTAACTTCGTTGTTCTTGGACCGATTTCGATAAAATTAAAATATGTTATAGCTGACACAATTATGGAAGAAAAAATTATTTTTAAGTTAAGGTGGTTCAAAAAAAAATCAACTTCGTTGTTTTTGGACCGATTTCAATAAAATTGAAATATGTTATAGCTGACACACAATTATGGAAGAAAAAAATATTTTTAAGTTAGGATGGTGCAACAAAATTGTAACTTCGTTGTTCTTGGACCGATTTCGATAAAATTAAAATATGTTATAGCTGACTCACAATTATGGAAGAAAAAAATATTTTTAAGTTACGGTGGTGCAAAAAAATTGTAACTTCGTTGTTCTTGGACCGTTTTCGATAAAAGTGAAATATGTTATAGCTGACACACAATTAGTGAGTAAGTAAGTAAGTAAGTAATTAAGTAAATAATACATTTATTTTTCTTTCTTATAAGTACATTTTTTAACAATAAGATGAATTTTAAAGCTATGGCTTTCCCGTCAGCTCGGTTAGCAAATATAATTTACAAAAATTAATACATTGTAGAATTTAAATATACCTATTATAATTTTTTTTTTTTTTATATACAAATTCTGTTATCAGGAACAACCTATATTTATATATTACTTTTAGAAAGTTGTACAATTTTAAAATTTTTCTGGATTTTATCTGTACAATATATATATATATATTTCTAATGTAAAATTTTAATATTTGAAATTATTTTGTGATGCTTGTGAGAAACGCACAGTTATGTTTTATATATCAAAATTTTTATTAGATTTTCAAAGTTTATAATTTTTAAATTTGAAAATATTTAATGGGCGTGGTGAAAATATAAAAATAAAATTCGTTGAAAAAGCATGATCAATTTTGCAGTTTTTGGTAAATAAATCAATAAAACTAGTTTTAGAGTGGCTTTTGTTGAAATAATCACTTAATATTTATAAGCAATATTTTAGAAGAGGATTAATTGAGTTGATTTTTCATTAAAACCCATTTTGAGTACGATTTTTTTAATATTTTGCAATAATTTATGCACAACAATTTAAGTTGTAAATTTCTACCCAAATTTCATATATCGTTTGTAATAAACTTATAAATATTACTCTAGTTTGAAACCTCTTAAGTTGGCTAAATTAGACTTTTTAGTAATTTATTTTATTAAATTGCCACTAATTCTCTTCCCGTTAGATTTACAAATAAAAAATTATTCACACATTTATAGAAGAAGGTAACACCTATAATTGTGTATCATTCATAAGTTTTTAAAATTTATAAATTTTTCATTAACTTTTAGCAATTTTCTACGTAAATAAACTAAAGACGTATGAATTTTTCGCATTATGTAAATTCTTTCTCTTTTAACAATTTATTTTGACATGAAAGTGAATAACTTTTTATTTTTATAATTTTCTATGTCTTATAGCCTTTCATTTGATATCTCATTTATAAATATCAAGAAAGTATTGCCCATGTTATGGCCATTTACAGGTATTTTATGCATATTTTAGTAAAAAGAAACAATTTGATGGACAATAGACTGGATTTTTGCAAAATTTTTCTTTCAATTATGTTTAAAAATCCATATTAAAGCCTGTGGCTATCGCAGGAATATGTTTTGTATACCAAAATAATTGTCGATTGGTATGAATTATTACAAAATTTAAATTTTGATAATTGATTGCATAAAATGTTATAATATTCACTATTTAGTCAAAATAATGCTATATTATCTGTTTAAGCGTATTAGTCTTTAAAATTGTATGGACATCTATTAATGTTTTGTATGTATTTAAATAGTGACACAATGACCTTTCCATAGACATCTAAATTTTTGGATAAGTTCTTTTCGATTTATAGCCAATTTTATGCAAACAAATTGACAATTTTAAATTTTTTCTGGATTTTATCTGTAAAAAATATTTCTAATGTAAAATTTAAATATTTGAAATTATTTTGTGAAGCTTGTGAGCAATGCACAGTTATGTTTTATATATCAAAATTTGTATCAGATTTTTAGGATTTATAATTTTTAAATGCGGCGAAATTATCTAAATAAATTCGTTAAAAAAGCATGATTTTTCGGTAAATAAATCAATAAAACTAAGTTTAGAGTGGCTTTTGCTTAAATAATCACTTAACATTTTTAAAAAATATTTTTGAAGAGAATTAGAGCAATTGGTGTGTTGGTTTTGTTTTTCAAAATTTATCAATATTTTATTAACTTTTGCATTTAAAGAACCAAAAATTGAACTCATTTTTCACTAAATCACATTTTTAGTATGGATTTTTTTAAGATTTTGCAAAAAATTTAAAACAGAAATTTAGGTTATAAATTTCTACCTCAAATTCAGGTATCATTAAGTTGGCTAAATGGAGCTTTTTTGTGATTTATTTAATTAAATTGCTCCTTCTCTTTTTCCCGTTAGATTTACAAATACAAAATTATCGCATGTTTGTAGATGAAAGTTTCACCTATAAATGTGCATCATTTGTTTATTTTAAATATATAAATTTTTCATTAACTTTTGAATTTAAAGTACGAAAAATTAAGTTGATTTTTCATTAAAACACACTTTTAGTACAATTTTTTTAATATTTTGCAATAATTTTTACACACAAATTTAAGTTATAAATTTCTATCTAAATTTCATGTATAATTTATTATGAACTTTTAAGGGTTGCTCAATTTTGAAACCTCTAAAGTTTTCTAAATGTAGCGTTTTTTGTGATTTATTTATTAAATTACCCCTACTTTTTTCCCCGTTAGATTTATAAATACAAAATTATTCACATATTTATAGAAGATTTATGTATATAAACGTGCATCCTTTGTTTTTTGAAATTAAAACAAATTTTATCAAGTTTTGAATTTAATATATGTAATATAAATTTGATTGGTCTTTTACACATCCTTTTAGTATGAAATTTTTCACCCCCCCTCTCAAAAATTTTTATACACAATTTTAACCACATCTCATAGCTAAGTTCTGAAATCTTAACTTAAAATATCGGACGAGTGAAAACGAAGTTATGATTTTTTATATTAAAAGAATTCCAATTAGAAATTCAATTGAGATAACGGTGCTCTCCACTGGTAGACGATTGTTTACAATGAACAAAGCGAAGCATTTCAATGGATTTTATTCGATTTTTTATGAATTTTAAAAAATCAATTGTGACGCTAATATAGGAGGTAGATTAAAAAGTGAGGTATCAAATTAATGGCTATTCTATTGAGATTAAATATAAGAAAAAACTAAATCAATCCATGCACACACCCACATTTTATTAAGTAATATGTGTGAACAATATTATATTGTAAATTTTTCAGCTGAACGGTACAATAGGAATATAATTTATTTTTATACAAGTTCCTAGGACATACAGCTATAAAATATTACTACATTACAAACCTCTACGACTGTTTATTAAAAAGATATTAATAAAAAAACAAAAAAAAATAATTTCATGTAGGCAACATTTTTTTATTATTGTTAAAGATTTATATTTTATTATATTTATTATATTTATTTTTTTTTCAGAAGCTATCTATCGGATAGCAGGGGGATAGACATTGTTGATGCCATAAAAAAAAGTTAGTATTGTGATTGTTTTGTTGTTACTTTGGACACCCATTTAGCCAAACTGACAAGAAAACAAAAAAAGACTTTTATATATAAGTTAAGATTAAGATTAAGATATACTCTACCACCCATCACTTAGGCAAACGATAATGTCAGATTCATGGCTAAAATTCAACCTTGAAATTTTTTACAAAAAAAAATATCAGAATAGTACCTACAGACAAAAAAGGATTCTTAAAGCGATTGTATGCATTAACATAGCAACATTTGTGGGATATTCTTAAATGACTCTAAGAATAATTGACACCATTTTCATTGTTGCTTTTTCGTTAAAAAATCAGCGAACCAACGTAACGTTGAAATATATTGAATAATATGTAAATTGAAATTCTAAAAAGAAACATAATACGGCATTTTTCTAATTAATTTTCTTTTTAATAAGTGTTTTTATTAAATTGTATATAAATTAATAATATTTATAGATCGAGAGCTGACAGCAAATTTTTGGTTTGGAGGTATAACCAAAATTTGCGAACATGTATGTGGAGGTACTGGGGCCACGATTTCAAATTCAACCGTCTGGCAGGATTATTTTGTCGCCGCATATACATATTTCTAATGAGGAGATTTTTCCTGATTTTTCGATAAACAATTTATATGGTTAAACTTTAAAAATATAAAGTTTGTTTTCGCCCCTATGGGCCTTCGAGGGCGTCTGTCTGGGTCGGGCCGACTCAAATCATCTGGGACCCCGAAATTCTTAATCAGTTTGTAATTCTCTTTAATTTACATATATTTTTAAGTGGTTATATACTCCAAACCAAAATCTGTTTTTTCGCCCATTTTGGGGGCGCCTGTCTGGGTCGGTCGACACTCAAATCGTCTGGGACCACAAAATTCTTAATCAGTGCGTAAGTCTCTTTTATTTCTATATATTTTTAAGTGGTTATATACTCCAAACCAAAATCTGAAAAATCGCGGTCTGAGTCGGGCGACACTCAAATCGTCCGGGACCCCGAAATTCTTGATGAGAGCGTAGTTTTCTTTAGTTTACATATATATATATTTAAGTGGTTATATACTCTAAACCAAATTCTGAAAAATCGCGGTTTTCAACCTCCCACCTCCAGCCCTGGCGACAAAATAAAAGGATTTTTTTTTAATTTCTTGTCGCTGATTTTGCCGCCTCTGTCTTGGTGCAGCCCAATGTGGTATTTTTGTTCAACAACGTAAAACATAATCAATGTCCGATTATTGACTATGCCTGTGAAGCATTTTTACCACTGGAGAAATTTTGAATTAGTTTCTTTGAAGTTATTGTAATTGGTGCGGTTTATCGAATTGAAAATTTTGACATATCTTCACGTTTTGAGGTCTCTAGAATTAGAATTCGTCGATTTTAGCAAGATGTCTGTGTGTGTATGTACGCACGTTCGGGGTACTTTTTTCGTCCACCATATCTCGAGAATGAATAAAGATATCGACCTCGGATAAATTTTATTTTACAGATAATATTGTCATAACGTGCTGAAATGGTTTTCGATCAAATTCAATAAACCGTTTTTTTACTACAGCAATTTAAAAAGGAACTGTAAAATGTCATTTATCTGGAACATCTCGAGAATGGAATAAGATATTTACTTCAGACTAATAACACAATACCAAATTGGTAAATATTAAAAAAAAAGCAACAGACACTTTTTTTTTAACTAAGAAAAACAGTTGAAAAATAATTTTCGTCTCAAATATTTCAAGAACAAAAAATGATTCCGAACCCAGTCTATTTTCTTTTACATATAATAGCGTAATTAAAAAAATTCAATAAACAGTTTTTTTTTTTTAGAGCAAAGAAACTATTAAAAATTCTAAACAAATTTTTTTCAACTCAAATATTTTGAAAAACAAACAATGATAACGGTTTCAAAATTCTACCAAAAATATATACCTACGAGTATACCACCTAAATGTTGTGTAATTTTGAGATTTTTAAAACCACCCTTAAAAAAGCTAAAAATCAAAATGTTGCAAGAAACAACTTTTCAAAAATGGTTTAATTCGAAAAATTCTTACTCTCAAAATCGCTACAAAATGGAAATTTTGCATAAGACACTTAATATGCCTTTTTATATTCTTTGAAACCATGTTTTGTTGTTTTTTAAGTAAACTCCCCCGATTTTTGGTATTTTTTTTAGCCAATAGTCTGCTTTGAAATAATTGTCTTTAACAATTAATACCTCCATACCGAGAAGAGTTAGGAAAAAAAGTTTTATATGTAAGATTCTTAGAATTTTGTAAGCTATTTACAAAAAAATTATAAAAAAATTTACTACTATAAATAGCTAAAGTACAAAATATAGGTATAGGTAATGTCACATTTTGCCCTGTATCTCTATGTGTATAACTACCTACATATATACTGATTATATCCAAAAACCCAGTTATTACAATATAAAATATAACATTATATAATATATACTTTACCAACCACCGCTTAAGTAAACATGTACACTCATGTATATGGTTTTCAAGTGCACCGATGGGCAGTTACTAGTGTGGGTCAACCCCAGACTCATTTTTTATAATAAAATCAGACTTTACAGAATATTCAAAAAGAGCAGTACTGCTCAGTCTATTTTATTCAACTTTAGTCTCAAATAACCATACGGTAAGAAATCGCCCTAACAATATAGCGTGATGCGCTTACACCAACAATAGGGCCAAATATAGACCACCACATGGCGATCCTGCAAACTCGAAGCAAATTTGCTGAATTGAAACCAACACAAAAGATATCACACTAAGGCCTAATTTATTCAGTCAAAGTTGAACATAACTTTGGGATTTTTACATTCAACTTGAGAAATAGTTTTTATTCACTCAAAGTTGACGTTTTCAACTTTTGATTGTCAACTCTAGAGTTATTCAACTTGCGATTTTCTCAACTCCCCGAAATAGAAGAAGTAAGCGATGATTTTTCTTCATTTCTGTTTATTTATTTATGCTATCCATGATGAAATTATCGGCTCTCGTCCGATCACCGAAATCAAGCATCGTCGGGCACGGCTAGTACTTAGGTGGGTGACCGCATTGGAACACCGCATACTGCTGGCATTTGTTTCATATTTTAATTTTTTTTTTTAATTGATTTTTTTTATTATAAAAATGGTCCCTTTCTCCACAAAAAGTTGCCCAATTTCAATAAACAGATAACTTTAGCATTGTGTTCCATGTCATAGCTATACGGCACGATTTGCTTGTCTTGTGATGTTGTAGTGGGTAGCGATTTCGCCGGACAAGTGAAAAAAAAATACTCGTGAACAATGGATCCATTCATTATTCCATTCCACAGTAACAGTTCCTACGTTTCATGTAGGTAGGTAGTTGTTGATCTTCGTTGCTCCTTTTTTTCTATTGTTTTTTTTTTGTTTTTGGTACAAGCTCGGGGTTTGCCTTTTCCTGTTTGACCCTGCATTGTTCTTCATTGTGGAAAAGTTGTGTTTCTTCCTTCATAATTTCATTTTAGGAAAACAAAATAATAGAAACAAATTATAGACTTATTAATTAGTGTGTGAAAACTCACCTCTTATTGTTCGATAGTCATATGTATTTGTTTAAAAAATGAAAATTGTAATCCGGTTTGTGCAGCTTTCAATTTCGCTTGGTACCTACTCCTTTGATTCCGCGCTTCACATGGACTCAAAACTCTATTCCAATTATTCGAAATAAATACAAAATCAAAAATAACGGTTTATCCTTGATATTTAATCAAATAAGGAAACACAGAATTCTTATTCCAAACATTTTGAATACCCAAAATAAATAAAGAATCATATTCACGAATGCAAAATTATTCTAATGCAAACCGAAAGTTGAAAATGACGTCTTGGGTGCCAGACGGTTGAATTTGAAATCGTGGTCCTAGTACCTCAACATACATGTTCGCAAATTTTGGTTATACCTCCAAATCAAAAATTTGCTGTCAGCTCTTAGACTATTAATTTCATTCAAAATGATTTATTGACCAATTTGGAATTAATAATTGTGATTGGAAGTGATTAAAAATAATCTTTCCGTCGGCTTTTTTTGGTCACTGTAGTTTTTGCAATGAAACAATTAAGTTACATTAGCTTTCCCGACGTTTCGGCAGGGGTTGCTGCCTTCTTCAGGGGAACTTTATTTGGACAACAAGAAAAAATATATTGTTTACATTATAATAACAATAATTGAAACAATACAAAATACACTCACTTTAATAAAACTGTGTTTAAATTTAAACTGACATTTAAAATTATTGTATCTAATAATTGTAATATTATTTACAAAAGTAAAGAAATAACCACTTCAAACGAAGTTTAGTCTACGGAATTTAAACAAGGAGTAAAGAAACTGAAAGAATACTGTGTTATGATGAGACAAGAGAACAATAGATGGCAGAGATGTTTTGGGTGTCTTGTTTTCTGTTCATGTTGTTGTTGTTGTTGATGATGTGTAATGTTTCTAGGGTGTATCGTTTCGAAACATGTTTCTCTGTCTGTAGGACTTTGACACCTTCAAAATCTGGAGAGGGGCCGTTTTCGATACTGTGGCTCGCCAGGGCTGTCTTTCCAGGATTGTTTGATTTGATATCCGATTTATGATTAGAAATTCGCTGTTTAAGAAATTGTTTTGTAGTTCCGATGTAACACTGGTTGCATGGTTCATTAGGTTTACCCTTACAATTTATTTTGTAAATGACATCAGTAACTTTATCCTTATCCGCTTTCGTTTTAAGTTTAGTGAAAAGGTGACTCAGAGTTTTATTTGATTTGAAGGCCAGGCGAACATCTGTTAGTTTTTGGTTTATCACTTCTTTAAAATTCTCAGTCAGTCTTGGGATGTAAACCATACTTTTGTAGTAACCATTATTCGGGTCTTTAGTGTCTTCGCTTGGAATTTTGCAATTGTGTTTCTGAAGTAGACCACGAATTATAGAATTTGGAAAACCATTGTCACTCAGGATTTTTTTGATTTTTTTCTCATTGGCAGAGTGAAATTGTTCGTCGCTGAGTGCGAAAACTTTACTGACGAGATTGGATGCAGTGTTCATAACTATGTGCCTCGCTTGGTTAGACCGAAAGTTGACTAATCTTCCCGATGCAGTATGTTTTTGGTACCAGTCAAACAATAGACGGTTGTTTTCACGATGGATTTTTACGTCCAAAAATGCTATTGACCTGTTATGTTCCATTTCCACAGTGAATTGGATTTTCGGGTGGAATCCGTTAAGTATCAGCTGCACTTTTTCAATGTTGCGTTTGTCCATCACGGCAAAAATGTCATCTACATACTTAGCAACAAAAGTAGGCCTTTCTTCCATTCCACTAAAACATTCATCTAGTACGTGATCAAGTACTAAATCTGCAATCGTGGGTGACAAAGGGTTGCCCATAGGCATGCCAAAAATTTGTTTGAAAATGTTATCTTTAAATTGTAGATAGTTATTTTCCTTGAGGCAGAAATCAAGGATTTCAAGAAATTTGTTCAGATTAATTCTAGTGTTTTCACTAATTATTTCCCATTTCTTTTTTATAATGGTGATGGCTAGTTGTATGGGAATGTTTGTAAAAAGTGACACTGCATCATACGAAACTAAAACATCATTGTCTTTTAATTTTATTTTTTTTTAGCCTTCTCAACAAATTCAAATGAATTTATAACCGAGTAGCTTGATTTTGCCGTCGTGCACTGTAAAATTCTGCCAATAAACCTCGAAAGCTCATAACATGGTAGTTTCAATGATGACGTAATGGGACGCAGGGGCATGTTTGCCTTATGAATTTTTGGCAGTCCGTATATGGATGGAAGCTGCGATGTATACGTTGCCATCTTCGCCTTTTCCCTATCATCAATGCAATTGTTGTTGTTTAGCCATTTGACTAGATCGTTGTTGCGAGTTTGTAAAGTTGTTGTTGGGTTATTCCTTACCCGTCTGTAAGTATTGCGATCTGACAACAATTCAATCATCTTATCGTCATACTCCACACGCTCCATCGCCACGGTGACGTTACCTTTGTCAGCTGGTACAATAACAATGTTTTTGTGCTGCCTAAGAAAATTGATTGTTTGCTTATTTACATTAAGCAAATATTTGGCAAATCGATCATTTTGTTGGTGGCGTTGAAACGAGTGCAGCATGTTGCTATATTGTGCCCTCATAAGCTCTTGCTCTCTTTCGTCTTGCACACTTCGAATTATTTCTTCTCCATCAGCTATCAATTGAAAAAGAGGAAAGCTATGTTTATCCACTGGGAGTGCAAATTTCTTGCCCAACGATAAAAGCCATTTGACCTCTAAAGGGAATTCAATGTCAGTGCGATTTTCAAACCATTTTTATGCATTTCTATATTGAATTCCTTCCAAAGCGATGATTTTAGGCTGTCAATTTTATGTGCGTTCGATTGTTGTTTTTTATTATATGTGTCTTTAAACATCTGTTTTTGTTTTGTTGTGAATTGTTTGTATTCGTTTTGGGATAAGTTCCCAAAACGAATACAAACAATTCACAACAAAACAAAAACAGATGTTTAAAGACACATATAATAAAAAACAACAATCGAACGCACATAAAATTGACAGCCTAAAATCATCGCTTTGGAAGGAATTCAATATAGAAATGCATAAAAATGGTTTGAAAATCGCACTGACATTGAATTCCCTTTAGAGGTCAAATGGCTTTTATCGTTGGGCAAGAAATTTGCACTCCCAGTGGATAAACATAGCTTTCCTCTTTTTCAATTGATAGCTGATGGAGAAGAAATAATTCGAAGTGTGCAAGACGAAAGAGAGCAAGAGCTTATGAGGGCACAATATAGCAACATGCTGCACTCGTTTCAACGCCACCAACAAAATGATCGATTTGCCAAATATTTGCTTAATGTAAATAAGCAAACAATCAATTTTCTTAGGCAGCACAAAAACATTGTTATTGTACCAGCTGACAAAGGTAACGTCACCGTGGCGATGGAGCGTGTGGAGTATGACGATAAGATGATTGAATTGTTGTCAGATCGCAATACTTACAGACGGGTAAGGAATAACCCAACAACAACTTTACAAACTCGCAACAACGATCTAGTCAAATGGCTAAACAACAACAATTGCATTGATGATAGGGAAAAGGCGAAGATGGCAACGTATACATCGCAGCTTCCATCCATATACGGACTGCCAAAAATTCATAAGGCAAACATGCCCCTGCGTCCCATTACGTCATCAATGAAACTACCATGTTATGAGCTTTCGAGGTTTATTGGCAGAATTTTACAGTGCGCGACGGCAAAATCAAGCTACTCGGTTATAAATTCATTTGAATTTGTTGAGAAGGCTAAAAAAAAATAAAATTAAAAGACAATGATGTTTTAGTTTCGTATGATGCAGTGTCACTTTTTACAAACATTCCCATACAACTAGCCATCACCATTATAAAAAAGAAATGGGAAATAATTAGTGAAAACACTAGAATTAATCTGAACAAATTTCTTGAAATCCTTGATTTCTGCCTCAAGGAAAATAACTATCTACAATTTAAAGATAACATTTTCAAACAAATTTTTGGCATGCCTATGGGCAACCCTTTGTCACCCACGATTGCAGATTTAGTACTTGATCACGTACTAGATGAATGTTTTAGTGGAATGGAAGAAAGGCCTACTTTTGTTGCTAAGTATGTAGATGACATTTTTGCCGTGATGGACAAACGCAACATTGAAAAAGTGCAGCTGATCCTTAACGGATTCCACCCGAAAATCCAGTTCACTGTGGAAATGGAACATAACAGGTCAATAGCATTTTTGGACGTAAAAATCCATCGTGAAAACAACCGTCTATTGTTTGACTGGTACCAAAAACATACTGCATCGGGAAGATTAGTCAACTTTCGGTCTAACCAAGCGAGGCACATAGTTATGAACACTGCATCCAATCTCGTCAGTAAAGTTTTCGCACTCAGCGACGAACAATTTCACTCTGCCAATGAGAAAAAAATCAAAAAAATCCTGAGTGACAATGGTTTTCCAAATTCTATAATTCGTGGTCTACTTCAGAAACACAATTGCAAAATTCCAAGCGAAGACACTAAAGACCCGAATAATGGTTACTACAAAAGTATGGTTTACATCCCAAGACTGACTGAGAATTTTAAAGAAGTGATAAACCAAAAACTAACAGATGTTCGCCTGGCCTTCAAATCAAATAAAACTCTGAGTCACCTTTTCACTAAACTTAAAACGAAAGCGGATAAGGATAAAGTTACTGATGTCATTTACAAAATAAATTGTAAGGGTAAACCTAATGAACCATGCAACCAGTGTTACATCGGAACTACAAAACAATTTCTTAAACAGCGAATTTCTAATCATAAATCGGATATCAAATCAAACAATCCTGGAAAGACAGCCCTGGCGAGCCACAGTATCGAAAACGGCCACTCTCCAGATTTTGAAGGTGTCAAAGTCCTACAGACAGAGAAACATGTTTCGAAACGATACACCCTAGAAACATTACACATCATCAACAACAACAACAACATGAACAGAAAACAAGACACCCAAAACATCTCTGCCATCTATTGTTCTCTTGTCTCATCATAACACAGTATTCTTTCAGTTTCTTTACTCCTTGTTTAAATTCCGTAGACTAAACTTCGTTTGAAGTGGTTATTTCTTTACTTTTGTAAATAATATTACAATTATTAGATACAATAATTTTAAATGTCAGTTTAAATTTAAACACAGTTTTATTAAAATGAGTGTATTTTGTATTTTTTCAATTATTGTTATTATAATGTAAACAATATATTTTTTCTTGTTGTCCAAATAAAGTTCCCCTGAAGAAGGCAGCAACCCCTGCCGAAACGTCGGGAAAGCTAATGTAACTTAATTGTTTCATTGCAAAAACTACAGTGACCAAAAAAAGCCGACGGAAAGATTATTTTTAATCACTTCCAATCACAATTATTAATTTCATTGCTGTTTTTCTGAGTTAAATAAATAAAAAAAATTAAATAAATATATTTTTAAATAAAATAAATAAATTAAATAAAGAATTTTGATGTAAAAGGAAATAATATTAAAGTTAAAAAAGGTCTCTTTGTGGGTAGGAACCTATTTAATTAATTTTTTTTAAATGTATTTTTATAAAAGAGAACTTGTTTACATCTGAACTCTCCTGCTTTTAATTACAGCAAACTCTTTAATTACTGACTCGATATCAATGGTCTCAGTCATTGCTTGCTTCTTGAAATTTCGAATTGGATTCTTTGGGCTCACCAAATTAAGTAATTTCAAAAACAAAGGATTTTTTTAATTTCTTGTCGCCGATTTTGCCGCCCCTGGCAAAGTGTCACCCGATGTGGTATTTTTGTTCAGAAACGTAACACATAATCAATGTCCGATTATTGACTAATTTTGAATTGAATTCTTTGGGTCCATCAAATTAATTAATTTGAATATTAAAGGATTTTTTTTTAATTTCTTGTCGCTGATTTTGCCGCCTCTGTCTTGGTGCAGCCCAATGTGGTATTTTTGTTCAACAACGTAAAACATAATCAATGTCCGATTATTGACTATGCCTGTGAAGCATTTTTACCACTGGAGAAATTTTGAATTAGTTTCTTTGAAGTTATTGTAATTGGTGCGGTTTATCGAATTGAAAATTTTGACATATCTTCACGTTTTGAGGTCTCTAGAATTAGAATTCGTCGATTTTAGCAAGATGCCTGTGTGTGTATGTACGCACGTTCGGGGTACTTTTTTCGTCCACCATATCTCGAGAATGAATAAAGATATCGACCTCGGATAAATTTTATTTTACAGATAATATTGTCATAACGTGCTGAAATGGTTTTCGAACAAATTCAATAAACCGTTTTTTTACTACAGCAATTTAAAAAGGAACTGTAAAACGTCATTTATCTGGAACATCTCGAGAATGGAATAAGATATTTACTTCAGACTAATAACACAATACCAAATTGGTAAATATTAAAAAAAAAGCAACAGACACTTTTTTTTTAACTAAGAAAAACAGTTGAAAAATAATTTTCGTCTCAAATATTTCAAGAACAAAAAATGATTCCGAACCCAGTCTATTTTCTTTTACATATAATAGCGTAATCAACAACTGATAATTAAAAAAATTCAATAAACAGTTTTTTTTTTAGAGCAAAAAAACTGGAACTAAAACTATTAAAAATTCTAAACAAATTTTTTTCAACTCAAATATTTTGAAAAACAAACAATGATAACGGTTTCAAAATTCTACCAAAAATATATACCTACGAGTATACCACCTAAATGTTGTGTAATTTTGAGATTTTTAAAACCACTTTTAAAAAAGCTAAAAATCAAAATGTTGCAAGAAACAACTTTTCAAAAATGGTTTAATTCGAAAAATTCTTACTCTCAAAATCGCTACAAAATGGAAATTTTGCATATGACACTTAATATGCCTTTTTATATTCTTTGAAACCATGTTTTGTTGTTTTTTAAGTAAACTCCCCCGATTTTTGGTATTTTTTTTAGCCAATAGTCTGCTTCGAAATAATTGTCTTTAACAATTAATACCTCCATACCGAGAAGAGTTAGGAAAAAAAGTTTTATATGTAAGATTCTTAGAATTTTGTAAGCTATTTACAAAAAAATTATAAAAAAATTTACTACTATAAATAGCTAAAGTACAAAATATAGGTATAGGTAATGTCACATTTTGCCCTGTATCTCTATGTGTATAACTACCTACATATATACTGATTATATCCAAAAACCCAGTTATTACAATATAAAATATAACATTATATAATATATACTTTACCAACCACCGCTTAAGTAAACATGTACACATGTATATGGTTTTCAAGTGCACCGATGGGCAGTTACTAGTGTGGGTCAACCCCAGACTCATTTTTTATAATAAAATCAGACTTTACAGAATATTCAAAAAGAGCAGTACTGCTCAGTCTATTTTATTCAACTTTAGAGTCATATAACCATACGGTAAGAAATCGCCCTAACAATATAGCGTGATGCGCTTACACCAACAATAGGGCAAAATATAGACCACCACATGGCGATCCTGCAAACTCGAAGCAAATTTGCTGAACCGAAACCAACACAAAAGATATCACACTAAGGCCTAATTTATTCAGTCAAAGTTGAACATAACTTTGGGATTTTTACATTCAACTTGAGAAATAGTTTTTATTC
The DNA here is from genome assembly GCA_949320155.1 of Melangyna quadrimaculata. Classification (NCBI taxonomy): domain Eukaryota; kingdom Metazoa; phylum Arthropoda; class Insecta; order Diptera; family Syrphidae; genus Melangyna; species Melangyna quadrimaculata. Next base: position 260,486,946 of record OX439483.1, on the reverse strand, counting down.
ACTCAAAGTTGACGTTTTCAACTTTTGATTGTCAACTCTAGAGTTATTCAACTTGCGATTTTCTCAACTCCCCGAAATAGAAGAAGTAAGCGATGATTTTTCTTCATTTCTGTCTATTTATTCATGCTATCCATGATGAAATTATCGGCTCTCGTCCGATCACCGAAATCAAGCATCGTCGGGCACGGCTAGTACTTAGGTGGGTGACCGCATTGGAACACCGCATACTGCTGGCATTTGTTTCATATTTTAATTTTTTTTTCTAATTGATTTTTTTTATTATAAAAATGGTCCCTTTCTCCACAAAAAGTTGCCCAATTTCAATAAACAGATAACCTTAGCATTGTGTTCCATGTCATAGCTATACGGCACGATTTGCTTGTCTTGTGATGTTGTAGTGGGTAGCGATTTCGCCGGACAAGTGAAAAAAAAATACTCGTGAACAATGGATCCATTCATTATTCCATTCCACAGTAACAGTTCCTACGTTTCATGTAGGTAGGTAGTTGTTGATCTTCGTTGCTCCTTTTTTTCTATTGTTTTTTTTTTGTTTTTGGTACAAGCTCGGGGTTTGCCTTTTCCTGTTTGACCCTGCATTGTTCTTCATTGTGGAAAAGTTGTGTTTCTTCCTTCATAATTTCATTTTAGGAAAACAAAATAATAGAAACAAATTATAGACTTATTAATTAGTGTGTGAAAACTCACCTCTTATTGTTCGATAGTCATATGTATTTGTTTAAAAAATGAAAATTGTAATCCGGTTTGTGCAGCTTTCAATTTCGCTTGGTACCTACTCCTTTGATTCCGCGCTTCACATGGACTCAAAACTCCATTCCAATTATTCGAAATAAATACAAAATCAAAAATAACGGTTTATCCTTGATATTTAATCAAATAAGGAAACACAGAATTCTTATTCCAAACATTTTGAATACCCAAAATAAATAAAGAATCATATTCACGAATGCAAAATTATTCTAATGCAAACCGAAAGTTGAAAATGACGTCTTGGGTGTCATGTGTCACAAATATCCTAAGGCCTTATTTATTCAGTCAAAGTTGAACATTACTCTGGGATTTTTACAGTCAACTTGAGAAATAGTTTTTATTCACTCAAAGTTGACGTTTTCAACTTTTTATTTTCAACTCTAGAGTTGGTCAACTTTGGATTTTCTCAACTCGCCAAAATAGTAGAATTTAGCAAACAAACTTGGGATTTTTCTTCATTTCTGTCTATTCATTCATGCTATTCAGATCTCGACCAATCGGTTGAGTTAGTACTAAGATGAAGGACCGCATGAGTTTTTTTTTGGTTTCATATTTTTTATAATTGAATTTTTTTTTTTTTTAAATGGTGCCTTTTCCCCTCCAAAAAATAGAACGAGTATACAATTTCCATAAACAGATCACTTCAGTATTGTGTTCCATATTATACATGGAATGATTTGCTGGTCTTACTTACTTACTTTACTTTTGATGGCGCTCACAGCCCAGGATGGGCTTCGGCCTCAACTAACAAGCCCCTCCAGCCAGCTCTGTCCCTAGCTAGCCGCTTCCAGTTGCGCACACCGAGTGCTTTGATGTCGTCATTCACTTGATTGCGCCACCTGTTACGGGTTCTTCCTCTGCTGCGTACCCCATCGGGGTTGGATTCGAAAACTCGTCGGGCAGGTGCGTTGCTGTCCATACGCTCCACGTGCCCCAGCCATCTCAGCCGCTGTATTTTCAGCTTTTTGACCAGGTCAACGTCGCTGTATAGGCCGTATAGCTCGTCGTTGAATCTTCTCCTCCATTCTCCTTCGATACACACCGGACCGAAAATCACACGAAGAATCTTCCTCTCAAAGCACCCTAGCAGATTTTTATCCGAATCTTTCAGTGTCCATGCTTCTGACCCATAAAGCAGGACCGGGATGATTAGGGTTTTGTATAAAGTCTCCTTGGTTCTCTGAGAGAGGGCCTTACTACTTAAATGCCTTCTTAGACCGAAGAAACAGCGGTTGGAAAGAGTAATTCTTCGCTTGATCTCTGCACTGATGTCATTCTGCGATGTAATAGTGGAGCCCAGGTAGACAAAGTCCTTGACAGCTTCGAAGTTATATCTGTCCATCGTGATATTTTGCCCGAGTCGACGATGTTGAGATTCCTCTCTCGATGACAGCATATACTTTGTCTTGTCCTCATTAACCGCCAATCCCATTCTAGCCGCCTCCGATTCAATGCTCGCAAATGCCCCTGCCACAGCTCGCTTCGTTCTGCCGACAATGTCTATGTCATCCGCATATGCAAGCAATTGAACGGACTTTTGATAGATTGTACCGCTGGTGTTGACATGTGCGTTGCGTACAATGGCTTCAAGAACGATGTTGAATAGGTTGCATGATAACGCGTCGCCTTGCCTCAATCCTTTCTCAACATCAAAGGAATCGGTGGTGTTCTTACCAATTTTGACGGAGCAGCGAGATTTCTCCATCGTCATCCTGCACAAGCGGACGAGTTTGGCAGGGATGCCGAGACTCGACATGGCTCTGTATAATTCGTCCCTTTTCACGCTATCATACGCGACTTTAAAATCGATAAAAAGGTGGTGTGTATCGATCTGGAATTCCCGGGATTTTTCTAAAATCTGTCGGAGTGTGAACATTTGATCGACGGTTGACTTGCCTGGCCTAAAACCGCACTGATAAGGGCCGATCAGATCGTTGACAAAAGGTTTTAAGCGGTCACACAGGATGGCCGACAAGATTTTATAAGCGACGTTTAGGAGACTAATTCCTCTGTAGTTGGTACATTTCAGAACATCTCCCTTTTTATGGATGGGGCACACTATACCGAGGTTCCATTCATCGGGCATACTTTCCTCCGACCAAATTTTGCAGATGAGCTGGTGTATGCTCCTAGCCAATTCATCTCCCGCTGATTTAAATAGTTCGGCTTGTAAGCACCTGCAGCCTTGTACGACTTAAGTTTGGATATCGCCAGCCGAACTTCAGTTAGGTCGGGTGGACGGAACTCTTGGCCATCATCGTCCAAGTTGAATGGAGCGTTCTGCCTATTAGCGGCATCTTGGCTGTCTTCGCCTTTAAGCAGTCTAGAGAAGTGTTCTTTCCAGATCCTCAGCACTGACTGTGTGTCTACTACCATATTCCCACTCTCATCTCGGCAGGCTTCCGTTCTAGCCTTGAATCCTTGGGTGGATCGCTTCACCCTCTGATAAAATTTTCGAACATCTCCCCTACCGCTACAACCCTCAATAGACTCTACCGCCCGCTTCTCGTGCTCTCTCTTTTTCCTCCTGAGAAGTCGGCGTTCCTCTTTTCGTTTCAGCCCGTAGAGCTCCCGGGCCACTCTCTCAGCAGCTCTTGTTCGAGTCTGCAGCATTGCCTGGTAGGCCTCGTCCTTAGCTGCATGCGCTAGCCGGCACACTTCATCGAACCAGGGGTTGCGTTGTATTCGCCTAGTGAAACCCAGCACATCAGAGGCGGCACTTCTGATGGCTTGTTGACAGTGTTTCCACTGGTCCTCTGCACTTGATGCTGGTGGCGGACCTCCTGAGAGATTAAGAGTTACGTGGTCTGCAAAAGTTCTGGCAGTCTCTTGCGATTTAAGCTTCTCGACATCGAATCGAGACATCGATTTGCTGGCCTTGTGATGTTTAATTAGTGGGCGACAATTTCGCCGGAAAATTGTAAAAACATACTCATGAACATAGATCCATTCATGATTCCATTTCATAACAACAGTTCTTACGTTTCATGGAGTTGTTTATCTTTGTTTGGCTTTTCCTGTTTGACCCTACATTGTTCTTCTCTGTGAAAATTTGTGTTTCTTCCTTTATAATTTCATTTTAGGAAAACAAAATAGTTATAGGAACAAATTTTAGTGTGTGAAAACTCACCAAAAGTTGTACCTAATCCGTTTTGTATAGCTTTCAATTTAGCTTGGTATTTTTTTTATTCCGCGCTTCACATGGAATGAAAAATCCATTGCAATTATTCGGAAAAATTATTCAAAATTCAAAATTAATTCTTCTAATGCAAAACAAAAGTTGAAAATGAAGTCTTGTGCGTCATGTGTCACAAATATCCCAAGGATTTTTTAGAAACTGCAGGTTGGTCAACTTTTTAATTTCAACTCTGGAGTTCAGATTAGAAGTAGTGAACAAAAGCATTTTTCAACTATCAGTTCAACTACGGATTTGAAGTCAACTTGTAATTTGGCCAACTTTGAAGTTTTCAGCAAGTTGAGCAATAGTGAATATATTGGCTCTAAGGATATTTTAGAAACTGCAGGTTGGTCAACTTCTGGATTTCAACTCTGAAGTTTAGATTCAAAGTAGTGAATAAAAGCATTTTTCGAATACCTGTTAGAGCTGAAGGAAAAGAGATCCGAAGAGTATATATCCGAAAATACAACCGAAACAACATAAAAATACATACCGACTACAATCACCTCCGGACCAAAAGCATTCTCAATTGAGAATATAGTAGACGAGAAAAAAAAAAATTAAAAATAAATTGGATGGCGCAACAGCTCGTGAAGAACTAGGGCCTAGTGACTAACAACTCGCAACCATTCCCGTGTGCGCCTGTCGACAAGGAATGGAAGGGACCTACAATTTTATGCCAAATCTGAACGGCTAGACGAGAAGCACTTATTCATGACTATTGAATAAATGATTGACAAAGAGAAGTTTATAATATAGAAAATAGGTCTTTATTCAACGAGTGTCTAATTAATAATGAATCTTGTATTTACTATTCTAACTATAGGTATACATACTTAACTAGGTTATATACTAGTTTATATAGCTTCTTAGTATAGGTATAAATATACAACATCTCCCTTTTTTAATAATAAATATTACTATTATGTTAAGGTACCTACATATGTTTTTTTTTTTAACAAAAAATAATAAAAAGTCGAATTAATCAAAAGTTCGTTAACAAAATTCAAAAGCAAATGATATGAATAATAAAAATTAAAAAACGAGTATCACTTACAAATATTTATGAATGATCGTAAGTAAGTCTATCACGTGGTACTACCTTCCTTCCAAAACGAGTCATATAATCATTTGACAAATTTTAATTACAACTTGATTCCGGCTTATTTTCTGAACTTAATTGAATATCATTTTCTGTTGGATTAGCTTTTTCAACACTGGGCATAGAATTCGGATTTGTGTTTAAAATATGTTGGCGATTTCGACGACTTTTCGTTCCATCTTCACCTTCAACTATAAAAGTACGAGGGTCTTGACATATTTCTACAACCCTTCCTCGAGTGCAAACTAATTTTGAATTCTTTTTGTAATAAATTCGCTACAACCCTCAATAGACTCTACCGCCCGCTTCTCGTGCTCTCTCTTTTTCCTCCTGAGAAGTCGGCGTTCCTCTTTTCGTTTCAGCCCGTAGAGCTCCCGGGCCACTCTCTCAGCAGCTCTTGTTCGAGTCTGCAGCATTGCCTGGTAGGCCTCGTCCTTAGCTGCATGCGCTAGCCGGCACACTTCATCGAACCAGGGGTTTCGTTGTATTCGCCTAGTGAAACCCAGCACATCAGAGGCGGCACTTCTGATGGCTTGTTGACAGTGTTTCCACTGGTCCTCTGCACTTGATGCTGGTGGCGGACCTCCTGAGAGATTAAGAGTTACGTGGTCTGCAAAAGTTCTGGCAGTCTCTTGCGATTTAAGCTTCTCGACATCGAATCGAGACATCGATTTGCTGGCCTTGTGATGTTTAATTAGTGGGCGACAATTTCGCCGGAAAATTGTAAAAACATACTCATGAACATAGATCCATTCATGATTCCATTTCATAACAACAGTTCTTACGTTTCATGGAGTTGTTTATCTTTGTTTGGCTTTTCCTGTTTGACCCTACATTGTTCTTCTCTGTGAAAATTTGTGTTTCTTCCTTTATAATTTCATTTTAGGAAAACAAAATAGTTATAGGAACAAATTTTAGTGTGTGAAAACTCACCAAAAGTTGTACCTAATCCGTTTTGTATAGCTTTCAATTTAGCTTGGTATTTTTTTTATTCCGCGCTTCACATGGAATGAAAAATCCATTGCAATTATTCGGAAAAATTATTCAAAATTCAAAATTAATTCTTCTAATGCAAAACAAAAGTTGAAAATGAAGTCTTGTGCGTCATGTGTCAAAAATATCCCAAGGATTTTTTAGAAACTGCAGGTTGGTCAACTTTTTAATTTCAACTCTGGAGTTCAGATTAGAAGTAGTGAACAAAAGCATTTTTCAACTATCAGTTCAACTACGGATTTGAAGTCAACTTGTAATTTGGCCAACTTTGAAGTTTTCAGCAAGTTGAGCAATAGTGAATATATTGGCTCTAAGGATATTTTAGAAACTGCAGGTTGGTCAACTTCTGGATTTCAACTCTGAAGTTTAGATTCAAAGTAGTGAATAAAAGCATTTTTCGAATACCTGTTAGAGCTGAAGGAAAAGAGATCCGAAGAGTATATATCCGAAAATACAACCGAAACAACATAAAAATACATACCGACTACAATCACCTCCGGACCAAAAGCATTCTCAATTGAGAATATAGTAGACGAGAAAAAAAAAATTTAAAAATAAATTGGATGGCGCAACAGCTCGTGAAGAACTAGGGCCTAGTGACTAACAACTCGCAACCATTCCCGTGTGCGCCTGTCGACAAGGAATGGAAGGGACCTACAATTTTATGCCAAATCTGAACGGCTAGACGAGAAGCACTTATTCATGACTATTGAATAAATGATTGACAAAGAGAAGTTTATAATATAGAAAATAGGTCTTTATTCAACGAGTGTCTAATTAATAATGAATCTTGTATTTACTATTCTAACTATAGGTATACATACTTAACTAGGTTATATACTAGTTTATATAGCTTCTTAGTATAGGTATAAATATACAACATCTCCCTTTTTTAATAATAAATATTACTATTATGTTAAGGTACCTACATATGTTTTTTTTTTTTAACAAAAAATAATAAAAAGTCGAATTAATCAAAAGTTCGTTAACAAAATTCAAAAGCAAATGATATGAATAATAAAAATTAAAAAACGAGTATCACTTACAAATATTTATGAATGATCGTAAGTAAGTCTATCACGTGGTACTACCTTCCTTCCAAAACGAGTCATATAATCATTTGACAAATTTTAATTACAACTTGATTCCGGCTTATTTTCTGAACTTAATTGAATATCATTTTCTGTTGGATTAGCTTTTTCAACACTGGGCATAGAATTCGGATTTGTGTTTAAAATATGTTGGCGATTTCGACGACTTTTCGTTCCATCTTCACCTTCAACTATAAAAGTACGAGGGTCTTGACATATTTCTACAACCCTTCCTCGAGTGCAAACTAATTTTGAATTCTTTTTGTAATAAATTCGCTACAACCCTCAATAGACTCTACCGCCCGCTTCTCGTGCTCTCTCTTTTTCCTCCTGAGAAGTCGGCGTTCCTCTTTTCGTTTCAGCCCGTAGAGCTCCCGGGCCACTCTCTCAGCAGCTCTTGTTCGAGTCTGCAGCATTGCCTGGTAGGCCTCGTCCTTAGCTGCATGCGCTAGCCGGCACACTTCATCGAACCAGGGGTTTCGTTGTATTCGCCTAGTGAAACCCAGCACATCAGAGGCGGCACTTCTGATGGCTTGTTGACAGTGTTTCCACTGGTCCTCTGCACTTGATGCTGGTGGCGGACCTCCTGAGAGATTAAGAGTTACGTGGTCTGCAAAAGTTCTGGCAGTCTCTTGCGATTTAAGCTTCTCGACATCGAATCGAGACATCGATTTGCTGGCCTTGTGATGTTTAATTAGTGGGCGACAATTTCGCCGGAAAATTGTAAAAACATACTCATGAACATAGATCCATTCATGATTCCATTTCATAACAACAGTTCTTACGTTTCATGGAGTTGTTTATCTTTGTTTGGCTTTTCCTGTTTGACCCTACATTGTTCTTCTCTGTGAAAATTTGTGTTTCTTCCTTTATAATTTCATTTTAGGAAAACAAAATAGTTATAGGAACAAATTTTAGTGTGTGAAAACTCACCAAAAGTTGTACCTAATCCGTTTTGTATAGCTTTCAATTAAGCTTGGTATTTTTTTTATTCCGCGCTTCACATGGAATGAAAAATCCATTGCAATTATTCGGAAAAATTATTCAAAATTCAAAATTAATTCTTCTTATGCAAAACAAAAGTTGAAAATGAAGTCTTGTGCGTCATGTGTCACAAATATCCCAAGGATTTTTTAGAAACTGCAGGTTGGTCAACTTTTTAATTTCAACTCTGGAGTTCAGATTAGAAGTAGTGAACAAAAGCATTTTTCAACTATCAGTTCAACTACGGATTTGAAGTCAACTTGTAATTTGGCCAACTTTGAAGTTTTCAGCAAGTTGAGCAATAGTGAATATATTGGCTCTAAGGATATTTTAGAAACTGCAGGTTGGTCAACTTCTGGATTTCAACTCTGAAGTTTAGATTCAAAGTAGTGAATAAAAGCATTTTTCGAATACCTGTTAGAGCTGAAGGAAAAGAGATCCGAAGAGTATATATCCGAAAATACAACCGAAACAACATAAAAATACATACCGACTACAATCACCTCCGGACCAAAAGCATTCTCAATTGAGAATATAGTAGACGAGAAAAAAAAATTTAAAAATAAATTGGATGGCGCAACAGCTCGTGAAGAACTAGGGCCTAGTGACTAACAACTCGCAACCATTCCCGTGTGCGCCTGTCGACAAGGAATGGAAGGGACCTACAATTTTATGCCAAATCTGAACGGCTAGACGAGAAGCACTTATTCATGACTATTGAATAAATGATTGACAAAGAGAAGTTTATAATATAGAAAATAGGTCTTTATTCAACGAGTGTCTAATTAATAATGAATCTTGTATTTACTATTCTAACTATAGGTATACATACTTAACTAGGTTATATACTAGTTTATATAGCTTCTTAGTATAGGTATAAATATACAACATCTCCCTTTTTTAATAATAAATATTACTATTATGTTAAGGTACCTACATATGTTTTTTTTTTTTAACAAAAAATAATAAAAAGTCGAATTAATCAAAAGTTCGTTAACAAAATTCAAAAGCAAATGATATGAATAATAAAAATTAAAAAACGAGTATCACTTACAAATATTTATGAATGATCGTAAGTAAGTCTATCACGTGGTACTACCTTCCTTCCAAAACGAGTCATATAATCATTTGACAAATTTTAATTACAACTTGATTCCGGCTTATTTTCTGAACTTAATTGAATATCATTTTCTGTTGGATTAGCTTTTTGTTGGCGATTTCGACGACTTTTCGTTCCATCTTCACCTTCAACTATAAAAGTACGAGGGTCTTGACATATTTCTACAACCCTTCCTCGAGTGCAAACTAATTTTGAATTCTTTTTGTAATAAATTTGTTCTTCAGATTTAAGTGGTTTTAAGTCTCGAGCGTTTTTGTTATAGTATTTTTTCGTCTCTTGGGTTTTATGTTGAATCATATTTTGATAGTTCTTCACATCAACTAACGTTGGTTTAAAAATTTTTGATGATACTGGAATTTTTGTTCTTAATTTTCTAGACATGAAAAGTTCAGATGGAGAAGGTAAAGTACACTTAGAAGTTGTTCTGTAATGAAGAAGAGCGACATATGGATCGGAATTAGATTCCTTACATTTATATAAAAGTTGTTTTATTGTTTGAATTGATCTTTCGGCTAGGCCGTTCGATCGTGGCAAGTGGCACAAAATGCGTGAACAAAAATGCGTGAACTCTTTCGAGTTGTATGGTGGACCATTATCGGAAACCATTATGGCTGGCACACCATGACGTGAAAATATTGACTTGTATTTAGCAATTCCAAATTACTGGAATTTCCAGAATTTAAAAGTTCAATTTCGATATATTTTGAGAAATAATTTACAACCAAAAGATAAAGTTTTTTTTATCAAATTCAAAAATATCAGTTCCAATTTTATACCAAGGTATATTAATAATTTCATGTGGACATAAGGTCTCTTTCTGATTTGAATTTCTGTAGCGCATACAACTTTCATAATGTGTTACAACATTTGAAATGCCATTCTTTGTGTTAGGCCAAAAAAAAACAATATCTTTTGCTAAACTTTTGCAGCGTTAAAAGCCCATATGACCTTCATGTATGAGCTTTAAAATGTCGGGACGAAGTGAAGTGGGTATTACTATTCGATTGTTTTTTAAAATTATGTTGTCTATTACATGTAAATCATCTTTAATTTTGAAGTATGGCATTGCAATATTGTCAACAGATTTTTTATTTGAAGGCCAACCCGACTGAATATAATAAATATATAAGGTTCGCGAATTTGTTGCAATTTTGAAGATGATACCGAAAGATTTGATATCAAAAGATCAGAATGAAGAGATAAATCCTTATCAAATTCAGTAAGTGACGTTTCAGGTAAAGCTGCCCTAGAAAGAGTGTCCGCTGTAAACATCTCTTTAAAAAAAAAAAAATAAATCGGGTGGCACAACGGCTCATGAAGAACCGGGGCCTAGTGACTAACAACTCGCAACCATTCCTGAGTGCGCCTTTTCGACAGGAATGGAAAGGGACCTACAATTTTATGCCAAATGGCTAGACGAGAAGCACTTATTCGTGACAAGTTATACTCTTGGAGGATTTGTCAATTCCTCGCAAGAGGCAGTAGCCCTGAAAAATAACTTTTTTAGTTTTTAGGTGGACGAGGCTGGGAAGCGATCCCAGATCTCCAGCGTGACAGTCGAACGCACTAACCATTACGCTACGGGCTACTACATCATCATCTCTTCACCATTTTTCGGGTCGTAAAAAGTTAATACAGGCGCTTTCGAAATAATTTCTTTTAATTTAAGAAATTCTTTTTCGTTTGCGTCATTCCAATGCCACTGAATTTCTTTTTTCAAAAGTTGTCGAAGATTGGAATTTTCAAAAGATAAATGTTTGACATATGAACCTAGATAATTGACCATTCCTAGGTGTTGAATGCTGCTGCACCACCTACGTCATACCGATGCCACCCACTCTGAATACGGCCACTGCACTGACACAATTTGCTACCAAATATTATACCATTCAATACTTACCAAATGTCATATCTTGAAAGTTATATGAAGGGCATATAAATATACTTACTGGAATTTTATAATTTGAAGGTTTTGGATGTGTTTTTATTTCGGAGTTTTAATAGCTATTATTTTGGACATTATTTAAGAGTGCTCATAAGGCTATTTAATGCCTAACATTTTGGTCCTTCTCGAGCCATTAAAAAGTGAATCAGAAAGCGATTGTTGTGGTTGTAAACCCAGTTAAAAAAAACAATACAAAACAAAGACAAAGTGAAACGACAATTCGTCGCGATTTGTTTTATTGGTATTTTATCAAATTGTACATTAAACTTTTACAAAACATTTTTATAATATTAACGATAAAAAAACACTAAATAAAGTGGAATTAAGCACCAGTTCTTGTCGAGAAAATTCGAAAGCCATCGCAAGAAGATATTTGCCAATAAGGAGGCCCGGGAGGGTGCTGCAAGCTGCTAGACTGACTGAAAGAGCAAAAAGTGAGGACAATTTACTTGCATTTATATTTTACATAAAACAAATATTATTAAAAATGGCTGAGTCTAAGATCGGCTCAGTAAGAGTAATAAAACATTATTGTAATGTGATTTCAAGGAATTTTGAGAATTTTGAAAAGATTGTTGATCCTGCTCGCCGAACAAAAAACTATATCTTAACACTTCTCGAAATGTTAGAAAGCGATTTGTCGACAATTGACAGAAGGTTTGATGATATCGAACGCGATGAAGAGACTTCAAAGGAAAATTGGAATGCTTTCAAGGATATAGTAAATCAAACAAACGAAATATACAAGCATTACAAATCAGAGCTGTTAAACGAGCTAATGAAGTTTTCAACACCCATCCCAATAAAATCTGAATTACCTCTTAGGCCATCTAGAACTCTAAATCCACTTCCAAATGATTTAAAACAAACATGTAATCAACAATCACCCAGCAAACAGAAACATTTTATCGACAATAACCCTAAATTTGAAAATTCACACTCACAATCCCATTCTTATTCCAAACGACTGCACCCCAACTCAAATACACAACAATCCGCCTCCGAACAACATTCACCCAACACAAATAACTCAAACTCACTCATTTTAACTCAACCCAGCGGGAAATATCGTCCCCAATGAATTTTATAGCTGAATTCTTCAATCAATTCACTAGCCAAATAATAAAAGGAAACGTCATGCAATGATTTAGTCAGTGAAGAGTCATGCGAGGTTTCCTCAGTTCATAGATTTGAACCCACTTTTCGCTTTGTGCGTAGAAAGCAACAAGACAACAGCAATCAACTCACTAGCTAGATAATAAAAGAAAACGACATGTAATGACTTAGTAAGTGAAGAGTCATGCAATGTTTCCTCAGTTCATAGATTTGAACCCACTTTCTGCTTTGTGTGAAAACAACCCTTTCTTTCGTTGAATTAAAAATTGCTTTTGATATGGAAAATTATAAGATGAAAAAACTGTTGAAAAGTCATGTAGAAGTTCATCAGTTCATCGTCTATGTCCACTCATATGCTTTGTAAAGTGTGCACCGCCATTGTGTGTGTTGATAGAAGTTGATTTTATTTGTGTTCTCTGTGTTGACATTGTCTACTGACAGTAAATATTATAAGAGGACTTATGAATTTCCATTAAAAAGAGGCAATCTCAGATTTTATCAAAGTATTTCAGTTTTTTGGTTAATCACCACTTCGCATATGAAGTGGTGATTAACCAACAACCACTGACCTAGTGATTTAACTTTAATTTAAAGTTTTAATTCTATATTTTTATTAACCAATCACAAATAATTCACGACACAACAGAGTTAATGAATTTACTATTTATTTAATTTTCTTCACATTTTTCATATTGAATTAACAACTACCTACTTCTATATCTTGTGATTTGATAATTGAATTTTAATTACCATTATGCAGTTAATTCATAGATTATGCAACCACCATGTTTTTCATCATCTGGGTCGGTGAATAAACAACTTCCAACGAAGTAGTGATTTCGTTGGCGAATTTGAATCGGATTTTCAGCATGTGCTGCCCGCCTAGGACATGCCCATGTTAATTTCATCAAAGGAATCAGCTGAAAAGTGGACGGTGCAGCTGCCATTCCTTAAAGAAAAAGCTGATTGTTCCTCAATGAATTTTTGAATTTTTCCCGCTGGGAAGCTACGTCGGATTTAAACTCATCTACAAATACACAGTCAAATACAATTAAAAAATCATTAATTTACGCGAACATACACAGTCCATTTTCGCATCCAAAAACTCATATCTATACACCCACTCATACACAGTCAATTTCAAATAAAACTTCATTTACTTATCCAAACAAAAATATTCAACTTCAAACACATCAAATACCTAGTCATACAAAACCAATTACATCTGCTTTTCAACAAAACCTATACGAAGATTTTTTGAAGAAACACGACAAGCTGTTGCCGGACGTTTCGGAGTTTTACTCCATTTCAAAGAAACTTAAGGTCTCATATCAAAACCAGAAAGGAAGCAACTTATCAACATTACAGTAATCAACACTGTTCTACACAATAACTACACAATTTGCAAATTGGAATATTTTCAATTAAATTTTATGAAAGATGTTTTCTTCATCCAGGAGCTCACCCAAATCACACCAAAGAAGTTAGAAGTCACCCAGAACTGCAATCTTGAATTACCACTTAAGAGGCCTCCACCCAAAACTTTGAGAAAAACGTGAAATTGGGCAAATGGTTCAATTTCTAATGCATTTTTGAGTATGTAATTATATAAAAGGAGCAACATAACTTTCTCTAAATACCATATTTGTTTTCTAAAACCGTTTCAATAAAAAAAATTACAAAGTATAACTTATTATTGCAAAATAACACATTTTATAAAAGTCTTTTATCCGTCATTTTCAAATATTTGAATTTTTAGTACATCGATTTGCCACAAGATGACTTTTCTTCGAAAATCAACAAAAAAAAGTGTTGGAAGTTGGAATGCGAATGGTTGTTCGTGTGAATGAAGTATGAATGGTTCATATGAGAGGCGGTGGAGAAGAGAGAAGAACCACGGTGACGGTGGTTGATTGATATTTCGATTTTTTGCATCAGGTTTTTTTTTTAGTTGCTTAGTGAGCTATATGCGAGAATAGAAGTTAAAAAAATATAGACCGTGTATAGTAAGAAAGTGTACATATGCTCAGCAGCTCAGCTGCTTGCGTCGTCGTCAACGTTGTAGCAAGGAATGTATGTAGCTTTTTTTTTATAGGTAGATTTTTTTGCGGGAAAGAATTATTTGTATTGGTTGCATTTGTGGGTATGCATTTTTGTTTATTATCAATGGTTGGTAGGTTGATTTTTATGCGGGAAAGAAAAGCATGGTCATGTGTAGGTATATACATTATGTATGTAGGTAGGCAATGGAGGGTATTTTTTGGTATGGAAATCATTTAATTTAAAATAAGTGAGAATTTCTAGGCAATGTTGGGATAGGTAAGTGTTTGATACAGAAAATAAAAACAAATTCCTTGTCTAGGTAGGTATGGCTTGAAATTTATTTGTTTGATTTTCAGGATAGGCATATAAGTAGGTTTATTTTCGTTGACGTTAATTAATAATATATCATGTGGGTGATATCTTAGTAGGTAGGTAGGTAGGTATCAAAATAAACTGTTTTAAAAAAGTTATTAAATCAAATAAAAATAGTTTTATTTTTTAATGTAGCAATTTTATAAAAAATATATATATAGGTATGTATATGTAGTTACCTATACCTGCGTACAAATTTTTTAAAAAGTCGTTTTAACTAAAACTACCTATGTAGGTAACTACCTATGTACCTAGACCTACCTACTCTGGTTGATTTTTTGTAATATAGTAGGTAACTATGTATGTACATACGACTGTATTTTTTATGGCAGAGGTGCAATTTTCTAAAACATTTACTTTGAATGGATTGCAAATTATTACAACACTTCTCGAAATGTCAGAAAGCGATTTGTCGACAATTGACAGAAGGTTTGATGATATCGAACGCGATGAAGAGACTTCAAAGGAAAATTGGAATGCTTTCAAGGATATAGTAAATCAAACAAACGAAATATACAAGCATTACAAATCAGAGCTGTCTAACGAGCTAATGAAGTTCTCAACACCCATCTTAATAAAATCTGAATTACCTCTTAGGCCATCTAGAACTCTAAATCCACTTCCAAACGATTTAAAACAAACATGTAATCAACAATCACCCAGCAAACAGAAACATTTTATTGACAATAACCCTAAATTTGAAAATTCACACTCACAATCCCATTCTTATTCCAAACAACTGTACCCCAACTCAAATACACAACAATCCGCCTCCGAACAACATTCACCCAACACAAATAACTCAAACTCACTCATTTTAACTCAACCCAGCGGGAAATATCGTCCCCAATGAATTTTATAGTTGAATTCTTCAATCAATTCACTAGCCAAATAATAAAAGGAAACGTCATGCAATGATTTAGTCAGTGAAGAGTCATGCGAGGTTTACTCAGTTCATAGATTTGAACCCACTTTTCGCTTTGTGTGTAGAAAGCAACGAGACAACAGCAATCAACTCACTAGCTAATAAAAGATAGACTAGATAATAAAAGAAAACGACATGTAATGATTTATTAACTGAAGAGTCATGCAATGTTTCCTCAGTTCATAGATTTGAACCCACTTTCTGCTTTGTGTGAAAACAACCCTTTCTTTCGTTGAATTAAAAATTGCTTTTGATATGGAAAATTATAAGATGAAAAAACTGTTGAAAAGTCATGTAAAAGTTCATCAGTTCATCGTCTATGTCCACTCATATGCTTTGTAAACTGTGCACCGCCATTGTGTGTGTTGATAGAAGTTGATTTTATTTGTGTTCTCTGTGTTGACATTTCTACTGACAGTAAATATTATAAGAGGACTTATGAATTTCCATTAAAAAGAGGCAATCTCAGATTTTATCAAAGTATTTCAGTTTTTTGGTTAATCACCACTTCGCATATGAAGTGGTGATTAACCAACAACCACTGACCTAGTGATTTAACTTTAATTAAAAGTTTTAATTCTATATTTTTATTAACCAATCACAAATAATTCACGACACAACAGAGTTAATGAATTTACTATTTATTTAATTTTCTTCACATTTTTCATATTGAATTAACTAATTGCTGAATAAACAACTACCTACTTCTATATCTTGTGATTTGATAATTGAATTTTAATTACCATTATGCAGTTAATTCATAGATTATGCAACCACCATGTTTTTCATCATCTGGGTCGGTGAATAAACAACTTCCAACGAAGTTTCGTTGGCGAATTTGCATCGGATTTTCAGCATGTGCTGCCCGCCTAGGACATGCCCATGTTAATTTCATCAAAGGAATCAGCTGAAAAGTGGACGGTGCAGCTGCCATTCCTTAAAGAAAAAGCTGATTGTTCCTCAATAAATTTTTGAATTTTTCCCGCTGGGAAGCTACGTCGGATTTAAACTCATCTACACATACACAGTCAAATACAATTAAAAAATCATTAATTTACGCGAACATACACAGTCCATTTTCGCATCCAAAAACTCATATCTATACACCCACTCATACACAGTCAATTTCAAATAAAACTTCATTTACTCATCCAAACAAAAATATTCAACTTCAAACACATCAAATACCTAGTCATACAAAACCAATTACATCTGCTTTTCAACAAAACCTATACGAAGATTTTTTGAAGAAACACGACAAGCTGTTGCCGGACGTTTCGGAGTTTTGCTTCATTTCAAAGAAACTTATGGTCTCATATCAAAACCAGAAAGGAAGCAACTTATCAACATTACAGTAATCAACACTGTTCTACACAATAACTACACAATTTGCAAATTGGAATATTTTCAATTAAATTTTATGAAAGAAGTTTTCTTCATCCAGGAGCTCACCCAAATCACACCAAAGAAGTTAGAAGTCACCCAGAACTGCAATCTTGAATTACCACTTAAGAGGCCTCCACCCAAAACTTTGAGAAAAACGTGAAATTGGGCAAATGGTTCAATTTCTAATGCATTTTTGAGTATGTAATTATATAAAAGGAGCAACATAACTTTCTCTATATACCATATTTGTTTTCTAAAACCGTTTCAATAAAAAAAAATTACAAAGTATAACTTATTATTGCAAAATAACACATTTTATGAAGGTCTTTTATCCGTTATTTTCAAATATTTCGAATTTTTAGTACATCGATTTGCCACAAGATGACTTTTCTTCGAAAATCAACAAAAAAAAGTGTTGGAAGTTGGAATGCGAATGGTTGTTCGTGTGAATGAAGTATGAATGGTTCATATGAGAGGCGGTGGAGAAGAGAGAAGAACCACGGTGACGGTGGTTGATTGATATTTCGATTTTTTGCATCAGGTTTTTCTTTTAGTTGCTTAGTGAGCTATATGCGAGAATTGAAGTTAAAAAAATATAGACCGTGTAAAGTAAGAAAGTGTACATAATTTCAGCAGCTCAGCTGCTTGCGTCGTCGTCAACGTTGTAGCAAGGAATGTATGTAGCTTTTTTTTATAGGTAGATTTTTTTGCGGGAAAGAATTATTTGTATAGGTTGCATTTGTGGGTATGCATTTTTGTTTATTATCAATGGTTGGTAGGTTGATTTGTATGCGGGAAAGAAAAGCATGGTCATATACATTATGAATGTAGGTAGGCAATGGAGGGTATTTTTTGGTATGGAAATCATTTAATTTAAAATAAGTGAGAATTTCTAGGCAATGTTGGAATAGGTAAGTGTTTGATACAGAAAATAAAAACAAACTCCTTGTCTAGGTAGGTATGGCTTGAAATTTATTTGTTTGATTTTCAGGATAGGTATATAAGTAGGTTTATTTGCGTTGACGTTAATTAATAATATATCATGTGGGTGATATCTTAGTAGGTAGGTAGGTAGGTAGGTAGGTAGGTAGGTATTAAAAAAGGTTTTAAAAAAGTTATTAAATCAAATAAAAATAGTTTTATTTTTTAATGTAGCAATTTTATAAAAAATATATATATAGGTATGTATATGTAGTTACCTATACCTGCGTACAAATTTTTTAAAAAGTCGTTTTAACTAAAACTACCTATGTAGGTAACTATCTATGTACCTAGAACTACCTACTCTGGTTGATTTTTTGTAATATAGTAGGAACCTATGTATGTACATACATATGTTTTGTGAAAAAAAACTATTTTTCCTTCCGTTTATGGCAGAGGTGCAATTTTCTAAAACATTTACTTTGAATGGATTGCAAATTATTACGAATCAACGATAGTACTTACATTATAATGCGATAGTTTTTTTTTAAAGCCAAAAGTCTATTCTTTTTATTTATGTATTTAAACAAAAATCGAATGAATAGTTTTGATAGTTTTTGAAACAAAATGTTTCAAAGCCAAAATTTAGAAGAACAAATTTGAAAACCAAAATTTATTCGCATTTTCGTTTTCAAAATTTTATAGCAGAACCACGGTAACGGAGGTTGATAGTATTTGCGCGCTATAGTAAATTGGGGTTGAAAAGTGGCGAGTATGTGGCGAGGTATCTGGTGTGGAATAAAACAAAGGAGTTTAAATTTGTAGTCCCTACTGTTGTTTATACTTTTTTCACATAGAAGATCTTAAGTCGCCTAAACTGTTAAAAAAAAACTAAATTCTAAAGTTTGTATATTTTCTACTGATCATAAATTTGATAATGAACCGAATTTTCAATATCATTTTGGCTCTCATACTTATTTTTTTACTTGCGATATTGGTACTTTATGGTAAGTTATGGATTCGCAAAAAAAAAGTCCAACTCGAGATAATAATTTTTCCTAACATTACGAACAGTTTAGAACAGAAAAAAGTTTTAGCCGCTCAATGACAATTTTATGTTCCAAACTGTTCTGAATTGCTGTTCAGTGAGTCTGTTTCGAACAGTTTGGAACATTATAGAACACGATTTTCTGTTCTTACTTTTTAGGTAGAACAACTTAGAACAGGTTTGTGACAATGGTCAAAATCAGCTGCTATCACTTGCAAGTTGATATTTTTTGACAAACATCGTGTCTCTTTGTGCTTTTACTTTGGAATCAAACACATAAATATAAAAAAAAAACAATACAAATTAAATTAAAATGTTTTTTTTTTAATAATTCCAACTCCATTTCTATTTGTTTTTAATTCTTGATTATCCAGCAAACTTGAAAATTAAAATACAATTTGTTTTGACAATTAGGTACATCTGTCAGGCGGCTGCCTGTTCTATCTTGTCTGACGTTTGTGTTCTAATCTGTTCTGTTCTAATCTGAAAAAAAACATCACTGAACAATCCTATAGTGTTTTTTGACTTTTATGCACAGACGTTTTTTTTTATTTTTTTAGGGCCCAAAATAACGGTACCTGCCATACAATTTTTTTTTGCCAAAAAGGACAATAATATTTTATTTATTTATTATTATGATTTATTTATTTTTTGTTTTGTAAAAAAATTTCAAATAAATTATGTAAGCAAATTCTAATTTTTAATAATTTTTGTATTTTCATAAATTGAATATTTTGGGTACCTCCAGTACAACTATATTTTTGGTTTTTGATTTTCTCGAAAGCAGTTAAGTTAAAAATTTTCCTTTTTTTTATGGTAAATCTTCTAATTTTTAAGAAAACCACTCCAACTATTTTTTATTTTTCATAAATTCATATTTATCAAACAAAGCAGATGGCATACTTGATTTTGAGCTCATACATATCAATCTAACTATGTAGGTACTTACCTTACTATTAAAATATTTATTTATTCCTTATTTCCGAAAGAGACGATACTTTTTACTACATGATTCTATTTATTACCTATAATTCATAATTCGGGAAATTTCTAATAAATACCTAAACTTACTTACTTAGATCCTTGACCCCTCTAAGGGGCACAGGGCGTCAACTACCGCTACACGCCATCTCGTTCGGTTTCCGGAAATGTATTTTAGCTCTCCCCAACTTTTACCGAGCTTTTGTGATTCCTTGTCGACTGTTCTGCGCCAAGATTTTCTCTGGCCTCCAGGTCTTCTGCCATCTTGGATGAGTGGATCCCACTCCATTGCATGTCTTGCAATAGAGTCTGCACCACGACGTAGGGTGTGACCAATCCACTGCAACTTTCTTTTCCTAACAACGATGTCAATAGGACTTTTGGCCGTTCTCCGAAGGAGTTCTTGATTGGAGATGGTGTTCGGCCAAAAAATCCTTAGGATGTTTCGGAGACATCTATTTTTGAAAGTTTGTGGCTTCCTTGTGACAGAGGCGGTCACTTTCCATGTACTACACCCATATAGTAGTACTGACTCTACGTTCGACCGGAACAGTCGCAGCTTGGTCTTCGTACTGTAGACGTTGCTCCTCCAAACTTTAGACAGCATGCCGAAAGCAGCTTTAGATTGGCCGATTCGGCAGTTAACATCTTCATCCGTACCACCGCCGTCTTTTGAGACAACACTACCGAGGTACAGGAAGTTGTCCACCGCTTCAACCTGCTGTCCCGCAACGACAACTTGAGAAGAAGATTCAGAAATGTTGAAGATTTTTGTTTTCCCGGTGTTGATCCTCAAACCGACTTTGTTTGCCTCGCATTCCAGATTAGTCACCATATGATGAAGATCCATAATGTTGTGCGAGAGCAAACAAATATCGTCAGCGTAATCAAGATGTTGCAGGAACGAAAACATCGTCCATCGAATTCCACGCGCTTGCTCGGCTAGAGCTGCATGAAGGACATCCCCTATAACCACCAGGAAAAGTAGTGGAGATAGCAAACATCCTTGACGAACTCCGCTATGGATATCGAAGTCCTCTGATACCTTTCCGTTGTGTAAGACTTGACACGATGCACCCTCGTAGGTAGCCTTTATAATGGCGATAATCTTCTCGGGTACTCCTCTCTTACGTAAAGCTGACCAAATAAAATCTCGATTTAAACTATCGAAAGCCTTTTCGAAGTCGATGAAGAGCAAATGAAGAGGGGAGCGGAACTCCACGCATTGTTCTATTATGATCCTCAAGGTGTTGATGTGATCAATGCAGGATGAGCCTGCACGAAATCCCATTTGCTCTTTGTCGAGAGTAGAATCGAGATGTTCTTTGATTCGTTCCAAGATTATTTTCGCCATTATCTTTGCCACCGCGGGGAGAACACAGATCCCTCTCCAGTTTCCGCAATCCGTAACATTTCCCTTTTTTGGTAGTTTGACGATCATCCCTTTTTTTTCCATTCAATGGGGAAACTTTCGTTCTCCCATGCCTGTGCTATTAAGGGGTGTAGCAACTATGCTGATGTTTGTGGATCTGCTTGGTAGAGCTCAGCGGGAATGCCGTCCAAACCTACCGCTTTGTTGTTCTTGAGGGATTTGATTGCTGATGTTATCTCGCCTAAACGGCAGGTGCGAATACGGGAACTAGTTTCTACGAATAGCTCATTTGGGTTAGGGGCTGGAACACCTCCGCTATCGCCTATGTGGTTGAGCACGCTAGCAAAATGTTCCTTCCATCTCCTGAGCTGATCCTCATCCGTAACTAGCAGGGTGCCGTCTACATCCTTGACGAGGTGTTGTTTTCGGATCGTTGGATCATTCCTTATCCGAGGCTGTAGTTGCCGATTCGAAGCGGTTGATTTCTTTACATGTGGTAGGTTGCCAACCCGCACACGGCCCCCAGACCCGGAGGGCCGGATCCTTGTGTAGCCTTAAGACAGCAGGCCGGATAATCCGATAGCAGTAGCCCACTACGGGGATATGAGTGCTGCCGTTGACCCTTGAAGGGTTCATCCGCCATCATCTCTTTTTCAGCACCCTGGCTAGTACTGAAATTCCTTACCGACCTCAGCTCTAAATATTTCAGAGTAGCTGACGTCAGGTCTCTGTCGTCCATACTGTTGGTGACACCGTTGATTCTGATGAATTCATCCGCCGCACACCTTCTTTCTGATGGGCTCGTCTAAGACTTCAGCCGACTTATGCAGCCAGTCATTTCCGACAGAGTATTTATAGCGTTGCTATTTTTGTCTCTTGTTCAACACTCGCGCTTATTTGTTTGGCAAGTCAAGTCCGGATGGACGAGACCAGTACCCGATGGTTACCACTTCGAGGTAAAATAAGCACAATTGATGTGTATTATTCGTTACATCACTGGACATCGCCGTGTTGACGCCACTCAGTGACTACGCGCGTCCTACAACATCCAACCATCAAAATACCTAAAACATATGTTTTATCAAATAAATCAGAAATAACTAGTTATATGTATATTTTTTGTTAAATTAATCGCTTTTGTTATTTTGAATAGAAAAGAAAACAACAAATTTTAATTTATTTAAAAAACTTTAATTTTTAAATATAATTTAAATTTATTTATTTAATAATTTAATTATTTCACAAAATTTATAGTTTAGATATGAAATCAAAATCTTTGCAAGAGCAACACCACGTATCAAAAACTTAAAGCCCGAAGATGGTTATTTAAAACCAAAAAGCGTCGCTTCTTATCTAAACTATAAATGTTGTGAAATAATTAAATTGTTAAATAAATAAATTAAAATCATTTTTTTTTTAAATTAAAGTTTTTAAAATAAATTAAAATTTGTTTTTTTCTTTTATATTCAAACTACAACACAACATGGAGACTTCACCACAAAGAAATGTCATAGCTTTTGTTATCTTCACTAAAATACCTTCAAGAAAAAAATCTTGAAACGACACGAAAAATTAAAAAAACACCCTAAAATTAAAGTTATCATTTCCTATGTACCCAGCTGAAATTATAAAAAAAAAATATTCGTACTTACCTACCTACCCATCTTATCCCTTACCTACCATAACAATACCTATCCTAAAATCTAAAATCATTCAAGTTCAAGATCAAGCCGCGTAAAGTTAGCATGACAACAAAATGTGCACAAAATGTTTAGGTAGCTAGATACCAACCACAAACTATCCTCTACCTACTACAACAATAACTCTACTCTAAATTTCTATGCAAGTTGGTGCTCTAGGTAGAATAAATACTTTTTTCATTGCTCTAGTCAAATATTCCATTGATCTCGCAATGTATGAAAAATATGAAAAAAAAAAAAAAAATACAACCCAATTCTTCACACACAACGTAAACGTTGAATGTTCAAGTACATCCCATCCCAACATACATACAACTCTTTTCTTCCAAACTGTGTATACATCGCAGAGATCAGACAGATCTGACGGCGACCGACGATGCAAAAAAAAAAAAAAAAAAAAAAGAAAGAAGGTTGAGTGTGTACTCTGTGACTCTGTCACTCTTTGTTGTATTTTTTATTTTGTGTTCTTTTTTCCTCCTCTTCAACGCAAACACAACTTTTTCGGGTTTCAAACATGTTGAATGAACACATACGGAGTGACTTTTTTTTATTTTATTTCGAAGTTCTGAATCTTCAAATCTGAGTTCGACATTTTGGGTGGAGGCCTCTTAAGTCCGGTCCTGTTTCCTGTGTACAGTTATTCGATCCACCTGGGGAGAATTTATATGAAATTTTTTATAACGATTTGAATTTCCATTTAAATATTTCATTATTTACCAGTGAAACTTCGGATATCCTTAAAACCTCAGGACCCAACTCGTATACATCTGTATACTCACCGTCAACATGCTTACTTAAAAATAAATTTGTTCCGTCACCCTTAAAACCAAATAACATGGAAAAGGTATTTCTAAAAACGAAACAGTTTACAAAAGACAACTACACCAAAAGGACTGATTTATCAAGCGTTATGATTTAGATTTAGAACTCAAATTTTGAAATGCAATAACTTCCAATGGGAAGTTAATAATTGCAACATAATCAAACTAACCCAACACAAATAATTTGAAATTATTTTTTTGGAAATAAAACGGTTAAATAATTACCATTCACAGTCACTTATCATTCACCCCATAGTATACAAACAATTCAAAACTACGTTAATAGATTTCAACATAATATAACTCAGTTCAATAGAAAATCACTCATTTGCTTCGTGAAATTAAAAAAAAAAAACTTAAACCAAACCCACTCATTTTAATATCCAATAGAATAATTGCATAATGGTGCTCATTTTTATACATTTACTAACTCACTCATGTACTCAGTTAAAAATAATCTCGCATTTGTAGTACTCATAACAATGCGCAGCATTCAAAATTATACACTCACCCATTAATTTACCAAAAAAATTTGTAGGACTCATCATCACTCACTCAATTGAAACATTAATTTAATATGTGTATTACCCATTACAAATCTCACTTACATATAATAAAACCAAATACACAAAAACCCACTCACAGACTCAAATAAAAAAAAAGTAATTTACAGAATTCACTAAACAACAAAATAAACGCGAAATGTAAATGCGGATATCAATTAAGAACATGAAATAAAATGTTAATGAAATACATAATACTAAAACTCTAAAGTCATTAACGTGTGAATTCAAAATTCTATATCAAATTCTTTATTTGTTAATTACGCACTCATTAAAATCCTAGAATACTCACTCAGTACACAATTCAATCATTCGTCATTCACAAGCACTTAATCGTGTCTCAGATATACTAATTCATTTAAATTAAATCGTTCCATTAAACATTCACTCACTCAGAAACTACACACTTAATACTACTACACAGTCAACAATAGAAACTCACTTACTCAATTATTCACTCATTTATCAACCACTCACTCATTCATTAAACAAATTAAACAACACAGTATTATTCAAAATAAAAACATACAGTCCACTTAATCAAACTCATTTAATTTAAAAGTCAATTTATTAAACTTAAAATTAAATATTACAAAAATAATAACCTATCTAAAAAATTCACATTCAAACTCATACACATAGAAGAACATAAAAGCAGATATTCTGAAAAATAATTCTGAAAATATCGAAAACAATTAAACTCAATACAATAATCAAAATCACTTAATGAATTTCAAAGATTAAACGGATTAAATAACCTAAAAAGCAAAACTCAAAATTAAAATAAATAAACCTATGCATGCAACTTAAAAACAAAATGAATTCCCTGTAAAAAAGAAAAATATACCATTAAAATGATAATTTTATATAAAATATCAATTTAACTACACTGAATGTATAAAAATAACCTAATTAAATTTAAAACTATACAAAATAAACGAAATCACAAAATAATAGTACCTACACCCAGGACACGACAAAAAAAAATTACCTACATTAACCCTAGTTGGCAATCATTCAAATCCACGAACATACATACATTCCAACAAAAATCATTTTCGAAATTGCAAATTAGTAATTAAATTTCAATTAATCACCCACACACGTTATATAAAAGCTGCATAAATAACCTATCCATAATTTATCACACTATCACTTCATCCTGGATAGAAATTATTATATTCATATAAAAAAAAACAAAAAGGTAAATAAAGGTAAACAACTGAATGGCAAACTGTAACACAACAAGGAAGGAAAAGAATAAAATGCTAAAATTACTACACATGAATACAAAACTTAAATTAAGGAATTATATAATTAATTATATAGATTTAATTAAAATTACACAAAAATCAAAAACAACACACTCAACTAGTACCAAACACTTTATATGTACATTGTACATGGGTACATCTCGGCCTTACTAAAAAACATTAATACGATACACATAATTAACGATTAAAAAACGATTCAAATTAATATTATACATAACATGAACTTATAAAACTAATAATCTAAATTAATTAAAACAAGAAATTAATCTAATAAGATAAACAAAACGAACACGAATAAAATATACATCAACAATCAAAATTTAAATAAACACGAAGTTGGCGACGTGACAAATGTCAAAGCACAGAGGTGCCAACTACATTCCAGCCAACTTTCCATTGGAAGTCCGAATTCGAATTACTTAGGCCCACTATGCATTATAAAATTTTGTGATGTACACGCTGCGAATTTAAATATAATGCGATTTTAATTTATATTTTACATTATGTTTTTATATATTATTAACAACATATCTCTTTGCATGTGAGCCATTATATACATACAAAAAAAGATTTTGACAACACTGGGGAAGCATTTTGGGCAGGCGATCGGAGCGAACGACACATTCATCGTAAACTTCGTTCACTGGCGGGGGAGAATGTTGAATGCTGCTGCACCACCTACGTCATACCGATGCCACCCACTTTGAATACGGCCACTGCACTGACACAATTTGCTACCAAATATTATACCATTCAATACTTACCAAATGCCATATCTTGAAAGTTATATGAAGGGCAAATAAATATACTTACTGGAAACTTATAATTTGAAGGTTTTGGATGTCTTTTTATTTCGGAGTTTTAATAGCGATTATTTTGGACACTATTTAAGAGTGCTAATTAGGCTATTTAACGCCTTACAATAGGAATCGTTGCAAGTCGGAGACACAATTTGGTCTTGGCATATTGCAAATAGCTTTAATTTTGGAATCATCCGGCTTGATTCCATCTTTATTAAAAATGTGACCTATAAATTTTAATTACCTAATACAAATTTTTGAATTTGACTGGTTAAATTTAAGACCTATTAATCGCGCTCGATTTAATACTTTATATAGAATTTCATTATGTTTTTCCAAAGCATCTGCATAAATTAAGAAATCGTCAATAAAAATCATCACACCCTCAATGTCCGAAAAGTGATTGACCATTTGGGCGTGGAAAATTTCAGGAACTGACTTGACACCGTAAGGCATTCTTAAAAATATGTACCTCCCAAACGGAGTTATGAAAGTGCATGCCTTTGATGATTCTTCATCGAGTGGTATAATCCAAGAACCTAAATTGGCATCGAGTGACGTAAAAAATTTGGCTCCGCTAAGTTTAGCCTTGAAATCATCTAAACTAGGGAACTGAAAATACGATCGAAGAATCGCCTTGTTGAGATTTCTGGAATCAAGGCATAACCTCAATTTTCCATTTGGTTTCTTAACAGGAACGATTGAATTAAACCAATTTGTTGGCTCATCGACTCTGACATTCAATTGTTCCATTCGTAAAAGTTCTTACTTAAGCGAGTCTAACAAACTAAATGGAATTTTTCGCGGGCAGTCAACAACTGGAATTGCATTGGGAATAATTTGCAGATGACACTCATTTTTTAACAAACCAAGACCTTTAAACATATCACTTAATTTAGAAATAATTTTGGAAATATTTGAATCACTACTTAAATTAGAAATACAATTTTTTAAATTTGAATTATAAGAATTAACATTTTTAATTTCGTTTAATGTTTTAATTTCATCTACCTTTTTGATTAAATTGAGTTGAATAGAAGACTGAAGACCAATAATAGCTTGACATTTTATATCCAGGACGTAAAAAAGAATTTTGTAATGATGACCTCGGTGTTGACAGCTCAAATTGCAATATCCAATGACTGATGATTTTATAATTTGAACTCCACTGCAAATTTTCTGGAACTGTTGCTTTGAAATTATGTTAGCTTGAGCACCTGTGTCTATTTGACTTGGAACTAAAGATTTGTTTATAAGAATAAACACTATCCAGCGTTCTGCTTGCGTTGACTTTGATATTTCATTAGCTTGCCGAATATTTAACATCCCAAGAAATAACGATGAGGTCTCTTCTGAGAGCTCGTCATCATCGGAGTCGATTTCAACATTTCTTATGTATTTATTCTTGTTGCTGTTGTTTTTGCACATTTTCGCGAAATGGTTCATTCTTTTACAGTTGTTGCACTTGACTCCCAGAGCGGGACATTTTTTTCGATGCACTTCTCCACACTTATAGCAGCGCTTTTATTTTGATGAACGGTTTTGTGAATTATTATGTACTTGGCCTTGCACATTTGACGTCATTGTGTTGTTGTTGTATGGAGCACGCCCATATTTATTTGAGGTTGTCGTTGTATTTGTTTGCTGATGATTATGCGGTTTTGAAGAACGGTTTATAGCGGCAATGACGTTACTGTTGCTCGATAGATCTAGTTGTTGAGCTTGTTCTTTTGTTGCTCCCATTGTTTTGGCGATATTTATGGCTTTGTCGAACTTTATGCCACCTTCATTAAGTAATCGTTCTTTGATGTTAGAAAAATTATTATTTAGGCCACATACGAATACGTCACGGACTAATTCTTCTCTTAGATCTTTAAAATCACACGACAAGCTAAGGTTTTGTAGAACTGTTATCTATTCGTCCATTGACTCACCATCGCGCTGTGACCTTGTAAAGAATTTATGGCGTTCCATGACGATGTTGACTTTGGGAAGAAAATAGGCCTCGAATTTGCCAACTAATGTATCATACCCAACGGAGTCCAGTTGTTCATTGAAAGAGTTGAAGATTTCCAAAGAATCTGGACCCATATACTGAAGTAGAAGTGCGACTTTTCGTTTATCACTTTGCTCTTCTAAATTCGATGCTCTTATTTTAAATTGGTTCAGCCAATTCTTTCACGATGCTGGAAGGTTCGTTGATTTGAGAATAAGGTGCGAAATGGATGCCGAAATGTTGTTCACTATGGCATATGCGCTTGCCGTGGGTTTCGTTTCTGTCATTTTTTTTTTTTTTTTTAATTATCTTTATACTCTGTTAGAAAACGTCAGAGAAAAAAAATAATATATTAACTTATATCAATTGACCACACCTGACCCCATATTGAATAAATGATTGACAAAGACGACTGTCTAATTAATAATGAATCTTGTATTGACTATTCTTACTATAGGTATACATACTTTACTAGGTTATATGAATACTAGTTTATATAGCTTCTTAGTATAGGTATAAATATACAACAATGACAAATGATTATCTTGGAGGATTTGTCAATTCCTCGCAAGAGGCAGCAGACCTCTAAGCGTGACAGTCGAACGCACTAACCATAACGCTACGGGCTACTAGAAGACGAGAAGTACTTACTTACTTTACTTTTGATGGCGCTCACAGCCCAGGATGGGCTTTGGCCTCAACTAACAAGCCCCTCCAGCCAGCTCTGTCCCTAGCTAGCCGCTTCCAGTTGCGCACACCGAGTGCTTTGATGTCGTCATTCACTTGATTGCGCCACCTGTTACGGGTTCTTCCTCTGCTGCGTACCCCATCGGGGTTGGATTCGAAGACTCGTCGGGCAGGTGCGTTGCTGTCCATACGCTCCACGTGCCTCAGCCATCTTAGCCGCTGTATTTTCAGCTTTTTGACCAGGGCAACGTCGCTGTATAGGCCGTATAGCTCGTCGTTGAATCTTCTCCTCCATTCTCCTTCGATACACACCGGACCGAAAATCACACGAAGAATCTTCCTCTCAAAGCACCCTAGCAGATTTTTATCCGAATCTTTCACTGTCCATGCTTCTGACCCATAAAGCAGGACTGGGATGCTTAGGGTTTTGTATAAAGTCTCCTTGGTTCTCTGAGAGAGGGCCTTACTACTTAAATGCCTTCTTAGACCGAAGAAACAGCGGTTGGCAAGAGTAATTCTTCGCTTGATCTCTGCACTGATGTCATTCTGCGATGTAATAGTGGAGCCCAGGTAGACAAAGTCCTTGACAACTTCGAAGTTATATCTGTCCATCGTGATATTTTGCCCGAGTCGACGATGTTGAGATTCCTCTCCTCTACTTCGTCTTGTCCTCATTAACCGCCAATCCCATTCTAGCCGCCTCCGATTCAATGCTCGCATATGCCCCTGCCACAGCTCGCTTCGTTCTGCCGACAATGTCTATGTCATCCGCATATGCAAGCAATTGAACGGACTTTTGATAGATTGTACCGCTGGTGTTGACATGTGCGTTGCGTACAATGGCTTCAAGAACGATGTTGAATAGGTTGCATGATAACGCGTCGCCTTGCCTCAATCCTTTCTCAACATCAAAGGAATCGGTGGTGTTCCTACCAATTTTGACGGAGCAGCGAGATTTCTCCATCGTCATCCTGCACAGGTGGACGAGTTTGGCAGGGATGCCGAAACTCGACATGCCTCTGTATAATTCGTCCCTTTTCACGCTTTCATACGCGACTTTAAAATCGATAAAAAGGTGGTGTGTACCGATCTGGAATTCCAGGGATTTTTCTAAAATCTTTCGGAGTGTGAACATTTGATCGATGGTTGACTTGCCTAGCCTAAAACCGCACTGATAGGGCCGATCAGATCGTTGACAAAAGGTTTTAAGCGGTCACACAGGATGGCCGACAAGATTTTATAAGCGACGTTTAGGAGACTAATTCCTCTGTAGTTGGTACATTTCAGAACATCTCCCTTTTTATGGATGGGGCACACTATACCGTGGTTCCATTCATCGGGCATACTTTCCTCCGACCAAATTTTGCAGATGAGCTGATGTATGCTCCTAGCCAATTCATCTCCCGCTGATTTAAATAGTTCGGCTTGTAAGCCATCCGCACCAGCAGCCTTGTACCAGCCAGCCGCACTTCGGTTAGGTCGGGTGGACGGAACTCTTGGCCATCATCGTCCAAGTTGAATGGAGAGTTCTGCCTATTAGCGGCATCTTGGCTGTCTTCGCCATTAAGCAGTCTAGAGAAGTGTTTTTTCCAGATCCTCAGCACTGACTGTGTGTCTACGACCATATTTCCACTCTCATCTCGGCAGGCTTCCGTTCTAGCCGTTCTAGGGTGGATCGCTTCACCCTCTGATAAAATTTTCGAACATCTCCTCTACCGCTACAACCCTCAATAGACTTTACCGCCCGCTTCTCGTGCTCTCACTTTTTTCTTCTGAGAAGTCGGCGTTCCTCTTTTCGTTTCAGCCCGTAGAGCTCCCGGGTCACTCTCTCAGCAGCTCTTGTTCGAGTCTGCAGCATTGCCTGGTAGGCCTCGTCCTTAGATGCGCTAGCTGACACTCTTCATCGAACCAGGGGTTTCGTTGTATTCGCCTAGTGAAACCCAGCACATCAGAGGCGGCACTTCTGATGGCTTGTTGACAGTGTTTCCACTGGTCCTCTGCACTTGATGCTGGTGGCGGACCTCCTGAGAGATTAAGAGTTACGTGGTCTGCAAAAGTTCTGGCGGTCTCTTGCGATTTAAGCTTCTCGACATCGAATCTTTTCACAGCATCTGCTCTGCGTTGTCGCGTCATGGATATCCGCATGCGTAGTCTAGCTACTACCAGGTAGTGATCCGAGTCAATGTTGGCCCCTCGTAACGTTCGGACGTCCAAGATACTGGAAGCATGTCTCGCGTCTATCGCAACGTGGTCGATTTGGTTGACGGTTAGTTGATCAAGCGATCGTCAAGTCCCCTTGTGTTTATTGAGGTGTGGGAAGTAGGTGCTTGAGATGATGACATTTCGCCCCGCCGCAAAGTCTGCCAGCCTGTGTCCGTTGCCGTTTGAAGTTTCGTCGTGTAGGCTGTGTCCTCCGACTATCGAACCAAAGATGCCCTCCTTTCCGAATCTTGCGTTGAAGTCACCAAGAATGATCTTCACGTCGTACTTCGGGCACATATCATACATTGTCTCCAGGAGATCGTAGAATGCTTCTTTGGTTGAGTCCTCTCTCCCTTCATGGGGGGCGTGAACACAGATCAGCGAAATGTTCTTAAATTTGCCTTTGATGCGGATTGTGACCAGGCGCTCGCTTACACTTCGGAAGCCCAAAACTTCTTGCCTGATGAACTACCTTACCAATGATCATTGAAAAAATTAAAAGTTACGTTATGGGGAAAATATGGGTCAAAATGAATTTTTTTTGAAGGTGAAATAATTTAAAAGTCGTAAGCTATATTTCTGCATTAAAATATTCAATGGTTAAACTTTCGAAAGGTCTCAAAATCAACAGTTAACTTTTTCAATGATAGTTTTCAATGATAGCTATAACTGGCCCCTTAGGCAACAATGCCACCAATGAAGAAAAGAACGTGATAAGGAAAATGAACGACATCTATTGTTTAAATATCTATCTGCAAAATAACAAGTAAACTAGAGAATGAAGAATATTACCCAGAAGAAAAATGCAAACTTACAGGTATAACTAATGAGGAAATTAATTCTTTAGGAACAATCGATCTCAATCTTCAATTATGTAAAACTATCTATCTACACGAATTTCAGTTAGTTAGATGAAAAATTCCCTATAGAAATAGATGTTATTCTAGGTAGATTTTTTCACAAAATTCTTTGTAAGATTGACTATGAAACATTCACCATATCACTAATTGATCAAGAAAAAACCATAATATTGCCGATGCAATCAAAACACCTTCATACGCTTAGAATTAAAATAGGTACCTCCAAGAACAGATATGATCCAACCACTAAAACTTCATTTAAATAATGACACTCTAATTACAAATAAAGAAAAAGCACCCGGTGTATTCATAAGTAACACAATAGTACCAAAGACTGGCATGGCACATATCAAACGGCTCAACACGAACGACAATGAAGTTATTCTAAACGACACGTTGTCTTAGACACAGAACCACTTAAAAATATGACATTATGTAATACAAAACTGAAAATAAAAGCAATGACGATCGTTTTAAGCAAATAATAAAAAAAACTAGAAATCAATTGCAAATACGATCATACAAGAAATGAATTAATTGATATTTTTAGGAAATATCAAGAAATGTTTCATTTATGCCGTTTTCCTTTGGACATCCGGAATCGTCCAGAAGCGTCCAGAAACCATTCCACTGACAACAAACGATTTTTACACATAGAAAATTGAAACTTCCGATAAAACACCGACATATATAAAAACCTATAGACTCCCCCATGCACATTGAGACGTCATATCCGAACAAGTTGAACAAATGTTCAAAGACGATAAAAAAAAACATTCAAAAAGCCCTTACAATGCACTCCCTTTTACTAGTGCCAAAGAAAAATGTTGCGACAAAAAGAAATGGAGAATAGTAGTAGCCTACAGAAAGTTTTCACCAAATAGGACTTCACAAAGACTCAAGAACCCTTACGGCATTTTCCACCAACAACGGACACTACCAATTTAAGAGACTCCCATTTGGACTTAAAATTTCGTCCAACAGTTTCCAAAGAATGCTTACTATCGCTCTAGCTGGACTAGAATCTGAAGCCTTCTTATATGTAGACGATGTAATAGTCTACGGTTGCAGTCTCAAACACCACAACGAAAATCTAGTACGTGTTCTCGAACGACTCAGACACTTTAACGTTAAGCTGAATCCAGCAAAATGCAATTTTCTTCGCCCTGAAGTATGTATTTTATTTAGGCCATCTAATTACAAGCAATGGCATAAACACTGACCCTGCAAAACACAAAACTATTAAAGAGTATCCAATTCCAAAAAAACGCAGATGAAGTAAGACGATTCATAGCCTTTTGCAATAATTACAGGAGGTTTATACCAAATTTTGCTGATATTGCACAAAGCCTTAATCCTCTTTTAAGGAAAAACACGAGATTCAAGTGGGATACAAATTGTCAAATAGCCTTTGAAACTTAAAAAAAATAAACTTATTGACCATCCTATACTACAGTACCTATCCAAATTTCGAAAAACCATTTGTTCTAACAACTGACGAATGAAATTATGCACTAGGAGCAGCCGCGAATGCAGGAAAAAAATTCGGGGGGGGGGGAGTTGAAAAATTTAAGACGTTTTTAAATATTATATTTTATCGTGAAAAGTGCAAATCATTACTTGAAGATTGAAGGACAGTAATGTTTCAACTCTAATTAAAATGAAAACTATTTTAAAATTACAAAAGTTATTTAAAAAAAAAATCATTTTCAGTAAAACATTACTTGCCTCCCAGACACAGCAAAAGATTTTGCAGTTTTTTTTTAGATCGAAAAAAAATTTATTATGTATTTCTTATGCATTTTTTAAGTAAGTCAGACGATTAAGAACTCGCTCTTAGTTATTATCAAAATGTACCTTGTTATTTAAAACATTTTTTTTTTAATCAAATAATATTCTTTTTTTTAAATAATGGTACGGAATGCTAACACTTTCCAGAGGCGACTGCATACAAATTTAATAAAAATTAGTTAAACCGTTTCAGGGAAATTCGAAGATTATACTACTTCGAATCTAGCTTAGACTCGAACCAGATTTCGAAAAGCTCTAACGCCTAACGTTATTACATAACGTCCAATTTATTCACTTTCTACCTTAACTACCATTTTCTTCACTGAAAAAAAAAAATAAAAAGAATAAACACGGAAAATTAAAAATAAAACGGAATTAAAATGTCTGTTTGCACACTCTGTAAAAATATTGCCGACTACTTGATCGATTCGATAATATGTCATGGCAACTATCGAAGATTATTTCATATAACATGTATTGACGCTTCATATAGCACTTTTAAGTTGTTCAAGGCAAGGAAATCATTTTACTATTTCTGTGATGATTGCGACCCGTTCGTATACGCTAATATTACTCGTGATGTACTGCAAAATAGAATAAATCTTGAAAATTTACATGCGCAGTTACTTCACCTTACCGAAAAAGTTAACTAACCAGTTCACCTACAGTGCATACTGAAGAACCACATAATGATGAAATTGATATAACTGATAGCCTTAGTGTTACAGCAACTTTGAAGCGGAAAATTGAAGAAATTGATTCCAAAACGAATCCCTCAACCAATAAGCTTGCCATGTCTCATCCTATATCTGGATCTCCGGCACCATATATTGAACCTGTTCATCCCATATCTGCATCTCCGCCATTAACTTCTATCGAATCCGTCCCATCACTTCCATCGTCATCATCTTCATCAACATCAACTGAGCCACCCCTACAACCCCCAGCGCCTACACATGTATCATCATTACCAATTATAGCATCTTCATCACTCCAATCACATACAAAACCTAGTCAATTCAACCAACTAATAACACCCATCTCGTGCGGATTAAAAGTAGTAG
Source organism: Melangyna quadrimaculata (assembly GCA_949320155.1). NCBI lineage: Eukaryota > Metazoa > Arthropoda > Insecta > Diptera > Syrphidae > Melangyna > Melangyna quadrimaculata. The sequence goes on along the minus strand of OX439483.1, from coordinate 260,451,843 downwards.
AAGGTCATCGAACATTATTTATATCAAAACTCGACTCTTCAACTAACGCTCTCGATATAAAAAAACATGTTTTAAAAAAGATTGGAGCAACCTCGATAATAACAGTTGAAAAGATGATACATAGAAACTACAAAAAATATGCATCTTTTAAGTTAAGAGTCCCAGACTCAATTTTTAATATTATCAACTCAATATCTCTCTGGCCAAACGGAATAGTAATATACTAATTCATAAATAAACAACATAACCCAAGAACTTTACCTCGAAACCCTTTTCGGGAGACCCAGACAATGCCAAATCTTCGAAGAAGCAGCTCCAACAAGTTCTGATTTATTATCAAAACGTCAATGGACTAAGGACAAAGATCAACACGGTCTTCAAAAACATAAACAATCTCCCACATGACATAATTATTTTAACAGAAACTTGGCTAAATAATTCTTTCTTGGATACTGAACTCTTTGATGCGTCCTACCAAGTTTTCAGGCGAGACAGGCACCACTCTAATGACTTAGACACAGTCGGTGGTGGAATTTCGTTTGCAGTCAAAAACTGCTTTATATGCACTCTGGTTGATGATTTTGATCTATCTGACGTCGAAATAATGTGTATTAAAATTAAAATGGAAACTGGTTACCTGTATATTGTCTCAGTGTACATACCTCCAAGATCAACAAATGGTATTTATGAAAACTGCATAAATTGCATAGAAAACATTTATGACCAAATGGAACCAAGTGATGAGCTCCTAATCTTGGGCGATTTCAATCTCCCAAACCTTAACTGGACAATTTCGACAGATTTCAACTACTTTTTGCCAGCTTACTCTTCTTCTAATAACGAGTTCTTGGTAATCGATGATCTAGCTTAGTGTGGACTTAGTCAATTCAATGGGGTTGCTAACCGCTTTGATAAAATATTGGACTTAATATTCTTCTCAGACACTATACATGCTGATGTAGCTGTAAATCCAGTCGATACTATTTTCTTAGATGAAGACCGACACCATCCAGCATTAGATTTATCTCTCAATATTAATGTTTTCAATGTTCCTGTAAGCTCAAACGAAAAATTGGAATTCAATTTTAAAAAATGTAATTTCAATGAACTAGTTATTTTGTTATGTAATGTTGACTGGAATCAAATACTTTTTAATCCTGATATTGATGATATGTGTCTTAAATTTTATAGTACTCTGTTTGACTATTTTTTATGAAACCACGCCATTACGTAAATCTTGCTACAATCCCAAAACGCCACCATGGTTTGATACTCACTTAAAAAACTTAAAAAACAAAAGAAATAAGGCGTGGCTTAAATATAGTAAAACGAAGGCTGGTGGAGATTTTAGGATATATTCCGAACTGAAACATATGTTTACAGACTATTTCAACACTCTTTATACAGATTATATTATCAAACTTGAAGATGAGTTAAAACAGTCTCCAAAAAACTTCTGGAACTTTGTGAATAGTAAAAGAATTGTTGATGGCTACCCTAACTCCATGTCTTATGACAACAGAACCAGTCAAGACTCCGAAAAAATTTCAAACATGTTCGCAAATTTCTTCAAAGATGCTTTTGAAATCCCTATTTCTTACCAAACTTCCGACATATTCTTTCCGTCTCAAAACTTTTCTCACCTTAACTCACTTAATTTTACCATTAGTGAAGATTCAATTGCACATAGCGTTTCAAAACTTGACAACTGTTTTAGCCCTAGTCCTGATGGTGTACCATCTTGTGTACTAAAAAAATGTGTTTCCAATTTATCTTATCCTCTTTTTATTCTATTCAATAAATCTCTTAGGTGCTCAATTTTTCCTTGGTTATGGAAAAGTGCTTTTATAACACCATTTCATAAAAAAGGGTCCAAAAACGACATCAGGAATTACCGACCTACCGCCAAACTTTTTGTTATTCCTAAACTGTTTGCGTCCATTATCTGTAATGTCTTATTATTTGCGACAGTCAGCACGGATTCGTCCAAAATAAATCAACTGTAACAAATCTCTTTCATTTTACTTCCTTTTATCTTGATTCTTTTGAAGATAGGAAACAAGTAGACTGTGTGTTCGATAAATTGTGTCATAAAACTATTATTTATTTATTTAATGAAAGTTTTTTAACGTGGATTTCGTCTTATTTAGGCAATAGAATCTATAGTGTAACATTTAGGAATGAACATTCTACTCAATTTTTCGTCAACTCTGGTGTACCGCAAGGAAGCCATTTAGGTCCATTATTGTTTATTTTATATGTTAACGACTTAACCTCGATTATAAAATACTCCTCGGTTCTAATTTATGCCGATGATATTAAAATCTTCAAAATTATAAGTTCAACAAACGACTGTTCGCTGCTTCAAGAAGACCTATATAGGTTTAGGGAATGGTGTATCAAAAACCGACTTCTGTTAAATATAGACAAATGCAAAACCTTGTGTTTTACACGCAAACAAAAAATTATAACTTATAATTATTTATTAGATTCTTCTCCTTTGTGCAAACTTTCCGTTTTCTCCGATCTAGGTATTATACCTGACACTAAATTAACTTTAATAGACCACTATAACTTTATAATTAAAAAATCCAATAAAATTCTAGGTTTCATAAAACGATTTTCTCGTGACCCTTACGTCCTCAAACTTCTTTATATATCTTTCGTAAGGCCAATACTTGAACACAGCTGCGTAGTTTGGGCACCTTACTATACAATTCATATAAATAGACTTGAAAGTATCCAGAGAAGGTTCATGCGTTTTTGTCTTCGTCTTCTTCCGTGATCCCAAAGATCCGCACTTCCTCCTTATACTCATAGACTCATGCTAATAAATCTTCCCTCACTGTTGAAACACAGACAGTATCTCCAGCTTTGTTTCATTATTAAATTAATCAATGGATCAATAAATTCCCCATCAGCTTTATGTCGTTTAAATTTTAGCTACAGTCTAACTAGCATAAGAACACAATTGTCATCATGTCCGATATTCAGCCGAACAAACTATGGTGTGAATAGTCCTTTAAATCAATTGATATTAGTCTTCAATAATTATTAATATTTAATTACTTCTATAAACGACAATTTTAATTGTTCAACATTTCATTGTAGTTATACTTGTATTTATATTGTAGGTAATATTAAGTGTATTAAAATTGTATTTAAATAGTTATAAGTTCTAACGTTAGTTAATTAACGGATTAATAAATGAATAAATTAATAAATAAATAAAAAAACATGGTTCTATGGAATATGTACCATTAAAAAAATTATACGCAAACCCGGGTCCCATTTCAGATAAAAGAAAGTATAAAATTAGCATACAAATGTGATTGTATTTTAATTTTTATGGAGTAGCGTGAATAAAGACAAAAGTAGCATCAAATTATTTCTTCTCTTGTTTAGCTTTTTTTATAAAAAGTTTATTTTTGTAAAATATTTGGAATTAAATATAAGGCGTGTTTTATTGCAAAAACCATCTATAGTATAGTACAATTTTACATGCATTACAAATACAACATCGCTGGTAGCTCTACAACCGATAAGAAGCTAAAGTAGAATAAAGGCTCGAATAAGCGCCAAAAATCTAACCACAGTACGATTTTACGTTAGCTTCTTATCGGCTGTGTAGCTACTAGCGATATTGTATTTGTAATGCATCTTAAATCGTACTGTACTATGGATTGCAATAAAACACGCCTATAATAAGTATGTAAAGGTACCAACTTCTTAGAAAGACCTGTGTGATGCAAAATATTCTTAGACGTTTACGTGATAGGTATGTGAAAATAACCCAAAAACTCAACAAAAAAGATGTAAAAACCCTGTTTCCGTTAAAGTCAAATTCAGTATAGTTTAATAAAAATTAATTACACGAAGTTTATTCCAAATCTGTATCAACCCCCAAAACCACCTCGCGCCACCCTAAGGCAGCATTCAAAATCCAATGTGGACAAGCATTGTGTCTATGCCTGCAACAACGTGGTGTTGTGGGTGAAATATTTTCAGCGAAAACAATTGATCTTCTATCGGCTTCTGTAGTTACTGTTTTCTTGCCTCCTGTCATATTCTTTCATTAGGACTTTTATTCCTGATTTAAGGACAAACCAAATTTGCACTTCTACAAATTTGTGTTTCTTTGGCACGCCGCCGGCCGCCGGCTTAAACCATGGTCTTTAAGAACATCGATTTTTGCTTTTTTAAATGTTTTAGTTAATGTTGCACGGCCCTGTTGCGGGCTACTTTGTTGCCGTCGGGGTCAATGCTGGCATGCTTGACCGGCCTCATGCTCGTCGGAGGGTGTGTGTTCTTGACCCCTGTCGGAACCGCGCATACAAAATCATGCCAGGCTTATGCGTCTAGTTGACATTGCGCTGCGAGACATCGCCTCTACCCACCCTGCCTTGGTTACCTATCTCGCTTAGGCGCCAGTTATAGCTTTCATTGAAAGCCATCATTGAAACACAAATCAGTGAAATGGTGGAATATTTTCTGACCAATCGGTTATAGCTATCATGAAATTTTCTTTCATTGAAAATTCCATTCCCCATACAAAAATGAACTTTGAGGTTAAAGTCGATCATTGAACGAAAAACTGACAGACGAGAACAGGAAGAAAAAGGAACGCATTTCATTGGAACGAATGTGTTCCACTTTTGGGAACAAAATATCAGCTGTTCATTGAAAACGATTTTCATCATTGAAAAACAAAAAATGATTTTATATGAAAGTTGTAAACTAAACAGTTTTTTGACTAAACAAAATGTATAAATGACAACCATCATTTTGGTACCAAAACGCCATCAGTTTTATTTGTTGAAGTGCATCAAAATTGAAAGACAAAATTTTCAATGATGGTTTTCAATGAAAGCTATAACTGGTGCCTTAAGTAACCCCTTAACTTGCCATCTTTCACTCCCCTACTCCATCCCTACCATCCTCGTCAATCCTCATCCTTTATCCTTTAAATTAAAAACCCATTTTGGCACGAGTACGATAACTTGGGCGCTGACAATTGATAACGGATTTTTGTAGAGGGGTCAAATACAAACATCTTTTACTATGGGTGGGGGGTCTATCTCCCCCCGTTTTGGTGGGAGGGGCAATTTAATGAAAAAAGTACTAAAAATGTAAACAAATCATTTAAAATAACGGTAATGCCTACAATTAAGTTTTATATCTTTTTTGAAAGCCAACACTCTGTTTTATTAGCCAGTTTTTAAATCAAGTGAATTCTTTCCATAGTTTTTGAAAAAACTACTTTCAAACTCAAAATTTGGGAAAAAAATATAAAAAAATGTTTAAAGTGTCATTTTTCAAAACTTTGAGATTTTATATTATATTTCTTTTCTTAGAAATCGTTGCTCATATTAATTCTTAATCAGAAACCGGAAACAAAATGAGTTTATGTCTTAATGTTTTCGAGAAAATTAAAAATTACCAAAACTACTAAATTAATTTTTTTTGCTTCAGTATTTATGTGGTCTTATTTTGATAGTAAAAATATAATATGGATTAATTCTTACACAAATTGACTCTAAATTATCATACTTTCCCAACACCCAGCCTAACGGCGTATAAACAGTAAGGTATGTTTGGGGGGCATGCTGCCCCCCTGCAACCCCCTCCATGGGCTCACAATAGGATTTGGGGTATGTGCGAGGTTCGGTTTATGCAATATTTGATGTTTAAATAAAGTCCTAGTGCCCAGCATTAGGCGGGCATTTTAAAAACGAGGTATGTATGGGGGGGCATGCTGCCCCCTGCAACCCCCTGCTTGGGCTCACTATAGGATTTGGGGTATGTGCGAGGTTCGGTGTATGCCAAATTTTTGTTTGTATTTAAGGAACTTCTAATGTATTCTCTGTTTCCAATGTCATACAAACTTTAAAACGCGATTTCTGAAATTTCACGTTTTTTTAGTTATGACGTTGTTCTGTTTAATGAGATATATCATTGAATAATAACATATAGAAGTGGACACCGAACATTACTCAATCTACAAAGCGCGCCTGTGACGCGGTGGTGACAAAACCATTGTATATGAAAACTATAGTACTATCATGGTGAATGTCGAATGGACTGCCATCTTCAGATCGATTGTGAAAGAATCTCATCGAATTTCACAGTGGAGAAAATTGAGTTTTGTGGAGAATTTCTAGTAAGAATAAGAAAGAAATACTATTATTTATAATAGTTAGAGTGAAATAGGTAGAATGAATGGCGCAAAATTTTAAACAGCCTATTATTAAGGATTTAGTATGATACTACTTAACATTTTATTAATTCTTTAACAGTTTACTAAAATTTTCTAAATTTTAAATACTTTTTAACTAGATCATACTAAACTAATTTCCTTCATAAAATTCAGCTGAACACGTCCAAAAAAGTGACAGCTCGTGCGAAAAATTCACAAACACCCCTGATTTTGACAATTTTAAACGTCAAAGTGTCATATGGATTTAGTACGATACTAAAAAGATAAAATAGCCATTCGGTGATTTTAACTTAAGTAAAATGTTAGGAGATAATATGATGCTAAACTCGTTTAAAATTAGCAAAATACACTTTTTAACCTAGTAGTATACTAAAAATGATTTAACATCGTACTAAATCAACTAAAATTTTGCGCCAATGTTTTTTGTCGATTACTTTGCTATGCAAAGGTGCAGAGAATTTAAAAGTGTGAAAAAAATTTGGGAATTCTCCTTGGTTTGTTGGGTCTTGTGCGCTTAAAGAGGAAGGGGTGTTTTTTTTTTACAACTTGAATGCAATGCAAGAAGACAATCGTGACGTCGCGTCGGCCGGCGGCCGGCGGCGGCATGAAGGCCAAGACATAGGTAGATTGTTTTTTTTTTTTTTGCTTCCTAGATATTTATGTTTATAGGTCTGTTGGCAAGAATATCAGTGATGCAATAATTCATGAGTTTCATGGCGATGATGTTTTTTGATGAGTATGGCTCATGGTAGGTGGTTAGGTTTGTCGCTTTTTTATTTTAACCTAGAAAGGTAGGTATGTTTGTAGATAATTTGTATTAATATCTAGGTAGGTACTAGGTACATGTAAAAAGGTACGTACCTTATTTTTATGTGAATGCTAATTTATTTATATTGTAGATATAAATGAAAGAATAAAAATTGCAACAGCTTAAACTAGAAGTATTAAAAGTAGGTAGGTATCTATATACTAACATTTATATAATAGCAAATTATCTTCAGGGTTGCACTAAGAACGGAATTTTTGAAATTCGCACATTTAATAGGGTAAAATAGGGTAAAACTGAATCAAAGTCAAAAAACTAACTTCTAAACGTGACTTCGTAGAAACATGATTTTTTTATTTGAAAGATATTGAAAAATTAGGCAACAAAATATGCACAACTTTTTTTTATTAAAAATCTACAAACATTATTTATTTATATATTTATTTTTACATATTTTTATATCGGATGAACAAAAAAATTATCCTTGTTTAAGCAATTTTTGACAGGATTTTTTTTTCATACCCAAAATGATTTTTTAAAAAGGGTAAATTATTTTGATCAATTTTTCAATCTATTTGATTTTTAACAAGTAGTCAGAAAAATCTAAAATTTTAATATCTTATAGATATATTTGATAACATTCAATTAAAAAGTACAAGTGACCTCAACTCCAGAAATTATTGTGTTTCGCCCAAGGTATAACAGTGGGCTCTTCAGTCAGTCTGTTATACCCTACTAAGACACAAATTTTGGTCATTTCAATATTTTAATATTTAAATTTCTTCATCTTCTTATTATAAAAAACCTGACCACGGGTATTTATTTTCTAGGTGCACGGATTTAAACAAATTCCCCTAGAATAATAAAATTCACAGTATCTTTTTGTTGTGATTTTTATAAGAGTCGGTAAACATCGACCAAAATTTGTGTCTTAGTAGGGTATAACAGACTGACTGAAGAGCCCACTGTTATACCTTGGGCGAAACACAATAATTTCTGGAGTTGAGGTCACTTGTACTTTTTAATTGAATTTTATTCATTCACTCCACTTAAAACAGAAGTAATTTCAATATTTTAATATTTAAATTTCTTCATCTTCTTATTATAAAAAACCTGACCACGGGTATTTATTTTCTAGGTGCACGAATTTAAACAAATTCCCCTAGAATAATAAAATTCACAGTATCTTTTTGCTGTGATTTTTATAAGAGTCGGTAAACATCGACCAAAATTTGTGTCTTAGTAGGGTCTAACAGACTGACTGAAGAGCCCACTGTTATACCTTGGGCGAAACACAATAATTTCTGGAGTTGAGGTCACTTGTACTTTTTAATTGAATTTTATTCATTCACTCCACTTAAAACAGAAGTAATTTCAATATTTTAATATTTAAATTTCTTCATCTTCTTATTATATTTGATAACAATTAAATGGTAAAAATGTTATCTTTCTAACTTATCATTTGATAGATTTATTTAAGAAAGGGTAAACATTTTGAAATTTGTTTGGTATTTTATTAATATGTTTTCAATAAACAGTGTCAGTGTATTAGTGACACAATTGATTTTTTAAAATTCATAAAAATTCAAATAAAATCCATAGAAATGCTTTGCTTTGTTCATTGTCAACAATCGTCAACCAGTGCAAAGCAACGTTATCTCAAATCTTTTTTTTTTTATTTTTTTAATATAAAAAATCATAACCATATACAAATCAACAATTACAAAAAATCTACTTTTAGACAACTTTAGAGGCTTGAAAATTGAGTAATACTTAATAGTTCATAATAAATGATACATGAAATTTAGGTAGAAAATTATAACTTAAATTTTTGTGTAAGAATTATTGCAAAATATTTGTACTAAAAATGTGTTTTAATGAATAATCATCAACTCTATTTTTCGTACTTTAAATTCAAAAGTAAATGCAAAATTTATATATTTTCGCAAAATAATGATGCACATTTATAGGTGTAACCTTCTTCTACAAATATATGAGTAATTTTGTGTTTGTAAATCTAACTGGAAACAAAGTAGAGGCAATTTAAGATCTATTTAACCAAGTTTAGAGGCTTCAAACTTGAGTAATACTTAATAGTTCATAACAAATGATACATGAATTAAAGATAGAAATTTATAATCTAAATTTCTGTGTTAAAATGTTTGCATAATCTTAAAAAATTCATACTAAAAATGGGATTTAGTGAAAAATCAATTCGATTTTTGGTACTTTAAATGTAAAAGTTAATAAAAAATTGTAGTAGCCCGTAGCGTTCAACTGTCACGCTGGAGGTCTGGGTTCGCTTCCCAGCCTCATCCACCTAAAAACTAAAAAAAATTTTTCAGAGCTACTGCCCCTTGCGAGGAATTGACAAATCCTCCAAGAGTATCACTTGCCACAAATAAGTGCTTCTCGTCTAGCCGTTCGGATTCGGCATAAAATTGTAGGTTAGTTCTTCATGAGCCGTTGTGCCACCCGATTTATTTATTTATTTATTTTTTTTAATAAAAAATTGATAAATTTTAAAAAACAAAACCAACACCCTAATTGGCTTATAAATTTTAAGTGATTATTTCAACAAAAGCCACTCTAAAGTTAGTTTTATTGATTTATTTCCAGTTCCGATCTGCAACCCACCGTGAGTGGACGTGTGTAGGAGTGTGAATTACGTTGTGAACTTCCTAGTCAATAACCCTATCAATTGCAATATTCTGTTTTTTTTTTTCCTTTCCTATTGCCGCTTATTATAAAAAAATAAATAAATAAAATATCCATTTCCCCCCAAAATATAATAAATTAAAAAAAAAAAATTAGAAATACAAAACCAACACAAATCGCGCCGCGCAAATCAATAGAATCAATAGACTACATACATACTTAAACAAGCTACAAATAATAAAAAAAAAAAAGTGCAAGTGGCAGTGCATAAAAACAACAACAAAAGTGCACCCGTGTAGCGACGTTTATGATGCTCAAACCACAAACATAGCACAGCATAGCACAGCGGTAATTCCTAATCTCTCCTTTCCACTTCACTCACAGTGCTTTGGCTTAGTTATTATATGTAGTATATGTATGTATCATTACATGCAATTCTTATGATGGACTAAGCCGAAGCATATCAGATAAATTGCTGTTATTGATTTTGTGTATCCAGGGGCGGATCAGTACACTGCTTTTTTAGGCATAACACTAGTAGTATTGTACTGTGAAGTCATTGGGGGCCCAAACTTGATATCAGCATAGATAACTGTGTGATTTGGTTTTTTATGTCTGTCTATTGTAATGGTGGGTGAATTTAGGGTTGACTACAGCAACATTCGGGGACTGAGGCAGAATTTTTGTGCTGCATATGTCCATACTGTGAAAAACAGGCCAGCTGTTTTGGCACTAAGTGAAACCCAGGTAGGGGAAAATACCGATCACTCGGAATTCAGCCTACATGGTTATAGCTTAGTGCCTCTATTTTTTCCACATCATGGTCTCGCCGTGTATGTTCGCAGTGATGTAGCTTATCAGCTTCAACCACAATATGGTTCATGTTTGAATACGAACTTTAATTTCATGTGGTTTAAATTCACCATCCATAAGCGCATCATCCATACTTGTTTTATTTATCGCAGTCCTAGTTTGGATAGTAATTCGACTTCCAACGAATTCGATGCACTATCCGACTCCATCCAGAGAATTATTTCCCATTTTCCGCACAGTGAAATCGTTGTTACGGGCGATTTCAATGTACATAATTCTTCGTGGCTACGCTATTCGGGTCAGACAACACCCGAAGGAAGGTATGTCGAGATTTTTGCTGAGATAAACAACCTAACTCAGCTGGTCGACGAGCCTACTCGGATTCCTGACGTTCCAGGTCAATCCGCCAACACTCTAGATTTGTTTCTTACCTCTGACCCTGATAAATACACTATAAGTGTATTATCGCCTCTAGGCACATCAGACCATTGTGTCATACCTGCGAATTTCTTGTGCCACCAACACACAGTTAAAGAAAAAACTCCCAAGAGAACCGTTTGGCAGTACGAGAAAGCCAACTGGGACAGTCTCAATGTTTTCTTCAGGAACTTTAACTGATCACTATGCTTCCTCGATAGTGACGTAGATTCCAGTGCAGATATGATTACAAACTTAATTCTTTGTGGAATGAGAAATTTTATCCCGAATAGGGTGAAATCTATCAAACCCAAAGAAAACTCATGGTTTGATTCGAGCTGTAAGGAGGTTATTAGGGTTAGAGAAGTAAGCTTCCGAAGTTATAAAGCCAACCCTACTGAGGAAAACCGGAAAAAGTTTCAACAAGCTAGAAAGACCTGTAACGTTCATATTCGACGAACCAAATTTTTACATGATCAAAAATTACGGCAAAAAATTCTACAATGTCCCAAAGGTAGTAAAAATTTTTGGTCATTTGTAAAAAACATACGAAATACCACCTCGTCCTCGGCTCCAACACTCGTCTTCAACGATACTCCTTTTGTCAGCTCAATCGATAAAGCCAATTTGCTTGCAGCACAGTTTGCTGTTAATTCGACGCTGCCTGAAAGTGTTATGACTCCTCCTGTACTTGAGAGCGCAAATGATTCTATGGGACAAATCTTCTTCCGCACTCGTGCAGTTGCCAGAGTTCTGAAAGATCTCGATATACACAAATCCGTTGGCCCGGATAGTATCCCTCCCATTGTTCTGAAGAGGTTTTCTTCAACGCTGGCAAAACCACTGCGTAAGCTTTTCCATCTGTCCTACTCTACTGGTCTCTTTCCGAGTGGGTGGAAAACAGCATTTGTCCAGCCTATCCCTAAAAAAGGCGTGTCTTCTTCCCCCTCCAACTATCGGCCAATTGCGCTTACGTCCCTTCTTTCCAAGGTCATGGAAACGCTGATTATTTTTCAGCTAAAGAAATATCTCGAAGAACGAAAGCTTCATAATGACCGGCAGTACGGCTTTCGTAGCAATAGGTCCACTGGTGATCTGATGGTATATCTCACCGAACAGTGGCACAAATCTTTACATCGTTTTGGAGAAAGTAAGATTATTGCGCTTGATATTTCTAAAGCATTTGATAGAGTTTGGTATCAAGCTCTCTTATCGAAAATGCGTGCATTTGGTATCGATGAATCTCTTCTTCGTTGGATTAGAAATTACCTTTCGGACCGTTCAATACAAGTTGTATTGCATGGTTTTAAGTCTGAAATTCACAAAATAAATGCTGGTGTGCCCCAGGGCTCCGCTCTGTGTCCGACTCTCTTCCTTATATTCATAAACGATCTTTTATCTGAAACTTCTAATCCATTAAATTGTTTCGCTGACGACAGTACCCTCAGCTTTTCATATTCGTTCTTAGATTCACATCCATGTCCTTCGGATGTGGAACTTGAACGGCAGCGTATGATAAGCTCATTAAATTCTGATCTCGACAGCATTGTCCAATGGGGAATAAAAAATCGTGTAGAATTTAATGCTTCAAAAACTCAATGCTGTCTACTGTCGTTAAAACAAAACCCACCCCCCATGCCACTATCCATGAGTGGCACTTGCATTGAGGAAACCGAAAAGCTTTCAGTCCTCGGTATGTGTGTCACAGACCACCTTTTATGGAACGACCACATATTCGACATCGCCAAAAATGCTGCTAAGTGTTTAGGTTTTCTCCGTCGATGCAAGAAATTTTTCTCCCCTTCTGATCTGGCTGTGATCTACAAAGCCTTTATTCGTCCAAAACTTGAGTATAACTCTCACATTTGGGCAGGTGCTCCAATAACCCACTTGAGTTTATTGGATAGAATTGAAAAGAGAGCTCTTAAAATGATAGGTGAAAGACCTATAACGGAAACATTCTCATCTCTTGAGCACCGTCGAAATGTTTCATGTCTTTCGTTATTTTACCGTTATTTCCATAAACAATGCTCTAGTGAAATAGCCAGTTGCATTCCTGCCCTTAAACAATTCAACCGTAATACTCGCGCTACTAGGAATGCCCATCAGTTTACCCTTGAGCCCAATTTCGAACGTACTGTTAAGTACAGAGATTCTTTCTTTAGTCGCACTACTCGAATGTGGAATGCTGTACCCAGCTCAATTTTCCCCTCCCATTGTGATCTACAGACGTTCAAAACCAATGTGCATCGGTATCTCCTTTTAAATCCCCTCCAATCTACCTAATCGCTCGTGCTGTGTATATCATCTTAAGGGTAGTCACAACCCTTTTTGCACGCGCTTAATATAAAAAAAAAAAAAAAATTTACCAACAAAATACAAAGTGGATCATGCTTTTTCAAGCAATTCTATTTTTATATTGTCAACACGCCCATCAAATATTTTCAAAATGAAGATCCTCCAGCACCTGATTTTCAGCAATTCAGTGAAGCTCAATCAGAAACCACACCACCACAAAATATAAGTGATGAAGAAGAAAGGATTCCCTCAAATATTCATGCCGATAAACCTGTTGCCCAATCTTCATCAAAATGTTTGTTGACCAAACTGAGGCAACTCCCAAAAAGCCAACCACAAAATGTGAGGTGATGGAGGCACGGAAGGAGCAAATAGAAAAATAGACTTACCATGAATCTGAGCAGCACTTATTGCAGGCTGCTCATGAGAAGGAGCTTTTGAAGCAAGCGCAGGGAACAACTGAGCATCTTTCCAAAAAACAAAAATTAGAAATACTGCATATGGAAGAGATTCACAAAATAAAAGTATCTGATATGGAAGAGCTGCACCAGCTTCAAGTAGAAAAATTAAAACTGGAGATTATGCTGCTAAGGAAGCTGACACATTCATAAAATAAAATAGTTTTTTTTAAATTTTTTTTTTTGTATTTTTAAGTGTTGTTCTTAAGACTTAATAAAATAAAATTGTTTGCTTTTTAAAAATACCTATTTATAAAGGTGGTTCGGAATGCTCTTCCTGTATCGGGGCTTTGAAAGTGGTCTGCAGTGTCATTCAACTGTGGCGTTGGCAGTGATCTAACATCTAGATCACTATTTTCTCTGATAGAAATATTTCTTTCCTTGGCAATGTTGTGGAGTACAGCAACAGCAACAATCACATTCTTGGCCGTATCCAAATCAACTCTTAGCCGATCTAAAAGTGATCTAAACTTGGATTTATGCTGACCATTAAGGCACTCTATACGACTCCTTGTCGATGTATGACTATTTTAGTACCTTTGCTCCTTTTGGTTCGTCGGGTTTCTTACAGGTGTAAGCAAAATATTGGAACATGGGTATCCTGCGTCACCTAGCAGGATACCCTGGTAAGTACTAGCACTTGGTTCTAGTTTGCTTTTTAATTGGCAGTTGTTCCAAATATTTGAATCATGAAGAGACCCACGTGATCTCGCAACGATGTCTCTTATCTTGCAATTCGCATCAGTGACAATTTGGATATTAAGTGAATAATAACCTTCAAAGAATTTAATAATAATACATTACCCGTTTGTGAATGTCTTATTGAAATGGGGTCTTTAAGTTCACTTTTTATAAAATTGATAAAGAAAGGTTTCTCGAATAAAAAAGTAAGTAAAACATATCTACCTTTTCGATTAATGTAATGGCCTACCATTACAGGGCCTACGATTTTAGTTGGTCCATTTATTTGCACATGGGTGCAATCGATCGCTCCAATAACCATAGGAAATCTAGCTATCTTATAAAAATCTGTTTTAACTCTATTTAGCTCTTCGGATGTCGACGGGAACTTTATAAAGTGTGGCAAAAGACTTACTATGCACTTCGATATGTTTTTAATGATCTTGCCCACTGTTGACTGCACCATACCATGAATTGCTCCTTAAAAATAGAAATATGGATAAGTTTTTTTTCCTGTCTGAAATCTTTAATGTACTTACCAACATCGGTTTGGTGGTCATTTCGTCCAAAAAAATGTAAAGTAACCAGGACTTGCAGTTCTGGTGTAATGGGAAGACCACGATTCGACACTGGCTCTCTTATGTTAAGGATATCAACCAAGAACCGAACCGTGGTCTTATCAAACCGATATCTTGAATAAAATTCAACATCATCAAGATCTTCAAAAGGATTTGGTCGAGTTTTGATTACTCTCGGTTTTCTAAAAAGTTGGTAATCTTCAAAAATTGCAAAATCTTGCTCCTCAGGAAACATTTTTCTTATTATTTTAATTATAAAATGACAAACGTCAACTGGATAAAGCATACCTTAAAAAGATAGAGAGGTGTTTCGCTGGTTTTAAAGTTAGAAGACCTCTTTAACGTTAAAGTATACTTTATGTCGTTTAAAATTTACAAAGAGCCGACTCTCATTCTAAAGTTATTATTTAGAGCCGGCTCTCAATTTAAAGAAGATTTAGAGCCGCGTTAAAATGTTTAAAATTTTGCGCCATTAACTTTATTGGACACTTGCCAGACATCTACAGTGGGGCCTAACATGAACCAGATACTTAAAATATGTCAAACTAATCGTGCCATTAACGTTGTAGTTTTACAGCTTTATGGGCAACTGTTTAAAAATAATTCCCCATCAGCTTTACATCTACAGAAAGAATTATTATTTTGACAGTTTTAAGGTATGTAAGGCCCCGCTTTAGGTGTCTTGCTGATTAGAAAATATTGTAAAATATTTGCACACAGAAAACATAAAATCTTGATTTGATTCTGTTATGTCAATGGCACGATTAGTTTGACAGATTTTAAGTGTCTGGCTCACGTTAGGTCCCACTGTAGATGTCTGGAAAGTGTCAAATAAATTAATTGACACCAGCACCTAACACATATCAAAAATTCAGCTTTGATAAAATAACGCAATGTTGCAACATTTGTATGCAACTTTGACACTCGCTACCTCTTTATTGCACCCGGATTGAAGATTCTTATACCCATTTGTTCTTAGCTACCATAGTATCTGTGCGCAGAAAAAATCTTAGCTATGATAAAATGACGTTTGTCTGGCGGCCCTGGGCTCTTAGTCTTTAAAGTTCATCGATCAAGACGGAAAAGTCATACATTTTAGAGGAGAGAAAATAACGGCTCGACTACATTTACAGCCAGAAGAACCATGATTGTGTATGAAAATATAATCAGCACAATTCCTTATAAGAACATCGAAGAAAATAAAACATTACTCAATCAAGCTTCGAGCTCAGCTGCGGTAACACATAATCTTACAAAGCATAATCAGACATTTTTGCTGTCTTTGGGGTACATCGTAAAACATTAAAAACACAGCAAACATACAAAAACAAAAAAAAAAATATGTTAAACATTTTCCAAGACCCCGAGATTAGTGAAAGTATTTCTAAATATGAATACCATACTTATTCATCATATAAAAACAATTTTGAACGAAATGACATCATACAGATTTGTATACAACATCAAAATCTTAATGTTCTTCTTTCGGAAAGTTTTTTATATGTTGAAGGTTCACTATCGAAAGCAGATGGAAAAGAAATAGTCAGTACAAAACTTGTAAACAATGCTATGGCTTTTCTTTTTGATGAAATACGCTATGAGCTAAATGGAAAAGAAATTGACTATAATTGAAATGTTGGGATTACAACAACGATCAAAAATTATTTATCTTTGAATAAAAATGAAAGTGATATGCTTTTAAATTTATCCTGGTCTCCTGATTCATCAATTAATTTAAAACCGTTTCATTTTAATTACTGTATTCCATTGAATGAGCTTTTGGGTTTCGCTGAAGATTATAAAAAAATTAAACCCAATGCTCGGCATGATCTAATTCTCACCCGTGCCAGGATGGATGAAAACGCCCTAATCTCACCAACAGAAGAAAATGTTCAAGTAAAACTACATAAAGTACAGTGGAAAGTTCCACACGTGACCTTATCAGATTGCATGAAATTAAATCTATACAAATCTATTAATAAAAACTCTTCTATGAAAATTGCTTTCCGAAACTGGGATCTCTATGAATATCCTATGTTACCAAGCTCTGAACATCACATCTGGAACGTCAAAACAACAACACAAATAGAAAAACTTCGATACATTGTTTTTGCACTACAAACTGAAAAAAATAAACAAAATAAGTGCTGTGATCTGTTAGATCACAATAATCAATATTGTGATCTAACAGACTTAAAAGTATATCTAAACCCTGATGTATATCCACATGAAGACCTCAATATTTCATTTGAAAGAAGCTATTTTTACAAAATGTATACGGATTTTCAAAAATCTTACTACAATAAAACCAGTACCGAGCCTCTACACTCCTGGGATCTAATTAATTCACGTGCTCCAATTTTTGTTATAGCAGACATCAAAATGAAACATTGAAAACAGGACCTATTGTTATTCGCGTGGAGATGAGAACATCAAAACATATTCCTGCAAACACTTTAGCTTATTGTCTTATGCTGCATGATAGAATTATTTAATATAATCCACTTGATCAAGTCGTTACAAGAATTGTTTGAGAATTATGATGTATTATAAGATGAAATAAAAAAAAAATTATTTTTAAAAACAAACAATGGTATTTTCCCTTTCTCTCTAAAATCATATGAGCCGCTTTTCTCAAACCTTATCCCACTAAATCAGGTAATAAACGTGATCTTATAGGTTCTGAACGTAAATTTTGGGTTCAGAACGTAAATTTTGGGTTCGGAACGTAAATTCTGGGTTCGGAAATAAACTTTGCGTTCTGAACGTAAGTTTTGAGGTTGTGAAAGTGAACGTTGACTCCACAGAGCCGTCAATTGAGCAGCCGCTGAGGCCTTACCCTTAAAAGATGGATCTTAACAATGCCCCTTTCAAAAGATCAACTTCGACCACGCCCAACGGTCCCTACCCCGCCCCCTGCTCCGCCCCCTGACACTCCCTATACCCCACCCTCTGCCACGCCCACCGCCCCCGGCTACTGGTTAAGCCGGCACCAGGACCCTCTAATACATACTACTACTATTACCAGTAAACACCTCCCAAAACTGGTATGTTGATAAAAGTTGGTACAAATGTTTTATTTCTTGTAAGAACCAAGACTCAAAAGGATCCATGCAAATGTATTGATTCCAGGGGTGTTTTTTTTAGGCGGAAGGAACATATAGGTTATAAACCCAACATTTTATTCTTATGTAATCGAGGTAAAAATATATAATATGGTACATGATTTTGAAGTACTTTTTAATGCTGAATCAAATTTAATTAAAATTAAGACAATAGAATCACCATTAACAAAGAAATCGTCGTTTTATTGGAAAAAATAATGTATTTTTGGAGTAGAGCAGATAAAACATTTTCTCTCAAAACCCACCTTTGACAATAGATATTTGTTTTATCTTTTTTTATTCTTGGTAACAATATAAAAAAAACATTAATACCAACTTACATCAATATAGTAGTTCTAGGGGGGTTTACGAAGCTTAGTTTTACATTTTTCTGTTTCACTCAAAAAAACACCCTTTAACCCCAGATATTTGTATGGACTCGTTTGACTCTTATTTCTTATAATAAATGAGACACGTGTGCTAAGTTTCATCACCATACCATTGACATTTGGTAATGTTATGCTCGTTTCACTGAAAATATAGTCGTCATTTTATAAAAAGGTTATAACTTTTTCTAGGTAGGGTCGGTAACTAATCTTCGCAAGCATCATCGTCGCACGACCCATCTTCGCAAGAAATATCTTGACAAAACAACATCCCCGCAACAACACATCCTCGCAAGGACACGTATTCGCGAAGCAACATCCCCGTAACGACACATCCTCGCAACGAAACATCCTCGCAACGACACATCTCCGCAACGACACATCCTCGCAACGACACATCCCCGCAAGATGGTATTTCTTCCCTCGGCGGCGCTTGAGTTGGTAAGGTGATTTAGTAGAACGCGAGTGGAATAGCCAATTTGAAAATGTGGGGCCGGTTTTATGTGATGGTAAATTACTGTTTTTGGACCGATTTATATAAAATTGAAATATGTTGTAGCTGACACACAATTATGGAAGAAAAAAGTATTTTTTAATTAGGGTGGTTCAAAACAGTTCAACTTCGTTGTTTTTGGACCGATTTCAATAAAATTGAAATATGTTATAGCTGACACACAATTATGGAAGCTCTTGGACCGATTTCGATAAAAGTGAAATATGTTATAGCTGACTCACAATTATGGAAGAAAAAAATATTTTTAAGTTAGGGTGGTGCAAAAAAATTGGAACTTCGTTGTTCTTGGACCGATTTCAATAAAATTGACATATGTTATAGCTGACACACAATTATGGAAGAAAAAAATATTTTTAAGTTAGGATGGTGCAACAAAATTGTAACTTCGTTGTTCTTGGACCGATTTCGATAAAATTAAAATATGTTATAGCTGACACAATTATGGAAGAAAAAATTATTTTTAAGTTAAGGTGGTTCAAAAAAAAATCAACTTCGTTGTTTTTGGACCGATTTCAATAAAATTGAAATATGTTATAGCTGACACACAATTATGGAAGAAAAAAATATTTTTAAGTTAGGATGGTGCAACAAAATTGTAACTTCGTTGTTCTTGGACCGATTTCGATAAAATTAAAATATGTTATAGCTGACTCACAATTATGGAAGAAAAAAATATTTTTAAGTTACGGTGGTGCAAAAAAATTGTAACTTCGTTGTTCTTGGACCGTTTTCGATAAAAGTGAAATATGTTATAGCTGACACACAATTAGTGAGTAAGTAAGTAATTAAGTAAATAATACATTTATTTTTCTTTCTTATAAGTACATTTTTTAACAATAAGATGAATTTTAAAGCTATGGCTTTCCCGTCAGCTCGGTTAGCAAATATAATTTACAAAAATTAATACATTGTAGAATTTAAATATACCTATTATAATTTTTTTTTTTTTTATATACAAATTCTGTTATCAGGAACAACCTATATTTATATATTACTTTTAGAAAGTTGTACAATTTTAAAATTTTTCTGGATTTTATCTGTACAATATATATATATATTTCTAATGTAAAATTTTAATATTTGAAATTATTTTGTGATGCTTGTGAGAAACGCACAGTTATGTTTTATATATCAAAATTTTTATTAGATTTTCAAAGTTTATAATTTTTAAATTTGAAAATATTTAATGGGCGTGGTGAAAATATAAAAATAAAATTCGTTGAAAAAGCATGATCAATTTTGCAGTTTTTGGTAAATAAATCAATAAAACTAGTTTTAGAGTGGCTTTTGTTGAAATAATCACTTAATATTTATAAGCAATATTTTAGAAGAGGATTAATTGAGTTGATTTTTCATTAAAACCCATTTTGAGTACGATTTTTTTAATATTTTGCAATAATTTATGCACAACAATTTAAGTTGTAAATTTCTACCCAAATTTCATATATCGTTTGTAATAAACTTATAAATATTACTCTAGTTTGAAACCTCTTAAGTTGGCTAAATTAGACTTTTTAGTAATTTATTTTATTAAATTGCCACTAATTCTTTTCCCGTTAGATTTACAAATAAAAAATTATTCACACATTTATAGAAGTAGGTAACACCTATAATTGTGTATCATTCATAAGTTTTTAAAATTTATAAATTTTTCATTAACTTTTAGCAATTTTCTACGTAAATAAACTAAAGACGTATGAATTTTTCGCATTATGTAAATTCTTTCTCTTTTAACAATTTATTTTGACATGAAAGTGAATAACTTTTTATTTTTATAATTTTCTATGTCTTATAGCCTTTCATTTGATATCTCATTTATAAATATCAAGAAAGTATTGCCCATGTTATGGCCATTTACAGGTATTTTATGCATATTTTAGCAAAAAGAAACAATTTGATGGACAATAGACTGGATTTTTGCAAAATTTTTCTTTCAATTATGTTTAAAAATCCATATTAAAGCCTGTGGCTATCGCAGGAATATGTTTTGTATACCAAAATAATTGTCGATTGGTATGAATTATTACAAAATTTAAATTTTGATAATTGATTGCATAAAATGTTATAATATTCACTATTTAGTCAAAATAATGCTATATTATCTGTTTAAGCGTATTAGTCTTTAAAATTGTATGGACATCTATTAATGTTTTGTATGTATTTAAATAGTGACACAATGACCTTTCCATAGACATCTAAATTTTTGGATAAGTTCTTTTCGATTTATAGCCAATTTTATGCAAACAAATTGACAATTTTAAATTTTTTCTGGATTTTATCTGTAAAAAATATTTCTAATGTAAAATTTAAATATTTGAAATTATTTTGTGAAGCTTGTGAGCAATGCACAGTTATGTTTTATATACCAAAATTTGTATCAGATTTTTAGGATTTATAATTTTTAAATGCGGCGAAATTATCTAAATAAATTCGTTAAAAAAGCATGATTTTTCGGTAAATAAATCAATAAAACTAAGTTTAGAGTGGCTTTTGCTTAAATAATCACTTAACATTTTTAAAAAATATTTTTGAAGAGAATTAGAGCAATTGGTGTGTTGGTTTTGATTTTCAAAATTTATCAATATTTTATTAACTTTTGCATTTAAAGAACCAAAAATTGAACTCATTTTTCACTAAATCACATTTTTAGTATGGATTTTTTTAAGATTTTGCAAAAAATTTAAAACAGAAATTTAGGTTATAAATTTCTACCTCAAATTCAGGTATCATTAAGTTGGCTAAATGGAGCTTTTTTGTGATTTATTTAATTAAATTGCTCCTTCTCTTTTTCCCGTTAGATTTACAAATACAAAATTATCGCATGTTTGTAGATGAAAGTTTCACCTATAAATGTGCATCATTTGTTTATTTTAAATATATAAATTTTTCATTAACTTTTGAATTTAAAGTACGAAAAATTAAGTTGATTTTTCATTAAAACACACTTTTAGTACAATTTTTTTAATATTTTGCAATAATTTTTACACACAAATTTAAGTTATAAATTTCTATCTAAATTTCATGTATAATTTATTATGAACTTTTAAGGGTTGCTCAATTTTGAAACCTCTAAAGTTTTCTAAATGTAGCGTTTTTTGTGATTTATTTATTAAATTACCCCTACTTTTTTCCCCGTTAGATTTATAAATACAAAATTATTCACATATTTATAGAAGATTTATGTATATAAACGTGCATCCTTTGTTTTTTGAAATTAAAACAAATTTTATCAAGTTTTGAATTTAATATATGTAATATAAATTTGATTGGTCTTTTACACATCCTTTTAGTATGAAATTTTTCACCCCCCCCTCTCAAAAATTTTTATACACAATTTTAACCACATCTCATAGCTAAGTTCTGAAATCTTAACTTAAAATATCGGACGAGTGAAAACGAAGTTATGATTTTTTATATTAAAAGAATTCCAATTAGAAATTCAATTGAGATAACGGTGCTCTCCACTGGTAGACGATTGTTTACAATGAACAAAGCGAAGCATTTCAATGGATTTTATTCGATTTTTTATGAATTTTAAAAAATCAATTGTGACGCTAATATAGGAGGTAGATTAAAAAGTGAGGTATCAAATTAATGGCTATTCTATTGAGATTAAATATAAGAAAAAACTAAATCAATCCATGCACACACCCACATTTTATTAAGTAATATGTGTGAACAATATTATATTGTAAATTTTTCAGCTGAACGGTACAATAGGAATATAATTTATTTTTATACAAGTTCCTAGGACATACAGCTATAAAATATTACTACATTACAAACCTCTACGACTGTTTATTAAAAAGATATTAATAAAAAAACAAAAAAAAATAATTTCATGTAGGCAACATTTTTTTATTATTGTTAAAGATTTATATTTTATTATATTTATTATATTTATTTTTTTTTCAGAAGCTATCTATCGGATAGCAGGGGGATAGACATTGTTGATGCCATACAAAAAAGTTAGTATTGTGATTGTTTTGTTGTTACTTTGGACACCCATTTAGCCAAACTGACAAGAAAACAAAAAAAGACTTTTATATATAAGTTAAGATTAAGATTAAGATATACTCTACCACCCATCACTTAGGCAAACGATAATGTCAGATTCATGGCTAAAATTCAACCTTGAAATTTTTTACAAAAAAAAATATCAGAATAGTACCTACAGACAAAAAAGGATTCTTAAAGCGATTGTATGCATTAACATAGCAACATTTGTGGGATATTCTTAAATGACTCTAAGAATAATTGACACCATTTTCATTGTTGCTTTTTCGTTAAAAAATCAGCGAACCAACGTAACGTTGAAATATATTGAATAATATGTAAATTGAAATTCTAAAAAGAAACATAATACGGCATTTTTCTAATTAATTTTCTTTTTAATAAGTGTTTTTATTAAATTGTATATAAATTAATAATATTTATAGATCGAGAGCTGACAGCAAATTTTTGGTTTGGAGGTATAACCAAAATTTGCGAACATGTATGTGGAGGTACTGGGGCCACGATTTCAAATTCAACCGTCTGGCAGGATTATTTTGTCGCCGCATATACATATTTCTAATGAGGAGATTTTTCCTGATTTTTCGATAAACAATTTATATGGTTAAACTTTAAAAATAGAAAGTTTGTTTTCGCCCCTATGGGCCTTCGAGGGCGTCTGTCTGGGTCGGGCCGACTCAAATCATCTGGGACCCCGAAATTCTTAATCAGTTTGTAATTCTCTTTAATTTACATATATTTTTAAGTGGTTATATACTCCAAACCAAAATCTGTTTTTTCGCCCATTTTGGGGGCGCCTGTCTGGGTCGGTCGACACTCAAATCGTCTGGGACCACAAAATTCTTAATCAGTGCGTAAGTCTCTTTTATTTCTATATATTTTTAAGTGGTTATATACTCCAAACCAAAATCTGAAAAATCGCGGTCTGAGTCGGGCGACACTCAAATCGTCCGGGACCCCGAAATTCTTGATGAGAGCGTAGTTTTCTTTAGTTTACATATATATATATTTAAGTGGTTATATACTCTAAACCAAATTCTGAAAAATCGCGGTTTTCAACCTCCCACCTCCAGCCCTGGCGACAAAATAAAAGGATTTTTTTTAATTTCTTGTCGCTGATTTTGCCGCCTCTGTCTTGGTGCAGCCCAATGTGGTATTTTTGTTCAACAACGTAAAACATAATCAATGTCCGATTATTGACTATGCCTGTGAAGCATTTTTACCACTGGAGAAATTTTGAATTAGTTTCTTTGAAGTTATTGTAATTGGTGCGGTTTATCGAATTGAAAATTTTGACATATCTTCACGTTTTGAGGTCTCTAGAATTAGAATTCGTCGATTTTAGCAAGATGTCTGTGTGTGTATGTACGCACGTTCGGGGTACTTTTTTCGTCCACCATATCTCGAGAATGAATAAAGATATCGACCTCGGATAAATTTTATTTTACAGATAATATTGTCATAACGTGCTGAAATGGTTTTCGATCAAATTCAATAAACCGTTTTTTTACTACAGCAATTTAAAAAGGAACTGTAAAATGTCATTTATCTGGAACATCTCGAGAATGGAATAAGATATTTACTTCAGACTAATAACACAATACCAAATTGGTAAATATTAAAAAAAAAAGCAACAGACACTTTTTTTTTAACTAAGAAAAACAGTTGAAAAATAATTTTCGTCTCAAATATTTCAAGAACAAAAAATGATTCCGAACCCAGTCTATTTTCTTTTACATATAATAGCGTAATTAAAAAAATTCAATAAACAGTTTTTTTTTTTTAGAGCAAAAAAACTATTAAAAATTCTAAACAAATTTTTTTCAACTCAAATATTTTGAAAAACAAACAATGATAACGGTTTCAAAATTCTACCAAAAATATATACCTACGAGTATACCACCTAAATGTTGTGTAATTTTGAGATTTTTAAAACCACCCTTAAAAAAGCTAAAAATCAAAATGTTGCAAGAAACAACTTTTCAAAAATGGTTTAATTCGAAAAATTCTTACTCTCAAAATCGCTACAAAATGGAAATTTTGCATAAGACACTTAATATGCCTTTTTATATTCTTTGAAACCATGTTTTGTTGTTTTTTAAGTAAACTCCCCCGATTTTTGGTATTTTTTTTAGCCAATAGTCTGCTTTGAAATAATTGTCTTTAACAATTAATACCTCCATACCGAGAAGAGTTAGGAAAAAAAGTTTTATATGTAAGATTCTTAGAATTTTGTAAGCTATTTACAAAAAAATTATAAAAAAATTTACTACTATAAATAGCTAAAGTACAAAATATAGGTATAGGTAATGTCACATTTTGCCCTGTATCTCTATGTGTATAACTACCTACATATATACTGATTATATCCAAAAACCCAGTTATTACAATATAAAATATAACATTATATAATATATACTTTACCAACCACCGCTTAAGTAAACATGTACACTCATGTATATGGTTTTCAAGTGCACCGATGGGCAGTTACTAGTGTGGGTCAACCCCAGACTCATTTTTTATAATAAAATCAGACTTTACAGAATATTCAAAAAGAGCAGTACTGCTCAGTCTATTTTATTCAACTTTAGTCTCAAATAACCATACGGTAAGAAATCGCCCTAACAATATAGCGTGATGCGCTTACACCAACAATAGGGCCAAATATAGACCACCACATGGCGATCCTGCAAACTCGAAGCAAATTTGCTGAACCGAAACCAACACAAAAGATATCACACTAAGGCCTAATTTATTCAGTCAAAGTTGAACATAACTTTGGGATTTTTACATTCAACTTGAGAAATAGTTTTTATTCACTCAAAGTTGACGTTTTCAACTTTTGATTGTCAACTCTAGAGTTATTCAACTTGCGATTTTCTCAACTCCCCGAAATAGAAGAAGTAAGCGATGATTTTTCTTCATTTCTGTTTATTTATTTATGCTATCCATGATGAAATTATCGGCTCTCGTCCGATCACCGAAATCAAGCATCGTCGGGCACGGCTAGTACTTAGGTGGGTGACCGCATTGGAACACCGCATACTGCTGGCATTTGTTTCATATTTTAATTTTTTTTTCTAATTGATTTTTTTTATTATAAAAATGGTCCCTTTCTCCACAAAAAGTTGCCCAATTTCAATAAACAGATAACTTTAGCATTGTGTTCCATGTCATAGCTATACGGCACGATTTGCTTGTCTTGTGATGTTGTAGTGGGTAGCGATTTCGCCGGACAAGTGAAAAAAAAATACTCGTGAACAATGGATCCATTCATTATTCCATTCCACAGTAACAGTTCCTACGTTTCATGTAGGTAGGTAGTTGTTGATCTTCGTTGCTCCTTTTTTTCTATTGTTTTTTTTTTTGTTTTTGGTACAAGCTCGGGGTTTGCCTTTTCCTGTTTGACCCTGCATTGTTCTTCATTGTGGAAAAGTTGTGTTTCTTCCTTCATAATTTCATTTTAGGAAAACAAAATAATAGAAACAAATTATAGACTTATTAATTAGTGTGTGAAAACTCACCTCTTATTGTTCGATAGTCATATGTATTTGTTTAAAAAATGAAAATTGTAATCCGGTTTGTGCAGCTTTCAATTTCGCTTGGTACCTACTCCTTTGATTCCGCGCTTCACATGGACTCAAAACTCTATTCCAATTATTCGAAATAAATACAAAATCAAAAATAACGGTTTATCCTTGATATTTAATCAAATAAGGAAACACAGAATTCTTATTCCAAACATTTTGAATACCCAAAATAAATAAAGAATCATATTCACGAATGCAAAATTATTCTAATGCAAACCGAAAGTTGAAAATGACGTCTTGGGTGCCAGACGGTTGAATTTGAAATCGTGGTCCTAGTACCTCAACATACATGTTCGCAAATTTTGGTTATACCTCCAAATCAAAAATTTGCTGTCAGCTCTTAGACTATTAATTTCATTCAAAATGATTTATTGACCAATTTGGAATTAATAATTGTGATTGGAAGTGATTAAAAATAATCTTTCCGTCGGCTTTTTTTGGTCACTGTAGTTTTTGCAATGAAACAATTAAGTTACATTAGCTTTCCCGACGTTTCGGCAGGGGTTGCTGCCTTCTTCAGGGGAACTTTATTTGGACAACAAGAAAAAATATATTGTTTACATTATAATAACAATAATTGAAACAATACAAAATACACTCACTTTAATAAAACTGTGTTTAAATTTAAACTGACATTTAAAATTATTGTATCTAATAATTGTAATATTATTTACAAAAGTAAAGAAATAACCACTTCAAACGAAGTTTAGTCTACGGAATTTAAACAAGGAGTAAAGAAACTGAAAGAATACTGTGTTATGATGAGACAAGAGAACAATAGATGGCAGAGATGTTTTGGGTGTCTTGTTTTCTGTTCATGTTGTTGTTGTTGTTGTTGATGATGTGTAATGTTTCTAGGGTGTATCGTTTCGAAACATGTTTCTCTGTCTGTAGGACTTTGACACCTTCAAAATCTGGAGAGGGGCCGTTTTCGATACTGTGGCTCGCCAGGGCTGTCTTTCCAGGATTGTTTGATTTGATATCCGATTTATGATTAGAAATTCGCTGTTTAAGAAATTGTTTTGTAGTTCCGATGTAACACTGGTTGCATGGTTCATTAGGTTAACCCTTACAATTTATTTTGTAAATGACATCAGTAACTTTATCCTTATCCGCTTTCGTTTTAAGTTTAGTGAAAAGGTGACTCAGAGTTTTATTTGATTTGAAGGCCAGGCGAACATCTGTTAGTTTTTGGTTTATCACTTCTTTAAAATTCTCAGTCAGTCTTGGGATGTAAACCATACTTTTGTAGTAACCATTATTCGGGTCTTTAGTGTCTTCGCTTGGAATTTTGCAATTGTGTTTCTGAAGTAGACCACGAATTATAGAATTTGGAAAACCATTGTCACTCAGGATTTTTTTGATTTTTTTCTCATTGGCAGAGTGAAATTGTTCGTCGCTGAGTGCGAAAACTTTACTGACGAGATTGGATGCAGTGTTCATAACTATGTGCCTCGCTTGGTTAGACCGAAAGTTGACTAATCTTCCCGATGCAGTATGTTTTTGGTACCAGTCAAACAATAGACGGTTGTTTTCACGATGGATTTTTACGTCCAAAAATGCTATTGACCTGTTATGTTCCATTTCCACAGTGAACTGGATTTTCGGGTGGAATCCGTTAAGTATCAGCTGCACTTTTTCAATGTTGCGTTTGTCCATCACGGCAAAAATGTCATCTACATACTTAGCAACAAAAGTAGGCCTTTCTTCCATTCCACTAAAACATTCATCTAGTACGTGATCAAGTACTAAATCTGCAATCGTGGGTGACAAAGGGTTGCCCATAGGCATGCCAAAAATTTGTTTGAAAATGTCATCTTTAAATTGTAGATAGTTATTTTCCTTGAGGCAGAAATCAAGGATTTCAAGAAATTTGTTCAGATTAATTCTAGTGTTTTCACTAATTATTTCCCATTTCTTTTTTATAATGGTGATGGCTAGTTGTATGGGAATGTTTGTAAAAAGTGACACTGCATCATACGAAACTAAAACATCATTGTCTTTTAATTTTATTTTTTTTTAGCCTTCTCAACAAATTCAAATGAATTTATAACCGAGTAGCTTGATTTTGCCGTCGCGCACTGTAAAATTCTGCCAATAAACCTCGAAAGCTCATAACATGGTAGTTTCATTGATGACGTAATGGGACGCAGGGGCATGTTTGCTTTATGAATTTTTGGCAGTCCGTATATGGATGGAAGCTGCGATGTATACGTTGTCATCTTCGCCTTTTCCCTATCATCAATGCAATTGTTGTTGTTTAGCCATTTGACTAGATCGTTGTTGCGAGTTTGTAAAGTTGTTGTTGGGTTATTCCTTACCCGTCTGTAAGTATTGCGATCTGACAACAATTCAATCATCTTATCGTCATACTCCACACGCTCCATCGCCACGGTGACGTTACCTTTGTCAGCTGGTACAATAACAATGTTTTTGTGCTGCCTAAGAAAATTGATTGTTTGCTTATTTACATTAAGCAAATATTTGGCAAATCGATCATTTTGTTGGTGGCGTTGAAACGAGTGCAGCATGTTGCTATATTGTGCCCTCATAAGCTCTTGCTCTCTTTCGTCTTGCACACTTCGAATTATTTCTTCCCCATCAGCTATCAATTGAAAAAGAGGAAAGCTATGTTTATCCACTGGGAGTGCAAATTTCTTGCCCAACGATAAAAGCCATTTGACCTCTAAAGGGAATTCAATGTCAGTGCGATTTTCAAACCATTTTTCATGCATTTCTATATTGAATTCCTTCCAAAGCGATGATTTTAGGCTGTCAATTTTATGTGCGTTCGATTGTTGTTTTTTATTATATGTGTCTTTAAACATCTGTTTTTGTTTTGTTGTGAATTGTTTGTATTCGTTTTGGGAACTTATCCCAAAACGAATACAAACAATTCACAACAAAACAAAAACAGATGTTTAAAGACACATATAATAAAAAACAACAATCGAACGCACATAAAATTGACAGCCTAAAATCATCGCTTTGGAAGGAATTCAATATAGAAATGCATGAAAAATGGTTTGAAAATCGCACTGACATTGAATTCCCTTTAGAGGTCAAATGGCTTTTATCGTTGGGCAAGAAATTTGCACTCCCAGTGGATAAACATAGCTTTCCTCTTTTTCAATTGATAGCTGATGGAGAAGAAATAATTCGAAGTGTGCAAGACGAAAGAGAGCAAGAGCTTATGAGGGCACAATATAGCAACATGCTGCACTCGTTTCAACGCCACCAACAAAATGATCGATTTGCCAAATATTTGCTTAATGTAAATAAGCAAACAATCAATTTTCTTAGGCAGCACAAAAACATTGTTATTGTACCAGCTGACAAAGGTAACGTCACCGTGGCGATGGAGCGTGTGGAGTATGACGATAAGATGATTGAATTGTTGTCAGATCGCAATACTTACAGACGGGTAAGGAATAACCCAACAACAACTTTACAAACTCGCAACAACGATCTAGTCAAATGGCTAAACAACAACAATTGCATTGATGATAGGGAAAAGGCGAAGATGGCAACGTATACATCGCAGCTTCCATCCATATACGGACTGCCAAAAATTCATAAGGCAAACATGCCCCTGCGTCCCATTACGTCATCAATGAAACTACCATGTTATGAGCTTTCGAGGTTTATTGGCAGAATTTTACAGTGCGCGACGGCAAAATCAAGCTACTCGGTTATAAATTCATTTGAATTTGTTGAGAAGGCTAAAAAAAAATAAAATTAAAAGACAATGATGTTTTAGTTTCGTATGATGCAGTGTCACTTTTTACAAACATTCCCATACAACTAGCCATCACCATTATAAAAAAGAAATGGGAAATAATTAGTGAAAACACTAGAATTAATCTGAACAAATTTCTTGAAATCCTTGATTTCTGCCTCAAGGAAAATAACTATCTACAATTTAAAGATAACATTTTCAAACAAATTTTTGGCATGCCTATGGGCAACCCTTTGTCACCCACGATTGCAGATTTAGTACTTGATCACGTACTAGATGAATGTTTTAGTGGAATGGAAGAAAGGCCTACTTTTGTTGCTAAGTATGTAGATGACATTTTTGCCGTGATGGACAAACGCAACATTGAAAAAGTGCAGCTGATCCTTAACGGATTCCACCCGAAAATCCAGTTCACTGTGGAAATGGAACATAACAGGTCAATAGCATTTTTGGACGTAAAAATCCATCGTGAAAACAACCGTCTATTGTTTGACTGGTACCAAAAACATACTGCATCGGGAAGATTAGTCAACTTTCGGTCTAACCAAGCGAGGCACATAGTTATGAACACTGCATCCAATCTCGTCAGTAAAGTTTTCGCACTCAGCGACGAACAATTTCACTCTGCCAATGAGAAAAAAATCAAAAAAATCCTGAGTGACAATGGTTTTCCAAATTCTATAATTCGTGGTCTACTTCAGAAACACAATTGCAAAATTCCAAGCGAAGACACTAAAGACCCGAATAATGGTTACTACAAAAGTATGGTTTACATCCCAAGACTGACTGAGAATTTTAAAGAAGTGATAAACCAAAAACTAACAGATGTTCGCCTGGCCTTTAAATCAAATAAAACTCTGAGTCACCTTTTCACTAAACTTAAAACGAAAGCGGATAAGGATAAAGTTACTGATGTCATTTACAAAATAAATTGTAAGGGTAAACCTAATGAACCATGCAACCAGTGTTACATCGGAACTACAAAACAATTTCTTAAACAGCGAATTTCTAATCATAAATCGGATATCAAATCAAACAATCCTGGAAAGACAGCCCTGGCGAGCCACAGTATCGAAAACGGCCACTCTCCAGATTTTGAAGGTGTCAAAGTCCTACAGACAGAGAAACATGTTTCGAAACGATACACCCTAGAAACATTACACATCATCAACAACAACAACAACATGAACAGAAAACAAGACACCCAAAACATCTCTGCCATCTATTGTTCTCTTGTCTCATCATAACACAGTATTCTTTCAGTTTCTTTACTCCTTGTTTAAATTCCGTAGACTAAACTTCGTTTGAAGTGGTTATTTCTTTACTTTTGTAAATAATATTACAATTATTAGATACAATAATTTTAAATGTCAGTTTAAATTTAAACACAGTTTTATTAAAATGAGTGTATTTTGTATTGTTTCAATTATTGTTATTATAATGTAAACAATATATTTTTTCTTGTTGTCCAAATAAAGTTCCCCTGAAGAAGGCAGCAACCCCTGCCGAAACGTCGGGAAAGCTAATGTAACTTAATTGTTTCATTGCAAAAACTACAGTGACCAAAAAAAGCCGACGGAAAGATTATTTTTAATCACTTCCAATCACAATTATTAATTTCATTGCTGTTTTTCTGAGTTAAATAAATAAAAAAAATTAAATAAATATATTTTTAAATAAAATAAATAAATTAAATAAAGAATTTTGATGTAAAAGGAAATAATATTAAAGTTAAAAAAGGTCTCTTTGTGGGTAGGAACCTATTTAATTAATTTTTTTTAAATGTATTTTTATAAAAGAGAACTTGTTTACATCTGAACTCTCCTGCTTTTAATTACAGCAAACTCTTTAATTACTGACTCGATATCAATGGTCTCAGTCATTGCTTGCTTCTTGAAATTTCGAATTGGATTCTTTGGGCTCACCAAATTAAGTAATTTGAAAAACAAAGGATTTTTTTAATTTCTTGTCGCCGATTTTGCCGCCCCTGGCAAAGTGTCACCCGATGTGGTATTTTTGTTCAGAAACGTAACACATAATCAATGTCCGATTATTGACTAATTTTGAATTGAATTCTTTGGGTCCATCAAATTAATTAATTTGAATATTAAAGGATTTTTTTTTAATTTCTTGTCGCTGATTTTGCCGCCTCTGTCTTGGTGCAGCCCAATGTGGTATTTTTGTTCAACAACGTAAAACATAATCAATGTCCGATTATTGACTATGCCTGTGAAGCATTTTTACCACTGGAGAAATTTTGAATTAGTTTCTTTGAAGTTATTGTAATTGGTGCGGTTTATCGAATTGAAAATTTTGACATATCTTCACGTTTTGAGGTCTCTAGAATTAGAATTCGTCGATTTTAGCAAGATGCCTGTGTGTGTATGTACGCACGTTCGGGGTACTTTTTTCGTCCACCATATCTCGAGAATGAATAAAGATATCGACCTCGGATAAATTTTATTTTACAGATAATATTGTCATAACGTGCTGAAATGGTTTTCGAACAAATTCAATAAACCGTTTTTTTACTACAGCAATTTAAAAAGGAACTGTAAAACGTCATTTATCTGGAACATCTCGAGAATGGAATAAGATATTTACTTCAGACTAATAACACAATACCAAATTGGTAAATATTAAAAAAAAAGCAACAGACACTTTTTTTTTAACTAAGAAAAACAGTTGAAAAATAATTTTCGTCTCAAATATTTCAAGAACAAAAAATGATTCCGAACCCAGTCTATTTTCTTTTACATATAATAGCGTAATCAACAACTGATAATTAAAAAAATTCAATAAACAGTTTTTTTTTTAGAGCAAAAAAACTGGAACTAAAACTATTAAAAATTCTAAACAAATTTTTTTCAACTCAAATATTTTAAAAAACAAACAATGATAACGGTTTCAAAATTCTACCAAAAATATATACCTACGAGTATACCACCTAAATGTTGTGTAATTTTGAGATTTTTAAAACCACTTTTAAAAAAGCTAAAAATCAAAATGTTGCAAGAAACAACTTTTCAAAAATGGTTTAATTCGAAAAATTCATACTCTCAAAATCGCTACAAAATGGAAATTTTGCATATGACACTTAATATGCCTTTTTATATTCTTTGAAACCATGTTTTGTTGTTTTTTAAGTAAACTCCCCCGATTTTTGGTATTTTTTTTAGCCAATAGTCTGCTTCGAAATAATTGTCTTTAACAATTAATACCTCCATACCGAGAAGAGTTAGGAAAAAAAGTTTTATATGTAAGATTCTTAGAATTTTGTAAGCTATTTACAAAAAAATTATAAAAAAATTTACTACTATAAATAGCTAAAGTACAAAATATAGGTATAGGTAATGTCACATTTTGCCCTGTATCTCTATGTGTATAACTACCTACATATATACTGATTATATCCAAAAACCCAGTTATTACAATATAAAATATAACATTATATAATATATACTTTACCAACCACCGCTTAAGTAAACATGTACACATGTATATGGTTTTCAAGTGCACCGATGGGCAGTTACTAGTGTGGGTCAACCCCAGACTCATTTTTTATAATAAAATCAGACTTTACAGAATATTCAAAAAGAGCAGTACTGCTCAGTCTATTTTATTCAACTTTAGAGTCAAATAACCATACGGTAAGAAATCGCCCTAACAATATAGCGTGATGCGCTTACAACAACAATAGGGCCAAATATAGACCACCACATGGCGATCCTGCAAACTCGAAGCAAATTTGCTGAACCGAAACCAACACAAAAGATATCACACTAAGGCCTAATTTATTCAGTCAAAGTTGAACATAACTTTGGGATTTTTACATTCAACTTGAGAAATAGTTTTTATTCACTCAAAGTTGACGTTTTCAACTTTTGATTGTCAACTCTAGAGTTATTCAACTTGCGATTTTCTCAACTCCCCGAAATAGAAGAAGTAAGCGATGATTTTTCTTCATTTCTGTTTATTTATTCATGCTATCCATGATGAAATTATCGGCTCTCGTCCGATCACCGAAATCAAGCATCGTCGGGCACGGCTAGTACTTAGGTGGGTGACCGCATTGGAACACCGCATACTGCTGGC
Source organism: Melangyna quadrimaculata (assembly GCA_949320155.1). Taxonomy (NCBI): domain Eukaryota; kingdom Metazoa; phylum Arthropoda; class Insecta; order Diptera; family Syrphidae; genus Melangyna; species Melangyna quadrimaculata. Next base: position 260,417,515 of record OX439483.1, on the reverse strand, counting down.
ATTTGTTTCATATTTTAATTTTTTTTTCTAATTGATTTTTTTTATTATAAAAATGGTCCCTTTCTCCACAAAAAGTTGCCCAATTTCAATAAACAGATAACCTTAGCATTGTGTTCCATGTCATAGCTATACGGCACGATTTGCTTGTCTTGTGATGTTGTAGTGGGTAGCGATTTCGCCGGACAAGTGAAAAAAAAATACTCGTGAACAATGGATCCATTCATTATTCCATTCCACAGTAACAGTTCCTACGTTTCATGTAGGTAGGTAGTTGTTGATCTTCGTTGCTCCTTTTTTTCTATTGTTTTTTTTTTGTTTTTGGTACAAGCTCGGGGTTTGCCTTTTCCTGTTTGACCCTGCATTGTTCTTCATTGTGGAAAAGTTGTGTTTCTTCCTTCATAATTTCATTTTAGGAAAACAAAATAATAGAAACAAATTATAGACTTATTAATTAGTGTGTGAAAACTCACCTCTTATTGTTCGATAGTCATATGTATTTGTTTAAAAAATGAAAATTGTAATCCGGTTTGTGCAGCTTTCAATTTCGCTTGGTACCTACTCCTTTGATTCCGCGCTTCACATGGACTCAAAACTCCATTCCAATTATTCGAAATAAATACAAAATCAAAAATAACGGTTTATCCTTGATATTTAATCAAATAAGGAAACACAGAATTCTTATTCCAAACATTTTGAATACCCAAAATAAATAAAGAATCATATTCACGAATGCAAAATTATTCTAATGCAAACCGAAAGTTGAAAATGACGTCTTGGGTGTCATGTGTCACAAATATCCTAAGGCCTTATTTATTCAGTCAAAGTTGAACATTACTCTGGGATTTTTACAGTCAACTTGAGAAATAGTTTTTATTCACTCAAAGTTGACGTTTTCAACTTTTTATTTTCAACTCTAGAGTTGGTCAACTTTGGATTTTCTCAACTCGCCGAAATAGTAGAATTTAGCAAACAAACTTGGGATTTTTCTTCATTTCTGTCTATTCATTCATGCTATTCAGATCTCGACCAATCGGTTGAGTTAGTACTAAGATGAAGGACCGCATGAGTTTTTTTTTGGTTTCATATTTTTTATAATTGAATTTTTTTTTTTTTTAAAATGGTGCCTTTTCCCCTCCAAAAAATAGAACGAGTATACAATTTCCATAAACAGATCACTTCAGTATTGTGTTCCATATTATACATGGAATGATTTGCTGGTCTTACTTACTTACTTTACTTTTGATGGCGCTCACAGCCCAGGATGGGCTTCGGCCTCAACTAACAAGCCCCTCCAGCCAGCTCTGTCCCTAGCTAGCCGCTTCCAGTTGCGCACACCGAGTGCTTTGATGTCGTCATTCACTTGATTGCGCCACCTGTTACGGGTTCTTCCTCTGCTGCGTACCCCATCGGGGTTGGATTCGAAAACTCGTCGGGCAGGTGCGTTGCTGTCCATACGCTCCACGTGCCCCAGCCATCTCAGCCGCTGTATTTTCAGCTTTTTGACCAGGTCAACGTCGCTGTATAGGCCGTATAGCTCGTCGTTGAATCTTCTCCTCCATTCTCCTTCGATACACACCGGACCGAAAATCACACGAAGAATCTTCCTCTCAAAGCACCCTAGCAGATTTTTATCCGAATCTTTCAGTGTCCATGCTTCTGACCCATAAAGCAGGACCGGGATGATTAGGGTTTTGTATAAAGTCTCCTTGGTTCTCTGAGAGAGGGCCTTACTACTTAAATGCCTTCTTAGACCGAAGAAACAGTGGTTGGAAAGAGTAATTCTTCGCTTGATCTCTGCACTGATGTCATTCTGCGATGTAATAGTGGAGCCCAGGTAGACAAAGTCCTTGACAGCTTCGAAGTTATATCTGTCCATCGTGATATTTTGCCCGAGTCGACGATGTTGAGATTCCTCTCTCGATGACAGCATATACTTTGTCTTGTCCTCATTAACCGCCAATCCCATTCTAGCCGCCTCCGATTCAATGCTCGCAAATGCCCCTGCCACAGCTCGCTTCGTTCTGCCGACAATGTCTATGTCATCCGCATATGCAAGCAATTGAACGGACTTTTGATAGATTGTACCGCTGGTGTTGACATGTGCGTTGCGTACAATGGCTTCAAGAACGATGTTGAATAGGTTGCATGATAACGCGTCGCCTTGCCTCAATCCTTCCCAACATCAAAGGAATCGGTGGTGTTCTTACCAATTTTGACGGAGCAGCGAGATTTCTCCATCGTCATCCTGCACAAGCGGACGAGTTTGGCAGGGATGCCGAGACTCGACATGGCTCTGTATAATTCGTCCCTTTTCACGCTATCATACGCGACTTTAAAATCGATAAAAAGGTGGTGTGTATCGATCTGGAATTCCCGGGATTTTTCTAAAATCTGTCGGAGTGTGAACATTTGATCGACGGTTGACTTGCCTGGCCTAAAACCGCACTGATAAGGGCCGATCAGATCGTTGACAAAAGGTTTTAAGCGGTCACACAGGATGGCCGACAAGATTTTATAAGCGACGTTTAGGAGACTAATTCCTCTGTAGTTGGTACATTTCAGAACATCTCCCTTTTTATGGATGGGGCACACTATACCGAGGTTCCATTCATCGGGCATACTTTCCTCCGACCAAATTTTGCAGATGAGCTGGTGTATGCTCCTAGCCAATTCATCTCCCGCTGATTTAAATAGTTCGGCTTGTAAGCCATCCGCACCTGCAGCCTTGTACGACTTAAGTTTGGATATCGCCAGCCGAACTTCAGTTAGGTCGGGTGGACGGAACTCTTGGCCATCATCGTCCAAGTTGAATGGAGCGTTCTGCCTATTAGCGGCATCTTGGCTGTCTTCGCCTTTAAGCAGTCTAGAGAAGTGTTCTTTCCAGATCCTCAGCACTGACTGTGTGTCTACTACCATATTCCCACTCTCATCTCGGCAGGCTTCCGTTCTAGCCTTGAATCCTTGGGTGGATCGCTTCACCCTCTGATAAAATTTTCGAACATCTCCCCTACCGCTACAACCCTCAATAGACTCTACCGCCCGCTTCTCGTGCTCTCTCTTTTTCCTCCTGAGAAGTCGGCGTTCCTCTTTTCGTTTCAGCCCGTAGAGCTCCCGGGCCACTCTCTCAGCAGCTCTTGTTCGAGTCTGCAGCATTGCCTGGTAGGCCTCGTCCTTAGCTGCATGCGCTAGCCGGCACACTTCATCGAACCAGGGGTTTCGTTGTATTCGCCTAGTGAAACCCAGCACATCAGAGGCGGCACTTCTGATGGCTTGTTGACAGTGTTTCCACTGGTCCTCTGCACTTGATGCTGGTGGCGGACCTCCTGAGAGATTAAGAGTTACGTGGTCTGCAAAAGTTCTGGCAGTCTCTTGCGATTTAAGCTTCTCGACATCGAATCGAGACATCGATTTGCTGGCCTTGTGATGTTTAATTAGTGGGCGACAATTTCGCCGGAAAATTGTAAAAACATACTCATGAACATAGATCCATTCATGATTCCATTTCATAACAACAGTTCTTACGTTTCATGGAGTTGTTTATCTTTGTTTGGCTTTTCCTGTTTGACCCTACATTGTTCTTCTCTGTGAAAATTTGTGTTTCTTCCTTTATAATTTCATTTTAGGAAAACAAAATAGTTATAGGAACAAATTTTAGTGTGTGAAAACTCACCAAAAGTTGTACCTAATCCGTTTTGTATAGCTTTCAATTTAGCTTGGTATTTTTTTTATTCCGCGCTTCACATGGAATGAAAAATCCATTGCAATTATTCGGAAAAATTATTCAAAATTCAAAATTAATTCTTCTAATGCAAAACAAAAGTTGAAAATGAAGTCTTGTGCGTCATGTGTCACAAATATCCCAAGGATATTTTAGAAATTGCAGGTTGGTCAACTTTTTAATTTCAACTCTGGAGTTCAGATTAGAAGTAGTGAACAAAAGCATTTTTCAACTATCAGTTCAACTACGGATTTGAAGTCAACTTGTAATTTGGCCAACTTTGAAGTTTTCAGCAAGTTGAGCAATAGTGAATATATTGGCTCTAAGGATATTTTAGAAACTGCAGGTTGGTCAACTTCTGGATTTCAACTCTGAAGTTTAGATTCAAAGTAGTGAATAAAAGCATTTTTCGAATACCTGTTAGAGCTGAAGGAAAAGAGATCCGAAGAGTATATATCCGAAAATACAACCGAAACAACATAAAAATACATACCGACTACAATCACCTCCGGACCAAAAGCATTCTCAATTGAGAATATAGTAGACGAGAAAAAAAAAATTTAAAAATAAATTGGATGGCGCAACAGCTCGTGAAGAACTAGGGCCTAGTGACTAACAACTCGCAACCATTCCCGTGTGCGCCTGTCGACAAGGAATGGAAGGGACCTACAATTTTATGCCAAATCTGAACGGCTAGACGAGAAGCACTTATTCATGACTATTGAATAAATGATTGACAAAGAGAAGTTTATAATATAGAAAATAGGTCTTTATTCAACGAGTGTCTAATTAATAATGAATCTTGTATTTACTATTCTAACTATAGGTATACATACTTAACTAGGTTATATACTAGTTTATATAGCTTCTTAGTATAGGTATAAATATACAACATCTCCCTTTTTTAATAATAAATATTACTATTATGTTAAGGTACCTACATATGTTTTTTTTTTTTAACAAAAAATAATAAAAAGTCGAATTAATCAAAAGTTCGTTAACAAAATTCAAAAGCAAATGATATGAATAATAAAAATTAAAAAACGAGTATCACTTACAAATATTTATGAATGATCGTAAGTAAGTCTATCACGTGGTACTACCTTCCTTCCAAAACGAGTCATATAATCATTTGACAAATTTTAATTACAACTTGATTCCGGCTTATTTTCTGAACTTAATTGAATATCATTTTCTGTTGGATTAGCTTTTTCAACACTGGGCATAGAATTCGGATTTGTGTTTAAAATATGTTGGCGATTTCGACGACTTTTCGTTCCATCTTCACCTTCAACTATAAAAGTACGAGGGTCTTGACATATTTCTACAACCCTTCCTCGAGTGCAAACTAATTTTGAATTCTTTTTGTAATAAATTAGCTACAACCCTCAATAGACTCTACCGCCCGCTTCTCGTGCTCTCTCTTTTTCCTCCTGAGAAGTCGGCGTTCCTCTTTTCGTTTCAGCCCGTAGAGCTCCCGGGCCACTCTCTCAGCAGCTCTTGTTCGAGTCTGCAGCATTGCCTGGTAGGCCTCGTCCTTAGCTGCATGCGCTAGCCGGCACACTTCATCGAACCAGGGGTTTCGTTGTATTCGCCTAGTGAAACCCAGCACATCAGAGGCGGCACTTCTGATGGCTTGTTGACAGTGTTTCCACTGGTCCTCTGCACTTGATGCTGGTGGCGGACCTCCTGAGAGATTAAGAGTTACGTGGTCTGCAAAAGTTCTGGCAGTCTCTTGCGATTTAAGCTTCTCGACATCGAATCGAGACATCGATTTGCTGGCCTTGTGATGTTTAATTAGTGGGCGACAATTTCGCCGGAAAATTGTAAAAACATACTCATGAACATAGATCCATTCATGATTCCATTTCATAACAACAGTTCTTACGTTTCATGGAGTTGTTTATCTTTGTTTGGCTTTTCCTGTTTGACCCTACATTGTTCTTCTCTGTGAAAATTTGTGTTTCTTCCTTTATAATTTCATTTTAGGAAAACAAAATAGTTATAGGAACAAATTTTAGTGTGTGAAAACTCACCAAAAGTTGTACCTAATCCGTTTTGTATAGCTTTCAATTTAGCTTGGTATTTTTTTTATTCCGCGCTTCACATGGAATGAAAAATCCATTGCAATTATTCGGAAAAATTATTCAAAATTCAAAATTAATTCTTCTAATGCAAAACAAAAGTTGAAAATGAAGTCTTGTGCGTCATGTGTCACAAATATCCCAAGGATTTTTTAGAAACTGCAGGTTGGTCAACTTTTTAATTTCAACTCTGGAGTTCAGATTAGAAGTAGTGAACAAAAGCATTTTTCAACTATCAGTTCAACTACGGATTTGAAGTCAACTTGTAATTTGGCCAACTTTGAAGTTTTCAGCAAGTTGAGCAATAGTGAATATATTGGCTCTAAGGATATTTTAGAAACTGCAGGTTGGTCAACTTCTGGATTTCAACTCTGAAGTTTAGATTCAAAGTAGTGAATAAAAGCATTTTTCGAATACCTGTTAGAGCTGAAGGAAAAGAGATCCGAAGAGTATATATCCGAAAATACAACCGAAACAACATAAAAATACATACCGACTACAATCACCTCCGGACCAAAAGCATTCTCAATTGAGAATATAGTAGACGAGAAAAAAAAAATTTAAAAATAAATTGGATGGCGCAACAGCTCGTGAAGAACTAGGGCCTAGTGACTAACAACTCGCAACCATTCCCGTGTGCGCCTGTCGACAAGGAATGGAAGGGACCTACAATTTTATGCCAAATCTGAACGGCTAGACGAGAAGCACTTATTCATGACTATTGAATAAATGATTGACAAAGAGAAGTTTATAATATAGAAAATAGGTCTTTATTCAACGAGTGTCTAATTAATAATGAATCTTGTATTTACTATTCTAACTATAGGTATACATACTTAACTAGGTTATATACTAGTTTATATAGCTTCTTAGTATAGGTATAAATATACAACATCTCCCTTTTTTAATAATAAATATTACTATTATGTTAAGGTACCTACATATGTTTTTTTTTTTTAACAAAAAATAATAAAAAGTCGAATTAATCAAAAGTTCGTTAACAAAATTCAAAAGCAAATGATATGAATAATAAAAATTAAAAAACGAGTATCACTTACAAATATTTATGAATGATCGTAAGTAAGTCTATCACGTGGTACTACCTTCCTTCCAAAACGAGTCATATAATCATTTGACAAATTTTAATTACAACTTGATTCCGGCTTATTTTCTGAACTTAATTGAATATCATTTTCTGTTGGATTAGCTTTTTCAACACTGGGCATAGAATTCGGATTTGTGTTTAAAATATGTTGGCGATTTCGACGACTTTTCGTTCCATCTTCACCTTCAACTATAAAAGTACGAGGGTCTTGACATATTTCTACAACCCTTCCTCGAGTGCAAACTAATTTTGAATTCTTTTTGTAATAAATTTGTTCTTCAGATTTAAGTGGTTTTAAGTCTCGAGCGTTTTTGTTATAGTATTTTTTCGTCTCTTGGGTTTTATGTTGAATCATATTTTGATAGTTCTTCACATCAACTAACGTTGGTTTAAAAATTTTTGATGATGCTGGAATTTTTGTTCTTAATTTTCTAGACATGAAAAGTTCAGATGGAGAAGGTAAAGTACACTTAGAAGTTGTTCTGTAATGAAGAAGAGCGACATATGGATCGGAATTAGATTCCTTACATTTATATAAAAGTTGTTTTATTGTTTGAATTGATCTTTCGGCTAGGCCGTTCGATCGTGGCAAGTGGCACAAAATGCGTGAACAAAAATGCGTGAACTCTTTCGAGTTGTATGGTGGACCATTATGGCTGGCACACCATGACGTGAAAATATTGACTTGTATTTAGCAATTCCAAATTACTGGAATTTCCAGAATTTAAAAGTTCAATTTCGATATATTTTGAGAAATAATTTACAACCAAAAGATAAAGTTTTTTTTATCAAATTCAAAAATATCAGTTCCAATTTTATACCAAGGTATATTAATAATTTCATGTGGACATAAGGTCTCTTTCTGATTTGAATTTCTGTAGCGCATACAACTTTCATAATGTGTTACAACATTTGAAATGCCATTCTTTGTGTTAGGCCAAAAAAAAAAACAATATCTTTTGCTAAACTTTTGCAGCGTTAAAAGCCCATATGACCTTCATGTATGAGCTTTAAAATGTCGGGACGAAGTGAAGTGGGTATTACTATTCGATTGTTTTTAAAAATTATGTTGTCTATTACATGTAAATCATCTTTAATTTTGAAGTATGGCATTGCAATATTGTCAACAGATTTTTTATTTGAAGGCCAACCCGACTGAATATAATAAATATATAAGGTTCGCGAATTTGTTGCAATTTTGAAGATGATACCGAAAGATTTGATATCAAAAGATCAGAATGAAGAGATAAATCCTTATCAAATTCAGTAAGTGAAGTTTCAGGTAAAGCTGCCCTAGAAAGAGTGTCCGCTGTAAACATCTCTTTAAAAAAAAAAAAATAAATCGGGTGGCACAACGGCTCATGAAGAACCGGGGCCTAGTGACTAACAACTCGCAACCATTCCTGAGTGCGCCTTTTCGACAGGAATGGAAAGGGACCTACAATTTTATGCCAAATGGCTAGACGAGAAGCACTTATTCGTGACAAGTTATACTCTTGGAGGATTTGTCAATTCCTCGCAAGAGGCAGTAGCCCTGAAAAATAACTTTTTTAGTTTTTAGGTGGACGAGGCTGGGAAGCGATCCCAGATCTCCAGCGTGACAGTCGAACGCACTAACCATTACGCTACGGGCTACTACATCATCATCTCTTCACCATTTTTCGGGTCGTAAAAAGTTAATACAGGCGCTTTCGAAATAATTTCTTTTAATTTAAGAAATTCTTTTTCGTTTGCGTCATTCCAATGCCACTGAATTTCTTTTTTCAAAAGTTGTCGAAGATTGGAATTTTCAAAAGATAAATGTTTGACATATGAACCTAGGTGTTGAATGCTGCTGCACCACCTACGTCATACCGATGCCACCCACTCTGAATACGGCCACTGCACTGACACAATTTGCTACCAAATATTATACCATTCAATACTTACCAAATGTCATATCTTGAAAGTTATATGAAGGGCATTTAAATATACTTACTGGAATTTTATAATTTGAAGGTTTTGGATGTGTTTTTATTTCGGAGTTTTAATAGCTATTATTTTGGACATTATTTAAGAGTGCTCATAAGGCTATTTAATGCCTAACATTTTGGTCCTTCTCGAGCCATTAAAAAGTGAATCAGAAAGCGATTGTTGTGGTTGTAAACCCAGTTAAAAAAAACAATACAAAACAAAGACAAAGTGAAACGACAATTCGTCGCGATTTGTTTTATTGGTATTTTATCAAATTGTACATTAAACTTTTACAAAACATTTTTATAATATTAACGATAAAAAAACACTAAATAAAGTGGAATTAAGCACCAGTTCTTGTCGAGAAAATTCGAAAGCCATCGCAAGAAGATATTTGCCAATAAGGAGGCCCGGGAGGGTGCTGCAAGCTGCTAGACTGACTGAAAGAGCAAAAAGTGAGGACAATTTACTTGCATTTATATTTTACATAAAACAAATATTATTAAAAATGGCTGAGTCTAAGATCGGCTCAGTAAGAGTAATAAAACATTATTGTAATGTGATTTCAAGGAATTTTGAGAATTTTGAAAAGATTGTTGATCCTGCTCGCCGAACAAAAAACTATATCTTAACACTTCTCGAAATGTTAGAAAGCGATTTGTCGACAATTGACAGAAGGTTTGATGATATCGAACGCGATGAAGAGACTTCAAAGGAAAATTGGAATGCTTTCAAGGATATAGTAAATCAAACAAACGAAATATACAAGCATTACAAATCAGAGCTGTTAAACGAGCTAATGAAGTTTTCAACACCCATCCCAATAAAATCTGAATTACCTCTTAGGCCATCTAGAACTCTAAATCCACTTCCAAATGATTTAAAACAAACATGTAATCAACAATCACCCAGCAAACAGAAACATTTTATCGACAATAACCCTAAATTTGAAAATTCACACTCACAATCCCATTCTTATTCCAAACGACTGCACCCCAACTCAAATACACAACAATCCGCCTCCGAACAACATTCACCCAACACAAATAACTCAAACTCACTCATTTTAACTCAACCCAGCGGGAAATATCGTCCCCAATGAATTTTATAGCTGAATTCTTCAATCAATTCACTAGCCAAATAATAAAAGGAAACGTCATGCAATGATTTAGTCAGTGAAGAGTCATGCGAGGTTTCCTCAGTTCATAGATTTGAACCCAATTTTCGCTTTGTGCGTAGAAAGCAACAAGACAACAGCAATCAACTCACTAGCTAGATAATAAAAGAAAACGACATGTAATGACTTAGTAAGTGAAGAGTCATGCAATGTTTCCTCAGTTCATAGATTTGAACCCACTTTCTGCTTTGTGTGAAAACAACCCTTTCTTTCGTTGAATTAAAAATTGCTTTTGATATGGAAAATTATAAGATGAAAAAACTGTTGAAAAGTCATGTAGAAGTTCATCAGTTCATCGTCTATGTCCACTCATATGCTTTGTAAAGTGTGCACCGCCATTGTGTGTGTTGATAGAAGTTGATTTTATTTGTGTTCTCTGTGTTGACATTGTCTACTGACAGTAAATATTATAAGAGGACTTATGAATTTCCATTAAAAAGAGGCAATCTCAGATTTTATCAAAGTATTTCAGTTTTTTGGTTAATCACCACTTCGCATATGAAGTGGTGATTAACCAACAACCACTGACCTAGTGATTTAACTTTAATTTAAAGTTTTAATTCTATATTTTTATTAACCAATCACAAATAATTCACGACACAACAGAGTTAATGAATTTACTATTTATTTAATTTTCTTCACATTTTTCATATTGAATTAACAACTACCTACTTCTATATCTTGTGATTTGATAATTGAATTTTAATTACCATTATGCAGTTAATTCATAGATTATGCAACCACCATGTTTTTCGTCATCTGGGTCGGTGAATAAACAACTTCCAACGAAGTAGTGATTTCGTTGGCGAATTTGAATCGGATTTTCAGCATGTGCTGCCCGCCTAGGACATGCCCATGTTAATTTCATCAAAGGAATCAGCTGAAAAGTGGACGGTGCAGCTGCCATTCCTTAAAGAAAAAGCTGATTGTTCCTCAATGAATTTTTGAATTTTTCCCGCTGGGAAGCTACGTCGGATTTAAACTCATCTACAAATACACAGTCAAATACAATTAAAAAATCATTAATTTACGCGAACATACACAGTCCATTTTCGCATCCAAAAACTCATATCTATACACCCACTCATACACAGTCAATTTCAAATAAAACTTCATTTACTTATCCAAACAAAAATATTCAACTTCAAACACATCAAATACCTAGTCATACAAAACCAATTACATCTGCTTTTCAACAAAACCTATACGAAGATTTTTTGAAGAAACACGACAAGCTGTTGCCGGACGTTTCGGAGTTTTACTCCATTTCAAAGAAACTTAAGGTCTCATATCAAAACCAGAAAGGAAGCAACTTATCAACATTACAGTAATCAACACTGTTCTACACAATAACTACACAATTTGCAAATTGGAATATTTTCAATTAAATTTTATGAAAGATGTTTTCTTCATCCAGGAGCTCACCCAAATCACACCAAAGAAGTTAGAAGTCACCCAGAACTGCAATCTTGAATTACCACTTAAGAGGCCTCCACCCAAAACTTTGAGAAAAACGTGAAATTGGGCAAATGGTTCAATTTCTAATGCATTTTTGAGTATGTAATTATATAAAAGGAGCAACATAACTTTCTCTAAATACCATATTTGTTTTCTAAAACCGTTTCAATAAAAAAAATTACAAAGTATAACTTATTATTGCAAAATAACACATTTTATAAAAGTCTTTTATCCGTCATTTTCAAATATTTGAATTTTTAGTACATCGATTTGCCACAAGATGACTTTTCTTCGAAAATCAACAAAAAAAAGTGTTGGAAGTTGGAATGCGAATGGTTGTTCGTGTGAATGAAGTATGAATGGTTCATATGAGAGGCGGTGGAGAAGAGAGAAGAACCACGGTGACGGTGGTTGATTGATATTTCGATTTTTTGCATCAGGTTTTTTTTTAGTTGCTTAGTGAGCTATATGCGAGAATAGAAGTTAAAAAAATATAGACCGTGTATAGTAAGAAAGTGTACATATGCTCAGCAGCTCAGCTGCTTGCGTCGTCGTCAACGTTGTAGCAAGGAATGTATGTAGCTTTTTTTTTATAGGTAGATTTTTTTGCGGGAAAGAATTATTTGTATTGGTTGCATTTGTGGGTATGCATTTTTGTTTATTATCAATGGTTGGTAGGTTGATTTTTATGCGGGAAAGAAAAGCATGGTCATGTGTAGGTATATACATTATGTATGTAGGTAGGCAATGGAGGGTATTTTTTGGTATGGAAATCATTTAATTTAAAATAAGTGAGAATTTCTAGGCAATGTTGGGATAGGTAAGTGTTTGATACAGAAAATAAAAACAAATTCCTTGTCTAGGTAGGTATGGCTTGAAATTTATTTGTTTGATTTTCAGGATAGGCATATAAGTAGGTTTATTTTCGTTGACGTTAATTAATAATATATCATGTGGGTGATATCTTAGTAGGTAGGTAGGTAGGTATCAAAATAAACTGTTTTAAAAAAGTTATTAAATCAAATAAAAATAGTTTTATTTTTTAATGTAGCAATTTTATAAAAAATATATATATAGGTATGTATATGTAGTTACCTATACCTGCGTACAAATTTTTTAAAAAGTCGTTTTAACTAAAACTACCTATGTAGGTAACTACCTATGTACCTAGACCTACCTACTCTGGTTGATTTTTTGTAATATAGTAGGTAACTATGTATGTACATACGACTGTATTTTTTATGGCAGAGGTGCAATTTTCTAAAACATTTACTTTGAATGGATTGCAAATTATTACAACACTTCTCGAAATGTCAGAAAGCGATTTGTCGACAATTGACAGAAGGTTTGATGATATCGAACGCGATGAAGAGACTTCAAAGGAAAATTGGAATGCTTTCAAGGATATAGTAAATCAAACAAACGAAATATACAAGCATTACAAATCAGAGCTGTCTAACGAGCTAATGAAGTTCTCAACACCCATCTTAATAAAATCTGAATTACCTCTTAGGCCATCTAGAACTCTAAATCCACTTCCAAACGATTTAAAACAAACATGTAATCAACAATCACCCAGCAAACAGAAACATTTTATCGACAATAACCCTAAATTTGAAAATTCACACTCACAATCCCATTCTTATTCCAAACAACTGTACCCCAACTCAAATACACAACAATCCGCCTCCGAACAACATTCACCCAACACAAATAACTCAAACTCACTCATTTTAACTCAACCCAGCGGGAAATATCGTCCCCAATGAATTTTATAGTTGAATTCTTCAATCAATTCACTAGCCAAATAATAAAAGGAAACGTCATGCAATGATTTAGTCAGTGAAGAGTCATGCGAGGTTTACTCAGTTCATAGATTTGAACCCACTTTTCGCTTTGTGTGTAGAAAGCAACGAGACAACAGCAATCAACTCACTAGCTAATAAAAGATAGACTAGATAATAAAAGAAAACGACATGTAATGATTTATTAAGTGAAGAGTCATGCAATGTTTCCTCAGTTCATAGATTTGAACCCACTTTCTGCTTTGTGTGAAAACAACCCTTTCTTTCGTTGAATTAAAAATTGCTTTTGATATGGAAAATTATAAGATGAAAAAACTGTTGAAAAGTCATGTAAAAGTTCATCAGTTCATCGTCTATGTCCACTCATATGCTTTGTAAACTGTGCACCGCCATTGTGTGTGTTGATAGAAGTTGATTTTATTTGTGTTCTCTGTGTTGACATTTCTACTGACAGTAAATATTATAAGAGGACTTATGAATTTCCATTAAAAAGAGGCAATCTCAGATTTTATCAAAGTATTTCAGTTTTTTGGTTAATCACCACTTCGCATATGAAGTGGTGATTAACCAACAACCACTGACCTAGTGATTTAACTTTAATTAAAAGTTTTAATTCTATATTTTTATTAACCAATCACAAATAATTCACGACACAACAGAGTTAATGAATTTACTATTTATTTAATTTTCTTCACATTTTTCATATTGAATTAACTAATTGCTGAATAAACAACTACCTACTTCTATATCTTGTGATTTGATAATTGAATTTTAATTACCATTATGCAGTTAATTCATAGATTATGCAACCACCATGTTTTTCATCATCTGGGTCGGTGAATAAACAACTTCCAACGAAGTTTCGTTGGCGAATTTGCATCGGATTTTCAGCATGTGCTGCCCGCCTAGGACATGCCCATGTTAATTTCATCAAAGGAATCAGCTGAAAAGTGGACGGTGCAGCTGCCATTCCTTAAAGAAAAAGCTGATTGTTCCTCAATGAATTTTTGAATTTTTCCCGCTGGGAAGCTACGTCGGATTTAAACTCATCTACACATACACAGTCAAATACAATTAAAAAATCATTAATTTACGTGAACATACACAGTCCATTTTCGCATCCAAAAACTCATATCTATACACCCACTCATACACAGTCAATTTCAAATAAAACTTCATTTACTCATCCAAACAAAAATATTCAACTTCAAACACATCAAATACCTAGTCATACAAAACCAATTACGTCTGCTTTTCAACAAAACCTATACGAAGATTTTTTGAAGAAACACGACAAGCTGTTGCCGGACGTTTCGGAGTTTTGCTTCATTTCAAAGAAACTTATGGTCTCATATCAAAACCAGAAAGGAAGCAACTTATCAACATTACAGTAATCAACACTGTTCTACACAATAACTACACAATTTGCAAATTGGAATATTTTCAATTAAATTTTATGAAAGAAGTTTTCTTCATCCAGGAGCTCACCCAAATCACACCAAAGAAGTTAGAAGTCACCCAGAACTGCAATCTTGAATTACCACTTAAGAGGCCTCCACCCAAAACTTTGAGAAAAACGTGAAATTGGGCAAATGGTTCAATTTCTAATGCATTTTTGAGTATGTAATTATATAAAAGGAGCAACATAACTTTCTCTATATACCATATTTGTTTTCTAAAACCGTTTCAATAAAAAAAAATTACAAAGTATAACTTATTATTGCAAAATAACACATTTTATGAAGGTCTTTTATCCGTTATTTTCAAATATTTCGAATTTTTAGTACATCGATTTGCCACAAGATGACTTTTCTTCGAAAATCAACAAAAAAAAGTGTTGGAAGTTGGAATGCGAATGGTTGTTCGTGTGAATGAAGTATGAATGGTTCATATGAGAGGCGGTGGAGAAGAGAGAAGAACCACGGTGACGGTGGTTGATTGATATTTCGATTTTTTGCATCAGGTTTTTCTTTTAGTTGCTTAGTGAGCTATATGCGAGAATTGAAGTTAAAAAAATATAGACCGTGTAAAGTAAGAAAGTGTACATAATTTCAGCAGCTCAGCTGCTTGCGTCGTCGTCAACGTTGTAGCAAGGAATGTATGTAGCTTTTTTTTATAGGTAGATTTTTTTGCGGGAAAGAATTATTTGTATAGGTTGCATTTGTGGGTATGCATTTTTGTTTATTATCAATGGTTGGTAGGTTGATTTGTATGCGGGAAAGAAAAGCATGGTCATATACATTATGTATGTAGGTAGGCAATGGAGGGTATTTTTTGGTATGGAAATCATTTAATTTAAAATAAGTGAGAATTTCTAGGCAATGTTGGAATAGGTAAGTGTTTGATACAGAAAATAAAAACAAACTCCTTGTCTAGGTAGGTATGGCTTGAAATTTATTTGTTTGATTTTCAGGATAGGTATATAAGTAGGTTTATTTGCGTTGACGTTAATTAATAATATATCATGTGGGTGATATCTTAGTAGGTAGGTAGGTAGGTATTAAAAAAGGTTTTAAAAAAGTTATTAAATCAAATAAAAATAGTTTTATTTTTTAATGTAGCAATTTTATAAAAAATATATATATAGGTATGTATATGTAGTTACCTATACCTGCGTACAAATTTTTTAAAAAGTCGTTTTAACTAAAACTACCTATGTAGGTAACTATCTATGTACCTAGAACTACCTACTCTGGTTGATTTTTTGTAATATAGTAGGAACCTATGTATGTACATACATATGTTTTGTGAAAAAAAACTATTTTTCCTTCCGTTTATGGCAGAGGTGCAATTTTCTAAAACATTTACTTTGAATGGATTGCAAATTATTACGAATCAACGATAGTACTTACATTATAATGCGATAGTTTTTTTTTAAAGCCAAAAGTCTATTCTTTTTATTTATGTATTTAAACAAAAATCGAATGAATAGTTTTGATAGTTTTTGAAACAAAATGTTTCAAAGCCAAAATTTAGAAGAACAAATTTGAAAACCAAAATTTATTCGCATTTTCGTTTTCAAAATTTTATAGCAGAACCACGGTAACGGAGGTTGATAGTATTTGCGCGCTATAGTAAATTGGGGTTGAAAAGTGGCGAGTATGTGGCGAGGTATCTGGTGTGGAATAAAACAAAGGAGTTTAAATTTGTAGTCCCTACTGTTGTTTATACTTTTTTCACATAGAAGATCTTAAGTCGCCTAAACTGTTAAAAAAAAACTAAATTCTAAAGTTTGTATATTTTCTACTGATCATAAATTTGATAATGAACCGAATTTTCAATATCATTTTGGCTCTCATACTTATTTTTTTACTTGCGATATTGGTACTTTATGGTAAGTTATGGATTCGCAAAAAAAAGTCCAACTCGAGATAATAATTTTTCCTAACATTACGAACAGTTTAGAACAGAAAAAAGTTTTAGCCGCTCAATGACAATTTTATGTTCCAAACTGTTCTGAATTGCTGTTCAGTGAGTCTGTTTCGAACAGTTTGGAACATTATAGAACACGATTTTCTGTTCTTACTTTTTAGGTAGAACAACTTAGAACAGGTTTGTGACAATGGTCAAAATCAGCTGCTATCACTTGCAAGTTGATATTTTTTGACAAACATCGTGTCTCTTTGTGCTTTTACTTTGGAATCAAACACATAAATATAAAAAAAAAACAATACAAATTAAATTAAAATGTTTTTTTTTTAATAATTCCAACTCCATTTCTATTTGTTTTTAATTCTTGATTATCCAGCAAACTTGAAAAGTAAAATACAATTTGTTTTGACAATTAGGTACATCTGTCAGGCGGCTGCCTGTTCTATCTTGTCTGACGTTTGTGTTCTAATCTGTTCTGTTCTAATCTGAAAAAAAACATCACTGAACAATCCTATAGTGTTTTTTGACTTTTATGCACAGACGTTTTTTTTTATTTTTTTAGGGCCCAAAATAACGGTACCTGCCATACAATTTTTTTTTGCCAAAAAGGACAATAATATTTTATTTATTTATTATTATGATTTATTTATTTTTTGTTTTGTAAAAAAATTTCAAATAAATTATGTAAGCAAATTCTAATTTTTAATAATTTTTGTATTTTCATAAATTGAATATTTTGGGTACCTCCAGTACAACTATATTTTTGGTTTTTGATTTTCTCGAAAGCAGTTAAGTTAAAAATTTTCCTTTTTTTTATGGTAAATCTTCTAATTTTTAAGAAAACCACTCCAACTATTTTTTATTTTTCATAAATTCATATTTATCAAACAAAGCAGATGGCATACTTGATTTTGAGCTCATACATATCAATCTAACTATGTAGGTACTTACCTTACTATTAAAATATTTATTTATTCCTTATTTCCGAAAGAGACGATACTTTTTACTACATGATTCTATTTATTACCTATAATTCATAATTCGGGAAATTTCTAATAAATACCTAAACTTACTTACTTAGATCCTTGACCCCTCTAAGGGGCACAGGGCGTCAACTACCGCTACACGCCATCTCGTTCGGTTTCCGGAAATGTATTTTAGCTCTCCCCAACTTTTACCGAGCTTTTGTGATTCCTTGTCGACTGTTCTGCGCCAAGATTTTCTCTGGCCTCCAGGTCTTCTGCCATCTTGGATGAGTGGATCCCACTCCATTGCATGTCTTGCAATAGAGTCTGCACCACGACGTAGGGTGTGACCAATCCACTGCAACTTTCTTTTCCTAACAACGATGTCAATAGGACTTTTGGCCGTTCTCCGAAGGAGTTCTTGATTGGAGATGGTGTTCGGCCAAAAAATCCTTAGGATGTTTCGGAGACATCTATTTTTGAAAGTTTGTGGCTTCCTTGTGACAGAGGCGGTCACTTTCCATGTACTACACCCATATAGTAGTACTGACTCTACGTTCGACCGGAACAGTCGCAGCTTGGTCTTCGTACTGTAGACGTTGCTCCTCCAAACTTTAGACAGCATGCCGAAAGCAGCTTTAGATTGGCCGATTCGGCAGTTAACATCTTCATCCGTACCACCGCCGTCTTTTGAGACAACACTACCGAGGTACAGGAAGTTGTCCACCGCTTCAACCTGCTGTCCCGCAACGACAACTTGAGAAGAAGATTCAGAAATGTTGAAGATTTTTGTTTTCCCGGTGTTGATCCTCAAACCGACTTTGTTTGCCTCGCATTCCAGATTAGTCACCATATGATGAAGATCCATAATGTTGTGCGAGAGCAAACAAATATCGTCAGCGTAATCAAGATGTTGCAGGAACGAAAACATCGTCCATCGAATTCCACGCGCTTGCTCGGCTAGAGCTGCATGAAGGACATCCCCTATAACCACCAGGAAAAGTAGTGGAGATAGCAAACATCCTTGACGAACTCCGCTATGGATATCGAAGTCCTCTGATACCTTTCCGTTGTGTAAGACTTGACACGATGCACCCTCGTAGGTAGCCTTTATAATGGCGATAATCTTCTCGGGTACTCCTCTCTTACGTAAAGCTGACCAAATAAAATCTCGATTTAAACTATCGAAAGCCTTTTCGAAGTCGATGAAGAGCAAATGAAGAGGGGAGCGGAACTCCACGCATTGTTCTATTATGATCCTCAAGGTGTTGATGTGATCAATGCAGGATGAGCCTGCACGAAATCCCATTTGCTCTTTGTCGAGAGTAGAATCGAGATGTTCTTTGATTCGTTCCAAGATTATTTTCGCCATTATCTTTGCCACCGCGGGGAGAACACAGATCCCTCTCCAGTTTCCGCAATCCGTAAGATTTCCCTTTTTTGGTAGTTTGACGATCATCCCTTTTTTTCCATTCAATGGGGAAACTTTCGTTCTCCCATGCCTGTGCTATTAAGGGGTGTAGCAACTATGCTGATGTTTGTGGATCTGCTTGGTAGAGCTCAGCGGGAATGCCGTCCAAACCTACCGCTTTGTTGTTCTTGAGGGATTTGATTGCTGATGTTATCTCGCCTAAACTGGGAGGGCAGGTGCGAATACGGGAACTAGTTTCTACGAATAGCTCATTTGGGTTAGGGGCTGGAACACCTCCGCTATCGCCTATGTGGTTGAGCACGCTAGCAAAATGTTCCTTCCATCTCCTGAGCTGATCCTCATCCGTAACTAGCAGGGTGCCGTCTACATCCTTGACGAGGTGTTGTTTTCGGATCGTTGGATCATTCCTTATCCGAGGCTGTAGTTGCCGATTCGAAGCGGTTGATTTCTTTACATGTGGTAGGTTGCCAACCCGCACACGGCCCCCAGACCCGGAGGGCCGGATCCTTGTGTAGCCTTAAGACAGCAGGCCGGATAATCCGATAGCAGTAGCCCACTACGGGGATATGAGTGCTGCCGTTGACCCTTGAAGGGTTCATCCGCCACCATCTCTTTTTCAGCACCCTGGCTAGTACTGAAATTCCTTACCGACCTCAGCTCTAAATATTTCAGAGTAGCTGACGTCAGGTCTCTGTCGTCCATACTGTTGGTGACACCGTTGATTCTGATGAATTCATCCGCCGCACACCTTCTTTCTGATGGGCTCGTCTAAGACTTCAGCCGACTTATGCAGCCAGTCATTTCCGACAGAGTATTTATAGCGTTGCTATTTTTGTCTCTTGTTCAACACTCGCGCTTATTTGTTTGGCAAGTCAAGTCCGGATGGACGAGACCAGTACCCGATGGTTACCACTTCGAGGTAAAATAAGCACAATTGATGTGTATTATTCGTTACATCACTGGACATCGCCGTGTTGACGCCACTCAGTGACTACGCGCGTCCTACAACATCCAACCATCAAAATACCTAAAACATATGTTTTATCAAATAAATCAGAAATAACTAGTTATATGTATATTTTTTGTTAAATTAATCGCTTTTGTTATTTTGAATAGAAAAGAAAACAACAAATTTTAATTTATTTAAAAAACTTTAATTTTTAAATATAATTTAAATTTATTTATTTAATAATTTAATTATTTCACAAAATTTATAGTTTAGATATGAAATCAAAATCTTTGCAAGAGCAACACCACGTATCAAAAACTTAAAGCCCGAAGATGGTTATTTAAAACCAAAAAGCGTCGCTTCTTATCTAAACTATAAATGTTGTGAAATAATTAAATTGTTAAATAAATAAATTAAAATCATTTTTTTTTTTAAATTAAAGTTTTTAAAATAAATTAAAATTTGTTTTTTTCTTTTATATTCAAACTACAACACAACATGGAGACTTCACCACAAAGAAATGTCATAGCTTTTGTTATCTTCACTAAAATACCTTCAAGAAAAAAATCTTGAAACGACACGAAAAATTAAAAAGCACCCTAAAATTAAAGTTATCATTTCCTATGTACCCAGCTGAAATTATAAAAAAAAAATATTCGTACTTACCTACCTACCCATCTTATCCCTTACCTACCATAACAATACCTATCCTAAAATCTAAAATCATTCAAGATCAAGCCGCGTAAAGTTAGCATGACAACAAAATGTGCACAAAATGTTTAGGTAGCTAGATACCAACCACAAACTATCCTCTACCTACTACAACAATAACTCTACTCTAAATTTCTATGCAAGTTGGTGCTCTAGGTAGAATAAATACTTTTTTCATTGCTCTAGTCAAATATTCCATTGATCTCGCAATGTATGAAAAATATGAAAAAAAAAAAAAAATACAACCCAATTCTTCACACACAACGTAAACGTTGAATGTTCAAGTACATCCCATCCCAACATACATACAACTCTTTTCTTCCAAACTGTGTATACATCGCAGAGATCAGACAGATCTGACGGCGACCGACGATGCAAAAAAAAAAAAAAAAAAAAAAATGAAAGAAGGTTGAGTGTGTACTCTGTGACTCTGTCACTCTTTGTTGTATTTTTTATTTTGTGTTCTTTTTTCCTCCTCTTCAACGCAAACACAACTTTTTCGGGTTTCAAACATGTTGAATGAACACATACGGAGTGACTTTTTTTATTTTATTTCGAAGTTCTGAATCTTCAAATCTGAGTTCGACATTTTGGGTGGAGGCCTCTTAAGTCCGGTCCTGTTTCCTGTGTACAGTTATTCGATCCATCTGGGGAGAATTTATATGAAATTTTTTATAACGATTTGAATTTCCATTTAAATATTTCATTATTTACCAGTGAAACTTCGGATATCCTTAAAACCTCAGGACCCAACTCGTATACATCTGTATACTCACCGTCAACATGCTTACTTAAAAATAAATTTGTTCCGTCACCCTTAAAACCAAATAACATGGAAAAGGTATTTCTAAAAACGAAACAGTTTACAAAAGACAACTACACCAAAAGGACTGATTTATCAAGCGTTATGATTTAGATTTAGAACTCAAATTTTGAAATGCAATAACTTCCAATGGGAAGTTAATAATTGCAACATAATCAAACTAACCCAACACAAATAATTTGAAATTATTTTTTTGGAAATAAAACGGTTAAATAATTACCATTCACAGTCACTTATCATTCACCCCATAGTATACAAACAATTCAAAACTACGTTAATAGATTTCAACATAATATAACTCAGTTCAATAGAAAATCACTCATTTGCTTCGTGAAATTAAAAAAAAAAAACTTAAACCAAACCCACTCATTTTAATATCCAATAGAATAATTGCATAATGGTGCTCATTTTTATACATTTACTAACTCACTCATGTACTCAGTTAAAAATAATCTCGCATTTGTAGTACTCATAACAATGCGCAGCATTCAAAATTATACACTCACCCATTAATTTACCAAAAAAATTTGTAGGACTCATCATCACTCACTCAATTGAAACATTAATTTAATATGTGTATTACCCATTACAAATCTCACTTACATATTATAAAACCAAATACACAAAAACCCACTCACAGACTCAAATAAAAAAAAAGTAATTTACAGAATTCACTAAACAACAAAATAAACGCGAAATGTAAATGCGGATATCAATTAAGAACATGAAATAAAATGTTAATGAAATACATAATACTAAAACTCTAAAGTCATTAACGTGTGAATTCAAAATTCTATATCAAATTCTTTATTTGTTAATTACGCACTCATTAAAATCCTAGAATACTCACTCAGTACACAATTCAATCATTCGTCATTCACAAGCACTTAATCGTGCCTCAGATATACTAATTCATTTAAATTAAATCGTTCCATTAAACATTCACTCACTCAGAAACTACACACTTAATACTACTACACAGTCAACAATAGAAACTCACTTACTCAATTATTCACTCATTTATCAACCACTCACTCATTCATTAAACAAATTAAACAACACAGTATTATTCAAAATAAAAACATACAGTCCACTTAATCAAACTCATTTAATTTAAAAGTCAATTTATTAAACTTAAAATTAAATATTACAAAAATAATAACCTATCTAAAAAATTCA
The DNA here is from genome assembly GCA_949320155.1 of Melangyna quadrimaculata. Lineage (NCBI taxonomy): Eukaryota > Metazoa > Arthropoda > Insecta > Diptera > Syrphidae > Melangyna > Melangyna quadrimaculata. The sequence goes on along the minus strand of OX439483.1, from coordinate 260,394,784 downwards.
CATTCAAACTCATACACATAGAAGAACATAAAAGCAGATATTCTGAAAAATAATTCTGAAAATATCGAAAACAATTAAACTCAATACAATAATCAAAATCACTTAATGAATTTCAAAGATTAAACGGATTAAATAACCTAAAAAGCAAAACTCAAAATTAAAATAAATAAACCTATGCATGCAACTTAAAAACAAAATGAATTCCCTGTAAAAAAGAAAAATATACCATTAAAATGATAATTTTATATAAAATATCAATTTAACTACACTGAATGTATAAAAATAACCTAATTAAATTTAAAACTATACAAAATAAACGAAATCACAAAATAATAGTACCTACACCCAGGACACGACAAAAAAAAATTACCTACATTAACCCTAGTTGGCAATCATTCAAATCCACGAACATACATACATTCCAACAAAAATCATTTTCGAAATTGCAAATTAGTAATTAAATTTCAATTAATCACCCACACACGTTATATAAAAGCTGCATAAATAACCTATCCATAATTTATCACACTATCACTTCATCCTGGATAGAAATTATTATATTCATATAAAAAAAAACAAAAAGGTAAATAAAGGTAAACAACTGAATGGCAAACTGTAACACAACAAGGAAGGAAAAGAATAAAATGCTAAAATTACTACACATGAATACAAAACTTAAATTAAGGAATTATATAATTAATTATATAGATTTAATTAAAATTACACAAAAATCAAAAACAACACACTCAACTAGTACCAAACACTTTATATGTACATTGTACATGGGTACATCTCGGCCTTACTAAAAAACATTAATACGATACACATAATTAACGATTAAAAAACGATTCAAATTAATATTATACATAACATGAACTTATAAAACTAATAATCTAAATTAATTAAAACAAGAAATTAATCTAATAAGATAAACAAAACGAACACGAATAAAATATACATCAACAATCAAAATTTAAATAAACACGAAGTTGGCGACGTGACAAATGTCAAAGCACAGAGGTGCCAACTACATTCCAGCCAACTTTCCATTGGAAGTCCGAATTCGAATTACTTAGGCCCACTATGCATTATAAAATTTTGTGATGTACACGCTGCGAATTTAAATATAATGCGATTTTAATTTATATTTTACATTATGTTTTTATATATTATTAACAACATATCTCTTTGCATGTGAGCCATTATATACATACAAAAAAAGATTTTGACAACACTGGGGAAGCATTTTGGGCAGGCGATCGGAGCGAACGACACATTCATCGTAAACTTCGTTCACTGGCGGGGGAGAATGTTGAATGCTGCTGCACCACCTACGTCATACCGATGCCACCCACTTTGAATACGGCCACTGCACTGACACAATTTGCTACCAAATATTATACCATTCAATACTTACCAAATGCCATATCTTGAAAGTTATATGAAGGGCAAATAAATATACTTACTGGAAACTTAAAATTTGAAGGTTTTGGATGTCTTTTTATTTCGGAGTTTTAATAGCGATTATTTTGGACACTATTTAAGAGTGCTAATTAGGCTATTTAACGCCTCACAATAGGAATCGTTGCAAGTCGGAGACACAATTTGGTCTTGGCATATTGCAAATAGCTTTAATTTTGGAATCATCCGGCTTGATTCCATCTTTATTAAAAATGTGACCTATAAATTTTAATTACCTAATACAAATTTTTGAATTTGACTGGTTAAATTTAAGACCTATTAATCGCGCTCGATTTAATACTTTATATAGAATTTCATTATGTTTTTCCAAAGCATCTGCATAAATTAAGAAATCGTCAATAAAAATCATCACACCCTCAATGTCCGAAAAGTGATTGACCATTTGGGCGTGGAAAATTTCAGGAACTGACTTGACACCGTAAGGCATTCTTAAAAATATGTACCTCCCAAACGGAGTTATGAAAGTGCATGCCTTTGATGATTCTTCATCGAGTGGTATAATCCAAGAACCTAAATTGGCATCGAGTGACGTAAAAAATTTGGCTCCGCTAAGTTTAGCCTTGAAATCATCTAAACTAGGGAACTGAAAATACGATCGAAGAATCGCCTTGTTGAGATTTCTGGAATCAAGGCATAACCTCAATTTTCCATTTGGTTTCTTAACAGGAACGATTGAATTAAACCAATTTGTTGGCTCATCGACTCTGACATTCAATTGTTCCATTCGTAAAAGTTCTTACTTAAGCGAGTCTAACAAACTAAATGGAATTTTTCGCGGGCAGTCAACAACTGGAATTGCATTGGGAATAATTTGCAGATGACACTCATTTTTTTAGCAAACCAAGACCTTTAAACATATCACTTAATTTAGAAATAATTTTGGAAATATTTGAATCACTACTTAAATTAGAAATACAATTTTTTAAATTTGAATTATAAGAATTAACATTTTTAATTTCGTTTAATGTTTTAATTTCATCTACCTTTTTGATTAAATTGAGTTGAATAGAAGACTGAAGACCAATAATAGCTTGACATTTTATATCCAGGACGTAAAAAAGAATTTTGTAATGATGACCTCGGTGTTGACAGCTCAAATTGCAATATCCAATGACTGATGATTTTATAATTTGAACTCCACTGCAAATTTTCTGGAACTGTTGCTTTGAAATTATGTTAGCTTGAGCACCTGTGTCTATTTGACTTGGAACTAAAGATTTGTTTATAAGAATAAACACTATCCAGCGATCTGCTTGCGTTGACTTTGATATTTCATTAGCTTGCCGAATATTTAACATCCCAAGAAATAACGATGAGGTCTCTTCTGAGAGCTCGTCATCATCGGAGTCGATTTCAACATTTCTTATGTATTTATTCTTGTTGCTGTTGTTTTTGCACATTTTCGCGAAATGGTTCATTCTTTTACAGTTGTTGCACTTGACTCCCAGAGCGGGACATTTTTTTCGATGCACTTCTCCACACTTATAGCAGCGCTTTTATTTTGATGAACGGTTTTGTGAATTATTATGTACTTGGCCTTGCACATTTGACGTCATTGTGTTGTTGTTGTATGGAGCACGCCCATATTTATTTGAGGTTGTCGTTGTATTTGTTTGCTGATGATTATGCGGTTTTGAAGAACGGTTTATAGCGGCAATGACGTTACTGTTGCTCGATAGATCTAGTTGTTGAGCTTGTTCTTTTGTTGCTCCCATTGTTTTGGCGATATTTATGGCTTTGTCGAACTTTATGCCACCTTCATTAAGTAATCGTTCTTTGATGTTAGAAAAATTATTATTTAGGCCACATACGAATACGTCACGGACTAATTCTTCTCTTAGATCTTTAAAATCACACGACAAGCTAAGGTTTTGTAGAACTGTTATCTATTCGTCCATTGACTCACCATCGCGCTGTGACCTTGTAAAGAATTTATGGCGTTCCATGACGATGTTGACTTTGGGAAGAAAATAGGCCTCGAATTTGCCAACTAATGTATCATACCCAACGGAGTCCAGTTGTTCATTGAAAGAGTTGAAGATTTCCAAAGAATCTGGACCCATATACTGAAGTAGAAGTGCGACTTTTCGTTTATCACTTTGCTCTTCTAAATTCGATGCTCTTATTTTAAATTGGTTCAGCCAATTCTTTCACGATGCTGGAAGGTTCGTTGATTTGAGAATAAGGTGCGAAATGGATGCCGAAATGTTGTTCACTATGGCATATGCGCTTGCCGTGGGTTTCGTTTCTGTCATTTTTTTTTTTTTTTTAATTATCTTTATACTCTGTTAGAAAACGTCAGAGAAAAAAAATAATATATTAACTTATATCAATTGACCACACCTGACCCCATATTGAATAAATGATTGACAAAGACGACTGTCTAATTAATAATGAATCTTGTATTGACTATTCTTACTATAGGTATACATACTTTACTAGGTTATATGAATACTAGTTTATATAGCTTCTTAGTATAGGTATAAATATACAACAATGACAAATGATTATCTTGGAGGATTTGTCAATTCCTCGCAAGAGGCAGCAGACCTCCAAGCGTGACAGTCGAACGCACTAACCATAACGCTACGGGCTACTAGAAGACGAGAAGTACTTACTTACTTTACTTTTGATGGCGCTCACAGCCCAGGATGGGCTTTGGCCTCAACTAACAAGCCCCTCCAGCCAGCTCTGTCCCTAGCTAGCCGCTTCCAGTTGCGCACACCGAGTGCTTTGATGTCGTCATTCACTTGATTGCGCCACCTGTTACGGGTTCTTCCTCTGCTGCGTACCCCATCGGGGTTGGATTCGAAGACTCGTCGGGCAGGTGCGTTGCTGTCCATACGCTCCACGTGCCTCAGCCATCTTAGCCGCTGTATTTTCAGCTTTTTGACCAGGGCAACGTCGCTGTATAGGCCGTATAGCTCGTCGTTGAATCTTCTCCTCCATTCTCCTTCGATACACACCGGACCGAAAATCACACGAAGAATCTTCCTCTCAAAGCACCCTAGCAGATTTTTATCCGAATCTTTCACTGTCCATGCTTCTGACCCATAAAGCAGGACTGGGATGCTTAGGGTTTTGTATAAAGTCTCGTTGGTTCTCTGAGAGAGGGCCTTACTACTTAAATGCCTTCTTAGACCGAAGAAACAGCGGTTGGCAAGAGTAATTCTTCGCTTGATCTCTGCACTGATGTCATTCTGCGATGTAATAGTGGAGCCCAGGTAGACAAAGTCCTTGACAACTTCGAAGTTATATCTGTCCATCGTGATATTTTGCCCGAGTCGACGATGTTGAGATTCCTCTCCTCTACTTCGTCTTGTCCTCATTAACCGCCAATCCCATTCTAGCCGCCTCCGATTCAATGCTCGCATATGCCCCTGCCACAGCTCGCTTCGTTCTGCCGACAATGTCTATGTCATCCGCATATGCAAGCAATTGAACGGACTTTTGATAGATTGTACCGCTGGTGTTGACATGTGCGTTGCGTACAATGGCTTCAAGAACGATGTTGAATAGGTTGCATGATAACGCGTCGCCTTGCCTCAATCCTTTCTCAACATCAAAGGAATCGGTGGTGTTCCTACCAATTTTGACGGAGCAGCGAGATTTCTCCATCGTCATCCTGCACAGGTGGACGAGTTTGGCAGGGATGCCGAAACTCGACATGCCTCTGTATAATTCGTCCCTTTTCACGCTATCATACGCGACTTTAAAATCGATAAAAAGGTGGTGTGTACCGATCTGGAATTCCAGGGATTTTTCTAAAATCTTTCGGAGTGTGAACATTTGATCGATGGTTGACTTGCCTAGCCTAAAACCGCACTGATAGGGCCGATCAGATCGTTGACAAAAGGTTTTAAGCGGTCACACAGGATGGCCGACAAGATTTTATAAGCGACGTTTAGGAGACTAATTCCTCTGTAGTTGGTACATTTCAGAACATCTCCCTTTTTATGGATGGGGCACACTATACCGTGGTTCCATTCATCGGGCATACTTTCCTCCGACCAAATTTTGCAGATGAGCTGATGTATGCTCCTAGCCAATTCATCTCCCGCTGATTTAAATAGTTCGGCTTGTAAGCCATCCGCACCAGCAGCCTTGTACCAGCCAGCCGCACTTCGGTTAGGTCGGGTGGACGGAACTCTTGGCCATCATCGTCCAAGTTGAATGGAGAGTTCTGCCTATTAGCGGCATCTTGGCTGTCTTCGCCATTAAGCAGTCTAGAGAAGTGTTTTTTCCAGATCCTCAGCACTGACTGTGTGTCTACGACCATATTTCCACTCTCATCTCGGCAGGCTTCCGTTCTAGCCGTTCTAGGGTGGATCGCTTCACCCTCTGATAAAATTTTCGAACATCTCCTCTACCGCTACAACCCTCAATAGACTTTACCGCCCGCTTCTCGTGCTCTCACTTTTTTCTTCTGAGAAGTCGGCGTTCCTCTTTTCGTTTCAGCCCGTAGAGCTCCCGGGTCACTCTCTCAGCAGCTCTTGTTCGAGTCTGCAGCATTGCCTGGTAGGCCTCGTCCTTAGATGCGCTAGCTGACACTCTTCATCGAACCAGGGGTTTCGTTGTATTCGCCTAGTGAAACCCAGCACATCAGAGGCGGCACTTCTGATGGCTTGTTGACAGTGTTTCCACTGGTCCTCTGCACTTGATGCTGGTGGCGGACCTCCTGAGAGATTAAGAGTTACGTGGTCTGCAAAAGTTCTGGCGGTCTCTTGCGATTTAAGCTTCTCGACATCGAATCTTTTCACAGCATCTGCTCTGCGTTGTCGCGTCATGGATATCCGCATGCGTAGTCTAGCTACTACCAGGTAGTGATCCGAGTCAATGTTGGCCCCTCGTAACGTTCGGACGTCCAAGATACTGGAAGCATGTCTCGCGTCTATCGCAACGTGGTCGATTTGGTTGACGGTTAGTTGATCAAGCGATCGTCAAGTCCCCTTGTGTTTATTGAGGTGTGGGAAGTAGGTGCTTGAGATGATGACATTTCGCCCCGCCGCAAAGTCTGCCAGCCTGTGTCCGTTGCCGTTTGAAGTTTCGTCGTGTAGGCTGTGTCCTCCGACTATCGAACCAAAGATGCCCTCCTTTCCGAATCTTGCGTTGAAGTCACCAAGAATGATCTTCACGTCGTACTTCGGGCACATATCATACATTGTCTCCAGGAGATCGTAGAATGCTTCTTTGGTTGAGTCCTCTCTCCCTTCATGGGGGGCGTGAACACAGATCAGCGAAATGTTCTTAAATTTGCCTTTGATGCGGATTGTGACCAGGCGCTCGCTTACACTTCGGAAGCCCAAAACTTCTTGCCTGATGAACTACCTTACCAATGATCATTGAAAAAATTAAAAGTTACGTTATGGGGAAAATGTGGGTCAAAATGAATTTTTTTTGAAGGTGAAATAATTTAAAAGTCGTAAGCTATATTTCTGCATTAAAATATTCAATGGTTAAACTTTCGAAAGGTCTCAAAATCAACAGTTAACTTTTTCAATGATAGTTTTCAATGATAGCTATAACTGGCCCCTTAGGCAACAATGCCACCAATGAAGAAAAGAACGTGATAAGGAAAATGAACGACATCTATTGTTTAAATATCTATCTGCAAAATAACAAGTAAACTAGAGAATGAAGAATATTACCCAGAAGAAAAATGCAAACTTACAGGTATAACTAATGAGGAAATTAATTCTTTAGGAACAATCGATCTCAATCTTCAATTATGTAAAACTATCTATCTACACGAATTTCAGTTAGTTAGATGAAAAATTCCCTATAGAAATAGATGTTATTCTAGGTAGATTTTTTCACAAAATTCTTTGTAAGATTGACTATGAAACATTCACCATATCACTAATTGATCAAGAAAAAACCATAATATTGCCGATGCAATCAAAACACCTTCATACGCTTAGAATTAAAATAGGTACCTCCAAGAACAGATATGATCCAACCACTAAAACTTCATTTAAATAATGACACTCTAATTACAAATAAAGAAAACGCACCCGGTGTATTCATAAGTAACACAATAGTACCAAAGACTGGCATGGCACATATCAAACGGCTCAACACGAACGACAATGAAGTTATTCTAAACGACACGTTGTCTTAGACACAGAACCACTTAAAAATATGACATTATGTAATACAAAACTGAAAATAAAAGCAATGACGATCGTTTTAAGCAAATAATAAAAAAAACTAGAAATCAATTGCAAATACGATCATACAAGAAATGAATTAATTGATATTTTTAGGAAATATCAAGAAATGTTTCATTTATGCCGTTTTCCTTTGGACATCCGGAATCGTCCAGAAGCGTCCAGAAACCATTCCACTGACAACAAACGATTTTTACACATAGAAAATTGAAACTTCCGATAAAACACCGACATATATAAAAACCTATAGACTCCCCCATGCACATTGAGACGTCATATCCGAACAAGTTGAACAAATGTTCAAAGACGATAAAAAAAAACATTCAAAAAGCCCTTACAATGCACTCCCTTTTACTAGTGCCAAAGAAAAATGTTGCGACAAAAAGAAATGGAGAGTAGTAGTAGCCTACAGAAAGTTTTCACCAAATAGGACTTCACAAAGACTCAAGAACCCTTACGGCATTTTCCACCAACAACGGACACTACCAATTTAAGAGACTCCCATTTGGACTTAAAATTTCGTCCAACAGTTTCCAAAGAATGCTTACTATCGCTCTAGCTGGACTAGAATCTGAAGCCTTCTTATATGTAGACGATGTAATAGTCTACGGTTGCAGTCTCAAACACCACAACGAAAATCTAGTACGTGTTCTCGAACGACTCAGACACTTTAACGTTAAGCTGAATCCAGCAAAATGCAATTTTCTTCGCCCTGAAGTATGTATTTTATTTAGGCCATCTAATTACAAGCAATGGCATAAACACTGACCCTGCAAAACACAAAACTATTAAAGAGTATCCAATTCCAAAAAAACGCAGATGAAGTAAGACGATTCATAGCCTTTTGCAATAATTACAGGAGGTTTATACCAAATTTTGCTGATATTGCACAAAGCCTTAATCCTCTTTTAAGGAAAAACACGAGATTCAAGTGGGATACAAATTGTCAAATAGCCTTTGAAACTTAAAAAAAATAAACTTATTGACCATCCTATACTACAGTACCTATCCAAATTTCGAAAAACCATTTGTTCTAACAACTGACGAATGAAATTATGCACTAGGAGCAGCCGCGAATGCAGGAAAAAAATTCGGGGGGGGGGGAGTTGAAAAATTTAAGACGTTTTTAAATATTATATTTTATCGTGAAAAGTGCAAATCATTACTTGAAGATTGAAGGACAGTAATGTTTCAACTCTAATTAAAATGAAAACTATTTTAAAATTACAAAAGTTATTTAAAAAAAAAATCATTTTCAGTAAAACATTACTTGCCTCCCAGACACAGCAAAAGATTTTGCAGTTTTTTTTTAGATCGAAAAAAAATTTATTATGTATTTCTTATGCATTTTTTAAGTAAGTCAGACGATTAAGAACTCGCTCTTAGTTATTATCAAAATGTACCTTGTTATTTAAAACATTTTTTTTTAATCAAATAATATTCTTTTTTTTAAATAATGGTACGGAATGCTAACACTTTCCAGAGGCGACTGCATACAAATTTAATAAAAATTAGTTAAACCGTTTCAGGGAAATTCGAAGATTACACTACTTCGAATCTAGCTTAGACTCGAACCAGATTTCGAAAAGCTCTAACGCCTAACGTTATTACATAACGTCCAATTTATTCACTTTCTACCTTAACTACCATTTTCTTCACTGAAAAAAAAAAATAAAAAGAATAAACACGGAAAATTAAAAATAAAACGGAATTAAAATGTCTGTTTGCACACTCTGTAAAAATATTGCCGACTACTTGATCGATTCGATAATATGTCATGGCAACTATCGAAGATTATTTCATATAACATGTATTGACGCTTCATATAGCACTTTTAAGTTGTTCAAGGCAAGGAAATCATTTTACTATTTCTGTGATGATTGCGACCCGTTCGTATACGCTAATATTACTCGTGATGTACTGCAAAATAGAATAAATCTTGAAAATTTACATGCGCAGTTACTTCACCTTACCGAAAAAGTTAACTAACCAGTTCACCTACAGTGCATACTGAAGAACCACATAATGATGAAATTGATATAACTGATAGCCTTAGTGTTACAGCAACTTTGAAGCGGAAAATTGAAGAAATTGATTCCAAAACGAATCCCTCAACCAATAAGCTTGCCATGTCTCATCCTATATCTGGATCTCCGGCACCATATATTGAACCTGTTCATCCCATATCTGCATCTCCGCCATTAACTTCTATCGAATCCGTCCCATCACTTCCATCGTCATCATCTTCATCAACATCAACTGAGCCACCCCTACAACCCCCAGCGCCTACACATGTATCATCATTACCAATTATAGCATCTTCATCACTCCAATCACATACAAAACCTAGTCAATTCAACCAACTAATAACACCCATCTCGTGCGGATTAAAAGTAGTAGAAGGTCATCGAACATTATTTATATCAAAACTCGACTCTTCAACTAACGCTCTCGATATAAAAAAACATGTTTTAAAAAAGATTGGAGCAACCTCGATAATAACAGTTGAAAAGATGATACATAGAAACTACAAAAAATATGCATCTTTTAAGTTAAGAGTCCCAGACTCAATTTTTAATATTATCAACTCAATATCTCTCTGGCCAAACGGAATAGTAATATACTAATTCATAAATAAACAACATAACCCAAGAACTTTACCTCGAAACCCTTTTCGGGAGACCCAGACAATGCCAAATCTTCGAAGAAGCAGCTCCAACAAGTTCTGATTTATTATCAAAACGTCAATGGACTAAGGACAAAGATCAACACGGTCTTCAAAAACATAAACAATCTCCCACATGACATAATTATTTTAACAGAAACTTGGCTAAATAATTCTTTCTTGGATACTGAACTCTTTGATGCGTCCTACCAAGTTTTCAGGCGAGACAGGCACCACTCTAATGACTTAGACACAGTCGGTGGTGGAATTTCGTTTGCAGTCAAAAACTGCTTTATATGCACTCTGGTTGATGATTTTGATCTATCTGACGTCGAAATAATGTGTATTAAAATTAAAATGGAAACTGGTTACCTGTATATTGTTTCAGTGTACATACCTCCAAGATCAACAAATGGTATTTATGAAAACTGCATAAATTGCATAGAAAACATTTATGACCAAATGGAACCAAGTGATGAGCTCCTAATCTTGGGCGATTTCAATCTCCCAAACCTTAACTGGACAATTTCGACAGATTTCAACTACTTTTTGCCAGCTTACTCTTCTTCTAATAACGAGTTCTTGGTAATCGATGATCTAGCTTAGTGTGGACTTAGTCAATTCAATGGGGTTGCTAACCGCTTTGATAAAATATTGGACTTAATATTCTTCTCAGACACTATACATGCTGATGTAGCTGTAAATCCAGTCGATACTATTTTCTTAGATGAAGACCGACACCATCCAGCATTAGATTTATCTCTCAATATTAATGTTTTCAATGTTCCTGTAAGCTCAAACGAAAAATTGGAATTCAATTTTAAAAAATGTAATTTCAATGAACTAGTTATTTTGTTATGTAATGTTGACTGGAATCAAATACTTTTTAATCCTGATATTGATGATATGTGTCTTAAATTTTATAGTACTCTGTTTGACTATTTTTTATGAAACCACGCCATTACGTAAATCTTGCTACAATCCCAAAACGCCACCATGGTTTGATACTCACTTAAAAAACTTAAAAAACAAAAGAAATAAGGCGTGGCTTAAATATAGTAAAACGAAGGCTGGTGGAGATTTTAGGATATATTCCGAACTGAAACATATGTTTACAGACTATTTCAACACTCTTTATACAGATTATATTATCAAACTTGAAGATGAGTTAAACAGTCTCCAAAAAACTTCTGGAACTTTGTGAATAGTAAAAGAATTGTTGATGGCTACCCTAACTCCATGTCTTATGACAACAGAACCAGTCAAGACTCCGAAAAAATTTCAAACATGTTCGCAAATTTCTTCAAAGATGCTTTTGAAATCCCTATTTCTTACCAAACTTCCGACATATTCTTTCCGTCTCAAAACTTTTCTCACCTTAACTCACTTAATTTTACCATTAGTGAAGATTCAATTGCACATAGCGTTTCAAAACTTGACAACTGTTTTAGCCCTAGTCCTGATGGTGTACCATCTTGTGTACTAAAAAAATGTGTTTCCAATTTATCTTATCCTCTTTTTATTCTATTCAATAAATCTCTTAGGTGCTCAATTTTTCCTTGGTTATGGAAAAGTGCTTTTATAACACCATTTCATAAAAAAGGGTCCAAAAACGACATCAGGAATTACCGACCTACCGCCAAACTTTTTGTTATTCCTAAACTGTTTGCGTCCATTATCTGTAATGTCTTATTATTTGCGACAGTCAGCACGGATTCGTCCAAAATAAATCAACTGTAACAAATCTCTTTCATTTTACTTCCTTTTATCTTGATTCTTTTGAAGATAGGAAACAAGTAGACTGTGTGTTCGATAAATTGTGTCATAAAACTATTATTTATTTATTTAATGAAAGTTTTTTAACGTGGATTTTGTCTTATTTAGGCAATAGAATCTATAGTGTAACATTTAGGAATGAACATTCTACTCAATTTTTCGTCAACTCTGGTGTACCGCAAGGAAGCCATTTAGGTCCATTATTGTTTATTTTATATGTTAACGACTTAACCTCGATTATAAAATACTCCTCGGTTCTAATTTATGCCGATGATATTAAAATCTTCAAAATTATAAGTTCAACAAACGACTGTTCGCTGCTTCAAGAAGACCTATATAGGTTTAGGGAATGGTGTATCAAAAACCGACTTCTGTTAAATATAGACAAATGCAAAACCTTGTGTTTTACACGCAAACAAAAAATTATAACTTATAATTATTTATTAGATTCTTCTCCTTTGTGCAAACTTTCCGTTTTCTCCGATCTAGGTATTATACCTGACACTAAATTAACTTTAATAGACCACTATAACTTTATAATTAAAAAAGCCAATAAAATTCTAGGTTTCATAAAACGATTTTCTCGTGACCCTTACGTCCTCAAACTTCTTTATATATCTTTCGTAAGGCCAATACTTGAACACAGCTGCGTAGTTTGGGCACCTTACTATACAATTCATATAAATAGACTTGAAAGTATCCAGAGAAGGTTCATGCGTTTTTGTCTTCGTCTTCTTCCGTGATCCCAAAGATCCGCACTTCCTCCTTATACTCATAGACTCATGCTAATAAATCTTCCCTCACTGTTGAAACACAGACAGTATCTCCAGCTTTGTTTCATTATTAAATTAATCAATGGATCAATAAATTCCCCATCAGCTTTATGTCGTTTAAATTTTAGCTACAGTCTAACTAGCATAAGAACACAATTGTCATCATGTCCGATATTCAGCCGAACAAACTATGGTGTGAATAGTCCTTTAAATCAATTGATATTAGTCTTCAATAATTATTAATATTTAATTACTTCTATAAACGACAATTTTAATTGTTCAACATTTCATTGTAGTTATACTTGTATTTATATTGTAGGTAATATTAAGTGTATTAAAATTGTATTTAAATAGTTATAAGTTCTAACGTTAGTTAATTAACGGATTAATAAATGAATAAATTAATAAATAAATAAAAAAACATGGTTCTATGGAATGTGTACCATTAAAAAAATTATACGCAAACCCGGGTCCCATTTCAGACAAAAGAAAGTATAAAATTAGCATACAAATGTGATTGTATTTTAATTTTTATGGAGTAGCGTGAATAAAGACAAAAGTAGCATCAAATTATTTCTTCTCTTGTTTAGCTTTTTTTATAAAAAGTTTATTTTTGTAAAATATTTGGAATTAAATATAAGGCGTGTTTTATTGCAAAAACCATCTATAGTATAGTACAATTTTACATGCATTACAAATACAACATCGCTGGTAGCTCTACAACCGATAAGAAGCTAAAGTAGAATAAAGGCTCGAATAAGCGCCAAAAATCTAACCACAGTACGATTTTACGTTAGCTTCTTATCGGCTGTGTAGCTACTAGCGATATTGTATTTGTAATGCATCTTAAATCGTACTGTACTATGGATTGCAATAAAACACGCCTATAATAAGTATGTAAAGGTACCAACTTCTTAGAAAGACCTGTGTGATGCAAAATATTCTTAGACGTTTACGTGATAGGTATGTGAAAATAACCCAAAAACTCAACAAAAAAGATGTAAAAACCCTGTTTCCGTTAAAGTCAAATTCAGTATAGTTTAATAAAAATTAATTACACGAAGTTTATTCCAAATCTGTATCAAACCCCAAAACCACCTCGCGCCACCCTAAGGCAGCATTCAAAATCCAATGTGGACAAGCATTGTGTCTATGCCTGCAACAACGTGGTGTTGTGGGTGAAATATTTTCAGCGAAAACAATTGATCTTCTATCGGCTTCTGTAGTTACTGTTTTCTTGCCTCCTGTCATATTCTTTCATTAGGACTTTTATTCCTGATTTAAGGACAAACCAAATTTGCACTTCTACAAATTTGTGTTTCTTTGGCACGCCGCCGGCCGCCGGCTTAAACCATGGTCTTTAAGAACATCGATTTTTGCTTTTTTAAATGTTTTAGTTAATGTTGCACGGCCCTGTTGCGGGCTACTTTGTTGCCGTCGGGGTCAATGCTGGCATGCTTGACCGGCCTCATGCTCGTCGGAGGGTGTGTGTTCTTGACCCCTGTCGGAACCGCGCATACAAAATCATGCCAGGCTTATGCGTCTAGTTGACATTGCGCTGCGAGACATCGCCTCTACCCACCCTGCCTTGGTTACCTATCTCGCTTAGGCGCCAGTTATAGCTTTCATTGAAAGCCATCATTGAAACACAAATCAGTGAAATGGTGGAATATTTTCTGACCAATCGGTTATAGCTATCATGAAATTTTCTTTCATTGAAAATTCCATTCCCCATACAAAAATGAACTTTGAGGTTAAAGTCGATCATTGAACGAAAAACTGACAGACGAGAACAGGAAGAAAAAGGAACGCATTTCATTGGAACGAATGTGTTCCACTTTTGGGAACAAAATATCAGCTGTTCATTGAAAACGATTTTCATCATTGAAAAACAAAAAATGATTTTATATGAAAGTTGTAAACTAAACAGTTTTTTGACTAAACAAAATGTATAAATGACAACCATCATTTTGGTACCAAAACGCCATCAGTTTTATTTGTTGAAGTGCATCAAAATTGAAAGACAAAATTTTCAATGATGGTTTTCAATGAAAGCTATAACTGGTGCCTTAAGTAACCCCTTAACTTGCCATCTTTCACTCCCCTACTCCATCCCTACCATCCTCGTCAATCCTCATCCTTTATCCTTTAAATTAAAAACCCATTTTGGCACGAGTACGATAACTTGGGCGCTGACAATTGATAACGGATTTTTGTAGAGGGGTCAAATACAAACATCTTTTACTATGGGTGGGGGGTCTATCTCCCCCCGTTTTGGTGGGAGGGGCAATTTAATGAAAAAAGTACTAAAAATGTAAACAAATCATTTAAAATAACGGTAATGCCTACAATTAAGTTTTATATCTTTTTTGAAAGCCAACACTCTGTTTTATTAGCCAGTTTTTAAATCAAGTGAATTCTTTCCATAGTTTTTGAAAAAACTACTTTCAAACTCAAAATTTGGGAAAAAAATATAAAAAAATGTTTAAAGTGTCATTTTTCAAAACTTTGAGATTTTATATTATATTTCTTTTCTTAGAAATCGTTGCTCATATTAATTCTTAATCAGAAACCGGAAACAAAATGAGTTTATGTCTTAATGTTTTCGAGAAAATTAAAAATTACCAAAACTACTAAATTAATTTTTTTTGCTTCAGTATTTATGTGGTCTTATTTTGATAGTAAAAATATAATATGGATTAATTCTTACACAAATTGACTCTAAATTATCATACTTTCCCAACACCCAGCCTAACGGCGTATAAACAGTAAGGTATGTTTGGGGGGCATGCTGCCCCCCTGCAACCCCCTCCATGGGCTCACAATAGGATTTGGGGTATGTGCGAGGTTCGGTTTATGCAATATTTGATGTTTAAATAAAGTCCTAGTGCCCAGCATTAGGCGGGCATTTTAAAAACGAGGTATGTATGGGGGGGCATGCTGCCCCCTGCAACCCCCTGCTTGGGCTCACTATAGGATTTGGGGTATGTGCGAGGTTCGGTGTATGCCAAATTTTTGTTTGCATTTAAGGAACTTCTAATGTATTCTCTGTTTCCAATGTCATACAAACTTTAAAACGCGATTTCTGAAATTTCACGTTTTTTTAGTTATGACGTTGTTCTGTTTAATGAGATATATCATTGAATAATAACATATAGAAGTGGACACCGAACATTACTCAATCTACAAAGCGCGCCTGTGACGCGGTGGTGACAAAACCATTGTATATGAAAACTATAGTACTATCATGGTGAATGTCGAATGGACTGTCATCTTCAGATCGATTGTGAAAGAATCTCATCGAATTTCACAGTGGAGAAAATTGAGTTTTGTGGAGAATTTCTAGTAAGAATAAGAAAGAAATACTATTATTTATAATAGTTAGAGTGAAATAGGTAGAATGAATGGCGCAAAATTTTAAACAGCCTATTATTAAGGATTTAGTATGATACTACTTAACATTTTATTAATTCTTTAACAGTTTACTAAAATTTTCTAAATTTTAAATACTTTTTAACTAGATCATACTAAACTAATTTCCTTCATAAAATTCAGCTGAACACGTCCAAAAAAGTGACAGCTCGTGCGAAAAATTCACAAACACCCCTGATTTTGACAATTTTAAACGTCAAAGTGTCATATGGATTTAGTACGATACTAAAAAGATAAAATAGCCATTCGGTGATTTTAACTTTAGTAAAATGTTAGGAGATAATATGATGCTAAACTCGTTTAAAATTAGCAAAATACACTTTTTAACCTAGTAGTATACTAAAAATGATTTAACATCGTACTAAATCAACTAAAATTTTGCGCCAATGTTTTTTGTCGATTACTTTGCTATGCAAAGGTGCAGAGAATTTAAAAGTGTGAAAAAAATTTGGGAATTCTCCTTGGTTTGTTGGGTCTTGTGCGCTTAAAGAGGAAGGGGTGTTTTTTTTTTACAACTTGAATGCAATGCAAGAAGACAATCGTGACGTCGCGTCGGCCGGCGGCCGGCGGCGGCATGAAGGCCAAGACATAGGTAGATTGTTTTTTTTTTTTGCTTCCTAGATATTTATGTTTATAGGTCTGTTGGCAAGAATATCAGTGATGCAATAATTCATGAGTTTCATGGCGATGATGTTTTTTGATGAGTATGGCTCATGGTAGGTGGTTAGGTTTGTCGCTTTTTTATTTTAACCTAGAAAGGTAGGTATGTTTGTAGATAATTTGTATTAATATCTAGGTAGGTACTAGGTACATGTAAAAAGGTACGTACCTTATTTTTATGTGAATGCTAATTTATTTATATTGTAGATATAAATGAAAGAATAAAAATTGCAACAGCTTAAACTAGAAGTATTAAAAGTAGGTAGGTATCTATATACTAACATTTATATAATAGCAAATTATCTTCAGGGTAGCACTAAGAACGGAATTTTTGAAATTCGCACATTTAATAGGGTAAAATAGGGTAAAACTGAATCAAAGTCAAAAAACTAACTTCTAAACGTGACTTCGTAGAAACATGATTTTTTTATTTGAAAGATATTGAAAAATTAGGCAACAAAATATGCACAACTTTTTTTTATTAAAAATCTACAAACATTATTTATTTATATATTTATTTTTACATATTTTTATATCGGATGAACAAAAAAATTATCCTTGTTTAAGCAATTTTTGACAGGATTTTTTTTTCATACCCAAAATGATTTTTTAAAAAGGGTAAATTATTTTGATCAATTTTTCAATCTATTTGATTTTTAACAAGTAGTCAGAAAAATCTAAAATTTTAATATCTTATAGATATATTTGATAACATTCAATTAAAAAGTACAAGTGACCTCAACTCCAGAAATTATTGTGTTTCGCCCAAGGTATAACAGTGGGCTCTTCAGTCAGTCTGTTATACCCTACTAAGACACAAATTTTGGTCATTTCAATATTTTAATATTTAAATTTCTTCATCTTCTTATTATAAAAAACCTGACCACGGGTATTTATTTTCTAGGTGCACGGATTTAAACAAATTCCCCTAGAATAATAAAATTCACAGTATCTTTTTGCTGTGATTTTTATAAGAGTCGGTAAACATCGACCAAAATTTGTGTCTTAGTAGGGTATAACAGACTGACTGAAGAGCCCACTGTTATACCTTGGGCGAAACACAATAATTTCTGGAGTTGAGGTCACTTGTACTTTTTAATTGAATTTTATTCATTCACTCCACTTAAAACAGAAGTAATTTCAATATTTTAATATTTAAATTTCTTCATCTTCTTATTATAAAAAACCTGACCACGGGTATTTATTTTCTAGGTGCACGAATTTAAACAAATTCCCCTAGAATAATAAAATTCACAGTATCTTTTTGCTGTGATTTTTATAAGAGTCGGTAAACATCGACCAAAATTTGTGTCTTAGTAGGGTATAACAGACTGACTGAAGAGCCCACTGTTATACCTTGGGCGAAACACAATAATTTCTGGAGTTGAGGTCACTTGTACTTTTTAATTGAATTTTATTCATTCACTCCACTTAAAACAGAAGTAATTTCAATATTTTAATATTTAAATTTCTTCATCTTCTTATTATATTTGATAACAATTAAATGGTAAAAATGTTATCTTTCTAACTTATCATTTGATAGATTTATTTAAGAAAGGGTAAACATTTTGAAATTTGTTTGGTATTTTATTAATATGTTTTCAATAAACAGTGTCAGTGTATTAGTGACACAATTGATTTTTTAAAATTCATAAAAATTCAAATAAAATCCATAGAAATGCTTTGCTTTGTTCATTGTCAACAATCGTCAACCAGTGCAAAGCAACGTTATCTCAAATCTTTTTTTTTTTATTTTTTTAATATAAAAAATCATAACCATATACAAATCAACAATTACAAAAAATCTACTTTTAGACAACTTTAGAGGCTTGAAAATTGAGTAATACTTAATAGTTCATAATAAATGATACATGAAATTTAGGTAGAAAATTATAACTTAAATTTTTGTGTAAGAATTATTGCAAAATATTTGTACTAAAAATGTGTTTTAATGAATAATCAACTCTATTTTTCGTACTTTAAATTCAAAAGTAAATGCAAAATTTATATATTTTCGCAAAATAATGATGCACATTTATAGGTGTAACCTTCTTCTACAAATATATGAGTAATTTTGTGTTTGTAAATCTAACTGGAAACAAAGTAGAGGCAATTTAAGATCTATTTAACCAAGTTTAGAGGCTTCAAACTTGAGTAATACTTAATAGTTCATAACAAATGATACATGAATTAAAGATAGAAATTTATAATCTAAATTTCTGTGTTAAAATGTTTGCATAATCTTAAAAAATTCATACTAAAAATGGGATTTAGTGAAAAATCAATTCGATTTTTGGTACTTTAAATGTAAAAGTTAATAAAAAATTGTAGTAGCCCGTAGCGTTCAACTGTCACGCTGGAGGTCTGGGTTCGCTTCCCAGCCTCATCCACCTAAAAACTAAAAAAAATTTTTCAGAGCTACTGCCCCTTGCGAGGAATTGACAAATCCTCCAAGAGTATCACTTGCCACAAATAAGTGCTTCTCGTCTAGCCGTTCGGATTCGGCATAAAATTGTAGGTTAGTTCTTCATGAGCCGTTGTGCCACCCGATTTATTTATTTATTTATTTTTTTTAATAAAAAATTGATAAATTTTAAAAAACAAAACCAACACCCTAATTGGCTTATAAATTTTAAGTGATTATTTCAACAAAAGCCACTCTAAAGTTAGTTTTATTGATTTATTTCCAGTTCCGATCTGCAACCCACCGTGAGTGGACGTGTGTAGGAGTGTGAATTACGTTGTGAACTTCCTAGTCAATAACCCTATCAATTGCAATATTCTGTTTTTTTTTCCTTTCCTATTGCCGCTTATTATAAAAAAATAAATAAATAAAATATCCATTTCCCCCCAAAATATAATAAATTAAAAAAAAAAAATTAGAAATACAAAACCAACACAAATCGCGCCGCGCAAATCAATAGAATCAATAGACTACATACATACTTAAACAAGCTACAAATAATAAAAAAAAAAAAGTGCAAGTGGCAGTGCATAAAAACAACAACAAAAGTGCACCCGTGTAGCGACGTTTATGATGCTCAAACCACAAACAGGCATAGCACAGCGGTAATTCCTAATCTCTCCTTTCCACTTCACTCACAGTGCTTTGGCTTAGTTATTATATGTAGTATATGTATGTATCATTACATGCAATTCTTATGATGGACTTAGCCGAAGCATATCAGATAAATTGCTGTTATTGATTTTGTGTATCCAGGGGCGGATCAGTACACTGCTTTTTTAGGCATAACACTAGTAGTATTGTACTGTGAAGTCATTGGGGGCCCAAACTTGATATCAGCATAGATAACTGTGTGATTTGGTTTTTTATGTCTGTCTATTGTAATGGTGGGTGAATTTAGGGTTGACTACAGCAACATTCGGGGACTGAGGCAGAATTTTTGTGCTGCATATGTCCATACTGTGAAAAACAGGCCAGCTGTTTTGGCACTAAGTGAAACGCAGGTAGGGGAAAATACCGATCACTCGGAATTCAGCCTACATGGTTATAGCTTAGTGCCTCTATTTTTTCCACATCATGGTCTCGCCGTGTATGTTCGCAGTGATGTAGCTTATCAGCTTCAACCACAATATGGTTCATGTTTGAATACGAACTTTAATTTCATGTGGTTTAAATTCACCATCCATAAGCGCATCATCCATACTTGTTTTATTTATCGCAGTCCTAGTTTGGATAGTAATTCGACTTCCAACGAATTCGATGCACTATCCGACTCCATCCAGAGAATTATTTCCCATTTTCCGCACAGTGAAATCGTTGTTACGGGCGATTTCAATGTACATAATTCTTCGTGGCTACGCTATTCGGGTCAGACAACACCCGAAGGAAGGTATGTCGAGATTTTTGCTGAGATAAACAACCTAACTCAGCTGGTCGACGAGCCTACTCGGATTCCTGACGTTCCAGGTCAATCCGCCAACACTCTAGATTTGTTTCTTACCTCTGACCCTGATAAATACACTATAAGTGTATTATCGCCTCTAGGCACATCAGACCATTGTGTCATACCTGCGAATTTCTTGTGCCACCAACACACAGTTAAAGAAAAAACTCCCAAGAGAACCGTTTGGCAGTACGAGAAAGCCAACTGGGACGGTCTCAATGTTTTCTTCAGGAACTTTAACTGATCACTATGCTTCCTCGATAGTGACGTAGATTCCAGTGCAGATATGATTACAAACTTAATTCTTTGTGGAATGAGAAATTTTATCCCGAATAGGGTGAAATCTATCAAACCCAAAGAAAACTCATGGTTTGATTCGAGCTGTAAGGAGGTTATTAGGGTTAGAGAAGTAAGCTTCCGAAGTTATAAAGCCAACCCTACTGAGGAAAACCGGAAAAAGTTTCAACAAGCTAGAAAGACCTGTAACGTTCATATTCGACGAACCAAATTTTTACATGATCAAAAATTACGGCAAAAAATTCTACAATGTCCCAAAGGTAGTAAAAATTTTTGGTCATTTGTAAAAAACATACGAAATACCACCTCGTCCTCGGCTCCAACACTCGTCTTCAACGATACTCCTTTTGTCAGCTCAATCGATAAAGCCAATTTGCTTGCAGCACAGTTTGCTGTTAATTCGACGCTGCCTGAAAGTGTTATGACTCCTCCTGTACTTGAGAGCGCAAATGATTCTATGGGACAAATCTTCTTCCGCACTCGTGCAGTTGCCAGAGTTCTGAAAGATCTCGATATACACAAATCCGTTGGCCCGGATAGTATCCCTCCCATTGTTCTGAAGAGGTTTTCTTCAACGCTGGCAAAACCACTGCGTAAGCTTTTCCATCTGTCCTACTCTACTGGTCTCTTTCCGAGTGGGTGGAAAACAGCATTTGTCCAGCCTATCCCTAAAAAAGGCGTGTCTTCTTCCCCCTCCAACTATCGGCCAATTGCGCTTACGTCCCTTCTTTCCAAGGTCATGGAAACGCTGATTATTTTTCAGCTAAAGAAATATCTCGAAGAACGAAAGCTTCATAATGACCGGCAGTACGGCTTTCGTAGCAATAGGTCCACTGGTGATCTGATGGTATATCTCACCGAACAGTATCACAAATCTTTACATAGTTTTGGAGAAAGTAAGATTATTGCGCTTGATATTTCTAAAGCATTTGATAGAGTTTGGTATCAAGCTCTCTTATCGAAAATGCGTGCATTTGGTATCGATGAATCTCTTCTTCGTTGGATTAGAAATTACCTTTCGGACCGTTCAATACAAGTTGTATTGCATGGTTTTAAGTCTGAAATTCACAAAATAAATGCTGGTGTGCCCCAGGGCTCCGCTCTGTGTCCGACTCTCTTCCTTATATTCATAAACGATCTTTTATCTGAAACTTCTAATCCATTAAATTGTTTCGCTGACGACAGTACCCTCAGCTTTTCATATTCGTTCTTAGATTCACATCCATGTCCTTCGGATGTGGAACTTGAACGGCAGCGTATGATAAGCTCATTAAATTCTGATCTCGACAGCATTGTCCAATGGGGAATAAAAAATCGTGTAGAATTTAATGCTTCAAAAACTCAATGCTGTCTACTGTCGTTAAAACAAAACCCACCCCCCATGCCACTATCCATGAGTGGCACTTGCATTGAGGAAACCGAAAAGCTTTCAGTCCTCGGTATGTGTGTCACAGACCACCTTTTATGGAACGACCACATATTCGACATCGCCAAAAATGCTGCTAAGTGTTTAGGTTTTCTCCGTCGATGCAAGAAATTTTTCTCCCCTTCTGATCTGGCTGTAATCTACAAAGCCTTTATTCGTCCAAAACTTGAGTATAACTCTCACATTTGGGCAGGTGCTCCAATAACCCACTTGAGTTTATTGGATAGAATTGAAAAGAGAGCTCTTAAAATGATAGGTGAAAGACCTATAACGGAAACATTCTCATCTCTTGAGCACCGTCGAAATGTTTCATGTCTTTCGTTATTTTACCGTTATTTCCATAAACAATGCTCTAGTGAAATAGCCAGTTGCATTCCTGCCCTTAAACAATTCAACCGTAATACTCGCGCTTCTAGGAATGCCCATCAGTTTACCCTTGAGCCCAATTTCGAACGTACTGTTAAGTACAGAGATTCTTTCTTTAGTCGCACTACTCGAATGTGGAATGCTCTACCCAGCTCAATTTTCCCCTCCCATTGTGATCTACAGACGTTCAAAACCAATGTGCATCGGTATCTCCTTTTAAATCCCCTCCAATCTACCTAATCGCTCGTGCTGTGTATATCATCTTAAGGGTAGTCACAACCCTTTTTGCACGCGCTTAATATAAAAAAAAAAAAAAATTTACCAAAAAAATACAAAGTGGATCATGCTTTTTCAAGCAATTCTATTTTTATATTGTCAACACGCCCATCAAATATTTTCAAATTTAAAAATTATAAATTTTGAAAATATTTGATGGGCGTGTTGACAATATAAAAATAGAATTGCTTGAAAAAGCATGATCCACTTTGTATTTTGTTGGTAAATTTTTTTTTTTTTTTATATTAAGCGCGTGCAAAAAGGGTTGTGACTACCCTTAAGATGATATACACAGCACGAGCGATTAGGTAGATTGGAGGGGATTTAAAAGGAGATACCGATGCACATTGGTCTTGAACGTCTGTAGATCACAATGGGAGGGGAAAATTGAGCTGGGTAGAGCATTCCACATTCGAGTAGTGCGACTAAAGAAAGAATCTCTGTACTTAACAGTACGTTCGAAATTGGGCTCAAGGGTAAACTGATGGGCATTCCTAGAAGCGCGAGTATTACGGTTGAATTGTTTAAGGGCAGGAATGCAACTGGCTATTTCACTAGAGCATTGTTTATGGAAATAACGGTAAAATAACGAAAGACATGAAACATTTCGACGGTGCTCAAGAGATGAGAATGTTTCCGTTATAGGTCTTTCACCTATCATTTTAAGAGCTCTCTTTTCAATTCTATCCAATAAACTCAAGTGGGTTATTGGAGCACCTGCCCAAATGTGAGAGTTATACTCAAGTTTTGGACGAATAAAGGCTTTGTAGATCACAGCCAGATCAGAAGGGGAGAAAAATTTCTTGCATCGACGGAGAAAACCTAAACACTTAGCAGCATTTTTGGCGATGTCGAATATGTGGTCGTTCCATAAAAGGTGGTCTGTGACACACATACCGAGGACTGAAAGCTTTTCGGTTTCCTCAATGCAAGTGCCACTCATGGATAGTGGCATGGGGGGTGGGTTTTGTTTTAACGACAGTAGACAGCATTGAGTTTTTGAAGCATTAAATTCTACACGATTTTTTATTCCCCATTGGACAATGCTGTCGAGATCAGAATTTAATGAGCTTATCATACGCTGCCGTTCAAGTTCCACATCCGAAGGACATGGATGTGAATCTAAGAACGAATATGAAAAGCTGAGGGTACTGTCGTCAGCGAAACAATTTAATGGATTAGAAGTTTCAGATAAAAGATCGTTTATGAATATAAGGAAGAGAGTCGGACACAGAGCGGAGCCCTGGGGCACACCAGCATTTATTTTGTGAATTTCAGACTTAAAACCTTGCAATACAACTTGTATTGAACGGTCCGAAAGGTAATTTCTAATCCAACGAAGAAGAGATTCATCGATACCAAATGCACGCATTTTCGATAAGAGAGCTTGATACCAAACTCTATCAAATGCTTTAGAAATATCAAGCGCAATAATCTTACTTTCTCCAAAACGATGTAAAGATTTGTGCCACTGTTCGGTGAGATATACCATCAGATCACCAGTGGACCTATTGCTACGAAAGCCGTACTGCCGGTCATTATGAAGCTTTCGTTCTTCGAGATATTTCTTTAGCTGAAAAATAATCAGCGTTTCCATGACCTTGGAAAGAAGGGACGTAAGCGCAATTGGCCGATAGTTGGAGGGGGAAGAAGACACGCCTTTTTTAGGGATAGGCTGGACAAATGCTGTTTTCCACCCACTCGGAAAGAGACCAGTAGAGTAGGACAGATGGAAAAGCTTACGCAGTGGTTTTGCCAGCGTTGAAGAAAACCTCTTCAGAACAATGGGAGGGATACTATCCGGGCCAACGGATTTGTGTATATCGAGATCTTTCAGAACTCTGGCAACTGCACGAGTGCGGAAGAAGATTTGTCCCATAGAATCATTTGCGCTCTCAAGTACAGGAGGAGTCATAACACTTTCAGGCAGCGTCGAATTAACAGCAAACTGTGCTGCAAGCAAATTGGCTTTATCGATTGAGCTGACAAAAGGAGTATCGTTGAAGACGAGTGTTGGAGCCGAGGACGAGGTGGTATTTCGTATGTTTTTTACAAATGACCAAAAATTTTTACTACCTTTGGGACATTGTAGAATTTTTTGCCGTAATTTTTGATCATGTAAAAATTTGGTTCGTCGAATATGAACGTTACAGGTCTTTCTAGCTTGTTGAAACTTTTTCCGGTTTTCCTCAGTAGGGTTGGCTTTATAACTTCGGAAGCTTACTTCTCTAACCCTAATAACCTCCTTACAGCTCGAATCAAACCATGAGTTTTCTTTGGGTTTGATAGATTTCACCCTATTCGGGATAAAATTTCTCATTCCACAAAGAATTAAGTTTGTAATCATATCTGCACTGGAATCTACGTCACTATCGAGGAAGCATAGTGATCAGTTAAAGTTCCTGAAGAAAACATTGAGACCGTCCCAGTTGGCTTTCTCGTACTGCCAAACGGTTCTCTTGGGAGTTTTTTCTTTAACTGTGTGTTGGTGGCACAAGAAATTCGCAGGTATGACACAATGGTCTGATGTGCCTAGAGGCGATAATACACTTATAGTGTATTTATCAGGGTCAGAGGTAAGAAACAAATCTAGAGTGTTGGCGGATTGACCTGGAACGTCAGGAATCCGAGTAGGCTCGTCGACCAGCTGAGTTAGGTTGTTTATCTCAGCAAAAATCTCGACATACCTTCCTTCGGGTGTTGTCTGACCCGAATAGCGTAGCCACGAAGAATTATGTACATTGAAATCGCCCGTAACAACGATTTCACTGTGCGGAAAATGGGAAATAATTCTCTGGGTGGAGTCGGATAGTGCATCGAATTCGTTGGAAGTCGAATTACTATCCAAACTAGGACTGCGATAAATAAAACAAGTATGGATGATGCGCTTATGGATGGTGAATTTAAACCACATGAAATTAAAGTTCGTATTCAAACATGAACCATATTGTGGTTGAAGCTGATAAGCTACATCACTGCGAACATACACGGCGAGACCATGATGTGGAAAAAATAGAGGCACTAAGCTATAACCATGTAGGCTGAATTCCGAGTGATCGGTATTTTCCCCTACCTGGGTTTCACTTAGTGCCAAAACAGCTGGCCTGTTTTTCACAGTATGGACATATGCAGCACAAAAATTCTGCCTCAGTCCCCGAATGTTGCTGTAGTCAACCCTAAATTCACCCACATGTCCATGTCCTTCGGATGTGGAACTTGAACGGCAGCGTATGATAAGCTCATTAAATTCTGATCTCGACAGCATTGTCCAATGGGGAATAAAAAATCGTGTAGAATTTAATGCTTCAAAAACTCAATGCTGTCTACTGTCGTTAAAACAAAACCCACCCCCCATGCCACTATCCATGAGTGGCACTTGCATTGAGGAAACCGAAAAGCTTTCAGTCCTCGGTATGTGTGTCACAGACCACCTTTTATGGAACGACCACATATTCGACATCGCCAAAAATGCTGCTAAGTGTTTAGGTTTTCTCCGTCGATGCAAGAAATTTTTCTCCCCTTCTGATCTGGCTGTAATCTACAAAGCCTTTATTCGTCCAAAACTTGAGTATAACTCTCACATTTGGGCAGGTGCTCCAATAACCCACTTGAGTTTATTGGATAGAATTGAAAAGAGAGCTCTTAAAATGATAGGTGAAAGACCTATAACGGAAACATTCTCATCTCTTGAGCACCGTCGAAATGTTTCATGTCTTTCGTTATTTTACCGTTATTTCCATAAACAATGCTCTAGTGAAATAGCCAGTTGCATTCCTGCCCTTAAACAATTCAACCGTAATACTCGCGCTTCTAGGAATGCCCATCAGTTTACCCTTGAGCCCAATTTCGAACGTACTGTTAAGTACAGAGATTCTTTCTTTAGTCGCACTACTCGAATGTGGAATGCTCTACCCAGCTCAATTTTCCCCTCCCATTGTGATCTACAGACGTTCAAAACCAATGTGCATCGGTATCTCCTTTTAAATCCCCTCCAATCTACCTAATCGCTCGTGCTGTGTATATCATCTTAAGGGTAGTCACAACCCTTCTTGCACGCGCTTAATATAAAAAAAAAAAAAAATTTACCAAAAAAATACAAAGTGGATCATGCTTTTTCAAGCAATTCTATTTTTATATTGTCAACACGCCCATCAAATATTTTCAAATTTAAAAATTATAAATTTTGAAAATCTAATAAATCTACTAAAAAATATCAAATCCAGAATTTTGTAAATTGTCAATTTGTTATAATTGGTTATGTATATAATAAATTGGTTATAAATCGAAAAGTACTTATACGAATTTAAAAATTTAGATGTCTATAGAAAGGTTATATATTATCAGCATTTAAATACATATGTACATATAAAATATTTAGATGATTATACAATTTTTAGTGCTAATACGCCTGGACTAGCCTGGAATAGCATTATTTGGGCTAAATTATAGTTAATATTATAACAATATTTCTACCAATTTTCACAACTTAAACTTGACGATAATCAACTGGTTGTTGAAATGATCATTTAGGCGGATTCTTTTTAGTTTAATGTGAAAGTTGCTTCATTAATTTTTTCATATCTTGAAAAGTAAAAGTCCTACATCCATACGGTTTCCAGCGATTGACTAAAAATTGACAAGAGCATTAAGTTTTGAAATCAAAATTTTGACTTTGAAAATTATTTATTTTTCAAAAACTATTCACTCGAACAACTTTATTTAAAAATTATATTAAAGAATAGCCTTTTGGCTTTTCAATATTCTATAGCGTCACTCTCTAAGTGTAACCGTTATTTTTTAATATTTTTTTTTCTGTTCTAAGTGATTTTTTTTTGGAAATTGCCCCTCCCGCCTAAACGGAGGAAAATAGACCCCCCTCCCATACGAATTTTGTCTTGTCTATGTCCAACCTACACGCTCTAGCCTTTAATGACACCTTATGCAAATCACCTTGTATACACGTACTAAATACCTACTCAAAAAAATAATTTTGGAAGAAAAAAGTACTTTCATAAGTTTCGATTTTCTCTAAAACTAAACTATATACCAGCTCCTGGTTCTTAGCGTTTGACTAAAAACTAATTACAGCAATCGTTTTTGGAACAAAGAATATTACGTAAAATTCTGAAGTAAAAAATGCAATGTTTTTCAATTTTTGTTTTCTAAATTTAGACTTTGAAAAATTTTGTTTCAAAAACTATTCATTGAACATTTTTATTTTGAAAACAATTTGAAAAAAGCTATCGCATAATATTGTAAGTAATATCGTTGATTTTTAATAATTTTTAATCCATTTAAAGCAAATGTTTTATAAAATTGCCCCTCCCCCACAAACGGAGGGAGATAGAAGTTTTAAGCTTTAAACATTAAAAAGACACTAACTAATTAAAATTATTATAAATTTCTAAAATTGTATTCCTTTTAGAAATTTATAAAAAAAAAAGGTCACGAAAATAGGAACAATTTATAATTATTATCATTGTAGGTATGCAAAAATTCATATTTAAGTTTTTCAAATTTATTTTACACTTAAATTTCAAAAAAGGAAACAATTTTTTAACGAAAACAGTTATTGGTAGGTAGGTATCTATAGGCAGGTACCTACCTGTCTACATTAAAACATTTATTTTGTAAACTACCTGGAATCAAAAAATCGGAAATAAAAATTAAAATAGGTAAGTAGGTAGGTAGGTACATACCTGTGGGCACGTTTTGCAATTGGTTGATTTGAAAAAAATAAATAACACTGGCTGAAATTCAAGCACCACATTGACAGACTCTAGTGTCAAACAATTAAATCATATCTACCTATGTAGGTACATACCTATACCTACATGCCTGCTTGTATGATAAATTGTGAATTAAAAGTAGGTAAACAAATACAACCTACCTACCACCAAGCACTTACCTACCTCAACATTGCATAGAAATTCTCCCTTTTTTCATAACTTATTTTCATACCTACCTATATATAGTTATTCATTATGTATGGACCTAAACATAATGTATGGACCTTTGTCGGCATAATAAATTGTAAATTTCTTCAAAACATTTCAAGTCAAACTCAAATCCTGCAAGCAACATAAATATTAATAGAACCTACCATTCATTATTTATACGAATATATCTACCTACCTATGTATGTAGGCATATTTTCCTTTCCCGCAAAAAAAATATGCTCAAAATCTTGCACTTGCAACAAATTTCACCGCAAATAAGAAATCTTTGCAAGACAATTTAATATAAAAACTACCCTCAATAACATACGATTGCATTTATACCTATAAATATACTGTGGTGAATATGCCCAGTTATGTAAACAACCACACATTAGTACAACTTTCCGCGCCATCTTTGAGTGAAATAAATAATAAAATCCATCACGGTTGGTGTCCAGCCTCGTTCGTACTGGAATATTGACGAAACGTTTTTGGAAAGCACCTTCTAGTAGACCCGATGTTCAAAAGGGTAGTTATGTGCATTCAAGAGGACACAAGCGTCCACAGGTTTTTCTCAAAACCCACCTCTGTCTACCAACTCCTACTCTCACCTCCACGTGGTGAACATCGGATGTCTAGGACCTCAGCTGGAGACGGGGTTTAAATCCCCGTGGAAAGCTGTTGGGGATAGCCAACGAGAGAGGGGGGGAGGAGTGTTCCCACTAAGGCACTTCTCCTTTCATCGAGGCGGCAGCGGACGAATTCTCTAGATGGAATCAACGGTGGCGTCTACAGTTCCAGTTAGGTTGAACTACTTAGTGAAAACCTTATATGGGCTACTACGACATATTTGTAGCTCAGGCCTATAAGGAGCGGTTTATCCGGCTCCCTACCCTTGGAGTTATACGAAGGGTCTGGTCCTCCGGGTCGGGGGTTGTGCGTCGGGGTAACTTCCCTACCACGTAAAAAAAGTTTGTTCCGAAACAACAACAAGCCTCGGATATGGATGATTTTAAAGTTGACGACCCCAGCAAACGAAACAAGGACAATGAATTTCGGATCTGCACGTGGAACGTCCTGTCCTTATACAGAACACGTGCAGCCGAACAATTAGTGGAGAACCTGGACAGACTAAAGGCTGACGTAACAGCCATCCAGGAAGTGCGATGGGATGGAGAGGGCGTACGGAGATTGAAAACGTGTGACATCTACTACGTCGGGTGCTTGAAGGAACAGGGTCAGCGGCTCTTTGGTTGTGGTTTTGTGATAAGGGGAAGACTTAGGCAAGAAGTCTTGGGCTTCCGAAGTGTAAGCGAGCGCCTGGTCACATTCCGCATCAAAGGCAAATTTAAGAACATTTCGCTGATTTGTGTTCACGCCCCCCATGAAAGGAGAGAAGACTCAACCAAAGAAGCATTCTACGATCTCTTGGAGGCAACGTATGATATGTGCCCGAAGTACGACGTGAAGATCATTCTTGGTGGCTTCAACGCAAGATTCGGAAAGGAGGGCATCTTTGGTTTGATAGTCGGAGGACACAGCCTACACGACGAAACTTCCGGCAACGGACACAGGCTGACAGACTTTGCGGCGGGGCGAAATGTCATCATCTCAAGCACCTACTTCCCACACCTCAATATACACAAGGGGACTTGGCGGTGGCGTGATCAAGTAACCGTCAACCAAATCGACCACGTTGCGATAGACGCGAGACATGCTTCCAGTATCTTGGACGTCCGAACGTTCCGAGGGGCCAACATTGACTCGGATCACTACCTGGTGGTAGTTAGACTACGTATGCGGATATCCATGACGCGACAACGCAGAGCAGATGCTGTGAAAAGATTCGATGTCGAGAAGCTTAAATCGCAAGAGACTGCCAGAACTTTTGCAGACCACGTAACTCTTAATCTCTCAGGAGGTCCGCCACCAGCATCAAGTGCAGAGGACCAGTGGGAACACTGTCAACAAGCCATCAGAAGTGCCGCATCTGATGTGCTGGGTTTCACTAGGCGAATACAACGAAACCCCTGGTTCGATGAAGAGTGCCGGCTAGCGCATGCAGCTAAGGACGAGGCCTACCAGGCAATGCTGCAGACTCGAACAAGAGCTGCTGAGAGAGTGGCCCGGGAGCTCTACGGGCTGAAACGCAAAGAGGAACGCCGACTTCTCAGGAGGAAAAAGAGAGAGCACGAGAAGCGGGCGGTAGAGTCTATTGAGGGTTGTAGCGGTAGGGGAGATGTTCGAAAATTTTATCAGAAGGTGAAGCGATCCACCCAAGGATTCAAGGCTAGAACGGAAGCCTGCCGAGATGAGAGTGGGAATATGGTAGTAGACTCACAGTCAGTGCTGAGGATCTGGAAAGAACACTTCTCTAGACTGCTTAATGGCGAAGACAGCCAAGATGCCGCTAATAGGCAGAACGATCCATTCAACTTGGACGATGATGGCCAAGAGTTCCGTCCACCCGACCTAACCGAAGTTCGGCTGGCGATATCCAAACTTAAGTCGTACAAGGCTGCAGGTGCGGATGGCTTACAAGCCGAACTATTTAAATCAGCGGGAGATGAATTGGCTAGGAGCATACACCAGCTCATCTGCAAAATTTGGTCGGAGGAAAGTATGCCCGATGAATGGAACCTCGGTATAGTGTGCCCCATCCATAAAAAGGGAGATGTTCTGAAATGTACCAACTACAGAGGAATTAGTCTCCTAAACGTCGCTTATAAAATCTTGTCGGCCATCCTGTGTGACCGCTTAAAACCTTTTGTCAACGATCTGATCGGCCCTTATCAGTGCGGTTTTAGGCCAGGCAAGTCAACCGTCGATCAAATGTTCACACTCCGACAGATTTTAGAAAAATCCCGGGAATTCCAGATCGATACACACCACCTTTTTATCGATTTTAAAGTCGCGTATGATAGCGTGAAAAGGGACGAATTATACAGAGCCATGTCGAGTCTCGGCATCCCTGCCAAACTCGTCCGCTTGTGCAGGATGACGATGGAGAAATCTCGCTGCTCCGTCAAAATTGGTAGGAACACCACCGATTCCTTTGATGTTGAGAAAGGATTGAGGCAAGGCGACGCGTTATCATGCAACCTATTCAACATCGTTCTTGAAGCCATTGTACGCAACGCACATGTCAACACCAGCGGTACAATCTATCAAAAGTCCGTTCAATTGCTTGCATATGCGGATGACATAGATATTGTCGGCAGAACGAAGCGAGCTGTGGCAGGGGCATTTGCGAGCATTGAATCGGAGGCGGCTAGAATGGGATTGGCGGTTAATGAGGACAAGACGAAGTATATGCTGTCATCGAGAGAGGAATCTCAACATCGTCGACTCGGGCAAAATATCACGATGGACAGATATAACTTCGAAGTTGTCAAGGACTTTGTCTACCTGGGCTCCACTATTACATCGCAGAATGACATCAGTGCAGAGATCAAGCGAAGAATTACTCTTGCCAACCGCTGTTTCTTCGGTCTAAGAAAGCATTTAAGTAGTAAGGCCCTCTCTCAGAGAACCAAGGAGACTTTATACAAAACCCTAATCATCCCGGTCCTGCTTTATGGGTCAGAAGCATGGACACTGAAAGATTCGGATAAAAATCTGCTAGGGTGCTTTGAGAGGAAGATTCTTCGTGTGATTTTCGGTCCGGTGTGTATCGAAGGAGTATGGAGGAGAAGATTCAACGACGAGCTATACGGGCTATACAGCGACGTTGACCTGGTCAAAAAGCTGAAGATACAGCGGCTGAGATGGCTGGGGCACGTGGAGCGTATGGACAGCAACGCAGCTGCCCGACGAGTCTTCGAATCCAACCCCGATGGGGTACGCAGCAGAGGAAGAACCCGTAACAGGTGGCGCAATCAAGTGAATGACGACATCAAAGCACTCGGTGTGCGCAACTGGAAGCGGCTAGCTAGGGACAGAGCTGGCTGGAGGGGCTTGTTAGTTGAGGCCGAAGCCCATCCTGGGCTGTGAGCGCCATCAAAAGTAAAAGTAAAGTAAGTACTTCTAGTAGACCCTAGAAAATTCTATAATCCTTTATTTTCGGGTATAAATACAGGCGCACCACTCCGAAGCGGCAGTTTTGATTTTGGAAGTGAATGAATAAATATCAGTGTGAATAAAGAGTTGCATACTTGTGCTTGGTTATAATAAAACAGAAGAAAAAGTATTTGAAATAAAAAGCGTTTTATTTTGTGAATTAGTTGCTGTTTCAGTTTGAATAAAGGAAATAAGTTTTATTTGCGAACCCTTAGTAAAATCTTACATTGGTGTCAGAAAGAGTGGAATAAAACTTATTTAATCTGTGAATTCAGATAATTAATGGTGAAAAATTGATAAAGTGTGTAGATTAGTGAACAAATAAAAAAAGGTATTTGTGAAAAAAAAGACACACAAAAATATAAGAGCGAAATAAAAAAAAAAAAAAAAAATGGGTAAAATTGTGAATGCATTGCATTGTGTTGAGCTTAAAGCAGAAATAAATAGACGACAGTGACCAATATGATGGCTCAGCTGCTTGCCCAGTTTAAAGAACAACGCGACGAGCAAAAGAATTTACTGGAAAAAACAGAAAAAAATCTTCCCGAACGATTTGAAGAACAGAAACACGTCCTTGTAGGTAAACTAGATGCCTTTAAGAACAAGTTTGTTGCCCTTGACGATCGTGTTGAAAAACAATTTTAGTCAGTGGAAGCAAAATTCGAGAAGGTCGAAGATAAAATTCAGAGCATTACCAATGAGTTAGAAAAAGTTAGAAAAACGAAGGTTCGAAAAGGTAATGCCGATTTTCCAAAGAGAAAAGAATTGCATCCACCAACTTTTGATGGACAACCTTCTTGGTCGATCTACAAGAAGCAGTTTGAGGCAGCTGCAGCAACAAACGGCTGGGATGACGAAGACAAGATTATTGCCCTGACGCTTGCCCTTAGAGGTTCTGCTGCTGAACTTTTGCAAACCATACCAGCAGACCAGAACGGCAACTTCAGTGCTCTTGTTCAGGCCATTGACAAACGCTTCGGCGATAGCCATATGCAAGAAGTCTTTCGCGTCCAGCTCAATACCAGAGTCCAGAAAAGAGGTGAAAGTCTGCAACAACTCCAAGCAGACATTGAACGGTTGGCACACCCATCATACCCGACTGCAGGAGATGAAATTACCAACCAGCTAGCAAGGGAGGCTTTTGTCCGTGCAGTTTGCGACATCAACTTACAGCGAGCAATTGGAACTGCTGGAAAACGCACGCTTTCTGAAGCATTAGCCTTCGCTCTGACTATGGAAGCGTCAGAACAGGCTTCCCTAGGAGTTCATCGGGTAAGAGAACTTGAAGTTGAGGAATGTTCTTGCCAGAGAGCTGAATTCCATAGAAGTCAGCGAGAAGGACCTGCTCGATGCTGGAATTGCAACAAAGCCGGACATCTCCAGCGCCAGTGCAGATTGCCACCAAGAAGAGTCGCCTGTCAACACTGTGGGAACAGGAATAATACCCGCGAACAGGTGAGCAATAACATCAACGCTCCTGCTTGCTCTGTTTCCCAGTCGGGAAACGAGTAAGAACCAACTTCGAGGGGCAGAAGCTGGTTTCTGGTATCGATGGCCCCAGAACCACCATACAAGTCTCGCAGACTAAACGGAACAATAAAAGTCTGACAGTGGATGCAACATTAAATGGCCAGAAACAGTTGGCTACAATTGACACCGGTGCCACAGCCTCCATTGTAAGAAAAGACTTGGTCAAGATGACGTGGCTACATAACACCAATAGCTACCGTCTTAAAACTGCGACAGGTGAGGCAGCAAGAGTATATGGAGAAGTTCGTCTTCAAATCCGTTTGGCAGAATTGGATTTTTCGCATCTATTTTTGGTAGCAGACATATGTGATGAGTGCATAATTGGAATCGACTTCATGAAAGAGCACGGAGTGATTCTGGATATCGGTAAGCAAGTGTTGAAGTACCAAAATGTAGAGATTCCTATGGTTTATGGCAACGAAAACTCATCAACTCTAAGAACTGTCATCAAAGAAGACATATGCTTGCCTGCCTTTTCAGAAGTGTTTGTTTGGACGAAAATAGAGGGCGATCTAGGTAGCCATCGATACCTCATGGTGGAACCAGAGTCTGAGCAATCTTCCCAAAACATCATCTTAGGGAAGACTCTTGTGGAACCAAAGAACAACATGGTACCCGTACGGATTCTGAACATCAAACCGTACGAGGTTAAGCTCAAGAAAGGAGAAGTAATTGGAAAATGCGAATCTGTGACCGCAATAACTAAAATAACAGAAATGAACGCAGAAGAACCAATGGACCCCGGAAAATTCAGCTCCATGAAAGCCAAAATTCTCAAGCCATCCAACCTAAGTCAACATCAGCTTAGTGTTGCTGGAAGCCTTCTTCATGAGTACACTGATATATTTTCTTCACCGAGTGGGCAGTATGGTCGAACACAACTGGTAAAGCATCGAATCGACACAGGTGATGCGAGACCGATTCGACAACCAGCAAGACGTCTCCCATTAGCCAAACAAGGCGAAGTTGAAGAAATGATATCGACAATGAAGAAAGATGGTCTAATCGAAAATTCCAAAAGCCCTTGGGCGTTACCAGTTGTTCTTGTCAAAAAGAAAGATAAAAGCATCCGATTTTGTGTGGACTACCGTAGGCTGAACGATGTGACAAAGAAAGACAGCTACCATCTGCCCAGAATAAGCGATACATTGGATGCAATGGAAGGAGCTCAATGGTTCTCGACGTTAGATTTGAAGAGTGGCTACTGACAGGTAGAAATCCATCCAGAAGATCGAGAGAAGACAGCTTTCTCAACCGGAAATGGTCTGTGGCAGTTTAAAGTGATGCCATTCGGACTGTGCAACGCTCCGGCAACATTTGAGCGTCTGATGGAGTGTGTTCTTCAAGGCCTTACTTGGAAATCATGCCTTGTATATTTGGACGATGTCATCGTTTATGGAAAAACTTTTGACGAGCATTATGAAAACCTTAAGGCTGTATTTCAGAGTTTTCGAGAAGCACACTTAAAATTAAATCCAGATAAATGTGCGCTTTTCAAGACCGAAGTTAAATACCTGGGACATATCATCTCATCCCAAGGAGTAAAGACTGATCCTGAGAAAGTTGACACTGTGAAGAATTGGTCAACACCACAGGATAAACATCAGCTCCGTAGCTTTCTTGGTCTAGCCACATATTATCGGCGCTTTGTGAAGGACTTTGCTGGAATCGCTAAGAGCTTGCATCAACTTACTGAAAAGGGGAAGCCGTTCAAATGGTCAGGTGAGTGCGAGAAAAGTTTTCAGGAACTCAAGCTACGTTTGTGTAATGCTCCTGTGCTGACCTATCCGACTCCTGGAAAACCTTTCATCATCGATGCCGATGCCAGTAACGTCGGAATTGGAGCTGTACTGTCGCAAGTCCATGAAGGAGAAGAAAAAGTCGTTGCCTACTACAGTAAGGTGCTCTCGAGGCCAGAGCGCAATTATTGCGTCACAAGAAGGGAACTTCTAGCTTTGATTTTGGCAACAAAGCACTTCCATAAGTATATCTATAGACAGAAGTTCCTCCTTCGAACAGATCATGGTGCGCTTAATTGGCTTCTGAACTTCAAAAATCCACAAGGTCAAGTAGCAAGATGGATCGAGAGACTGCAGACATACGACTACGAAATTCAACATCGAAGAGAAAAGCTGCACTCTAACGCAGATGCATTGTCTCGACGACCGTGTAAACAGGACTGTAAGCATTGCACGCGTCAAGAAAAAAAGGAAGCGGTTGCCATCCAACGAATAAGAGCCGATCCCATTTACGGTTGGAGCAATGAAGAACTGAGGACTGCCCAACAAGAAGACTCGGATAAAGAACCCATTCTCGCATGGAAGGAACATGGAGAAAAACCAGAATGGGGTGACATCTGCGATAGAAGTCCAGCTCTCAAAGCATATTAAGCACAGTGGGACTCACTTCATGTGCAAGAAGGAGTACTAAGGCGCAAATGGGAATCTGCAGATGGCAAGTCTTATCTGATGCAGTTGATAGTGCCTAGGTCAAAGGTTAATGACGTTTTTCTAGAGATGCATGATGGAGCATCTGGAGGCCATTTGGGAGTCATTAAAACGCTGGAGAAGATACGACAACGGTTCTACTGGCTACATGCAAGAGATGATGTCGAAAAGTGGTGCCGAAAATGTGATACTTGTGCTGCTACCAAGGGACCAGGTAGAAAGCTTCAAAGTAAAATGCAACTGTACAATGTCGGCACACCTTTCGAAAGAATAGCAGTAGATGTCGCAGGTCCGTTTCCGGAGACCAACAGCGGAAACCGATACATCCTTGTAGTCATGGATTCTTCAGCAAGTGGCCTGAGGCATTTGCCATCCCAAATCAAGAAACTAAAAGAGTTGTTGATCAGATTATCTTCAATTGGGTGAGCAGGTTCGGCGTACCTTTGGAACTGCATTCTGACCAAGGAAGGAACTTCGAATCTAACATCTTTCAGGAGGTTTGCTCTTTCCTTGGCATCAAGAAGACGAGGACAACACCGCTTCACCCACAATCTGATGGGATGGTAGAACGATTCAACAAGACTCTTAAAGAACATCCGTCCAAGGTTGTAGGTGACTACCAACGAGACTGGGACCGCCATGTTCCATTGTTCTTGATGGCCTATCGAAGTGCGGTTCATAGTTCAACAGGACATACACCATCGGAGATCCTGTTTGGCACAACAATACGGCTGCCCAGTGAAGTCAAATTTGAATGCCATACCATGGAACCGGAAAGGTCAGATGAATATGTGGATAACCTCAAAGAAAGACTCATTGACATTCATCAACGGACAAGGAAAAACATAAAATCCGCTAGTGATAGGATGAAAACACGGTACGACGCCCGTGCAACAACGATGGGATTCCAAGAAGGAGGCCTGGTGTGGTTTTACAATCCTCACCGACAAAAGGGACTGTCACCAAAACTACAACAAAACTGGGAAGGCCCATATACCGTTGTGAAGCAAATCAATGATTTGGTTTACCGCATTCAGAGAGGAGTAAGGGGTAAGCTTAAAGTAGTTCACTGCGACCGTTTACATCGTTATAACGGTGAGAATAATGGATTAAATCGGGACGATCAATCCTGAGAGCGGGGCAATGTGGTGAATATGCCCAGTTATGTAAACAACCACACATTAGTACAACTTTCCGCGCCATCTTTGAGTGAAATAAATAATTAAATCCATCACGCTTGGTGTCCAGCCTCGTTCGTACTGGACCTTGTATATGAAAATTGAAGTCTCCGCCGACAATAGTCTCCCAAAAATGGAAGTCTCCGCCGAGCTAAAGTGGCGCCATCAACGAAGCATTGTTGCACAAAAAAATTTTGTCCATGATAGTACTATAGTTTTCATATACAAGGGTACTGGAATATTGGCGAAACGTTTTTGGAAAGCACCTTCTAGTAGACCCTAGAAAATTCTATAATCCTTTATTTTCGGGTATAAATACAGGCGCACCAGTCCGAAGCGGCAGTTTTGATTTTGGAAGTGAATGAATAAATGTCAGTGTGAATAAAGAGTTGCATACTTGTGCTTGGTTATAATAAAACAGAAGAAAAAGTATTTGAAATAAAAAGCGATTTATTTTGTGAATTAATTGCAGTTTCAGTTTCAATAAAGGAA
This sequence comes from Melangyna quadrimaculata, assembly GCA_949320155.1. NCBI lineage: Eukaryota > Metazoa > Arthropoda > Insecta > Diptera > Syrphidae > Melangyna > Melangyna quadrimaculata. The sequence continues at coordinate 260,355,908 of OX439483.1, read as the reverse complement.
ATAAGTTTTATTTGCGAACACTTAGTAAAATATTACAATACTTATACAACATGAACATATTTTGCTTTCCCGCATTAAAATCAACATACCCTTGATAATATAACAATGTATACCTCCACGCATTATGCTTTCCCACAAAAAAAAAAAAAAAAATATATTCCTTGCTTCAAGGTTGATGACAACGACGACGCAAAAAGCTAACTTACATGTATGTATGTCCACTTCTCTTCTCCCATATAGCATAATCAGTAATTTAAGCAAAAAAAATAACCTTGCATCGCACATTCAATCAAAGAGGATACGAACATTTTATTGCCATTCTCTTCACCTTTTTCTCATCATTGACGTTTAAAAAAATCTTCGATTGGTAATCTCGCTTACTCCATTTGATTCTTACCAGAATCGAAAAAATACACTCCTCTTGCTCTAACTACCTAGTTTCGATTCTCTGATAAATGGAAGTCTCCCAAAAATTGAAGTCTCCGCCGACAATTGTCTCCCAAAAATGAGAGTCTCCGTCGAGCTAAAGTGGCGCCACCAACGAAGCATTGTTGCACACAAAAATTTTGTCCATGGTAGTACTATAGTTTTCATATACAATGCTTCCGGGAAATTGGTTCCATTTGGGCAATTACTCCTTTGTTTGAGGAAGAAAAGGAAAGCATGTTTTTTTCATTGGGAATGAAAACGAACAACAAGGACGACATAAATATTATGAGCGAGGAAATTAAGAGGCACATTTTCGTTGAAAATAAATGGAAGGCAACAACAATAACAACCACTTCGTTTTTTCCTGATCGTTTGCTGTCTGCATTATAAGTCAATGCCAATCTCAAAGGAAGATAGGCAGACTGGTAGTGTGAGGGTTATTTTTTTTTTTTAATGAAAATGGTTTTGTTGCTGCAAGTATGTAATTGGGGATGTAACCCAGTTGCTATCTACAAAAAAATTACCTGAAATGGTAAAAATAGTACTGCACACTTTTCTTTCAGAACTTGTTAGAGGGGGTCATAAGGCATCTTTGTATTTTTTGTCGGGAAAATTGCTCCCCTGCGAAAGCGCCATCTTGGATTTTCCCACACTAGTTTCTAATATTAGAATAAAAAACTTTAAACATAAAAAAATTATTGAAAAACAAGCAGCACTTATGTGCAATCTCGTGCTATATCTTTTTTTTAAAGCAAAATATCCATTCTTTTATTTGGTGCTTAAAAATTTTTACTTTAGTGAATAGTTTTTGAAAAATAAATTTTCAAACTCAAAATTTTGAAAAAAAAAATATATATTTTTTTAAACTTTTTTTCTTTTGTAAATTTTACGTAATTAAGTTATATTTTTGATTTTAAAATTCAACGCTCCTCATAATTTTTAGCTGATTTCTGAAAACTGGGTGGACTTAAGTGCTTTAACTCCTTAAAAAATTGAAAATTACGCAAACTACTTAGGTATTTCTTAAAAACATGTTTTTTGTGTATTTAGTCTTTAAACTTGGGATCTTTGAAATTACGAGAATTTTCATGTGGTTTTCTATCGGAGTCTATTGTTTACCCTCTCCTCTACTTAGGTCCTGATCTTATATTCATTCTACGTTTCATATTCAGTGCGAGGGGGTTACTCAACATCTTGGTAAAGGTATTTAAACAATATTCTCCTACGGCTTTTGCGTATTTTATTGGGAAGATCACGATGAACAATATCTACCTGCATCTACACAAACAAAGCCTAAAAGCTCTCACAAACCAACGTGAAAAATTCGGTGCGACAACGACAAAAATAGACAAAAGACTGCACTGACACCAAACTTCTACCATCATATTACTTCATTCTTACAGTATCCAAAGGACAAGAACAAAAAATCTAAGACTAAAAAAACTATCTTATTTTCATCTGTTCCCTTCCTCGTCAGTAGGTTCTAACTGATTTATCTGTATATTAAGCTTGTGTACGTACAGTATATCGCCCACTGGCCGAAATTCGACCAAAAACTCACTCACTCATAAATTCATCTTGACACTTGAAAGAAACTTTTCTCTAGAGTCAACCAATTAGTTTCAAAATTAAATCACACAAAATTTGTTTTTAGTTTTTAAATCTATTTTTTTTATATACATAAATAGCTTAAAAATTTGTTTGTGGTACTATTTGCTCAAAAAGTATCCAACCGATTTTAATAAAATTTATATATATTATACTTAATAATAAGAGACATTTTTTTTTAAGGTGTCAATATGAGTTTTTGAGTGAGTTTTTGGTCGAATTTCGGCCAGTGGGCGATATACTAGTATGATGAGATTTCACTAAACACCCTTCCATTCAAGTGTTTTAGTAAATCTGTTACAAAAACCAGTTTCTGCCTTTTTTGCAAGCCTTCCACCTACTTCAGCCGCTGTGGAACAACACATTTATACATAGGACATATTTACAAGTGCAAATGTGGCTTAAAAACGATTTGGATGCCACTTCGTGGGGCTGGAAGAAAACTCTTCATGGGTAAGAGCCCATTACCACAACTGCCGATGTCGCTTCGAAATCATTGATCAAAACGATAACCTGCAAATGCAAAACAAATTGTGGGAATATGCGTGGGTGCCGTGCTCTAGCGAATCTTGCGAAAGATGAGGATGCAGTTGAATCAAACAATCCCGGAGAATTACAAATACGAACTGACAATACGGAAGCCGAAACACTTGCCATGTTGAAAATGAAGTTGATGATTTTATTTTGGAACTACCATCATCGAAAAAGAAATTAAAATCTGATTAAATATTAAAAGTATTTAAATGCAAGTATAAGGCCTACAGGGAAAACCACGTCACAAAAAAAAAAAACGCGCCTAGTACTCTACCTCTACGGTGGTGCGGAAAAGAGTTTAGGGTATATCAAACATAGCCTCCGATAGAAAAGCATATGAAAATTCTCGTATTTTCAAAAATCCCAAGTTTAAACACTAAAAAAAACATTATTTTAAGAAAAATGTACCTAAGTAGATTTTGTAATTTTCACTTTTGTAAATTTCAATAAAGTTCTTAAGTCCACCCGATTTTCAACAATCGGCTAGAAATTAAAAAAAGCGTTGAATTTTAATATCAAAAATATTACTAAAATACGTAAAATTTACAAAAAAAAACAAATTAAATTTTTTTTTTTTTTCAAAATCTTGAGTTTGAAAATTTTATTTTTCAAAAACTATTAACTAGAACCTAAAACCTAAAATTTCAAACTCAAATTATTGAAAAAAAATTTGAAAATTTATTTTTCAAAAACTATTAACTAAAACCAAATTTTTTAAACACCAAATGAAATAATTGATATCTGGCTTTAAAAAAAGATATTGCATGAGATTGTAAGTGTTGCCATTTTTTTTCAATATTTTTTTTATATTCAAAGTTTTTTGTTGCTAATAATAAAAACTAATACTTTAGTAAATCTAAGATGGCGGCTTACGCAGGGGAGCTATTTTCCCGACAAAACACTGCAGGATGCCTTATGGCTAAAACAGATGTGCAGCGAGTCTGCACGCATCTCTGCATGCAGAGCTGCACACGAAACACATGTGCATAGTTTCTGACATTCATGATGCAAAGTTATGTCAAACAAATACATGAAAGCACAGCGTTGCCGATGTCACACAATAGTGTTGGAATGAGATTTTCTTCGTTGGACGATGGTAGGGTGGCAACGCCGGCTTCATGGATTCTTAGACAAAAATCACCAACACAAACAAATTTGTTGAAAGAATGGCAGGTGATATCAATATGAGTAATGCCAAATAGCAATTATTTAGAAATTTTCGTTTTTCAGTTGTGGCTGCAATGAAACTAGGCAGCAAATTTAGAAATAGAGACATCGTGCAGCGCTGCGCTGCATGCAGACTTTGAGTGAATCGGCTCCCATAAGAACCTGTGTAATTTAATTTCGCTGCATGGAAAAAGCTGCACATCTGTTTTAGGCATTATGACCCTTTGTAACTAGTTCTGAAAGAAAAGTGTGCAGTACTATTTTTTCCTTGGCAAATGCTCATTCCGACTGGGCTTATGATGAAATGTATGTTCCAATGTTGTTGTTTTCTTTTTTCTTGTAAAAGTAAAGGAAGTTAGGTAGACTGGTGAGGTAGTGTGAGGTTTTTTTTTTTTTTTTTTTTTTGAATGCAAATGCTCGCAAGTATGTAATTGTGGCTGATGAAATTTATGCTTCAATTTTGTTGATTTTTTTTTCTTGTATTAATCTGTGTAAATCGCGATTGTTTGTTTGAAAATAAGTTTGGCGCTAATTTTTGTACACATACTTGGAACTTTTAACTATCGTTAAGTATGGTTATAATATTTATTTTATTTTTTTAGTAACTTGTAGCGATTTTAAACAATGACTTCTTCTTAATTTTGCATTCCAGTACTACTAAGATCGTCAGAAAAAAAATTGCACAAAATTTGTATAAAAACTTTTTTTTCGAACAAAAAATCAAAGAAAAATTAATTTTTTTTATTTTTTCACTGTTTTTGCACTATTGATTTTTGTCTGCACCATTGTATATGAAAACTATAGTAATATCATGAGAAGCGCCGACTACTGAGTCACGTAGTGTCGAAATCCACCAACTTCTCTCAACACTTTTTGTTGAGGAAACAAATTTGAAAGTTGAAATCTAACTCCCTTACTCCCTTACAATATAACAAGACTTACTCTTTCTAAAAATTAATGTCTACGCTGTCAAAATCATAGAACATGTTGCAAACACATGCGCCACCAGCCGTACAAATCCAGCGAAAATAAAAACGACTCCGTGATAATACTATAGTTTTCATATACAATGTCTGCACTTATTTTTAATATTTTCTCATTATCTGTATAAATATATTATCGTTCATAATCTTAATCATACAGAATCATACACATTTACATACGTCTTTTAACATTATTTTTGATTTAGGTTCACAACTTTTTTTAAGCAATATAAAAGATTAACAGAGTGTCATCGATAGGCAAATGAGACTTAGATATGTATGTAGGTAGGAGAAAATGAAATTACAAAAATGGGTAAAACGAGATTTTAAATGTGTCTCATTATATCAAGTTTTTGTAGTTTTTTTTTTCGCACATTTCGACCTAGCATTAGTACATTTTATTTTCGCTCTTATTAACACTATTAAAGTGTGGTTTAGCTAAATTTTCTTGTGTTCCGCGGAAGAGCATGCGTCAAAGAATTTTGTATCGCAGATTTCGAAGAGAGCTTTTAAAATATAGTTTTGGAAGCAAAACTCATCAAACTTTTCTTCAAAACATTTGACAATATTCTCTATAAGTCTTACAAACGCTTTTGAAGGAACTGTCAAGCCTCCATTGGTTGTATGGTCATACTGGCGAACTTTTATTAAGTTTTCACTTAAATCATAGGCTTGACAATCCCTTCTGATCATGTGATGTTTGCATTCATCACATTTTGTTGTTCACATTACCGACTTTGCGATATATCCGGCAAATTATGTTGTTGCCATATGTCCAACACTCCGAGGCGACTCTTGCTCAACTTCAAGCTCTTTCTCGCATTCCGAATCGTCGAATTCGCAAATATTCTCCTCTTCTTCGTTTTCACCGTCTTTATGGCAGGTGTTTTCAAAACATCCTTATTAAACAAAAAAAAAAAACAAAATTATCATTAATGTAGTTTTATTTCTTTGTATAATTTTGTCGTTTGCATTTGATCTGCAATTGTTCGCAGATATATTTTATAGATTTCACCTGAATTAGAAACGTACTTATAAGAAAAACTCGATTCGATAATAATACACAAAACAAATATTTTGTTTATCATCACCAATATACATATAATGTACTGAACTTGGATTGATTATGAAACGTTTTAAATGGATTTTAAAAATTGAAAATATGCTGTTTCTCGTTAAAGAACTAAGTTTATCATACCGCATTTTTAAACAACTATGCTTTTTATAGGGTACAAGTTATTATTGTTGATACAGGGTGATTCGCATAAGTTTAATATTCAAGGATCTTATCAAAACACAAAAAATTGATAACAGAATTGAGTATACAAATTCAAATAGTATGCTAGTATGCAGGTATTTATTTACGTTGAATTTTCCAAAAAAAAAAAATCCCCGCCTCTTCATTTAAGCACGGAAATTAACCTCGTTTCACATACAATTTGTATTCTTTTTTCGCCCTAGCTTAAACGCTCTAGCGTTTTAAGGCATCTTAAATGAATCACCCTGCATAGGAAAAAAATTTTCCCTTTTAAATAACATTTTAATAAAGTTTTATTTTTGTTGCTTCAAAAATATCAGCGTGGTTTGGAAATTGAGACTCACCTGTAAAATGTTTTAATGTAGAAATGTAAAAAACAAAATCAATTATGAACAGGGTGAGCAAAAAACTGGTTTAACGTAAGTTCTTTTCAGCTTTCAAAAAAAGACATGGTATTTCAAATATAAAACTTCAGATGTCTTAGGGGCCGAATTAATGTTTATAAAGGGTCCGCCAAATACCTTTTTTTTTTTGAAAATGCTATAAAAAAACTACTGAATATTTTCTCAAATTTCTTTTTTTATTTGAAAGTACAATCCTTCCTGTTAATAATGGAAAATAATTTCATTCAAATGGCTGCCTAAGCTGGCCATGCAGTAGCCTACACGATCGGTCCAATTTGTAAGCACATTATCGATTGTGTGCAGCTGTATTTCACCAATGCAATGGCTTCACGAATATTGTCCTTTAAAGCGTCAATTGTCTCTGGCTTGTCGGCGTAACACTTATGTTTTACGGCACCCCACAAATAATAGTCCAACGGTGTCAAATCGCAGCTCCGAGTGACTCGTTTTGGATATATCGGCTTTTCAATGTATGCGTGCTGGTTTTCTGTGCCCCAAATGTGACAATTTTGCTTGTTTACATACCCGCCAAGATCAAAATGAGCTTCATCTGAAAAGATGATTTTTTTTGCAAAATCGGCATCCTCTCTAAGTCGATCGCAGGCCCACTTAGCGAAGCTAAGTGGATGGTGTTGGTCAGTTGGCTTCAACTCCTGAACCAATTGCACTTTGTATGGCGTCATACCAAGGTCTTTATGCAAAATTGTTGAGAACGACGGTGAATTGATGTTGATGGCGCTTCACGCACACTTCTGCCACAGCAGCAATATTCTCGGGTGTACGCACTGTTTTTGACTTTTCACGCTTTGGTTTATCGATGAGGATGCCAGTTTCTTTCACTTTTTTCACAAGATAACGAACATACGGAGCTGACGGTGCTTCTTTTCTTCCAAAATCTGTACGCAATTTTTGCACACATTCTGCAACATTACCATGATTTTCAAAGTAATGTCGCAATATTTCCCAGCGTTGTTCAAGCGTATACACAACCATATTCGTTCAGCGGAAGGATAAAACTAATTATCTGTCAAATCAGACATGAGCTAAGTGTTACCATTTACGAAATAAGCACTAAATGGCGGACCCTTTATAAGGAGCCAGAATTACAGAATTTATTTAAATTTAATTTAGTTTAAAAACCTAAAACGAAATGTTCCATTTTTTGTGAAGTGGAAATCAGCTGTTCAAAACGGATTTCCATCAGTAAAATAAATAAATGCTTTTCTTACGAAAATTATTCTTCCATGGTATTATTTTTTGCGAGAGAAAAATATTATAAACGGGTTGGGGTCAAAATACTGTATGGGTCATAATACTGTATTTAAAATACTGTATCTCAAAATACTGTATTTCAAAATACTGTATTTCAAAATAATGTATGTAAAAAATACTGTATGATCAAAATACTGTAAGTCACTGGGGTCAAAATATTATATGGCTCATAATACTGTATTTAAAATACTGTATCTCAAAATACTGTATTTAAAAATACTGTATGTACAAAATACTGCATGATCAAAATACTGTAAGTCAAAATTCTGTATTATAAAATTCTGGTTGGTCAAAATTCTGCATTTCAAAATTCTGTATCTCAAAATTCTGTATTTGAAAATGCTGTAAATAGGCTGAAAAATAAAAATCGTTTTGATAATGTAAAAAAGTGCGCACTGTTTTACATTATCAAAACGATTTTTATTTTGCAGCCTATTTACAGCATTTTCAAATACAGAATTTTGAAAACAGAATACTTTTTTAAAGAATATATTATAATAACTTTTCATTAGCATAATATTCTGATATACTTCTCTTGAACAAAAACATGTACCTATGATAATTCATGTCTTTGAATTTATTAAAACAAAATAAATGGTATCTTGTTCTTATTTTCTCTTTCCCATTTTCTTATTCTTAATTGATTGTATTTCTCCCACATTTGTACATGAATTGTTTTGATCATAATCAAAAATTGCATAAATAGTTGCACCAAACTAATTGATCTATTAAAACTTCCACGTTCATGCATTTCGTTGATAGTTAAGAGCTTGTGCAAATTTAGGTGATAAGTGCTATTTTGTTATTTAAAATGAATATACCGATTGTGAAGTCAAATAAAGGAAAAGACAAATTATAAGTTGACGGATATGCATTTTGTTTAGAAAGAGTTACGAAAGTGGGAACATGCAATAAGAACAGAATAATGCAAAAATATTTTTTTTTTATATACAGAATTTTGAGATACAGTGTTTTGCTCATACAGCATTTTGAGATGAATAATTTTGAGATACAGTATTATGAGATACAGTACTTTGATCATACAGTATTTTGTACATACAGTATTTTGAAATACAGAATATTAACCATACAGTATTATGCCATACAGTATCATACAGAATTTTGACCATACAGTATTTTAAAGTACAGCATTTCGACCCGCTCCCATTGTTTACAAATAAAATATGAAAGTTGTTCTTATTTCTTATTTCTTATTAACAGATTATTACATATTACATGGTAGTATTAATTAATGGACCTAGAGCTGGAAAGTCTACTTGCTTGAATGTTGTTCTTTGTACTTCCCAAACATCAAGATCTATTTGAGCCATGATATTACTATAAGAGTATATATACAATGATATAACTAACGTCGTTGTTATCATTCTATATGAAAACTATAGTACTATCATGGTGAATGTCGAATGGACTGCCATCTTCAGATCGATTGTGAAAGAATCTCATCGAATTTCACAGTTGAGAAAATTGAGTTGTGTGGAAAATTTTTAGTAAGAATAAGAAAGAAATACTATTATTTATAATAGTTAGAGTGAAATAGGTAGAATAAATGTTTTTTGTTAGGTTTACATTTTTTTGTCGATAACTTTGCTATGCAAAGGTGCAGAGAATTTAAAAGTGTGAAAAAAATTTGGGAATTCTCCTTGGTTTGTTGGGTCTTGTGCGCTTAAAGAGGAAGGGGTGGTTTTTGTTTACAACTTGTGTGCAATGCAAGAACACAATCGTGACGTCGCGTCGGTCGGCGGCGGCATGAGTGTTAAGGCATAGGTAGATTGTTTTTCTTTTTTGCTTTCTAGATATTTATGTATATAGGTCTGTTGGCAAGAATATCAGTGATGCAATAATTCATGAGTTTCATGGCGATGATGTTTTTTGATGAGTATAGCTCATGGTAGGTAGTTAAGTTTGTCGCTTTTTTATTTTAACCTAGAAAGGTAGGTATGTTTGTAGATAATTTGTATTAATATCTAGGTAGGTACTAGGTACATGTAAGAAGGTACGTACCTTATTTTTATGTGAATGTTAATTTATTTATATTATAGATATAAATGAAAGAATAAAAATTGCAACAGCTTAAAATAGAAGTATTAAAAGTAGGTAGGTATCTATACACTAAAATTTATATAATAGCAAATTATATTCAGGGTTGGACTAAAAACGGAATTTTTGAAATTCGCACATTTAATAGGGTAAAATAGGGTAAAACTGAATCAAAGTCAAAAAACTAACTTCTAAACGCGACTTCGTAGAAACATGATTTTTTTATTTGAAAGATATTGAAAAATTAGGCAACAAAATATGCACAACTTTTTTTTATTACAAATCTACAAACCGAGATATACCCGGTTTTAAAACTGAAAATTGATAAATAGTCGTTTCGAAAAGTACTTAGTAGTTATATGGGGGTACATTCTTTTATTTCTTTTCCATGTTAAAGCAATTTTTTACAGGATTTTTTTTTCATACCCAAAATGATTTTTTAAAAAGGGTAAACTATTTTGGTCAATTTTTCAATCTATTTGATTTCTAACGGGTAGTCAGAAAAATCTAAAATTTTAATATCTTATAGATATATTTGATAGCAATTAAATGGTAAAAATGTTATCTTTCTAACTTATCATGTGATAGATTTATTTAAGAAAGGGTAAACATTTTGAAATTTGTTTGGTATTTTATTAATATGTTTTCAATAAACAGTGTCAGTGTATCAGTGTCACAATCGATTTTTTAAAATTCATAAAAATTCAAATAAAATCCATAGAAATGCTTTGCTTTGTTCATTGTCAACAATCGTCAACAATCGCACCGTACCCCCCAGTAAAGAAGAAATTATCACCGCCATCAAAGCACTGAAGAACAACAAAGCGGTTGGACTTGATGGTATTCCTGCAGAGCTCTTAGGAGCAGCCCCAACGACATCGAGCGAGCTACTGCACCCACTTATTAAGAGAGCTTGGGAAACAGAGAGCTTTCCTGAAGAGTGGAAAAAAGGAATGATTGTCAAGCTTCCAAAGAAAGGAGATCTCACACAGTGCGAAAACTGGAGAGGAATATGCGTTCTGCCTGCAGTAGCCAAGATAATAGCAAGGATAATATTGGACCGAATTAAAGACCACCTCGAAGACACACTCGACGCCGAACAAGCAGGTTTCCGCACTGGATCTTCCTGTGTGGATCACATCAACACCTTGCGGATCATCATCGAACAGTGCGTTGAATATCGATCACCACTTCACCTGCTGTTTCATTCCTGTCGATAGGCGCACACAGGAATGGTTGCGAGTTGTTAGTCACTAGGCCCTGGTTCTTCATGAGCCGTTGTGCCACCCGATTTATTTATTTATTTATTTTGTTTAAAAAAAAATTGATAAATTTTGAAAAACAAAACCAACACCCTAATTGCTCTTATCCTCTTCTTAAATATTGGCTTATAAATTTTAAGTGATTATTTCAACAAAAGCCACTCTAAAGTTAGTTTTATTGATTTATTTACCAAAAAAAATACAAAGTGGATCATGCTTTTTCAAGCAATTCTATTTTTATATTATCAACACGCCCATCAAATATTTTCAAATTTAAAAATTATAAATTTTGAAAATCTAATAAATCTAATAAAAAATATCAAATCCAGAATTTTGTCAATTTGTTATAATTGGTTATATAATAAATTGGTTATAAATCGAAAAGTACTTATCCGAATTTAAAAATTTAGATGTCTATAGAAAGGTTATATATTATCAGCATTTAAATACATATGTACATATAAAATATTTAGATGATTATACAATTTTTGTGCTAATACGCCTGGACTAGCCTGAATAGCTTTATTTGGGCTAAATTATAGTTAATATTATAACTATTTTTCTGCCAATTTTCACAACTTAAACTTGACGATAATCAACTGGTTGTTGAAATGATCATTTAGCCGGATTCTTTTTAGTTTAATGTGAAAGTTGCCTCATTAATTTTTTCATATCTTGAAAAGTAAAAGTCCTACATCCATACGGTTTCCAGCGTTTGACTAAAAATTGACAAGAGCATTAAGTTTTGAAATCAAAATTTTGACTTTGAAAATTATTTATTTTTCAAAAACTATTCACTCGAACAACTTAATTTAAAAATTATATTAAAGAATAGATTTTTGGCTTTTCAATATGCTATAGCGGCACTCTGTTAGTGTTACCGTAATTTTTTAATATTTATTTTCTCTTTTAAGTGATTTTTTTTGGAAATTGCCCCTCCCGTCTAAACGGATGAAAATAGACCCCCCTCCTATACGAATCTTGTCTTGTCTAAGTCCAACCTACACGCTCTAGCCTTTTATGACACCTTATGCAAACCACCCTGTATACACGTACTAAATACCTACTCAAAAAAATAATTTTGGAAGAAAAAAGTACTTTCATAAGTTTCGATTTTCTCTTAAACTAAACTATATATCAGCTCCTGGTTCTTAGCGTTTGACTAAAAACTAATTACAGCAATCGTTTTTGGAACAAAGAATATTACGTAAAATTCTGAAGTAAAAAATCCAAATAAATTTTATTTTTCAATTTTTTTTTTTTCTAAATTTTGACTTTGAAAATTTTTTTTTCAAAAACTATTCATTGAACATTTTTATTTTGAAAACAATTTGAAACAAAATAGGCTGAAAAAAGCTATCGCATAATATTGTAAGTAATATCGTTGATTTTTAATAATTTTTAATCCATTTAAAGCAAATGTTTTATAAAATTGTCCCTCCCCACAAACGGAGAAAGGTAGAAGTTTTAAGCTTTAAACATAAAAAAAAACACTAACTAATTAAAATTATTATAAATTTCTAAAATTGTATTCCATTTAGAAATTTATAAAAAAAAGTTCACGAAAATAGGAACAATTAATAATTATTATTATTGTATTATTTATGCAAAAATTCATATTTAAGTTTTTCAAATTTATTTTACACTTAAATTTAAAAAAAAGGAAAAAATTCCTAATGAAAAAAGTTATTGGTAGGTAGGTATCTACAGGTAGGTACCTACCTGTCTACAATAAAACATTTATTTTGTAAACTACCTGGAATCAAAAAATCGGAAATTAAAATTAAAATAGGTAAGTAGGTAGGTACCTACCTGTTGGCACATTTTGCAATTGGTTGATTTGAAAAAAATAAAATAAAAATTTAGATCTAGGTTTAGTTAAAACAATTTTTTTTAAAATGTAGACACCTACGTAGGTATGTATATATAAACCTACCTACCTACCTTGGTATATATAAAAATGAAATTGACCGTCGACTCCGCATAACTGGAGCACCATTATTGTAGACCATTTGTTTCAGTAAAGCGGAGTTTTCAGTTAACCGAATACCGAACTATGGATAACTGAAAATTATTTTAAATAAGCGGCGTTTTTTTCAAAACAAATATTAAATTTCATTTAGCCTGAGAATCAAAAAAAAATTTAGGTATGATTTTTTGTGTCAAAATATGTATGTACCTAATATGTCGTTATATTTCCATATGAAACAATTCAAACAACAAAGGTATTTACATTTTTAATCACAAAACGAATATGAATATATAATAATTAAAAACAAAAAAAAAATGATCGTTTCCCTTATACGGAGTTGAAAAAGTGAAAAATGTTCCTTTGAGGCACACAATTTTGTTTCAATTATCCCGAGATTGCAATTAAGCGGAGTTCAGTTATGCGAAGCAGTTTTTTTCTTAAAAAAGGCTACGGAATAAATGTCTTGTTTCAGATAACCGATGTTTTCAGTTAAGCGGAGTTGGCTGTACGACGACTGGCTGGACGACTGAAACTTCGTTTCTTCTTTTTTTTCAACAATATTTATATAGGTACCTACCTACAAACCTATACGTACATACTTGCCTACACCTGAGTATAATTGAATTTTTAGTGCACTGACCGTTTTGCAATTTACATTAATGTTCTCTCTGGTTGATTTGAAAAAATAAAAATGTAGGTACCTACCTATGTACATACCTATGTACATACCTAGGTAGCTTTAATTAAACGAACAATGTTGTAGGTATGTACGTAGGTACAGTTACATACCCAGCTTAAGTTCAAACATTTCTGGGCACAACTAAAACTTATAAAACCAACCTGCCCACTAGCTGAAATTCAACCACCACATTGACAGACTAGTGTCAAATAATAAAATCATATCTACCTATGTAGGTACATACCTATACCTACATGCCTGCTTGTATGATAAATTGTGAATTAAAAGTAGGTAAACAAATACAACCTACCTACCACCAAGCACTTACCTACCTCAACATTGCATAGAAATTCTCCCTTTTTTCATAACTTATTTTCATACCTACCTACATATAGTTATGCATTATGTATGGACCTACCTATATTTGTCGGCATAATTAATTGTAAATTTCTTCAAAACATTTCAAGTCAAACTCAAATCATGCAAACAACATTAATATTAATAAAACCTACCATTCATGATTTATACGAATATTATCTACCTATGTAGATGTTCCCGCAAAAAAATATGCTCAAAATCTTGCACTTGCAACAAATTTCACGGCAAATAAGAAATCTTTGCAAGACAATTTAATATCAAAACTACCCTCAATAACATACGATTGCATATATACCTACAAATATACTTACACAACATGAACATATATTTTTCTTTCACGCATTAAAATAAACCTGCCCTTGATAATATAAGAATGTATACCTCCACGCATTATTCTTTCCCGCAAAAAAAAACTATATTCCTTGCTTCAAGGTTGTTGACAACGACGACGCAAAAAGCTAACTTACATGTATGTATGTCCACTTCTCTTCTCGCATATAGCATAATCAGTAAATTAAGCAAAAAAAAATAACCTTGCATCGCACATTCAATCAAAGAGGATACGAACATTTTTTTGCCATTCTCTTCACCTTTTTCTCATCATTGACGTTTAACAAAACCTTCGATTGGAAATCTCGCTTACTCCATTTGATTCTTACCAGAATCGAAAAAAATACAGTCCTCTTGCTCTAACTACTTAATTTCGATTCTCTGATAAATGGAAGTCTCCCAAAAATTGAAGTATCCGCCGACAATTGTCTCCCAAAAATGGAAGTCTCCGTAGAGCTAAAGTGGCGCCACCAACGAAGCATTGTTGCACAAAAAAAATTTGTCCATGATAGTACTATAGTTTTCATATACAAGGGTTCACACTTTTAAATTCTCTGCACTTTTGCATAGCAAAGTAATCATTGTATATGAAAACTATAGTACTATCATGGACAAAATTTGTTTGTGCAACAATGCTTCGTTGGTGGCGCCACTTTAGCTCGACGGAGACTTCCATTTTTGGGAGACAATTGTCGGCGGAGACTTCAATTTTTGGTAGACTTCCATTTATCAGAGAATCGAAACTAGGTAGTTAGAGCAAGAGGAGTGTATTTTTTTCGATTCTGGTAAGAATCAAATGGAGTAAGCGAGATTACCAATCGAAGATTTTTTTAAACGTCAATGATGAGAAAAAGGTGAAGAGAATGGCAAAAAAATGTTCGTATACTCTTTGATTGAATGTGCGATGCAAGGTTATTTTTTTTTGTTTAATTTACTGATTATGCTATATGCGAGAAGAGAAGTGGACATACAAACATGTAAGTTAGCTTTTTGCGTCGTCGTTGTCATCAACCTTGAAGCAAGGAATATATATTTTTTTTCGGGAAAGCATAATGCGTGGAGGTATACATTGTTATATTATCAAGGGTATGTTGATTTTAATGCGGGAAAGCAAAATATGTTCATGTTGTGTAAGTATATTTGTAGGTATAAATGCAATCGTATGTTCCCAGCGGGAAAAATTGAAAAATTCATTGAGGAAAGATCAGCTTTTTCCTTGAGGAATGGCAGCTGCACCGTCCACTTATCAGCTGATTTCTTTGATGAAATTAACATGGGCATGTCCTAGGTGGGAAGCACATGCTGAAAATCCGATGAAAATTCGCCAACGAAATCACTACTTCGTTGGAAGTTGTTTATTCACCGACCCAGATGATGAAAAACATGATGGTTGCATAATCTGTGAATTCACTACATAAATGTATGTGGTTTATTCATCAGTTCAATGTTTTCGATGAAAATGGTAATGAAAATTCAATTATCAAATCACAAGATTAGTGGTAGTTTTTTATTCAGCTATTATAGTTAATTCAATATAAAAAATGTGAAGAAAGTTAAATAAATAGTGAATTCATTACTCTGTTGTGTATGTGTTGTGAATTTGTGTATGTGGTGTGAATTTGTGATTGGTTATTTAAAATAAAATACAGGATTAAAACTTTAAATTTAATTAAAGTGAAATCGCTAGGTCAGTGGTTGTTGGTTAATCACCACTTCATATGCGAAGTGGTGATTAACCAACAACCTGAAATACTTTGAGACAATCTGAGATTTCCTCTTAATAGAAATTCACAAGTCGTCTTATAATATTTACTGTCAGTAGGCAATGTCAACACAGAGAACACAAAAAAAATCAACTTCTATCAACACACACAATGGCGGTGCACACTTTACAAAGCATATGAGTGGACATAGACGATGAACTGATGAACTTCTACATGACTTTTCAACAGTTTTTTCATCTTATAATTTTCCATATCAAAAGCAATTTTTAATTCAACGAAAGAAAGGGTTGTTTTCACACAAAGCAGAAAGTGGGTTCAAATCTATGAACTGAGGAAACATTGCATGACTCTTCACTTACTAAATCATTACATGTCGTTTTCTTTTATTATCTAGCTAGTGAGTTAATTGCTGTTGTCTTGTTGTTTTCTACACACAAAGCGAAAAGTGGGTTCAAATCTATGAACTGAGGAAACCTCGCATGACTCTTCACTGACTAAATCATTGCATGATGTTTCCTTTTATTATTTGGCTAGTGAATTGATTGAAGAATTCAACTATAAAATTCATTGCGGACGATATTTTTTTCAAATCAACCAATTGCAAAACGTGCCCACAGGTAGGTACCTACCTACTTACTTACCTATTTTAATTTTTATTTCCGATTTTTTGATTCCAGGTAGCTTACAAAATAAATATTTTAATGTAGACAGGTAGGTACCTACCTGTAGATACCTACCTACCAATAACTGTTCTCGTTAAGAATTTTTTCCTTTTTTGAAATTTAAGTGTAAAATAAATTTGAAAAACTTAAATATGAATTTTTGCATACCTACAATGATAATAATAATTATAAATTGTTCCTATTTTCGTGACCTTTTTTTTATAAATTTCTAAAAGGAATACAATTTTAGAAATTTATAATAATTTTAATTAGTTAGTGTTTTTTTTAATGTTTAAAGCTTAAAACTTCTATCTCCCTCCGTTTGTGGGGGAGGGGCAATTTTATAAAACATTTGCTTTAAATGGATTAAAAATTATTATAAAACAACTATATTACTTACAATATTATGCGATAGCTTTTTTCAGACTATTTTTTTCAAATTGTTTTCAAAATAAAAATGTTCAATGAATAGTTTTTGAAACAAAATTTTTTAAAGTCAAAATTTAGAAAACAAAAATTGAAAAACAAAATTTATCTGCATTTTTTACTTCAGAATTTTACGTTATATTCTTTGTTCCAAAAACGATTGCTGTAATTAGTTTTTAGTCAAACGCTAAGAACCAGGAGCTGGTATATAGTTAAGTTGTAGAGAAAATCGAAACTTATGAAAGTACTTTTTCTTCCAAAATTATTTTTTTGAGTAGGTATTTAGTACGTGTATACAGGGTGATTTGCATAAGGTGTCATTAAAGGCTAAAGCGTGTAGGTTGGACATAGACAAGACAAAATTCGTATGGGAGGGGGGTCTATTTTCCTCCGTTTAGGCGGGAGGGGCAATTTCCAAAAAAAAATCACTTAGAACAGAAAAAAAAATATTAAAAAATAATGGTAGCACTTAGAGAGTGACGCTATAGAATATTGAAAAGCCAAAAGTCTATTCTTTAATATAATTTTTAAATAAAGTTGTTCGAGTGAATAGTTTTTGAAAAATAAATAATTTTCAAAGTCAAAATTTTGATTTCAAAACTTAATGCTCTTGTCAATTTTTAGTCAAACGCTGGAAACCGTATGGATGTAGGACTTTTACTTTTCAAGATATGAAAAAATTAATGAGGCAACTTTCACATTAAACTAAAAAGAATCCGGCTAAATGATCATTTCAACAACCAGTTGATTATCGTCAAGTTTAAGTTGTGAAAATTGGCAGAAAAATAGTTATAATATTAACTATAATTTAGCCCAAATAAAGCTATTCAGGCTAGTCCAGGCGTATTAGCACAAAAATTGTATAATCATCTAAATATTTTATATGTACATATGTATTTAAATGCTGATAATATATAACCTTTCTATAGACATCTAAATTTTTAAATTCGGATAAGTACTTTTCGATTTATAACCAATTTATTATATAACCAATTATAACAAATTGACAAAATTCTGGATTTGATATTTTTTATTAGATTTATTAGATTTTCAAAATTTATAATTTTTAAATTTGAAAATATTTGATGGGCGTGTTGATAATATAAAAATAGAATTGCTTGAAAAAGCATGATCCACTTTGTATTTTTTTTGGTAAATAAATCAATAAAACTAACTTTAGAGTGGCTTTTGTTGAAATAATCACTTAAAATTTATAAGCCAATATTTAAGAAGAGGATAAGAGCAATTAGGGTGTTGGTTTTGTTTTTCAAAATTTATCAATTTTTTTTTAAACAAAATAAATAAATAAATAAATCGGGTGGCACAACGGCTCATGAAGAACCAGGGCCTAGTGACTAACAACTCGCAACCATTCCTGTGTGCGCCTATCGACAGGAATGAAACAGCAGGTGAAGTGGTGATCGATATTCAACGCACTGTTCGATGATGATCCGCAAGGTGTTGATGTGATCCACACAGGAAGATCCAGTGCGGAAACCTGCTTGTTCGGCGTCGAGTGTGTCTTCGAGGTGGTCTTTAATTCGGTCCAATATTATCCTTGCTATTATCTTGGCTACTGCAGGCAGAACGCATATTCCTCTCCAGTTTTCGCACTGTGTGAGATCTCCTTTCTTTGGAAGCTTGACAATCATTCCTTTTTTCCACTCTTCAGGAAAGCTCTCTGTTTCCCAAGCTCTCTTAATAAGTGGGTGCAGTAGCTCGCTCGATGTCGTTGGGGCTGCTCCTAAGAGCTCTGCAGGAATACCATCAAGTCCAACCGCTTTGTTGTTCTTCAGTGCTTTGATGGCGGTGATAATTTCTTCTTTACTGGGGGGTACGGTGCGATTGTTGACGATTGTTGACAATGAACAAAGCAAAGCATTTCTATGGATTTTATTTGAATTTTTATGAATTTTAAAAAATCGATTGTGACACTGATACACTGACACTGTTTATTGAAAACATATTAATAAAATACCAAACAAATTTCAAAATGTTTACCCTTTCTTAAATAAATCTATCACATGATAAGTTAGAAAGATAACATTTTTACCATTTAATTGCTATCAAATATATCTATAAGATATTAAAATTTTAGATTTTTCTGACTACCCGTTAGAAATCAAATAGATTGAAAAATTGACCAAAATAGTTTACCCTTTTTAAAAAATCATTTTGGGTATGAAAAAAAAATCCTGTAAAAAATTGCTTTAACATGGAAAAGAAATAAAAGAATGTACCCCCATATAACTACTAAGTACTTTTCGAAACGACTATTTATCAATTTTCAGTTTTAAAACCGGGTATATCTCGGTTTGTAGATTTGTAATAAAAAAAAGTTGTGCATATTTTGTTGCCTAATTTTTCAATATCTTTCAAATAAAAAAATCATGTTTCTACGAAGTCGCGTTTAGAAGTTAGTTTTTTGACTTTGATTCAGTTTTACCCTATTTTACCCTATTAAATGTGCGAATTTCAAAAATTCCGTTTTTAGTCCAACCCTGAATATAATTTGCTATTATATAAATTTTAGTGTATAGATACCTACCTACTTTTAATACTTCTATTTTAAGCTGTTGCAATTTTTATTCTTTCATTTATATCTATAATATAAATAAATTAACATTCACATAAAAATAAGGTACGTACCTTCTTACATGTACCTAGTACCTACCTAGATATTAATACAAATTATCTACAAACATACCTACCTTTCTAGGTTAAAATAAAAAAGCGACAAACTTAACTACCTACCATGAGCTATACTCATCAAAAAACATCATCGCCATGAAACTCATGAATTATTGCATCACTGATATTCTTGCCAACAGACCTATATACATAAATATCTAGAAAGCAAAAAAGAAAAACAATCTACCTATGCCTTAACACTCATGCCGCCGCCGACCGACGCGACGTCACGATTGTGTTCTTGCATTGCACACAAGTTGTAAACAAAAACCACCCCTTCCTCTTTAAGCGCACAAGACCCAACAAACCAAGGAGAATTCCCAAATTTTTTTCAAACTTTTAAATTCTCTGCACCTTTGCATAGCAAAGTAATCGACAAAAAAATGTAAACCTAACAAAAAACATTCATTCTACCTATTTCACTCTAACTATTATAAATAATAGTATTTCTTTCTTATTCTTACTAGAAATTCTCCACAAAACTCAATTTTCTCCACTGTGAAATTCGATGAGATTCTTTCACAATCGATCTGAAGATGGCAGTCCATTTGACATTCACCATGATAGTACTATAGTTTTCATATACAATGGCCATACTCATCAAAAAACATCATCGCCATGAAACTCATGAATTATTGCATCACTGATATTCTTGCCAACAGACCTATATACATAAATATCTAGAAAGCAAAAAAAAAAAACAATCTACCTATGCCTTGACCTTCATGCCGCCGCCGGCCGACGCGACGTCACGATTGTCTTTTTGCATTGCACACAAGTTGTAAAAAAAAAACCACCCCTTCCTCTTTAAGCGCACAAGACCCAACAAACCAAGAAGAAGCCGTTTCGAAAAGTACTTAGTAGTTATATGGGGGTACATTTTTTATTTTTACATATTTTTATATCGGATGAACAAAAAAATTATCCATGTTTAAGCAATTTTTGACAGGATTTTTTTTTCATACCCAAAATGATTCTTTAAAAAGGGTAAATTATTTTGGTCAATTTTTCAATCTATTTGATTTTTAAAGGGTAGTCAGAAAAATCTAAAATTTTAATATCTTATAGATATATTTGATAGCAATTAAATGGTAAAAATGTTATCTTTCTAACTTATCATTTGATAGATTTATTTAAGAAAGGGTAAACATTATGAAATTTGTTTGGTATTTTATTAATATCTTTTCAATAAACAGTGTCAGTGTATTAGTGTCACAAATGATTTTTTAAAATTCATAAATATTCAAATAATATCCATACAAATGCTTTGCTTTGTTCAATTATTGCAAAATATTTGTACTAAAAATGTGTTTTAATGAATAATCAACTCTATTTTTCGTACTTTAAATTCAAAAGTAAATGCAAAATTTATATATTTTCGAAAAATAATGATGCACATTTATAGGTGTAGCCTACTTCTACAACAGTGGGCTCTTCAGTCAGTCTGTTATACCCTACTAAGACACAAATTTTGGTCGATGTTTACCGACTCTTATAAAAATCACAGCAAAAAGATACTGTGAATTTTATTATTCTAGGGGAATTAGTTTAAATTCGTGCACCTTGAAAATAAATACCCGTGGTCAGGTTTTTTATAATAAGTAGATGAAGGAATTTAAATATTAAAATATTGAAATTACTTCTGTTTTAAGTGGAGTGAATGAATAAATTTCAATTAAAAAGTACAAGTGACCTTAACTCCAGAAATAATTGTGTTTCGCCCAAGGTATAACAGTGGGCTCTTCAGTCAGTCTGTTATACCCTACTAAGACACAAATTTTGTTCGATGTTTACCGACTCTTATAAAAATCACAGCAAAAAGATACTGTGAATTTTATTATTCTAGGGGAATTAGTTTAAATTCGTGCACCTAGAAAATAAATACCCGTGGTCAAGTTTTTTATAATAGGAAGATGAAGGAATTTAAATATTAAAATATTGAAATTACTTCTGTTTTAAGTGGAGTGAATGAATAAATTTCAATTTAAAAGTACAAGTGATCTCAACTCCAGAAATAATTGTGTTTCGCCCAAGGTATAACAGTGGGCTCTTCAGTCAGTCTGTTATACCCTACTAAGACACAAATTTTGGTCGATGTTTACCGACTCTTATAAAAATCACAGCAAAAAGATACTGTGAATTTCATTATTCTAGGGGAATTTGTTTAAATTCGTGCACCTAGAAAATAAATACCTGTGGTCAGGTTTTTTATAATAAGAAGATGAAGGAATTTAAATATTAAAATATTGAAATTACTTCTGTTTTAAGTGGAGTGAATGAATAAATTTCAATTAAAAAGTACAAGTGACCTGAATTCCAGAAATAATTGTGTTTCGCCCAAGGTATAACAGTGGGCTCTTCAGTCAGTCTGTTATACCCTGCTAAGACACAAATTTTGGTCGATGTTTACCGACTCTTAGAAAAATCACAGCAAAAAGATACTGTGAACTTTATTATTCTAGGGGAATTAGTTTAAATTCGTGCACCTAGAAAATAAATACCCGTGGTCAGGTTTCTTATAATAAGAAGATGAAGGAATTTAAATATTAAAATATTGAAATTACTTCTGTTTCAAGTGGAGTGAATGAATAAATTTCAATTAAAAAGTACAAGTGACCTCAACTCCAGAAATAATTGTGTTTCGCCCAAGGTATAACAGTGGGCTCTTCAGTCAGTCTGTTATACCCTACTAAGACACAAATTTTGGTCGATGTTTACCGACTCTTATAAAAATCACAGCAAAAAGATACTGTGAATTTTATTATTCAAGGGGAATTAGTTTAAATTCGTGCAGGTTTTTTTATAATAAGAAGATGAAGGAATTTAAATATTAAAATATTGAAATTACTTCTGTTTTAAGTGGAGTGAATAAATAAAATTCAATTAAAAAGTACAAGTGACCCCAACTCCAGAAATAATTGTGTTTCGCCCAAGGTATAATAGTGGGCTCTTCAGTCAGTCTGTTATACCCTACTAAGACACAAATTTTGGTCGATGTTTACCGACTCTTATAAAAACCACAGCAAAAAGAACCTGTGAATTTTATTATTCTAGGGGAATTAGTTTAAATTCGTGAACTTAGAAAATAAATACCCGTGGTCAGGTTTTTTATAATAAGAAGATGAAGGAATTTAAATATTAAAATATTGAAATTACTTCTGTTTTAAGTGAAGTGAATGAATAAATTTCAATTAAAAAGTACAAGTGACCTCAACTCCAGAAATAATTGTGTTTCGCCCAAGGTATAACAGTGGGCTCTTCAGTCAGTCTGTTATACCCTACTAAGACACAAATTTTGGTCGATGTTTACCGACTCTTATAAAAATCACAGCAAAAAGATACTGTGAATTTTATTATTCTAAGGGAATTAGTTTAAATTCGTGCACCTAGAGAATAAATACCCGTGGTTCGTGCACCTAGAAAATAAATACCTGTGGTTAGGTTTTTTATAATAAGAAGATGAAGGAATTTAAATATTAAAATATTGAAATTACTTCTGTTTTAAGTGGAGTGAATGAATAAATTTCAATTAAAAAGTACAAGTGACCTGAATTCCAGAAATAATTGTGTTTCGCCCAAGGTATAACAGTGGGCTCTTCAGTCAGTCGGTTATACCCTACTAAGACACAAATTTTGGTCGATGTTTACCGACTCTTATAAAAATCACAGCAAAAAGATACTGTGAATTTTATTATTCTAGGGGAATTAGTTTAAATTCGTGCACCTAGAAAATAAATACCCGTGGTCAGGTTTTATATAATAAGAAGATGAAGGAATTTAAATATTAAAATATTGAAATTACTTCTGTTTTAAGTGGAGCGAATCAATAAATTTCAATTAAAAAGTACAAGTGACCTCAACTCCAGAAATAATTGTGTTTCGCCCAAGGTATAACAGTGGTCTCTTCAGTCAGTCTGTTATACCCTACTAAGACACAAATTTTGGTCGATGTTTACCGACTATTATAAAAATCACAGCAAAAAGATACTGTGAATTTTATTATTCAAGGGGAATTAGTTTAAATTCGTGCAGGTTTTTTATAATAAGAAGATGAAGGAATTTAAATATTAAAATATTGAAATTACTTCTGTTTTAAGTGGAGTGAATAAATAAAATTCAATTAAAAAGTACAAGTGACCCCAACTCCAGAAATAATTGTGTTTCGCCCAAGGTATAACAGTGGGCTCTTCAGTCAGTCTGTTATACCCTACTAAGACACAAATTTTGGTCGATGTTTACCGACTCTTATAAAAACCACAGCAAAAAGAACCTGTGAATTTTATTATTCTAGGGGAATTAGTTTAAATTCGTGCACCTAGAAAATAAATACCCGTGGTCAGGTTTTTTATAATAAGAAGATGAAGGAATTTAAATATTAAAATATTGAAATTAATTCTGTTTTAAGTGGAGTGAATGAATAAATTTCAATTAAAAAGTACAAGTGACCTCAACTCCAGAAATAATTGTGTTTCGCCCAAGGTATAACAGTGGGCTCTTCAGTCAGTCTGTTATACCCTACTTAGACACAAATTTTGGTCGATGTTTACCGACTCTTATAAAAATCACAGCAAAAAGATACTGTGAATTTTATTATTCTAAGGGAATTAGTTTAAATTCGTGCACCTAGAGAATAAATACCCGTGGTCAGGTTTTTTATAATAAGAAGATGAAGGAATTTAAATATTAAAATATTGAAATTACTTCTGTTTTAAGTGGAGTGAATGAATAAATTTCAATTAAAAAGTACAAGTGACCTCAACTCCAGAAATAATTGTGTTTCGCCCAAGGTATAACAGTGGGCTCTTCAGTCAGTCTGTTTTACCCTACTAAAACACAAATTTTGGTCGATGTTTACCGACTCTTATAAAAATCACAGCAAAAAGATACTTGAATTTTATTATTCTAGGGGAATTAGTTTAAATTCGTGCACCTAGAAAATAAATACCCGTGGTCAGGTTTGTTTATAATAAGAAGATGAAGGAATTTAAATATTAAAATATTGAAATTACTTCTGTTTTAAGTGGAGTGAATGAATAAATTTCAATTAAAAAGTACAAGTGACCTCAACTCCAGAAATAATTGTGTTTCGCCCAAGGTATAACAGTGGGCTCTTCAGTCAGTCTGTTATACCCTACTAAGACACACATTTTGGTCGATGTTTACCGACTCTTATAAAAATCACAGCAAAAAGATACTGTGAATCTTATTATTCTAGGGGAATAATTTTAAATTCGTGCACCTAGACAATAAATACCCGTGGTCGGGTTTTTTATAATACGAAGATGAAGGAATTTAAATATTAAAATATTGAAATTAATTCTGTTTTAAGTGGAGTGAATGAATAAATTTCAATTAAAAAGTACAAGTGGCCTCAACTCCAGAAATAATTGTGTTTCGCCCAAGGTATAACAGTGGGCTCTTCAGTCAGTCTGTTATACCCTACTAAGACACAAATTTTGGTCGATGTTTACCGACTCTTATAAAAATCACAGCAAAAAGATACTGTGAATTTTATTATTCTAGGGGAACTAGTTTAAATTCGTGCACCTAGAAAATAAATACCCGTGGTCAGGTTTTTTATAATAAGAAGATGAAGGAATTTAAATATTAAAATATTGAAATTACTTCTGTTTTAAGTGGAGTGAATGAATAAATTTCAATTAAAAAGTACAAGTGACCTCAACTCCAGAAATAATTGTGTTTCGCCCAAGGTATAACAGTGGGCTCTTCAGTCAGTCTGTTATACCCTACTAAGACACAAATTTTGGTCGATGTTTACCGACTCTTATAAAAATCACAGCAAAAAGATACTGTGAATTTTATTATTCTAGGGGAATTAGTTTAAATTCGTGCACCTAGAAAATAAATACCCGCGGTCAGGTTTTTTATAATAAGAAGATGAAGGAATTTAAATATTAAAATATTGAAATTACTTCTGTTTTAAGTGGAGTGAATGAATAAATTTCAATTGAAAAGTACAAGTGACCTCAACTTCAGAAATAATTGTGTTTCGCCCAAGTTATAACAGTGGGCTCTTCAGTCAGTCTGAGTGCCGATCTGCAACCCATCGCGAGTGGACGTGTGCGAGAGAAATACCGTGCCTAATACCCCCAACAATAATATTATCAATACGCTTATGGATGGTGAATTTAAACCACATGAAATTAAAGTTCGTATTCAAACATGAACCATATTGTGGTTGAAGCTGATAAGCAACATCATTTCGAACATACACGGCGAGACCATGATGTGGAAAAAATAGAGGCACTAAGCTATAACCATGCAGGCTGAATTCCGAGTGATCGGTATTTTCCCCAACCTGGGTTTCACTTAGTGCCAAAACAGGTGGCCTGTTTTTCACAGTATGGACATATGCTGCACAAAAATTCTGCCTCAGTCCCTGAATGTTGCTGTAGTCAACCCTAAATTCACCCACCATTACAATAGACAGACATAAAAAAACCGTTATCTATGCTGATATGAAGTTTGGGCCCCCAATGACTTCACCGTACAATACTACTAGTGTTATGCCTAAAAAAGCAGTGTACTGATCCGCCCCTGGATACACAAAATCAATAACAGCAATTTATCTGATATGCTTTGGCTTAGTCGATTACGAGCATTGTATGAATTTGCACACACTACATATAATGACGAAGCCAAACTACTGTGAGTGATGTGGGAAGGAGAGATAGGGAAATTTACCGCTGTGCTGTTTGTGGTTTGAACATCATCATCTTCAAGCTTGGGTGCACTTTTTGTTGTTGTTTTTTGCACGCACTGGCACTTGCACTAATTTTTTTTTTTTTTGTTTGATATTAAATATTAAAAAGATGAGGGCTATTGATTTTATTATTCGCTGCGCGGTTTGTACGGGCAATTTAGTTATTTTTGATTTATTATTTTTATATCATGGGCTATTTTTTTTTTTTTTAATTTTATTTTGGTGAGGGATAAATATTGGATAGCACTTGAATAAAATGTATTGATAATATTATTGTTGGGGGTATTAGGCACGGTATTTCTCCCGCACACGTCCACTCGCGATGGGTTGCAGATCGGCACTCAGACTGACTGAAGAGCCCACTGTTATACCTTGGGCGAAACACAATTATTTCTGGAGTTGAGGTCACTTGTACTTTTTAATTGAAATTTATTCATTCACTCCACTTAAAACAGAAGTAATTTCAATATTTTAATATTTAAATTCCTTCATCTTCTTATTATAAAAACCTGACCACGGGTATTTATTTTCTAGGTGCACGAATTTAAAGTAATTCCCCTAGAATAATAAAATTCACAGTATCTTTTTGCTGTGATTTTTATAAGAGTCGGTAAACATCGACCAAAATTTGTGTCTTAGTAGGACTGACTGAAGAGCCCACTGTTATACCTTGGGCGAAACACAATTATTTCTGGAGTTGAGGTCACTTGTACTTTTTAATTGAAATTTATTCATTCACTCCACTTAAAACAGAAGTAATTTCAATATTTAAATATTTAAATTCCTTCATCTTCTTATTATAAAAAACCTGACCACAGGTATTTATTCTCTAGGTGCACGAATTTAAACTAATTCCCTTAGAATAATAAAATTCACAGTATCTTTTTGCTGTGATTTTTATAAGAGTCGGTAAACATCGACCAAAATTTGTGTCTTAGTAGGGTAAAACAGACTGACTGAAGAGCCCACTGTTATACATAGGGCGAAACACAATTATTTCTGGAGTTGAGGTCACTTGTACTTTTTAATTGAAATTTATTTATTCACTCCACTTAAAACAGAAGTAATTTCAATATTTTAATATTTAAATTCCTTCATCTTCTTATTATAAAAAACCTGACCACGGGTATTTATTTTCTAGGTGCACGAATTTAAACTAATTCCCCTAGAATAATAAAAGTCACAGTATCTTTTTGCTGTGATTTTTATAAGAGTCGGTAAACATCGACCAAAATTTGTGTCTTAGTAGGGTATAACAGACTGACTGAAGAGCCCACTGTTATACCTTGGGCGAAACACAATTATTTCTGGAGTTGAGGTCACTTGTACTTTTTAATTGAAATTTATTCATTCACTCCACTTAAAACAGAAGTAATATCAATATTTTAATATTTAAATTCCTTCATCTTTTTATCATAAAAAACCTGACCGCGGGTATTTATTTTCTAGGTGCACGAATTTAAACTAATTCCCCTAGAATAATAAAATTCACAGTACCTTTTTGCTGTGATTTTTATAAGAGTCGCTAAACATCGACCAAAATTTGTGTCTTAGTAGGGTATAACAGACTGACTGAAGAGCCCACTGTTATACCTTGGGCGAAACACAATTATTTCTGGAGTTGAGGTCACTTGTACTTTTTAATTGAAATTTATTCATTCACTCCACTTAAAACAGAAGTAATTTCAATATTTTAATATTTAAATTCCTTCATCTTCTTATTACAAAAAACCTGACCACGGACATTTATTTTCTAGGTGCACGAATTTAAACAAATTCCCCTAGAATAATAAAATTCACAGTATCTTTTTGCTGTGATTTTTATAAGAGTCGGTTAACATCGACCAAAATTTGTGTCTTAGTAGGGTATAACAGACTGACTGAAGAGCCCACTGTTATACCTTGGGCGAAACACAATTATTTCTGGAGTTGAGGTCACTTGTACTTTTAAATTGAAATTTATTCATTCACTCCACTTAAAACAGAAGTAATTTCAATATTTTAATATTTAAATTCCTTCATCTTCTTATTATAAAAAACCTGACCACGGGTATTTATTTTCTAGGTGCACGAATTAAAACTAATTCCCCTAGAATAATAAAATTCACAGTATCTTTTTGCTGTGATTTTTATAAGAGTCGGTAAACATCGACCAAAATTTGTGTCTTAGTAGGGTATAACAGTCTGACTGAAGAGCCCACTGTTATACCTTGGGCGAAACACAATTATTTCTGGAGTTGAGGTCACTTGTACTTTTTAATTGAAATTTATTCATTCACTCCACTTAAAACAGAAGTAATTTCAATATTTTAATATTTAAATTCCTTCATCTTCTTATTATAAAAAACCTGACCACGGGGTATTTATTTTCTAGGTGCACGAATTTAAACTAATTCCCCTAGAATAATAAAATTCACAGTATCTTTTTGCTGTGATTTTTATAAGAGTCGGTAAACATCGACCAAAATTTGTGTCTAAGTAGGGTATAACAGACTGACTGAAGAGCCCACTGTTATACCTTGGGCGAAACACAATTATTTCTGGAGTTGAGGTCACTTGTACTTTTTAATTGAAATTTATTCATTCACTCCACTTAAAACAGAAGTAATTTCAATATTTTAATATTTAAATTCCTTCATCTTATTATAAAAAACCTGACCACGATTATTTATTTTCTAGGTGCACGAATTTAAACTAATTCCCCTAGAATAATAAAACTCACAGTATCTTTTTGCTGTGGTTTTTATAAGAGTCGGTAAACATCGACCAAAATTTGTGTCTTAGTAGGGTATAACAGACTGACTGAAGAGCCCACTGTTATACCTTGGGCGAAACACAATTATTTCTGGAGTTGAGGTCACTTGTACTTTTAAATTGAAATTTATTCATTCACTCCACTTAAAACAGAAGTAATTTCAATATTTTAATATTTAAATTCCTTCATCTTCTTATTATAAAAAACCTGACCACGGGTATTTATTTTCTAGGTGCACGAATTTAAACTAATTCCCCTAGAATAATAAAATTCACAGTATATTTTTTCTGTGATTTTTATAAGAGTCGGTAAACATCGACCAAAATTTGTGTCTTAGTAGGGTATAACAGACTGACTGAAGAGCCCACTGTTATACCTTGGGCGAAACACAATTATTTCTGGAGTTGAGGTCACTTGTACTTTTTAATTGAAATTTATTCATTCACTCCACTTAAAACAGAAGTAATTTCAATATTTTAATATTTAAATTCCTTCATCTTCTTATTATAAAAATCCTGACCACGGGTATTTATTTTCTAGGTGCACGAATTTAAACTAATTCCCCTAGAATAATAAAATTCACAGTATCTTTTTGCTGTGATTTTTATAAGAGTCGGTAAACATCGACCAAAATTTGTGTCTTAGTAGGGTATAACAGTCTGACTGAAGAGCCCACTGTTATACCTTGGGCGAAACACAATTATTTCTGGAGTTGAGGTCACTTGTACTTTTTAATTGAAATTTATTCATTCACTCCACTTAAAACAGAAGTAATTTCAATATTTTAATATTTAAATTCCTTCATCTTCTTATTATAAAAAACCTGACCACGGGGTATTTATTTTCTAGGTGCACGAATTTAAACTAATTCCCCTAGAATAATAAAATTCACAGTATCTTTTTGCTGTGATTTTTATAAGAGTCGGTAAACATCGACCAAAATTTGTGTCTAAGTAGGGTATAACAGACTGACTGAAGAGCCCACTGTTATACCTTGGGCGAAACACAATTATTTCTGGAGTTGAGGTCACTTGTACTTTTTAATTGAAATTTATTCATTCACTCCACTTAAAACAGAAGTAATTTCAATATTTTAATATTTAAATTCCTTCATCTTATTATAAAAAACCTGACCACGATTATTTATTTTCTAGGTGCACGAATTTAAACTAATTCCCCTAGAATAATAAAACTCACAGTATCTTTTTGCTGTGGTTTTTATAAGAGTCGGTAAACATCGACCAAAATTTGTGACTTAGTAGGGTATAACAGACTGACTGAAGAGCCCACTGTTATACCTTGGGCGAAACACAATTATTTCTGGAGTTGAGGTCACTTGTACTTTTTAATTGAAATTTATTCATTCACTCCACTTAAAACAGAAGTAATTTCCATATTTTAATATTTAAATTCCTTCATCTTCTTATTATAAAAAACCTGACCACGGGTATTTATTCTCTAGGTGCACGAATTTAAACTAATTCCCTTAGAATAATAAAATTCACAGAATCTTTTTGCTGTGATTTTTATAAGAGTCGGTAAACATCGACCAAAATTTGTGTCTTAGTAGGGTATAACAGACTGACTGAAGAGCCCACTGTTATACCTTGGGCGAAACAAAATTATTTCTGGAGTTGAGGTCACTTGTACTTTTTAATTGAAATTTATTCATTCACTCCACTTAAAACAGAAGTAATTTCAATATTTTAATATTTAAATTCCTTCATCTTCTTATTATAAAAAACCTGACCACGGGTACTTATTTTCTAGGTGCACGAATTTAAACTAATTCCCCTAGAATAATAAAATTCACAGTATCTTTTTGCTGTGATTTTTATAAGAGTCGGTAAACATCGACCAAAATTTGTGTCTTAGTAGGGTATAACAGACTGACTGAAGAGCCCACTGTTATACCTTGGGCGAAACACAATTATTTCTGGAGTTGAGGTCACTTGTACTTTTTAATTGAAATTTATTCATTCACTCCACTTAAAACAGAAGTAATTTCAATATTTTAATATTTAAATTCCTTCATCTTCTTATTATAAAAAACCTGACCACGGGTATTTATTCTCTAGGCGCACGAATTTAAACTAATTCCCTTAGAATAATAAAAATAAATAAGAGTCGGTAAACATCGACCAAAATTTGTGTCTTAGTAGGGTATAACAGACTGACTGAAGAGCCCACTGTTATACCTTGGGCGAAACACAATTATTTCTGGAGTTGAGGTCACTTGTACTTTTTAATTGAAATTTATTCATTCACTCCACTTAAAACAGAAGTAATTTCAATATTTTAATATTTAAATTCCTTCATCTTATTATAAAAGACTGACCACGGGTATATATTTTCTAGGTGCACGAATTTAAACTTATTCCCCTAGAATAATAAAATTCACAGTATCTTTTTGCTGTGATTTTTATAAGAGTCGGTAAACATCGACCAAAATTTGTGTCTTAGTAGGGTATAACAGACTGACTGAAGAGCCCACTGTTATACCTTGGGTGAAACACAATTATTTCTGGAGTTGAGGTCACTTGATTTTTATAAGAGTCGGTAAACATCGACCAAAATTTGTGTCTTAGTAGGGTATAACAGTCTGACTGAAGAGCCCACTGTTATACCTTGGGCGAAACACAATTATTTCTGGAGTTGAGGTCACTTGTACTTTTTAATTGAAATTTATTCATTCACTCCACTTAAAACAGAAGTAATTTCAATATTTTAATATTTAAATTCCTTCATCTTCTTATTATAAAAAACCTGACCACGGGGTATTTATTTTCTAGGTGCACGAATTTAAACTAATTCCCCTAGAATAATAAAATTCACAGTATCTTTTTGCTGTGATTTTTATAAGAGTCGGTAAACATCGACCAAAATTTGTGTCTAAGTAGGGTATAACAGACTGACTGAAGAGCCCACTGTTATACCTTGGGCGAAACACAATTATTTCTGGAGTTGAGGTCACTTGTACTTTTTAATTGAAATTTATTCATTCACTCCACTTAAAACAGAAGTAATTTCAATATTTTAATATTTAAATTCCTTCATCTTATTATAAAAATCCTGACCACGATTATTTATTTTCTAGGTGCACGAATTTAAACTAATTCCCCTAGAATAATAAAACTCACA
This sequence comes from Melangyna quadrimaculata, assembly GCA_949320155.1. Classification (NCBI taxonomy): domain Eukaryota; kingdom Metazoa; phylum Arthropoda; class Insecta; order Diptera; family Syrphidae; genus Melangyna; species Melangyna quadrimaculata. The sequence goes on along the minus strand of OX439483.1, from coordinate 260,323,451 downwards.
GTATCTTTATGCTGTGGTTTTTATAAGAGTCGGTAAACATCGACCAAAATTTGTGACTTAGTAGGGTATAACAGACTGACTGAAGAGCCCACTGTTATACCTTGGGCGAAACACAATTATTTCTGGAGTTGAGGTCACTTGTACTTTTTAATTGAAATTTATTCATTCACTCCACTTAAAACAGAAGTAATTTCCATATTTTAATATTTAAATTCCTTCATCTTCTTATTATAAAAAACCTGACCACGGGTATTTATTCTCTAGGTGCACGAATTTAAACTAATTCCCTTAGAATAATAAAATTCACAGAATCTTTTTGCTGTGATTTTTATAAGAGTCGGTAAACATCGACCAAAATTTGTGTCTTAGTAGGGTATAACAGACTGACTGAAGAGCCCACTGTTATACCTTGGGCGAAACAAAATTATTTCTGGAGTTGAGGTCACTTGTAATTTTTAATTGAAATTTATTCATTCACTCCACTTAAAACAGAAGTAATTTCAATATTTTAATATTTAAATTCCTTCATCTTCTTATTATAAAAAACCTGACCACGGGTACTTATTTTCTAGGTGCACGAATTTAAACTAATTCCCCTAGAATAATAAAATTCACAGTATCTTTTTGCTGTGATTTTTATAAGAGTCGGTAAACATCGACCAAAATTTGTGTCTTAGTAGGGTATAACAGACTGACTGAAGAGCCCACTTTTATACCTTGGGCGAAACACAATTATTTCTGGAGTTGAGGTCACTTGTACTTTTTAATTGAAATTTATTCATTCACTCCACTTAAAACAGAAGTAATTTCAATATTTTAATATTTAAATTCCTTCATCTTCTTATTATAAAAAACCTGACCACGGGTATTTATTCTCTAGGTGCACGAATTTAAACTAATTCCCTTAGAATAATAAAATTCACAGTATCTTTTTGCTGTTATTTTTATAAGAGTCGGTAAACATCGACCAAAATTTGTGTCTTAGTAGGGTATAACAGACTGACTGAAGAGCCCACTGTTATACCTTGGGCGAAACACAATTATTTCTGGAGTTGAGGTCACTTGAACTTTTTAATTGAAATTTATTCATTCACTACACTTAAAACAGAAGTAATTTCAATATTTTAATATTTCATCTTCTTATTATAAAAGACTGACCACGGGTATATATTTTCTAGGTGCACGAATTTAAACTTATTCCCCTAGAATAATAAAATTCACAGTATCTTTTTGCTGTGATTTTTATAAGAGTCGGTAAACATCGACCAAAATTTGTGTCTTAGTAGGGTATAACAGACTGACTGAAGAGCCCACTGTTATACCTTGGGTGAAACACAATTATTTCTGGAGTTGAGGTCACTTGTACTTTTTAATTGAAATTTATTCATTCACTCCACTTAAAACAGAAGTAATTTCAATATTTTAATATTTAAATTCCTTCATCTTCTTATTATAAAAAAACCTGACCACGGGTATTTATTTTCTAGGTGCACGAATTTAAACTAATTCCCCTAGAATAATAAAATTCACAGTATCTTTTTGCTGTGATTTTTATAAGAGTCGGTAAACATCGACCAAAATTTGTGTCTTAGTAGGGTATAACAGACTGAGTGAAGAGCCCACTGTTATACTTTGGGCGAAACACAATTATTTCTGGAGTTGAGGTCACTTGTACTTTTTAATTGAAATTTATTCATTCACTCCACTTAAAACAGAAGTAATTTCAATAATTTAATATTTAAATTCCTTCATCTTCCTATAATAAAAAACCTGACCACGGTATTTATTTTCTAGGTGCACGAATTTAAACTAATAATACAAAATAGAATAATAAAATTCACAGTATCTTTTTAGTGTGATTTTTATAAGAGTCAGTAAACATCGACCAAAATTTGTGTCTTAGTAGGGTATAACCGACTGACTGAAGAGCCCACTGTTATACCTTGGGCGAAACACAATTATTTCTGGAGTTGAGGTCACTTGTACTTTTTAATTGAAATTTATTCATTCACTCCACTTAAAACAGAAGTAATTTCAATATTTTAATATTTAAATTCCTTCATCTTCTTATTATAAAAAACCTGACCACGGGTATTTATTTTCTAGGTGCACGAATTTAAACTAATTCCCCTAGAATAATAAAATTCACAGTATCTTTTTGCTGTGATTTTTATAAGAGTCGGTAAACATCGACCAAAATTTGTGTCTTAGTAGGGTATAACAGACTGACTGAAGAGCCCACTGTTATACCTTGGGCGAAACACAATTATTTCTGGCGTTGAGGTCACTTGTACTTTTTAATTGAAATTTATTCATTCACTCCACTTAAAACAGAAGTAATTTAAATAATTTAATATTTAAATTCCTTCATCTTCCTATTATAAAAAACCTGACCACGGTATTTATTTTCTAGGTGCACGAATTTAAACTAATAATACAAAATAGAATAATAAAATTCACAGTATCTTTTTGTTGTGATTTTTATAAGAGTCAGTAAACATCGACTAAAATTTGTGTCTTAGTAGGGTATAACCGACTGACTGAAGAGCCCACTGTTATACCTTGGGCGAAACACAATTATTTCTGGAGTTGAGGTCACTTGTACTTTTTAATTGAAATTTATTCATTCACTCCACTTAAAACAGATGTAATTTCAATATTTTAATATTTAAATTCCTTCATCTTCTTATTATAAAAAACCTGACCACGGGTTTTTATTTTCTAGGTGCACGAATTTAAACTAATTCCCCTAGAATAATAAAATTCACAGTATCTTTTTGCTGTGATTTTTATAAGAGTCGGTAAACATCGACCAAAATTTGTGTCTTAGTAGAGTATAACAGACTGACTGAAGAGCCCACTGTTATACCTTGGGCGAAACACAATTATTTCTGGAGTTGAGGTCACTTGTACTTTTTAATTGAAATTTATTCATTCACTCCACTTAAAACAGAAGTAATTTCAATATTTTAATATTTAAATTCCTTCATCTTCTTATTATAAAAAACCTGGCCACGATTATTTATTTTCTAGGTGCACGAATTTAAACTAATTCCCCTAGAATAATAAAATTCACAGTATCTTTTTGCTGTGGTTTTTATAAGAGTCGGTAAACATCGACCAAAATTTGTGTCTTAGTAGGTATAACAGACTGACTGAAGAGCCAACTGTTATACCTTGGGCGAAACACAATTATTTCTGGAGTTGAGGTCACTCATACTTTTTAATTGAAATTTATTCATTCACTCCACTTAAAACAGAAGTAATTTCAATATTTTAATATTTAAATTCCTTCATCTTCTTATTATAAAAAACCTGACCACGGGGTATTTATTCTCTAGGTGCACGAATTTAAACTAATTCCCTTAGAATAATAAAATTCACAGTATCTTTTTGCTGTGATTTATATAAGAGTCAGTAAACATCGACTAAAATTTGTGTCTTAGTAGGGTATAACCGACTGACTGAAGAGCCCACTGTTATACCTTGGGCGAAACACAATTATTTCTGGAGTTGAGGTCACTTGTACTTTTTAATTGAAATTTATTCATTCACTCCACTTAAAACAGATGTAATTTCAATATTTTAATATTTAAATTCCTTCATCTTCTTATTATAAAAAACCTGTCCACGGGTATTTATTTTCTAGGTGCACGAATTTAAACTAATTCCCCTAGAATAATAAAATTCACAGTATCTTTTTGCTGTAATTTTTATTAGAGTCGGTAAACATCGACCAAAATTTGTGTCTTAGTAGAGTATAACAGACTGACTGAAGAGCCCACTGTTATACCTTGGGCGAAACACAATTATTTCTGGAGTTGAGGTCACTTGTACTTTTTAATTGAAATTTATTCATTCACTCCACTTAAAACAGAAGTAATTTCAATATTTTAATATTTAAATTCCTTCATCTTCTTATTATAAAAAACCTGACCACGATTATTTATTTTCTAGGTGCACGAATTTAAACTAATTCCCCTAGAATAATAAAATTCACAGTATCTTTTTGCTGTGGTTTTTATAAGAGTCGGTAAACATCGACCAAAATTTGTGTCTTAGTAGGGTATAACAGACTGACTGAGGAGCCAACTGTTATACCTTGGGCGAAACACAATTATTTCTGGAGCTGAGGTCACTTATACTTTTTAATTGAAATTTATTCATTCACTCCACTTAAAACAGAAGTAATTTCAATATTTTAATATTTAAATTCCTTCATCTTCTTATTATAAAAAACCTGGCCACGGGGTATTTATTCTCTAGGTGCACGAATTTAAACTAATTCCCTTAGAATAATAAAATTCACAGTATCTTTTTGCTGTGATTTTTATAAGAGTCGGTAAACATCGACCAAAATTTGTGTCTTAGTAGGGTATAACAGACTGACTGAAGAGTCCACTGTTATACCTTGGGCGAAACACAATTATTTCTGGAGTTGAGGTCACTTGGACTTTTTAATTGAAATTTATTCATTCACTCCACTTAAAACAGAAGTAATTTCAATATTTTAATATTTAAATTCCTTCATCTTCTTATTATAAAAAACCTGACCACGGGTACTTATTTTCTAGGTGCACGAATTTAAACTAATTCCCCTAGAATAATAAAATTCACAGTATCTTTTTGCTGTGATTTTTATAAGAGTCGGTAAACATCGACCAAAATTTGTGTCTTAGTAGGGTATAACAGACTGACTGAAGAGCCCATTGTTATACCTTGGGCGAAACACTATTATTTCTGGAGTTGAGGTCACTTGTACTTTTTAATTGAAATTTATTCATTCACTCCACTTAAAACAGAAGTAATTTCAATATTTTAATATTTAAATTCCTTCATCTTCTTATTATAAAAAAACCTGACCACGGGTATTTATTTTCTAGGTGCACGAATTTAAACTAATTCCCTTAGAATAATAAAATTCACAGTATCTTTTTGCTGTGATTTTTATAAGAGTCGGTAAACATCGACCAAAATTTGTGTCTTAGTAGAGTATAACAGACTGACTGAAGAGGCCACTGTTATACCTTGGGCGAAACACAATTATTTCTGGAGTTGAGGTCACTTGTACTTTTTAATTGAAATTTATTCATTCACTCCACTTAAAACAGAAGTAATTTCAATATTTTAATATTTAAATTCCTTCATCTTCTTATTATAAAAAACCTGACCACGGGTACTTATTTTCTAGGTGCACGAATTTAAACTAATTCCCCTAGAATAATAAAATTCACAGTATCTTTTTGCTGTGATTTTTATAAGAGTCGGTAAACATCGACCAAAATTTGTGTCTTAGTAGGGTATAACAGACTGACTGAAGAGCCCATTGTTATACCTTGGGCGAAACACTATTATTTCTGGAGTTGAGGTCACTTGTACTTTTTAATTGAAATTTATTCATTCACTCCACTTAAAACAGAAGTAATTTCAATATTTTAATATTTAAATTCCTTCATCTTCTCATTATAAAAAAACCTGACCACGGGTATTTATTTTCTAGGTGCACGAATTTAAACTAATTCCCCCAGAATAATAAAATTCACAGTATCTTTTTGCTGTGATTTTTATAAGAGTCGGTAAACATCGACCAAAATTTGTGTCTTAGTAGGGTATAACAGACTGACTGAAGAGCCCACTGTTATACTTTGGGCGAAACACAATTATTTCTGGAGTTGAGGTCACTTGTACTTTTTAATTGAAATTTATTCATTCACTCCACTTAAAACAGAAGTAATTTCAATAATTTAATATTTAAATTCCTTCATCTTCCTATTATAAAAAACCTGACCACGGTATTTATTTTCTAGGTGCACGAATTTAAACTAATAATAAAAAATAGAATAATAAAATTCACAGTATCTTTTTGCTGTGATTTTTATAAGATTCAGTAAACATCGACCAAAATTTGTGTCTTAGTAGGGTATAACCGACTGACTGAAGAGCCCACTGTTATACCTTGGGCGAAACACAATTATTTCTGGAGTTGAGGTCACTTGTACTTTTTAATTGAAATTTATTCATTCACTCCACTTAAAACAGAAGTAATTTCAATATTTTAATATTTAAATTCCTTCATCTTCTTATTATAAAAAACCTGACCACGGGTATTTATTTTCTAGGTGCACGAATTTAAACTAATTCCCCTAGAATAATAAAATTCACAGTATCTTTTTGCTGTGAGTTTTATAAGAGTCGGTAAACATCGACCAAAATTTGTGTCTTAGTAGAGTATAACAGACTGACTGAAGAGCCCACTGTTATACCTTGGGCGAAACACAATTATTTCTGGAGTTGAGGTCACTTGTACTTTTTAATTGAAATTTATTCATTCACTCCACTTAAAACAGAAGTAATTTCAATATTTTAATATTTAAATTCCTTCATCTTCTTATTATAAAAAACCTGACCACGATTATTTATTTTCTAGGTGCACGAATTTAAACTAATTCCCCTAGAATAATAAAATTCACAGTATCTTTTTGCTGTGGTTTTTATAAGAGTCGGTAAACAACGACCAAAATTTGTGTCTTAGTAGGGTATAACAGACTGACTGAAGAGCCCACTGTTATGCCTTGGGCGAAACACAATTATTTCTGGAGTTGAGGTCAATTGTACTTTTTAATTGAAATTTATTCATTCACTCCACTTAAAACAGAAGTAATTTCAATATTTTAATATTTAAATTCCTTCATCTTCCTATTATAAAAAACCTGACCACGGTATTTATTTTCTAGGTGCACGAATTTAAACTAATAATAAAAAATAGAATAATAAAATTCACAGAATCTTTTTGCTGTGATTTTTATAAGATTCAGTAAACATCGACCAAAATTTGTGTCTTAGTAGGGTATAACCGACTGACTGAAGAGCCCACTGTTATACCTTGGGCGAAACACAATTATTTCTGGAGTTGAGGTCACTTGTACTTTTTAATTGAAATTTATTCATTCACTCCACTTAAAACAGAAGTAATTTCAATATTTTAATATTTAAATTCCTTCATCTTCTTATTATAAAAAACCTGACCACGGGTATTTATTTTCTAGGTGCACGAATTTAAACTTATTCCCCTAGAATAATAAAATTCACAGTATCTTTTTGCTCGATTTTTATAAGAGTCAGTAAACATCGACTAAAATTTGTGTCTTAGTAGGGTATAACCGACTGACTGAAGAGCCCACTGTTATACCTTGGGCGAAACACAATTATTTCTGGAGTTGAGGTCACTTGTACTTTTTAATTGAAATTTATTCATTCACTCCACTTAAAACAGAAGTAATTTCAATATTTAAATATTTAAATTCCTTCATCTTCTTATTATAAAAAACCTGACCACGGGTATTTATTTTCTAGGTGCACGAATTTAAACTTATTCCCCTAGAATAATAAAATTCACTGTATCTTGTTGCTGTGATTTTTATAAGAGTCGGTAAACATCGACCAAAATTTGTGTCTTAGTAGAGTATAACAGACTGACTGAAGAGCCCACTGTTATACCTTGGGCGAAACACAATTATTTCTGGAGTTGAGGTCACTTGTACTTTTTAATTGAAATTTATTCATTCACTCCACTTAAAACAGAAGTAATTTCAATATTTTAATATTTAAATTCTTTCATCTTCTTATTATAAAAAACCTGACCACGATTATTTATTTCCTAGGTGCACGAATTTAAACTAATTCCCCTAGAATAATAAAATTCACAGTATCTTTTTGCTGTGGTTTTTATAAGAGTCGGTAAACAACGACCAAAATTTGTGTCTTAGTAGGGTATAACAGACTGACTGAGGAGCCCACTGTTATGCCTTGGGCGAAACACAATTATTTCTGGAGTTGAGGTCAATTGTACTTTTTAATTGAAATTTATTCATTCACTCCACTTAAAACAGAAGTAATTTCAATATTTTAATATTTAAATTCCTTCATCTTCCTATCATAAAAAACCTGACCACGGGTATTTATTTTCTAGGTGCACGAATTTAAACTAATTCCCCTAGAATAATAAAATTCACAGTATCTTTTTGCTGTGATTTTTATAAGAGTCGGTAAACATCGACCAAAATTTGTGTCTTAGTAGAGTATAACAGACTGACTGAAGAGGCCACTGTTATACCTTGGGCGAAACACAATTATTTCTGGAGTTGAGGTCACTTGTACTTTTTAATTGAAATTTATTCATTCACTCCACTTAAAACAGAAGTAATTTCAATATTTTAATATTTAAATTCCTTCATCTTCTTATTATAAAAAACCTGACCACGATTATTTATTTTCTAGGTGCACGAATTTAAACTAATTCCCCTAGAATAATAAAATTCACAGTATCTTTTTGCTGTAGTTTTTATAAGAGTCGGTAAACAACGACCAAAATTTGTGTCTTAGTAGGGTATAACAGACTGACTGAAGAGCCCACTGTTATGCCTTGGGCGAAACACAATTATTTCTGGAGTTGAGGTCACTTGTACTTTTTAATTGAAATTTATTCATTTACTCCACTTAAAACAGAAGTAATTTCAATATTTTAATATTTAAATTCCTTCATCTTCCTATTATAAAAAACCTGACCACGGGTATTTATTCTCTAGGTGCACGAATTTAAACTAATTCCCTTAGAATAATAAAATTCACAGTATCTTTTTGCTGTGATTTTTATAAGAGTCGGTAAACATCGACCAAAATTTGTGTCTTAGTAGGGTATAATAGACTGACTGAAGAGCCCACTGTTATACCTTGGGCGAAACACAATTATTTCTGGAGTTGAGGTCACTTGTACTTTTTAATTGAAATTTATTCATTCACTCCACTTAAAACAGAAGTAATTTCAATATTTTAATATTTAAATTCCTTCATCTTCTTATTATAAAAAACCTGACCACGGGTACTAATTTTCTAGGTGCACGAATTTAAACTAATTCCCCTAGAATAATAAAATTCACAGTATCTTTTTATAAGAGTCGGTAAACATCGACCAAAATTTGTGTCTTAGTAGGGCATAACAGACTGACTGAAGAGCCCACTGTTATACCTTGGGCGAAACACAATTATTTCTGGAGTTGAGGTCACTTGTACTTTTTAATTGAAATTTATTCATTCACTCCACTTAAAACAGAAGTAATTTCAATATTTTAATATTTAAATTCCTTCATCTTCTTATTATAAAAAACCTGACCACGGGTATTTATTTTCTAGGTGCACGAATTTAATCTAGTTCCCCTAGAATAATAAAATTCACAGTATCTTTTTGCTGTGATTTTTATAAGAGTCGGTAAACATCGACCAAAATTTGTGTCTTAGAAGGGTATAACAGACTGACTGAAGAGCCCACTGATATACCTTGGGCGAAACACAATTATTTCTGGAGTTGAGGTCACTTGTACTTTTTAATTGAAATTTATTCATTCACTCCACTTAAAACAGAAGTAATTTCAATATTTTAATATTTAAATTCCTTCATCTTCTTATTATAAAAAACCTGACCACGGGTATTTATTTTCTAGGTGCACGAATTTAAACTAATTCCCTTAGAATAATAAAATTCACAGTATCTTTTTGCTGTCATTTTTATAAGAGTCGGTAAACATCGACCAAAATTTGTGTCTTAGTAGGGTATAACAGACTGACTGAAGAGCCCACTGTTATACCTTGGGCGAAACACAATTATTTCTGGAGTTGAGGTCACTTGTACTTTTTAATTGAAATTTATTCATTCACTCCACTTAAAACAGAAGTAATTTCAATATTTTAATATTTAAATTCCTTCATCTTCCTATTATAAAAAACGTGACCACGGGTATTTATTTTCTAGGTGCATGAATTTAAACTAATTCCCCTAGAATAATAAAATTCACAGTATCTTTTTGCTGTGATTTTTATAAGAGTCGGTAAACATCGACCAAAATTTGTGTCTTAGTAGGATATAACAGACTGACTGAAGAGCCCACTGTTATACCTTGGGCGAAACACAATTATTTCTGGAGTTGAGGTCACTTGTACTTTTTAATTGAAATTTATTCATTCACTCCCCTTAAAACAGAAGTAATTTCAATATTTTAATATTTAAATTCCTTCATCTTCTTATTATAAAAAACCTGACCACGGATATTTATTTTCTAGGTGCACGAATTTAAACAAATTCCCCTAGAATAATAAAATTCACAGTATCTTTTTGCTGTGATTTTTATAAGAGTCGGTAAACATCGACCAAAATTTGTGTCTTAGTAGGATATAACAGACTGACTGAAGAGCCCACTGTTATTCCTTGGGCGAAACACAATTATTTCTGGAGTTGAGGTCACTTGTACTTTTTAATTGAAATTTATTCATTCACTCCACTTAAAACATAAGTAATTTCAATATTTTAATATTTAAATTCCTTCATCTTCTTATTATAAAAAACCTGACCACGGGTATTTATTTTCTAGGTGCACGAATTTAAACTAATTCCCCTAGAATAATAAAATTCACAGTATCTTTTTGCTGTGATTTTTATAAGAGTCGGTAAACATCGACCAAAATTTATGTCTTTGTAGGGTATAACAGACTGACTGAAGAGCCCACTGTTATACCTTGGGCGAAACACAATTATTTCTGGAGTTGAGGTCACTTGTACTTTTTAATTGAAATTTATTCATTCACTCCACTTAAAACATAAGTAATTTCAATATTTTAATATTTAAATTCCTTCATCTTCTTATTATAAAAAACCTGACCACGGGTATTTATTTTCTAGGTGCACGAATTTAAACTAATTCCCCTAGAATAATAAAATTCACAGTATCTTTTTGCTGTGATTTTTATAAGAGTCGGTAAACATCGACCAAAATTTGTGTCTTAGTAGGGTATAACAGACTGACTGAAGAGCCCACTGTTATACCTTGGGCGAAACACAATTATTTCTGGAGTTGAGGTCACTTGTACTTTTTAATTGAAATTTATTCATTCACTCCACTTAAAACAGAAGTAATTTCAATATTTTAATATTTAAATTCCTTCATCTTCTTATTATAAAAAACCTGACCACGATTATTTATTTTCTAGGTGCACGAATTTAAACTAATTCCCCTAGAATAATAAAATTCACAGTATCTTTTTGCTGTGATTTTTATAAGAGTCGGTAAACATCGACCAAAATTTGTGTCTTAGTAGGGTATAACAGACTGACTGAAGAGCCCACTGTTATACCTTGGGCGAAACACAATTATTTCTGGAGTTGAGGTCACTTGTACTTTTTAATTGAAATTTATTCATTCACTCCACTTAAAACAGAAGTAATTTCAATATTTTAATATTTAAATTCCTTCAACTTCTTATTATAAAAAACCTGAACACGGGTATTTATTTTCTAGGTGCACGAATTTAAACTAATTCCCCTAGAATAATAAAATTCACAGTATCTTTTTGCTGTGATTTTTATAAGAGTCGGTAAACATCGACCAAAATTTGTGTCTTAGTAGGATATAACAGACTGACTGAAGAGCCCACTGTTATACCTTGGGCGAAACACAATTATTTCTGGAGTTGAGGTCACTTGTACTTTTTAATTGAAATTTATTCATTCACTCCACTTAAAACAGAAGTAATTTCAATATTTTAATATTTAAATTCCTTCATCTTCTTATTATAAAAAACCTGACCACGGGTATTTATTTTCTAGGTGCACGAATTTAAACTAATTCCCCTAGAATAATAAAATTCACAGTATCTTTTTGCTGTGATTTTTATAAGAGTCGGTAAACATCGACCAAAATTTGTGTCTTAGTAGGGTATAACAGACTGACTGAAGAGCCCACTGTTATACCTTGGGCGAAACACAATTATTTCTGGAGTTGAGGTCACTTGTACTTTTTAATTGAAATTTATTCATTCACTCCACTTAAAACAGAAGTAATTTCAATATTTTAATATTTAAATTCCTTCATCTTCCTATTATAAAAAACGTGACCACGGGTATTTATTTTCTAGGTGCATGAATTTAAACTAATTCCCCTAGAATAATAAAATTCACAGTATCTTTTTGCTGTGATTTTTATAAGAGTCGGTAAACATCGACCAAAATTTGTGTCTTAGTAGGATATAACAGACTGACTGAAGAGCCCACTGTTATACCTTGGGCGAAACACAATTATTTCTGGAGTTGAGGTCACTTGTACTTTTTAATTGAAATTTATTCATTCACTCCCCTTAAAACAGAAGTAATTTCAATATTTTAATATTTAAATTCCTTCATCTTCTTATTATAAAAAACCTGACCACGGGTATTTATTTTCTAGGTGCACGAATTTAAACTAATTCCCCTAGAATAATAAAATTCACAGTATCTTTTTGCTGTGATTTGTATAAGAGTCGGTAAACATCGACCAAAATTTGTGTCTTAGTAGGGTATAACAGACTGACTGAAGAGCCCACTGTTATACCTTGGGCGAAACACAATTATTTCTGGAGTTGAGGTCACTTGTACTTTTTAATTGAAATTTATTCATTCACTCCACTTAAAACAGAAGTAATTTCAATATTTTAATATTTAAATTCCTTCATCTTCTTATTATAAAAAACCTGACCACGATTATTTATTTTCTAGGTGCACGAATTTAAACTAATTCCCCTAGAATAATAAAATTCACAGTATCTTTTTGCTGTGATTTTTATAAGAGTCGGTAAACATCGACCAAAATTTGTGTCTTAGTAGGGTATAACAGACTGACTGAAGAGCCCACTGTTATACCTTGGGCGAAACACAATTATTTCTGGAGTTGAGGTCACTTGTACTTTTTAATTGAAATTTATTCATTCACTCCACTTAAAACAGAAGTAATTTCAATATTTTAATATTTAAATTCCTTCATCTTCTTATTATAAAAAACCTGAACACGGGTATTTATTTTCTAGGTGCACGAATTTAAACTAATTCCCCTAGAATAATAAAATTCACAGTATCTTTTTGCTGTGATTTTTATAAGAGTCGGTAAACATCGACCAAAATTTGTGTCTTAGTAGGGTATAACAGACTGACTGAAGAGCCCACTGTTATACCTTGGGCGAAACACAATTATTTCTGGAGTTGAGGTCACTTGTACTTTTTAATTGAAATTTATTCATTCACTCCACTTAAAACAGAAGTAATTTCAATATTTTAATATTTAAATTCCTTCATCTTCTTATTATAAAAAACCTGACCACGGGTATTTATTTTCTAAGTGCACGAATTTAAACTAATTCCCCTAGAATAATAAAATTCACAGTATCTTTTTGCTGTGATTTTTATAAGAGTCGGTAAACATCGACCAAAATTTGTGTCTTAGAAGGGTATAACAGACTGACTGAAGAGCCCACTGATATACCTTGGGCGAAACACAATTATTTCTGGAGTTGAGGTCACTTGTACTTTTTAATTGAAATTTATTCATTCACTCCACTTAAAACAGAAGTAATTTCAATATTTTAATATTTAAATTCCTTCATCTTCTTATTATAAAAAACCTGACCACGGGTATTTATTTTCTAGGTGCACGAATTTAAACTAATTCCCTTAGAATAATAAAATTCACAGTATCTTTTTGCTGTGATTTTTATAAGAGTCGGTAAACATCGACCAAAATTTGTGTCTTAGTAGGGTATAACAGACTGACTGAAGAGCCCACTGTTATACCTTGGGCGAAACACAATTATTTCTGGAGTTGAGGTCACTTGTACTTTTTAATTGAAATTTATTCATTCACTCCACTTAAAACAGAAGTAATTTCAATATTTTAATATTTAAATTCCTTCATCTTCCTATTATAAAAAACGTGACCACGGGTATTTATTTTCTAGGTGCATGAATTTAAACTAATTCCCCTAGAATAATAAAATTCACAGTATCTTTTTGCTGTGATTTTTATAAGAGTCGGTAAACATCGACCAAAATTTGTGTCTTAGTAGGGTATAACAGACTGACTGAAGAGCCCACTGTTATACCTTGGGCGAAACACAATTATTTCTGGAGTTGAGGTCACTTGTACTTTTTAATTGAAATTTATTCATTCACTCCACTTAAAACAGAAGTAATTTCAATATTTTAATATTTAAATTCCTTCATCTTCTTATTATAAAAAACCTGACCACGGGTATTTATTTTCTAGGTGCACGAATTTAAACTAATTCCCCTAGAATAATAAAATTCACAGTATCTTTTTGCTGTGATTTTTATAAGAGTCGGTAAACATCGACCAAAATTTGTGTCTTAGTAGGGTATAACAGACTGACTGAAGAGCCCACTGTTATACCTTGGGCGAAACACAATTATTTCTGGAGTTGAGGTCACTTGTACTTTTTAATTGAAATTTATTCATTCACTCCACTTAAAACAGAAGTAATTTCAATATTTTAATATTTAAATTCCTTCATCTTCCTATTATAAAAAACGTGACCACGGGTATTTATTTTCTAGGTGCATGAATTTAAACTAATTCCCCTAGAATAATAAAATTCACAGTATCTTTTTGCTGTGATTTTTATAAGAGTCGGTAAACATCGACCAAAATTTGTGTCTTAGTAGGATATAACAGACTGACTGAAGAGCCCACTGTTATACCTTGGGCGAAACACAATTATTTCTGGAGTTGAGGTCACTTGTACTTTTTAATTGAAATTTATTCATTCACTCCCCTTAAAACAGAAGTAATTTCAATATTTTAATATTTAAATTCCTTCATCTTCTTATTATAAAAAACCTGACCACGGGTATTTATTTTCTAGGTGCACGAATTTAAACTAATTCCCCTAGAATAATAAAATTCACAGTATCTTTTTGCTGTGATTTGTATAAGAGTCGGTAAACATCGACCAAAATTTGTGTCTTAGTAGGGTATAACAGACTGACTGAAGAGCCCACTGTTATACCTTGGGCGAAACACAATTATTTCTGGAGTTGAGGTCACTTGTACTTTTTAATTGAAATTTATTCATTCACTCCACTTAAAACAGAAGTAATTTCAATATTTTAATATTTAAATTCCTTCATCTTCTTATTGTAAAAAACCTGACCACGATTATTTATTTTCTAGGTGCACGAATTTAAACTAATTCCCCTAGAATAATAAAATTCACAGTATCTTTTTGCTGTGATTTTTATAAAAGTCGGTAAACATCGACCAAAATTTGTGTCTTAGTAGGGTATAACAGACTGACTGAAGAGCCCACTGTTATACCTTGGGCGAAACACAATTATTTCTGGAGTTGAGGTCACTTGTACTTTTTAATTGAAATTTATTCATTCACTCCACTTAAAACAGAAGTAATTTCAATATTTTAATATTTAAATTCCTTCATCTTCTTATTATAAAAAACCTGAACACGGGTATTTATTTTCTAGGTGCACGAATTTAAACTAATTCCCCTAGAATAATAAAATTCACAGTATCTTTTTGCTGTGATTTTTATAAGAGTCGGTAAACATCGACCAAAATTTGTGTCTTAGTAGGGTATAACAGACTGACTGAAGAGCCCACTGTTATACCTTGGGCGAAACACAATTATTTCTGGAGTTGAGGTCACTTGTACTTTTTAATTGAAATTTATTCATTCACTCCACTTAAAACAGAAGTAATTTCAATATTTTAATATTTAAATTCCTTCATCTTCTTATTATAAAAAACCTGACCACGGGTATTTATTTTCTAGGTGCACGAATTTAAACTAATTCCCCTAGAATAATAAAATTCACAGTATCTTTTTGCTGTGATTTTTATAAGAGTCGGTAAACATCGACCAAAATTTGTGTCTTAGAAGGGTATAACAGACTGACTGAAGAGCCCACTGATATACCTTGGGCGAAACACAATTATTTCTGGAGTTGAGGTCACTTGTACTTTTTAATTGAAATTTATTCATTCACTCCACTTAAAACAGAAGTAATTTCAATATTTTAATATTTAAATTCCTTCATCTTCTTATTATAAAAAACCTGACCACGGGTATTTATTTTCTAGGTGCACGAATTTAAACTAATTCCCTTAGAATAATAAAATTCACAGTATCTTTTTGCTGTGATTTTTATAAGAGTCGGTAAACATCGACCAAAATTTGTGTCTTAGTAGGGTATAACAGACTGACTGAAGAGCCCACTGTTATACCTTGGGCGAAACACAATTATTTCTGGAGTTGAGGTCACTTGTACTTTTTAATTGAAATTTATTCATTCACTCCACTTAAAACAGAAGTAATTTCAATATTTTAATATTTAAATTCCTTCATCTTCCTATTATAAAAAACGTGACCACGGGTATTTATTTTCTAGGTGCATGAATTTAAACTAATTCCCCTAGAATAATAAAATTCACAGTATCTTTTTGCTGTGATTTTTATAAGAGTCGGTAAACATCGACCAAAATTTGTGTCTTAGTAGGATATAACAGACTGACTGAAGAGCCCACTGTTATACCTTGGGCGAAACACAATTATTTCTGGAGTTGAGGTCACTTGTACTTTTTAATTGAAATTTATTCATTCACTCCCCTTAAAACAGAAGTAATTTCAATATTTTAATATTTAAATTCCTTCATCTTCTTATTATAAAAAACCTGACCACGGATATTTATTTTCTAGGTGCACGAATTTAAAAAAATTCCCCTAGAATAATAAAATTCACAGTATCTTTTTGCTGTGATTTTTATAAGAGTCGGTAAACATCGACCAAAATTTGTGTCTTAGTAGGATATAACAGACTGACTGAAGAGCCCACTGTTATACCTTGGGCGAAACACAATTATTTCTGGAGTTGAGGTCACTTGTACTTTTTAATTGAAATTTATTCATTCACTCCACTTAAAACATAAGTAATTGCAATATTTTAATATTTAAATTCCTTCATCTTCTTATTATAAAAAACCTGACCACGGGTATTTATTTTCTAGGTGCACGAATTTAAACTAATTCCCCTAGAATAATAAAATTCACAGTATCTTTTTGCTGTGATTTTTATAAGAGTCGGTAAACATCGACCAAAATTTATGTCTTAGTAGGGTATAACAGACTGACTGAAGAGCCCACTGTTATACCTTGGGCGAAACACAATTATTTCTGGAGTTGAGGTCACTTGTACTTTTTAATTGAAATTTATTCATTCACTCCACTTAAAACATAAGTAATTTCAATATTTTAATATTTAAATTCCTTCATCTTCTTATTATAAAAAACCTGACCACGGGTTTTTATTTTCTAGGTGCACGAATTTAAACTAATTCCCCTAGAATAATAAAATTCACAGTATCTTTTTGCTGTGATTTTTATAAGAGTCGGTAAACATCGACCAAAATTTGTGTCTTAGTAGGGTATAACAGACTGACTGAAGAGCTCACTGTTATACCTTGGGCAAAACACAATTATTTCCGGAGTTGAGGTCACTTGTACTTTTTAATTGAAATTTATTCATTCACTCCACTTAAAACAGAAGTAATTTCAATATTTTAATATTTAAATTCCTTCAACTTCTTATTATAAAAAACCTGAACACGGGTATTTATTTTCTAGGTGCACGAATTTAAACTAATTCCCCTAGAATAATAAAATTCACAGAATCTTTTTGCTGTGATTTTTATAAGAGTCGGTAAACATCGACCAAAATTTGTGTCTTAGTAGGGTATAACAGACTGACTGAAGAGCCCACTGTTATACCTTGGGCGAAACACAATTATTTCTGGAGTTGAGGTCACTTGTACTTTTTAATTGAAATTTATTCATTCACTCCACTTAAAACAGAAGTAATTTCAATATTTTAATATTTAAATTCCTTCATCTTCCTATTATAAAAAACGTGACCACGGGTATTTATTTTCTAGGTGCATGAATTTAAACTAATTCCCCTAGAATAATAAAATTCACAGTATCTTTTTGCTGTGATTTTTATAAGAGTCGGTAAACATCGACCAAAATTTGTGTCTTAGTAGGATATAACAGACTGACTGAAGAGCCCACTGTTATACCTTGGGCGAAACACAATTATTTCTGGAGTTGAGGTCACTTGTACTTTTTAATTGAAATTTATTCATTCACTCCACTTAAAACAGAAGTAATTTCAATATTTTAATATTTAAATTCCTTCATCTTCTTATTATAAAAAACCTGACCACGGGTATTTATTTTCTAGGTGCACGAATTTAAACTAATTCCCCTAGAATAATAAAATTCACAGTATCTTTTTGCTGTGATTTGTATAAGAGTCGGTAAACATCGACCAAAATTTGTGTCTTAGTAGGGTATAACAGACTGACTGAAGATCCCACTGTTATACCTTGGGCGAAACACAATTATTTCTGGAGTTGAGGTCACTTGTACTTTTTAATTGAAATTTATTCATTCACTCCACTTAAAACAGAAGTAATTTCAATATTTTAATATTTAAATTCCTTCATCTTCTTATTATAAAAAACCTGACCACGATTATTTATTTTCTAGGTGCACGAATTTAAACTAATTCCCCTAGAATAATAAATTTCACAGTATCTTTTTTCTGTGATTTTTATAAGAGTCGGTAAACATCGACCAAAATTTGTGTCTTAGTAGGATATAACAGACTGACTGAAGAGCCCACTGTTATACCTTGGGCGAAACACAATTATTTCTGGAGTTGAGGTCACTTGTACTTTTTAATTGAAATTTATTCATTCACTCCACTTAAAACAGAAGTAATTTCAATATTTTAATATTTAAATTCCTTCATCTTCTTATTATAAAAAACCTGACCACGGGTATTTATTTTCTAGGTGCACGAATTTAAACTAATTCCCCTAGAATAATAAAATTCACAGTATCTTTTTGCTGTGATTTTTATAAGAGTCGGTAAACATCGACCAAAATTTGTGTCTTAGTAGGGTATAACAGACTGAGTGAAGAGCCCACTGTTATACCTTGGGCGAAACACAATTATTTCTGGAGTTGAGGTCACTTGTACTTTTTAATTGAAATTTATTCATTCACTCCACTTAAAACAGAAGTAATTTCAATATTTTAATATTTAAATTCCTTCATCTTCCTATTATAAAAAACGTGACTACGGGTATTTATTTTCTAGGTGCATGAATTTAAACTTATTCCCCTAGAATAATAAAATTCACAGTGTCTTTTTGCTGTGATTTTTATAAGAGTCGGTAAACATCGACCAAAATTTGTGTCTTAGTAGGATATAACAGACTGACTGAAGAGCCCACTGTTATACCTTGGGCGAAACACAATTATTTCTGGAGTTGAGGTCACTTGTACTTTTTAATTAAAATTTATTCATTCACTCCCCTTAAACCAGAAGTAATTTCAATATTTTAATATTTAAATTCCTTCATCTTCTTATTATAAAAAACCTGACCACGGATATTTATTTTCTAGGTGCACGAATTTAAACAAATTCCCCTAGAATAATAAAATTCACAGTATCTTTTTGCTGTGATTTTTATAAGAGTCGGTAAACATCGACCAAAATTTGTGTCTTAGTAGGATATAACAGACTGACTGAAGAGCCCACTGTTATACCTTGGGCGAAACACAATTATTTCTGGAGTTGAGGTCACTTGTACTTTTTAATTGAAATTTATTCATTCACTCCACTTAAAACAGAAGTAATTTCAATATTTTAATATTTAAATTCCTTCATCTTCCTATTATAAAAAACCTGACCACGGGTATTTATTTTCTAGGTGCACGAATTTAAACTAATTCCCCTAGAATAATAAAATTCACAGTATCTTTTTGCTGTGATTTTTATAAGAGTCGGTAAACATCGACCAAAATTTGTGTCTTAGTAGGGTATAACAGACTGACTGAAGAGCCCACTGTTATACCTTGGGCGAAACACAATTATTTCTTTAGTTGAGGTCACTTGTACCTTTTAATTGAAATTTATTCATTCACTCCACTTAAAACAGAAGTAATTTCAATATTTTAATATTTAAATTCCTTCATCTTCCTATTATAAAAAACCTGACCACGGGTATTTATTTTCTAGGTGCACGAATTTAAACTAATTCCCCTAGAATAATAAAATTCACAGTATCTTTTTGCTGTGATTTTTATAAGAGTCGGTAAACATCGACCAAAATTTGTGTCTTAGTAGGGTATAACAGACTGACTGAAGAGCCCACTGTTATACCTTGGGCGAAACACAATTATTTTTGGAGTTGAGGTCACTTGTACTTTTTAATTGAAATTTATTCATTCACTCAACTTAAAACAGAAGTAATTTCAATATTTTAATATTTAAATTCCTTCATCTTCATATTATAAAAAACCTGACCACGGGTATTTATTGTCTGGGTGCACGAATTTAAACTTATTCCCCTAGAATAATAAAATTCACAGTATCTTTTTGCTGTGATTTTTATAAGAGTCGGTAAACATCGACCAAAATGTGTGTCTTAGTAGGGTATAACAGACTGACTGAAGAGCCCACTGTTATACCTTGGGCGAAACACAATTATTTCTGGAGTTGAGGTCACTTGTACTTTTTAATTGAAATTTATTCATTCACTCCACTTAAAACAGAAGTAATTTCAATATTTTAATATTTAAATTTCTTCATCTTCTTATTATAAAAAAAAACCTGACCATGGGTATTTATTTTCTAGGTGCACGAATTTAAACTAATTCCCCTAGAATAATAAAATTCACAGTATCTTTTTGCTGTGATTTTTATAAGAGTCGGTAAACATCGACCAAAATTTGTGTCTTAGTAGGGTATAACAGACTGACTGAAGAGCCCACTGTTATACCTTGGGCGAAACACAATTACTTCTGGAGTTGAGGTCACTTGTACTTTTTAATTGAAATTTATTCATTCACTCCACTTAAAACAGAAGTAATTTCAATATTTTAACATTTAAATTCCTTCATCTTCTTATTATAAAAAACCTGACCACGGATATTTATTTTCTAGGTGCACGAATTTAAACAAATTCCCCTAGAATAATAAAATTCACAGTATCTTTTTGCTGTGATTTTTATAAGAGTCGGTAAACATCGACCAAAATTTGTGTCTTAGTAGGGTATAACAGACTGACTGAAGAGCCCACTGTTATACCTTGGGCGAAACACAATTATTTCTGGAGTTGAGGTCACTTGTACTTTTTAATTGAAATTTATTCATTCACTCCACTTAAAACAGAAGTAATTTCAATATTTTAATATTTAAATTCCTTCATCTTCTTATTATAAAAAACCTGACCACGGGTATTTATTTTCTAGGTGCACGAATTTAAACTAATTCCCCTAGAATAATAAAATTCACAGTATCTTTTTGCTGTGATTTTTATAAGAGTCGGTAAACATCGACCAAAATTTGTGTCTTAGTAGGGTATAACAGACTGACTGAAGAGCCCACTGTTATACCTTGGGCGAAACACAATTATTTCTGGAGTTCAGGTCACTTGTACTTTTTAATTGAAATTTATTCATTCACTCCACTTAAAACAGAAGTAATTTCAATATTTTAATATTTAAATTCCTTCATCTTCTTATTATAAAAAACCTGAACACGGGTATTTATTTTCTAGGTGCACGAATTTAAACTAATTCCCCTAGAATAATAAAATTCACAGTATCTTTTTGCTGTGATTTTTATAAGAGTCGGTAAACATCGACCAAAATTTGTGTCTTAGTAGGGTATTTTTTTTTTTTTTTTTTTTTAAGCGCGTGTAAAAGGGGTTGTGACTACCCTTAAGATGATATACACAGCACGAGCGATTAGGTAGATTGGAGGGGATTTAAAAGGAGATACCGATGCACATTGGTTTTGAACGTCTGTAGATCACAATGGGAGGGGAAAATTGAGCTGGGTAGAGCATTCCACATTCGAGTAGTGCGACTAAAGAAAGAATCTCTGTACTTAACAGTACGTCCGAAATTGGGCTCAAGGGTAAACTGATGGGCATTTCTAGAAGCGCGAGTATTACGGTTGAATTGTTTAAGGGGAGGAATGCAACTGGCTATTTCACTAGAGCATTGTTTATGGAAATAACGGTTAAATAACGAAAGACATGAAACATTTCGACGGTGCTCAAGAGATGAGAATGTTTCCGTTATAGTTCTTTCACCTATCATTTTAAGAGCTCTCTTTTCAATTCTATCCAATAACTCAAGTGGGTTATTGGAGCACCTGCCCAAATGTGAGAGTTATACTCAAGTTTTGGACGAATAAAGGCTTTGTAGATCACAGCCAGATCAGAAGGGGAGAAAAATTTCTTGCATCGACGGAGAAAACCTAAACACCTAGCAGCATTTTTGGCGATGTCGAATATGTGGTCGTTCCATAAAAGGTGGTCTGTGACACACATACCGAGAACTGAAAGCTTTTCGGTTTCCTCAATGCAAGTGCCACTCATGGATAGTCGCATGGGGGGTGGGTTTCGTTTTAACGACAGTAGACAGCATTGATTTTTTGAAGCATTAAATTCTACACGATTTTTTATTCCACAATGGACAATGCTGTCGAGATCAGAATTTAGTGAGCTTATCATACGCTGCCGTTCAAGTTCCACATCCGAAGGACATGGATGAGAATCTGTAAACGAATATGAGAAGCTGAGGGTACTGTCGTCAGCGAAACAATTTAATGGATTAGAAGCTTCAGATAAAAGATCGTTTATGAATATAAGGAAGAGAGTCGGACCTGGGGCACACCAGCATTTATTTTGTGAATTTCAGACTTGAAACCATCCAATACAACTTGTATTGAACGGTCCGAAAGGTAATTTCTAATCCAACGAAGAAGAGATTCATCGATACCAAATGCACGCATTTTCGATAAGAGAGCTTGATGCCAAACTCTATCAAATGCTTTAGAAATATCAAGCGCAATAATCTTACTTTCTCCAAAACGATGTAAAGATTTGTGCCACTGTTCGGTGAGATATACCATCAGATCACCAGTGGACCTATTGCTACGAAAGCCGTACTGCCGGTCATTATGAAGCTTTCGTTCTTCGAGATATTTCTTTAGCTGAAAATTAATCAGCGTTTCCATGACCTTGGAAAGAAGGGACGTAAGCGCAATTGGCCGATAGTTGGAGGGGGAAGAAGACACGCCTTTTTTAGGGATATGCTGGACAAATGCTGTTTTCCATCCACTCGGAAAGAGACCAGTAGAGTAGGATAGATGGAAAAGCTTACGCAGTGGTTTTGCCAGCGTTGAAGAACACCTCTTCAAAACAATGGAAGGGATACTATCCGGGCCAGCGGATTTGTGTATATCGAGATCTTTCAGAACTCTGGCAACTGCACGAGTGCGGAAGAAGATTTGTCCCATAGAATCATTTGCGCTCTCAAGTACAGGAGGAGTCATAACACTTTCAGGCAGCGACGAATTAACAGCAAACTGTGCTGCAAGCAAATTGGCTTTATCGATTGAGCTGACAAAAGGAGTATCGTTGAAGACGAGTGTTGGAACCGAGGACGAAATGGTATTTCGTATGTTTTTTACAAATGACCAAAAATTTTTACTACCTTTGGGACATTGTAGAATTTTTTGCCGTAATTTTTGATCATGTAAAAATTTGGTTCGTCGAATATGAACGTTACAGGGGTTTCTAGCTTGTTGAAACTTTTTCCGGTTTTCCTCAGTAGGGTTGGCTTTATAACTTCGGAAGCTTACTTCTCTAACCCTAATAACCTCCTTACAGCTCGAATCAAATCATGAGTTTTCTTTGGGTTTGATAGATTTCACCCTATTCGGGATAAAATTTCTCATTCCACAAAGAATTAAGTTTGTAATCATATCTGCACTGGAATCTACGTCACTATCGAGGAAGCATAGTGACCAGTTAAAGTTCCTGAAGAAAATATTGAGACCGTCCCAGTTGGCTTTCTCGTACTGCCAAACGGTTCTCTTGGGAGTTTTTTCTTTAACTGTGTTTTGGTGGCACGAGAAATTCGCAAATATGACACAATGGTCTGATGTGCCTAGAGGCGAAAATACACTTATAGTGTATTTATCAGGGTCAGAGGTAAGAAACAAATCTAGAGTGTTGGCGGATTGACCTGCAACGTCAGGAATCCGAGTAGGCTCGTCGACCAGCTGAGTTAGGTTGTTTATCTCAGCAAAAATCTCGACATAACTTCCTTCGGGTGTTGTCTGACCCGAATAGCTTAGCCACGAAGAATTATGTGCATTGAAATCGCCCGTAACAACGATTTGACTGTGCGGAAAATGGGAAATAATTCTCTGGATGGAGTCGGATAGTGCATCGAATTCGTTGGAAGTCGAATTACTATCCAAACTAGGACTACGATAAATAAAACAAGTATGGATGATGCGCTTATGGATGGTGAATTTAAACCACATGAAATTAAAGTTCGTATTCAAACATGAACCATATTGTGGTTGAAGCTGATAAGCAACATCATTTCGAACATACACGGCGAGACCATGATGTGGAAAAAATAGAGGCACTAAGCTATAACCATGTAGGCTGAATTCCGAGTGATCGGTATTTTCCCCTACCTGCGTTTCACTAAGTGCCAAAACAGCTGGCCTGTTTTTCACAGTATGGACATATGCTGCACAAAAATTCTGCCTCAGTCCCTGAATGTTGCTGTAGTCAACCCTAAATTCACCCACCATTACAATAGACAGACATAAAAAAACATTTATCTATGCTGATATCAAGTTTGGGCCCCCAATGACTTCATAGTACAATACTACTAGTGTTATGCCTAAAAAAGCAGTGTACTGATCCGCCCCTGGATACACAAAATCAATAACAGCAATTTATCTGATATGCTTTGGCTTAGTCGATAACGGCATTGTATGAATTTGCACACACTACATATAATGACGAAGCCAAAGCACTGTGAGTGATGTGGGAAGGAGAGATAGGGAAATTTACCGCTGTGCTGTTTGTGGTTTGAACATCATCATCTTCAAGCTTGGGTGCACTTTTTTTTGTTGTTTTTTGCACGCACTGGCACTTGCACTAATTTTTTTTTTTTGTTTGATATTAAATATTAAATAGATGAGGGCTATTGATTTTATTATTCGCTGCGCGGTTTGTATGGGCAATTTAGTTATTTTTGTTTTATTATTTTTATGTCATGGGCTATTTTTTTTTTTTAATTTTATTTGGGTGAGGGATAAATATTGGATAGCACTTGAATAAATTGTATTGATAATATTATTGTTGGGGGTATTAGGCACGGTATTTCTCTCGCACACGTTCACTCGCGATGGGTTGCAGATCGGCATTCAGACTGACTGAAGAGCCCACTGTTATACCTTGGGCAAAACACAATTATTTCTGGAGTTGAGGTCACTTGTACTTTTTAATTGAAATTTTTTCATTCACTCCACTTAAAACAGAAGTAATTTCAATATTTTAATATTTAAATTCCTTCATCTTCTTATTATAAAAAACCTGACCACGGGTATTTATTTTCTAGGTGCACGAATTTAAACTAATTACCCTAGAATAATAAAATTCACAGTATCTTTTTGCTGTGATTTTTATAAGAGTCGGTAAACATCGACCAAAATTTGTGTCTTAGTAGGGTATAACAGACTGACTGAAGAGCCCACTGTTATACCTTGGGCGAAACACAACTATTTCTGGAGTTGAGGTCACTTGTACTTTTTAATTGAAATTTATTCATTCACTCCACTTAAAACAGAAGTAATTTCAATATCTTAATATTTAAATTCCTTCATCTTCTTATTATAAAAAACCTGACCACGGGTATTTATTTTCTAGGTGCACGAATTTAAACTAATTCCCCTAGAATAATAAAATTCACAGTATCTTTTTGCTGTGATTTTTATAAGAGTCGGTAAACATCGACCAAAATTTGTGTCTTAGTAGGGTATAACAGACTGACTGAAGAGCCCACTGTTATACCTTGGGCGAAACACAATTATTTCTAGAGTTGAGGTCACTTGTACTTTTTAATTGAAATTTATTCATTCACTCCACTTAAAACAGAAGTAATTTCAATATTTTAATATTTAAATTCCTTCATCTTCTTATTATAAAAAACCTGACCACGGGTATTTATTCTCTATGTGCACGAATTTAAACTAATTCCCTTAGAATAATAAAATTCACAGTATCTTTTTGCTGTGATTTTTATAAGAGTCGGTAAACATCGACCAAAATTTGTGTCTTAGTAGGGTATAACAGACTGACTGAAGAGCCCACTGTTATACCTTGGGCGAAACACAATTATTTCTGGAGTTGAGGTCACTTGTACTTTTTAATTGAAATTTATTCATTCACTCCACTTAAAACAGAAGTAATTTCAATATTTTAATATTTAAATTCCTTCATCTTCTTATTATAAAAAACCTGACCACGGGTATTTATTTTCTAGGTGCACGAATTTAAACTAATTCCCCTAGAATAATAAAATTCACAGGTTCTTTTTGCTGTGATTTTTATAAGAGTCGGTAAACATCGACCAAAATTTGTGTCTTAGTAGGGTATAACAGACTGACTGAAGAGCCCACTGTTATACCTTGGGCGAAACACAATTATTTCTGGAGTTGAGGTCACTTGTACTTTTTAATTGAATTTTATTTATTCACTCCACTTAAAACAGAAGTAATTTCAATATTTTAATATTTAAATTCCTTCATCTTCTTATTATAAAAAACCTGCACGAGTTTAAACTAATTCCCCTTGAATAATAAAATTCAAAGTATCTTTTTGCTGTGATTTTTATAAGATTCGGTAAACATCGACAGAAATTTGTGTCTTAGTAGGGTATAACAGACTGACTGAAGAGCTCACTGTTATACCTTGGGCGAAACACAATTATTTCTGGAGTTGAGGTCACTCGTACTTTTTAATTGAAATTTATTCATTCACTCCACTTAAAACAGAAGTAATTTCAATATTTTAATATTTAAATTCCTTCATCTTCTTATTATAAAAAACCTGACCACGGGTATTTATTTTCTAGGTGCACGAATTTAAACTAATTCCCTTAGAATAATAAAATTCACAGTATCTTTTTGCTGTGATTTTTATAAGAGTCGGTAAACATCGACCAAAATTTGTGTCTTAGTAGGGTATAACAGTCTGACTGAAGAGCCCACTGTTATACCTTGGGCGAAACACAATTATTTCTGGAGTTGAGGTCACTTGTACTTTTTAATTGAAATTTATTCATTCACTCCACTTAAAACAGAAGTAATTTCAATATTTTAATATTTAAATTCCTTCATCTTCTTATTATAAAAAACCTGACCACGGGTATTTATTTTCAAGGTGCACGAATTTAAACTAATTCCCCTAGAATAATAAAATTCACAGGTTCTTTTTGCTGTGATTTTTATAAGAGTCTGTAAACATCGACCAAAATTTGTGTCTTAGTAGGGTATAACAGACTGACTGAAGAGCCCACTGTTATACCTTGGGCGAAACACAATTATTTCTGGAGTTGAGGTCACTTGTACTTTTTAATTGAAATTTATTCATTCACTCCACTTAAAACAGAAGTAATTTCAATATTTTAATATTTAAATTCCTTCATCTTCTTATTATAAAAAACCTGACCACGGGTATTTATTTTCTAGGTGCACGAATTTAAACTAATTCCCCTAGAATAATAAAATTCACAGTATCTTTTTGCTGTGATTTTTATAAGAGTCGGTAAACATCGACCAAAATTTGTGTCTTAGTAGGGTATAAGAGACTGACTGAAGAGCCCACTGTTATACCTTGGGCGAAACACAATTATTTCTGGAGTTGAGGTCACTTGTACTTTTTAATTGAAATTTATTCATTCACTCCACTTAAAATAGAAGTAATTTCAATATTTTAATATTTAAATTCCTTCATCTTCTTATTATAAAAAACCTGACCACGGGTATTTATTTTCTAGGTGCACGAATTTAAACTAATTCCCCTAGAATAATAAAATTCACAGGTTCTTTTTGCTGTGATTTTTATAAGAGTCGGTAAACATCGACCAAAATTTGTGTCTTAGTAGGGTATAACAGACTGACTGAAGAGCCCACTGTTATACCTTGGGCGAAACACAATTATTTCTGGAGTTGAGGTCACTTGTACTTTTTAATTGAAATTTATTCATTCACTCCACTTAAAACAGAAGTAATTTCAATATTTTAATATTTAAATTCCTTCATCTTCTTATTATAAAAAACCTGACCACGGGTATTTATTTTCAAGGTGCACGAATTTAAACTAATTCCCCTAGAATAATAAAATTCACAGGTTCTTTTTGCTGTGATTTTTATAAGAGTCTGTAAACATCGACCAAAATTTGTGTCTTAGTAGGGTATAACAGACTGACTGAAGAGCCCACTGTTATACCTTGGGCGAAACACAATTATTTCTGGAGTTGAGGTCACTTGTACTTTTTAATTGAAATTTATTCATTCACTCCACTTAAAACAGAAGTAATTTCAATATTTTAATATTTAAATTCCTTCATCTTCTTATTATAAAAAACCTGACCACGGGTATTTATTTTCTAGGTGCACGAATTTAAACTAATTCCCCTAGAATAATAAAATTCACACTATCTTTTTGCTGTGATTTTTATAAGAGTCGGTAAACATCGACCAAAATTTGTGTCTTAGTAGGGTATAACAGACTGACTGAAGAGCCCACTGTTATACCTTGGGCGAAACACAATTATTTCTGGAGTTGAGGTCACTTGTACTTTTTAATTGAAATTTATTCATTCACTCCACTTAAAATAGAAGTAATTTCAATATTTTAATATTTAAATTCCTTCATCTTCTTATTATAAAAAACCTGACCACGGGTATTTATTTTCTAGGTGCACGAATTTAAACTAATTCCCCTAGAATAATAAAATTCACAGGTTCTTTTTGCTGTGATTTTTATAAGAGTCGGTAAACATCGACCAAAATTTGTGTCTTAGTAGGGTATAACAGACTGACTGAAGAGCCCACTGTTATACCTTGGGCGAAACACAATTATTTCTGGAGTTGAGGTCACTTGTACTTTTTAATTGAATTTTATTCATTCACTCCACTTAAAACAGAAGTAATTTCAATATTTTAATATTTAAATTCCTTCATCTTCTTATTACAAAAAACCTGACCACGGGTATATATTTTCTAGGTGCACGAATTTAAACTAATTCCCTTAGAATAATAAAATTCACAGTATCTTTTTGCTGTGATTTTTATAAGAGTCGGTAAACATCGACCAAAATTTGTGTCTTAGTAGGGTATAACAGTCTGACTGAAGAGCCCACTGTTATACCTTGGGCGAAACACAATTATTTCTGGAGTTGAGGTCACTTGTACTTTTTAATTGAAATTTATTCATTCACTCCACTTAAAACAGAAGTAATTTCAATATTTTAATATTTAAATTCCTTCATCTTCTTATTATAAAAAACCTGACCACGGGTATTTATTTTCTAGGTGCACGAATTTAAACTTATTCCCCTAGAATAATAAAATTCACTGTATCTTGTTGCTGTGATTTTTATAAGAGTCGGTAAACATCGACCAAAATTTGTGTCTTAGTAGAGTATAACAGACTGACTGAAGAGCCCACTGTTAAACCTTGGGCGAAACACAATTATTTCTGGAGTTGAGGTCACTTGTACTTTTTAATTGAAATTTATTCATTCACTCCACTTAAAACAGAAGTAATTTCAATTTTTTAATATTTAAATTCCTTCATCTTCTTATTATAAAAAACCTGACCGCGGGTATTTATTTTCTAGGTGCACGAATTTAAACTAATTCCCCTAGAATAATAAAATTCACAGTATCTTTTTGCTGTGATTTTTATAAGAGTCGGTAAACATCGACCAAAATTTGTGTCTTAGTAGGATATAACAGTCTGACTGAAGAGCCCACTGTTATACCTTGGGCGAAACACAATTATTTCTGGAGTTGAGGTCACTTGTACTTTTTAATTGAAATTTATTCATTCACTCCACTTAAAACAGAAGTAATTTCAATATTTTAATATTTAAATTCCTTCATCTTCTTATTATAAAAAACCTGACCACGGATATTTATTTTCTAGGTGCACGAATTTAAACAAATTCCCCTAGAATAATAAAATTCACTGTATCTTTTTGCTGTGATTTTTATAAGAGTCGGTAAACATCGACCAAAATTTGTGTCTTAGTAGGGTATAACAGACTGACTGAAGAGCCCACTGTTATACCTTGGGCGAAACACAATTATTTCTGGAGTTGAGGTCACTTGTACTTTTTAATTGAAATTTATTCATTCACTCCACTTAAAACAGAAGTAATTTCAATATTTTAATATTTAAATTCCTTCATCTTCTTATTATAAAAAAACCTGACCACGGGTATTTATTTTCTAGGTGCACGAATTTAAACTAATTCCCTTAGAATAATAAAATTCACAGTATCTTTTTGCTGTGATTTTTATAAGAGTATAACAGACTGACTGAAGAGCCCACTATTAAACCTTGGGCGAAACACAATTATTTCTGGAGTTGAGGTCACTTGTACTTTTTAATTGAAATTTATTCATTCACTCCACTTAAAACAGAAGTAATTTCAATATTTTAATATTTAAATTCCTTCATCTTCCTATTATAAAAAACCTGACCACGGGTATTTATTTTCTAGGTGCACGAATTTAAACTAATTCCCCTAGAATAATAAAATTCACAGTATCTTTTTGCTGTGATTTTCATAAGAGTCGGTAAACATCGACCAAAATTTGTGTCTTAGTAGGGTATAACAGTCTGACTGAAGAGCCCACTGTTATACCTTGGGCGAAACACAATTATTTCTGGAGTTGAGGTCACTTGTACTTTTCAATTGAAATTTATTCGTTCACTCCACTTAAAACAGAAGTAATTTCAATATTTTAATATTTAAATTCCTTCATCTTCTTATTATAAAAAACCTGACCACGGGTATTTATTTTCTAGGTGCACGAATTTAATCTAATTCCCCTAGAATAAAAAAATTCACAGTATCTTTTTGCTGTGATTTTTATAAGAGTCGGTAAACATCGACCAAAATTTGTGTCTTAGTAGGGTATAACAGACTGACTGAAGAGCCCACTGTTATACCTTGGGCGAAACACAATTATTTCTGGATTTGAGGTCACTTGTACTTTTTAATTGAAATTTATTCATTCACTCCACTTAAAACAGAAGTAATTTCAATATTTTAATATTTAAATTCCTTCATCTTCTTATTATAAAAAACCTGACAACGGGTATTTATTTTCTAGGTGCACGAATTTAAACTAATTCCCCTAGAATAATAAAATTCACAGGTTCCTTTTGCTGTGATTTTTATAAGAGTCGGTAAACATCGACCAAAATTTGTGTCTTAGTAGGGTATAACAGACTGACTGAAGAGCCCACTGTTATACCTTGGGCGAAACACAATTATTTCTGGAGTTGAGGTCACTTGTACTTTTTAATTGAATTTTATTCATTCACTCCACTTAAAACAGAAGTAATTTCAATATTTTAATATTTAAATTCCTTCATCTTCTTATTATAAAAAACCTGCAGAATTTTAAACTAATTCCCCTTGAATAATAAAATTCACAGTATCTTTTTGCTGTGATTTTTATAAGAGTCGGTAAACATCGACCAAAATTTGTGTCTTAGTAGGGTATAACAGACTGACTGAAGAGCCCACTGTTATACCTTGGGTGAAACACAATTATTTCTGGAGTTGAGGTCACTTGTACTTTTAAATTGAAATTTATTCATTCACTCCACTTAAAACAGAAGTAATTTCAATATTTTAATATTTAAATTCCTTCATCTTCTTATTATAAAAAACCTGACCACGGGTATTTATTTTCTAGGTGCACGAATTTAAACTAATTCCCCTAGAATAATAAAATTCACAGTATTTTTTTGCTGTGATTTTTATAAGAGTCGGTAAACATCGACCAAAATTTGTGTCTTAGTAGGGTATAACAGTCTGACTGAAGAGCCCACTGTTATACCTTGGACGAAACACAATTATTTCTGGAGTTGGGGTCACTTGTACTTTTTAATTGAAATTTATTCATTCACTCCACTTAAAACAGAAGTAATTTCAATATTTTAATATTTAAATTCCTTCATCTTCTTATTATAAAAAACCTGACCACGGGTATTTATTTTCTAGGTGCACGAATTTAAACTAATTCCCCTAGAATAATAAAATTCACAGGTTCTTTTTGCTGTGATTTTTATAAGAGTCGGTAAACATCGACCAAAATTTGTGTCTTAGTATGGTATAACAGACTGACTGAAGAGCCCACTGTTATACCTTGGGCGAAACACAATTATTTCTGGAGTTGAGGTCACTTGTTCTTTTTAATTGAAATTTTTTCATTCACTCCACTTAAAACAGAAGTAATTTCAATATTTTAATATTTAAATTCCTTTATCTTCTTATTATAAAAAACCTGACCACGGGTATTTATTTTCTAGGTGCACGAATTTAAACTAATTCCCCTAGAATAATAAAATTCACAGTATCTTTTTGCTGTGATTTTTATAAGAGTCGGTAAACATCGAACAAAATTTGTGTCTTAGTAGGGTATAACAGACTGACTGAAGAGCCCACTGTTATACCTTGGGCTAAACACAATTATTTCTGAAGTTGAGGTCACTTGTACTTTTTAATTGAAATTTATTCATTCACTCCACTTAAAACAGAATATAATATTTTAATATTTAAATTCCTTCATCTTCTTATTATAAAAAACCTGACCACGGGTATTTATTTTCTAGGTGCACGAATTTAAACTAATTCCCCTAGAATAATAAAATTCACCGGTTCTTTTTGCTGTGATTTTTATAAGAGTCTGTAAACATCGACCAAAATTTGTGTCTTAGTAGGGTATAACAGACTGACTGAAGAGCCCACTGTTATACCTTGGGCGAAACACAATTATTTCTGGAGTTGAGGTCACTTGTACTTTTTAATTGAAATTTATTCATTCACTCCACTTAAAACAGAAGTAATTTCAATATTTTAATATTTAAATTCCTTCATCTTCTTATTATAAAAAACCTGACCACGGGTATTTATTTTCTAGGTGCACGAATTTAAACTAATTCCCCTAGAATAATAAAATTCACAGTATCATTTTGCTGTGATTTTTATAAGAGTCGGTAAACATCGACCAAAATTTGTGTCTTAGTAGGGTATAACAGACTGACTGAAGAGCCCACTGTTATACCTTGGGCGAAACACAATTATTTCTGGAGTTGAGGTCACTTGTACTTTTTAATTGAAATTTATTCATTCACTCCACTTAAAATAGAAGTTATTTCAATATTTTAATATTTAAATTCCTTCATCTTCTTATTATAAAAAACCTGACCTAGGGTATTTGTTTTCTAGGTGCACGAATTTAAACTAATTCCCCTAGAATAATAAAATTCACAGGTTCTTTTTGCTGTGATTTTTATAAGAGTCGGTAAACATCGACCAAAATTTGTGTCTTAGTAGGGTATAACAGACTGACTGAAGAGCCCACTGTTATACCTTGGGCGAAACACAATTATTTCTGGAGTTGAGGTCACTTGTACTTTTTAATTGAATTTTATTCATTCACTCCACTTAAAACAGAAGTAATTTCAATATTTTAATATTTAAATTCCTTCATCTTCTTATTATAAAAAACCTGCTCGAGTTTAAACTAATTCCCCTAGAATAATAAAATTCACAGTATCTTTTTGCTGTGATTTTTATAAGAGTCAGTAAACATCGACCAAAATTTGTATCTTAGTAGGGTATAACAGTCTGACTGAAGAGCCCACTGTTATACCTTGGACGAAACACAATTATTTCTGGAGTTGAGGTCACTTGTACTTTTTAATTGAAATTTATTCATTCACTCCACTTAAAACAGAAGTAATTTCAATATTTTAATATTTAAATTCCTTCATCTTCTTATTATAAAAAACCTGACCACGGGTATTTATTTTCTAGGTGCACGAATTTAAACTAATTCCCCTAGAATAATAAAATTCACTGTATCTTTTTGCTGTGATTTTTATAAGAGTCGGTAAACATCGACCAAAATTTGTGTCTTAGTAGGGTATAACAGACTGACTGAAGAGCCCACTGTTATACCTTGGGCGAAACACAATTATTTCTGGAGTTGAGGTCACTTGTACTTTTTAATTGAAATTTATTCATTCACTCCTCTTAAAACAGAAGTAATTTCAATATTTTAATATTTAAATTCCTTCATCTTCTTATTATAAAAAACCTGACCACGGGTATTTATTTTCTGGGTGCACGAATTTAAACTAATTCCCCTAGAATAATAAAATTCACAGTATCTTTTTGCTGTGATTTTTATAAGAGTCGGTAAACATCGACCAAAATTTGTGTCTTAGTAGGGTATAACAGACTGACTGAAGAGCCCACTTTTATACCTTGGGCGAAACACAATTATTTCTGGAGTTGAGGTCACTTGTACTTTTTAATTGAAATTTATTCATTCACTCCACTTAAAACAGAAGTAATTTCAATATTTTAATATTTAAATTCCTTCATCTTCTTATTATAAAAAACCTGACCACGGTATTTATTTTCTAGGTGCACGAATTTAAACTAATTCCCCTAGAATAATAAAATTCACAGTATCTTTTTGCTGTGATTTTTATAAGAGTCGGTAAACATCGACCAAAATTTGTGTCTTAGTAGGGTATAACAGACTGACTGAAGAGCCCACTGTTATACCTTGGGCGAAACACAATTATTTCTGGATTTGAGGTCACTTGTACTTTTTAATTGAAATTTATTCATTCACTCCACTTAAAACAGAAGTAATTTCAATATTTTAATATTTAAATTCCTTCATCTTCTTATTATAAAAAACCTGACCACGGGTATTTATTTTCTAGGTGCACGAATTTAAACAAATTCCCCTATAATAATAAAATTCACAGTATCTTTTTGCTGTGATTTTTATAAGAGTCGGTAAACATCGACCAAAATTTGTGTCTTAGTAGGGTATAACAGACTGACTGAAGAGCCCACTGTTATACCTTGGGCGAAACACAATTATTTCTTGAGTTGAGGTCACTTGTACTTTTTAATTGAAATTTATTCATTCACTCCACTTAAAACAGCAGTAATTTCAATATTTTAATATTTAAATTCCATCATCTTCCTATTATAAAAAACGTGACCACGGGTATTTATTTTCTAGGTGCATGAATTTAAACTAATTCCCCTAGAATAATAAAATTCACAGTATCTTTTTGCTGTGATTTTTATAAGAGTCGGTAAACATCGACCAAAATTTGTGTCTTAGTAGGATATAACAGACTGACTGAAGAGCCCACTGTTATACCTTGGGCGAAACACAATTATTTCTGGAGTTGAGGTCACTTGTACTTTTTAATTGAGATTTATTCATTCACTCCACTTAAAACAGAAGTAATTTCAATATTTTTATATTTAAATTCCTTCATCTTCCTATTATAAAAAACCTGACCACGGGTATTTATTTTCTAGGTGCATGAATTTTAACTAATTCCCCTAGAATAATAAAATTCACAGTATCTTTTTGTTGTGATTTTTATAAGAGTCGGTAAACATCGACCAAAATTTGTGTCTAAGTAGGATATAACAGACTGACTGAAGAGCCCACTGTTATACCTTGGGCGAAACACAATTATTTCTGGAGTTGAGGTCACTTGTACTTTTTAATTGAAATTTATTCATTCACTCCACTTAAAACAGAAGTAATTTCAATATTTTAATATTTAAATTCCTTCATCTTCTTATTATAAAAAACCTGACCACGGGTATTTATTTTCTAGGTGCACGAATTTAAACTTATTCCCCTAGAATAATAAAATTCACAGTATCTTTTTGTTGTGATTTTTATAAGAGTCGGTAAACATCGACCAAAATTTGTGTCTTAGTAGGGTATAACAGACTGACTAAAGAGCCAACTGTTATACCTTGGGCGAAACACAATTATTTCTTGAGTTGAGAACACTTGTACTTTTTAATTGAAATTTATTCATTCACTCCACTTAAAACAGAAGTAATTTCAATATTTTAATATTTAAATTCCTTCATCTTGCTATTATAAAAAACAATAATTGTGATTGGAAGTGATTAAAAATAATCACTTCCAATCACAATTATTAATTCCAAATTGGTCAATAAATCATTTTTAGTATTATAAAAAACGTGACCACGGGTATTTATTTTCTAGGTGCATGAATTTAAACTAATTCCCCTAGAATAATAAAATTCACAGTATCTTTTTGCTGTGATTTTTATAAGAGTCGGTAAACATCGACCAAAATTTGTGTCTTAGTAGGATATAACAGACTGACTGAAGAGCCCACTGTTATACCTTGGGCGAAACACAATTATTTCTGGAGTTGAGGTCACTTGTACTTTTTAATTGAAATTTATTCATTCACTCCACTTAAAACAGAATTAATTTCAATTTTTTAATATTTAAATTCCTTCATCTTCCTATTATAAAAAACCTGACCACGGGTATTTATTTTCTAGGTGCATGAATTTAAACTAATTCCCCTAGAATAATAAAATTCACAGTATCTTTTTGTTGTGATTTTTATAAGAGTCGGTAAACATCGACCAAAATTTGTGTCTTAGTAGGATATAACAGACTGACTGAAGAGCCCACTGTTATACCTTGGGCGAAACACAATTATATCTGGAGTTGAGGTCACTTGTACTTTTTAATTGAAATTTATTCATTCACTCCACTTAAAACAGAAGTAATTTCAATATTTTAATATTTAAATTCCTTCATCTTCTTATTATAAAAAACCTGACCACGGATATTTATTTTCTAGGTGCACGAATTTAAACAAATTCCCCTAGAATAATAAAATTCACAGTATCTTTTTGCTGTGATTTTTATAAGAGTCGGTAAACATCGACCAAAATTTGTGTCTTAGTAGGGTATAACAGTCTGACTGAAGAGCCCACTGTTATACCTTGGGCGAAACACAATTATTTCTGGAGTTGAGGTCACTTGTACTTTTTAATTGAAATTTATTCATTCACTCCACTTAAAACAGAAGTAATTTCAATATTTTAATATTTAAATTCCTTCATCTTCCTATTATAAAAAACCTGACCACGGGTATTTATTTTCTAGGTGCACGAATTTAAACTAATTCCCCTAGAATAATAAAATTCACAGTATCTTTTTGCTGTGATTTTTATAAGAGTCGGTAAACATCGACCAAAATTTGTGTCTTAGTAGGGTATAACAGACTGACTGAAGAGCCCACTGTTATACCTTGGGCGAAACACAATTGTTTCTTGAGTTGAGGTCACTTGTCCTTTTTAATTGAAATTTATTCATTCACTCCACTTAAAACAGAAGTAATTTCAATATTTTAATATTTAAATTCCTTCATCTTCTTATTATAAAAAACCTGACCACGGTATTTATTTTCTAGGTGCACGAATTTAAACTAATTCCCCTAGAATAATAAAATTCACAGTATCTTTTTGCTGTGATTTTTATAAGAGTCAGTAAACATCAACCAAAATTTGTGTCTTAGTAGGGTATAACAGACTGACTGAAGAGCCCACTGTTATACCTTGGGTGAAACACAATTATTTCTGGAGTTGAGGTCACTTGTACTTTTTAATTGAAATTTATTCATTCACTCCACTTAAAACAGAAGTAATTTCAATATTTTAATATTTAAATTCCTTCATCTTCTTATTATAAAAAACCTGACCATGGGTATTTATTTTCTAGGTGCACGAATTTAAACAAATTCCCCTAGAATAATAAAATTCACAGTATCTTTTTGCTGTGATTTTTATAAGAGTCGGTAAACATCGACCAAAATTTGTGTCTTAGTAGGTTATAACAGACTGACTGAAGAGCCCACTGTTATACCTTGGGCGAAACACAATTATTTCTTGAGTTGAGGTCACTTGTACTTTTTAATTGAAATTTATTCATTCACTCCACTTAAAACAGAAGTAATTTCAATATTTTAATATTTAAATTCCTTCATCTTCCTATTATAAAAAACCTGACCACGGTTATTTATTTTCTAGGTGCATGAATTTAAACTAATTCCCCTAGAATAATAAAATTCACAGTTTCTTTTTGCTGTGATTTTTATAAGAGTCGGTAAACATCGACCAAAATTTGTGTCTTAGTATGATATAACAGACTGACTGAAGAGCCCACTGTTATACCTTGGGCGAAACACAATTATTTCTGGAGTTGAGGTCACTTGTACTTTTTAATTGAAATTTATTACTTCACTCCACTTAAAACAGAAGTAATTTCAATATTTTTATATTTAAATTCCTTCATCTTCCTATTATAAAAAACCTGACCACGGGTATTTATTTTCTAGGTGCATGAATTTAAACTAATTCCCCTAGAATAATAAAATTCACAGTATCTTTTTGTTGTGATTTTTATAAGAGTCGGTAAACATCGACCAAAATTTGTGTCTTAGTAGGATATAACAGACTGACTGAAGAGCCCACTGTTATACCTTGGGCGAAACACAATTATTTCTGGAGTTGAGGTCACTTGTACTTTTTAATTGAAATTTATTCATTCACTCCACTTAAAACAGAAGTAATTTCAATATTTTAATATTTAAATTCCTTCATCTTCTCATTATAAAAAACCTGACCACGGGTATTTATTTTCTAGGTGCACGAATTTAAACAAATTCCCCTAGAATAATAAAATTCACAGTATCTTTTTGCTGTGTTTTTTATAAGAGTCGGTAAACATCGACCAAAATTTGTGTCTAAGTAGGGTATAACAGACTGACTGAAGAGCCCACTGTTATACCTTGGGCGAAACACAATTATTTCTTGAGTTGAGAACACTTGTACTTTTTAATTGAAATTTATTCATTCACTCCACTTAAAACAGAAGTAATTTCAATATTTTAATATTTAAATTCTTTCATCTTCCTATTATAAAAAACGTGACCACGGGTATTTATTTTCTGGGTGCATGAATTTAAACTAATTCCCCTAGAATAATAAAATTCACAGTATCTTTTTGCTGTGATTTATATAAGAGTCGGTAAACATCGACCAAAATTTGTGTCTTAGTAGGATATAACAGACTGACTGAAGAGCCCACTGTTATACCTTGGGCGAAACACAATTATTTCTGCAGTTGAGGTCACTTGTACTTTTTAATTGAAATTTATTCATTCACTCCACTTAAAACAGAAGTAATTTCAATATTTTAATATTTAAATTCCTTCATCTTCCTATTATAAAAAACCTGACCACGGTTATTTATTTTCTAGGTGCTTGAATTTAAACTAATTCCCCTAGAATAATAAAATTCACAGTATCTTTTTGTTGTGATTTTTATAAGAGTCGGTAAACATCGACCAAAATTTGTGTCTTAGTAGGATATAACAGACTGACTGAAGAGCCCACTGTTATACCTTGGGCGAAACACAATTATTTCTGGAGTTGAGGTCACTTGTACTTTTTAATTGAAATTTATTCATTCACTCCACTTAAAACAGAAGTAATTTCAATATTTTAATATTTAAATTCCTTCATCTTCTTATTATAAAAAACCTGACCACGGATATTTATTTTCTAGGTGCACGACTTTAAACAAATTCCCCTAGAATAATAAAATTCACAGTATCTTTTTGCTGTGATTTTTATAAGAGTCGGTAAACATCGACCAAAATTTGTATCTTAGTAGGGTATAACAGTCTTACTGAAGAGCCCACTGTTATACCTTGGGCGAAACACAATTATTTCTGGAGTTGAGGTCACTTGTACTTTTTAATTGAAATTTATTCATTCACTCCACTTAAAACAGAAGTAATTTCAATATTTTAATATTTAAATTCCTTCATCTTCTTATTATAAAAAACCTGACCACGGGTATTTATTTTCTAGGTGCACGAATTTAAACTAATTCCCCTAGAATAATAAAATTCACAGTATCTTTTTGCTGTGATTTTTATAAGAGTCGGTAAACATCGACCAAAATTTGTGTCTTAGTAAGGTATAACAGACTGACTGAAGAGCCCACTGTTATACTTTGGGCGAAACACAATTATTTCTGGAGTTGAGGTCACTTGTACTTTTTAATTGAAATTTATTCATTCACTCCACTTAAAACAGAAGTAATTTCAATATTTTAATATTTAAATTCCTTCATCTTCCTATTATAAAAAACCTGACCACGGGTATTTATTTTCTAGGTGCTTGAATTTAAACTAATTCCCCTAGAATAATAAAATTCACAGTATCTTTTTGTTGTGATTTTTATAAGAGTCGGTAAACATCGACCAAAATTTGTGTCTTAGTAGGATATAACAGACTGACTGAAGAGCCCACTGTTATACCTTGGGCGAAACACAATTATTTCTGGAGTTGAGGTCACTTGTACTTTTTAATTGAAATTTATTCATTCACTCCACTTAAAACAGAAGTAATTTCAATATTTTAATATTTAAATTCCTTCATCTTCTTATTATAAAAAACCTGACCACGGATATTTATTTTCTAGGTGCACGACTTTAAACAAATTCCCCTAGAATAATAAAATTCACAGTATCTTTTTGCTGTGATTTTTATAAGAGTCGGTAAACATCGACCAAAATTTGTGTCTTAGTAGGGTATAACAGTCTGACTGAAGAGCCCACTGTTATACCTTGGGCGAAACACAATTATTTCTGGAGTTGAGGTCACTTGTACTTTTTAATTGAAATTTATTCATTCACTCCACTTAAAACAGAAGTAATTTCAATATTTTAATATTTAAATTCCTTCATCTTCTTATTATAAAAAACCTGACCACGGGTATTTATTTTCTAGGTGCACGAATTTAAACTAATTCCCCTAGAATAATAAAATTCACAGTATCTTTTTGCTGTGATTTTTATAAGAGTCGGTAAACATCGACCAAAATTTGTGTCTTAGTAAGGTATAACAGACTGACTGAAGAGCCCACTGTTATACTTTGGGCGAAACACAATTATTTCTGGAGTTGAGGTCACTTGAACTTTTTAATTGAAATTTATTCATTCACTCCACTTAAAACAGAAGTAATTTCAATAATTTAATATTTAAATTCCTTCATCTTCCTATTATAAAAAACGTGACCATGGGTATTTATTTTCTAGGTGCACGAATTTAAACTAATTCCCCTAGAATAATAAAATTCACAGTATCTTTTTGCTGTGATTTTTATAAGAGTCGGTAAACATCTACCAAAATTTGTGTCTTAGGAGGATATAACAGACAGACTGAAGGGCCCACTGTTATACCTTGGGTGAAACACAATTATTTCTGGAGTTGAGGTCACTTGTACTTTTTAATTGAAATTTATTCATTCACTCCACTTAAAACAGAAGTAATTTCAATATTTTAATATTTAAATTCCTTCATCTTCTTATTATAAAAAACTTGACCACGGATATTTATTTTCTAGGTGCACGAATTTAAACAAATTCCCCTAGAATAATAAAATTCACAGTATCTTTTTGCTGTGATTTTTATAAGAGTCGGTAAACATCGACCAAAATTTGTGTCTTAGTAGGCTATAACAGACTGACTGAAGAGCCCACTGTTATACATTGGGCGAAACATAATTATTTCTGGAGTCGAGGTCACTTGTACTTTTTAATTGAAATTTATTCATTCACTCCACTTAAAACAGAAGTAATTTCAATATTTTAATATTTAAATTCCTTCATCTTCTTATTATAAAAAACCTGACCACGGGTATTTATTTTCTAGGTGCACGAATTTAAACTAATTCCCCTAGAATAATAAAATTCACAGTATCTTTTTGCTGTGATTTTTATAAGAGTCGGTAAACATCGACCAAAATTTGTGTCTTAGTAGGGTATAACAGACTGACTGAAGAGCCCACTGTTATACTTTGGGCGAAACACAATTATTTCTGGAGTTGAGGTCACTTGAACTTTTTAATTGAAATTTATTCATTCACTCCACTTAAAACAGAAGTAATTTCAATAATTTAATATTTAAATTCCTTCATCTTCCTATTATAAAAAACGTGACCATGGGTATTTATTTTCTAGGTGCACGAATTTAAACTAATTCCCCTAGAATAATAAAATTCACAGTATCTTTTTGCTGTGATTTTTATAAGAGTCGGTAAACATCGACCAAAATTTGTGTCTTAGTAGGGTATAACAGACTGACTGAAGAGCCCACTGTTATACCTTGGGCGAAACACAATTATTTCTGGAGTTTAGGTCACTTGTACTGTTTAATTGAAATTTATTCATTCACTCCACTTAAAACAGAAGTAATTTCAATATTTTAATATTTAAATTCCTTCATCTTCCTATTATAAAAAACCTGACCACGGGTATTTATTTTCTAGGTGCCCGAATTTAAACTAATTCCCCTAGAATAATAAAATTCACAGTTTCTTTTTGCTGTGGTTTTTATAAGAGTCGGTAAATATCGACCAAAATTTGTGGTATAACAGACTGACTGAAGAGCCCACTGTTATACCTTGGGCGAAACACAATTATTTCTGGAGTTGAGGTCACTTGTACTTTTTAATTGAAATTTATTCATTCACTCCACTTAAAACAGAAGTAATTTCAATATTTTAATATTTAAATTCCTTCATCTTCTTATTATAAAAAACCTGACCACGGGTATTTATTTTCTAGGTGCACGAATTTAAACTAATTCCCCTAGAATAATAAAATTCACAGTATCTTTTTGCTGTGATTTTTATAAGAGCCGGTAAACATCGACCAAAATTTGTGTCTTAGTAGGGTATAACAGACTGACTGAAGAGCCCACTATTATACCTTGGGCGAAACACAATTATTTCTGGAGTCGAGGTCACTTGTACTTTTTAATTGAAATTTATTCATTCACTCCACTTAAAACAGAAGTAATTTCAATATTTTAATATTTAAATTCCTTCATCTTCTTATTATAAAAAACCTGACCACGGGTATTTATTTTCTAGGTGCACGAATTTAAACTAATTCCCCTAGAATAATAAAATTCACTGTATCTTTTTGCTGTGATTTTTATAAGAGTCGGTAAACATCGACCAAAATTTGTGTCTTAGTAGGGTATAACAGACTGATTGAAGAGCCCACTGTTATACCTTGGGCGAAACACAATTATTTCTGTAGTTGAGGTCACTTGTACTTTTTAATTGAAATTTATTCATTCACTCCACTTAAAACAGAAGTAATTTCAATATTTTAATATTTAAATTCCTTCATCTTCTTATTATAAAAAACCTGCCCACGGATATTTATTTTCTAGGTGCACGACTTTAAACAAATTCCCCTAGAATAATAAAATTCACAGTATCTTTTTGCTGTGATTTTTATAAGAGTCGGTAAACATCGACCAAAATTTGTGTCTTAGTAGGGTATAACAGTCTGACTGAAGAGCCCACTGTTATACCTTGGGCGAAACACAATTATTTCTGGAGTTGAGGTCACTTGTACTTTTTAATTGAAATTTATTCATTCACTCCACTTAAAACAGAAGTAATTTCAATATTTTAATATTTAAATTCCTTCATCTTCTTATTATAAAAAACCTGACCACGGGTATTTATTTTCTAGGTGCACGAATTTAAACTAATTCCCCTAGAATAATAAAATTCACAGTATCTTTTTGCTGTGATTTTTATAAGAGTCGGTAAACATCGACCAAAATTTGTGTCTTAGTAAGGTATAACAGACTGACTGAAGAGCCCACTGTTATACTTTGGGCGAAACACAATTATTTCTGGAGTTGAGGTCACTTGTACTTTTTAATTGAAATTTATTCATTCACTCCACTTAAAACAGAAGTAATTTCAATATTTTAATATTTAAATTCCTTCATCTTCCTATTATAAAAAACCTGACCACGGGTATTTATTTTCTAGGTGCTTGAATTTAAACTTATTCCCCTAGAATAATAAAATTCACAGTATCTTTTTGTTGTGATTTTTATAAGAGTCGGTAAACATCGACCAAAATTTGTGTCTTAGTAGGATATAACAGACTGACTGAAGAGCCCACTGTTATACCTTGGGCGAAACACAATTATTTCTGGAGTTGAGGTCACTTGTACTTTTTAATTGAAATTTATTCATTCACTCCACTTAAAACAGAAGTAATTTCAATATTTTAATATTTAAATTCCTTCATCTTCTTATTATAAAAAACCTGACCACGGATATTTATTTTCTAGGCGCACGACTTTAAACAAATTCCCCTAGAATAATAAAATTCACAGTATCTTTTTGCTGTGATTTTTATAAGAGTCGGTAAACATCGACCAAAATTTGTGTCTTAGTAGGGTATAACAGTCTGACTGAAGAGCCCACTGTTATACCTTGGGCGAAACACAATTATTTCTGGAGTTGAGGTCACTTGTACTTTTTAATTGAAATTTAT
Source organism: Melangyna quadrimaculata (assembly GCA_949320155.1). Lineage (NCBI taxonomy): Eukaryota > Metazoa > Arthropoda > Insecta > Diptera > Syrphidae > Melangyna > Melangyna quadrimaculata. Next base: position 260,279,097 of record OX439483.1, on the reverse strand, counting down.
TCATTCACTCCACTTAAAAAAGAAGTAATTTCAATATTTTAATATTTAAATTCCTTCATCTTCTTATTATAAAAAACCTGACCACGGGTATTTATTTTCTAGGTGCACGAATTTAAACTAATTCCCCTAGAATAATAAAATTCACAGTATCTTTTTGCTGTGATTTTTATAAGAGTCGGTAAACATCGACCAAAATTTGTGTCTTAGTAAGGTATAACAGACTGACTGAAGAGCCCACTGTTATACTTTGGGCGAAACACAATTATTTCTGGAGTTGAGGTCACTTGAACTTTTTAATTGAAATTTATTCATTCACTCCACTTAAAACAGAAGTAATTTCAATAATTTAATATTTAAATTCCTTCATCTTCCTATTATAAAAAACGTGACCATAGGTATTTATTTTCTAGGTGCACGAATTTAAACTAATTCCCCTAGAATAATAAAATTCACAGTATCTTTTTGCTGTGATTTTTATAAGAGTCGGTAAACATCTACCAAAATTTGTGTCTTAGGAGGATATAACAGACAGACTGAAGGGCCCACTGTTATACCTTGGGTGAAACACAATTATTTCTGGAGTTGAGGTCACTTGTACTTTTTAATTGAAATTTATTCATTCACTCCACTTAAAACAGAAGTAATTTCAATATTTTAATATTTAAATTCCTTCATCTTCTTATTATAAAAAACTTGACCACGGATATTTATTTTCTATGTGCACGAATTTAAACAAATTCCCCTAGAATAATAAAATTCACAGTATCTTTTTGCTGTGATTTTTATAAGAGTCGGTAAACATCGACCAAAATTTGTGTCTTAGTAGGCTATAACAGACTGACTGAAGAGCCCACTGTTATACCTTGGGCGAAACATAATTATTTCTGGAGTCGAGGTCACTTGTACTTTTTAATTGAAATTTATTCATTCACTCCACTTAAAACAGAAGTAATTTCAATATTTTAATATTTAAATTCCTTCATCTTCTTATTAAAAAAAACCTGACCACGGGTATTTATTTTCTAGGTGCACGAATTTAAACTAATTCCCCTAGAATAATAAAATTCACAGTATCTTTTTGCTGTGATTTTTATAAGAGTCGGTAAACATCGACCAAAATTTGTGTCTTAGTAAGGTATAACAGACTGACTGAAGAGCCCACTGTTATACTTTGGGCGAAACACAATTATTTCTGGAGTTGAGGTCACTTGAACTTTTTAATTGAAATTTATTCATTCACTCCACTTAAAACAGAAGTAATTTCAATAATTTAATATTTAAATTCCTTCATCTTCCTATTATAAAAAACGTGACCATGGGTATTTATTTTCTAGGTGCACGAATTTAAACTAATTCCCCTAGAATAATAAAATTCACAGTATCTTTTTGCTGTGATTTTTATAAGAGTCGGTAAACATCGACCAAAATTTGTGTCTTAGTAGGGTATAACAGACTGACTGAAGAGCCCACTGTTATACCTTGGGCGAAACACAATTATTTCTGGAGTTTAGGTCACTTGTACTGTTTAATTGAAATTTATTCATTCACTCCACTTAAAACAGAAGTAATTTCAATATTTTAATATTTAAATTCCTTCATCTTCCTATTATAAAAAACCTGACCACGGGTATTTATTTTCTAGGTGCCCGAATTTAAACTAATTCCCCTAGAATAATAAAATTCACAGTATCTTTTTGCTGTGGTTTTTATAAGAGTCGGTAAATATCGACCAAAATTTGTGGTATAACAGACTGACTGAAGAGCCCACTGTTATACCTTGGGCGAAACACAATTATTTCTGGAGTTGAGGTCACTTGTACTTTTTAATTGAAATTTATTCATTCACTCCACTTAAAACAGAAGTAATTTCAATATTTTAATATTTAAATTCCTTCATCTTCTTATTATAAAAAACCTGACCACGGGTATTTATTTTCTAGGTGCACGAATTTAAACTAATTCCCCTAGAATAATAAAATTCACAGTATCTTTTTGCTGTGATTTTTATAAGAGCCGGTAAACATCGACCAAAATTTGTGTCTTAGTAGGGTATAACAGACTGACTGAAGAGCCCACTATTATACCTTGGGCGAAACACAATTATTTCTGGAGTCGAGGTCACTTGTACTTTTTAATTGAAATTTATTCATTCACTCCACTTAAAACAGAAGTAATTTCAATATTTTAATATTTAAATTCCTTCATCTTCTTATTATAAAAAACCTGACCACGGGTATTTATTTTCTAGGTGCACGAATTTAAACTAATTCCCCTAGAATAATAAAATTCACTGTATCTTTTTGCTGTGATTTTTATAAGAGTCGGTAAACATCGACCAAAATTTGTGTCTTAGTAGGGTATAACAGACTGATTGAAGAGCCCACTGTTATACCTTGGGCGAAACACAATTATTTCTGTAGTTGAGGTCACTTGTACTTTTTAATTGAAATTTATTCATTCACTCCACTTAAAACAGAAGTAATTTCAATATTTTAATATTTAAATTCCTTCATCTTCTTATTATAAAAAAACCTGACCACGGGTATTTATTTTCTAGGTGCACGAATTTAAACTAATTCCCCTAGAATAATAAAATTCACAGTATCTTTTTGCTGTGATTTTTATAAGAGTCGGTAAACATCGACCAAAATTTGTGTCTTAGTAGGCTATAACAGACTGACTGAAGAGCCCACTGTTATACCTTGGGCGAAACACAATTATTTCTGGAGTCGAGGTCACTTGTACTTTTTAATTGAAATTTATTCATTCACTCCACTTAAAACAGAAGTAATTTCAATATTTTAATATTTAAATTCCTTCATCTTCTTATTATAAAAAACCTGACCACGGGTATTTATTTTCTAGGTGCACGAATTTAAACTAATTCCCCTAGAATAATAAAATTCACAGTATCTTTTTGCTGTGATTTTTATAAGAGTCGGTAAACATCGACCAAAATTTGTGTCTTAGTAAGGTATAACAGACTGACTGAAGAGCCCACTGTTATACTTTGGGCGAAACACAATTATTTCTGGAGTTGAGGTCACTTGAACTTTTTAATTGAAATTTATTCATTCACTCCACTTAAAACAGAAGTAATTTCAATAATTTAATATTTAAATTCCTTCATCTTCCTATTATAAAAAACGTGACCACGGGTATTTATTTTCTAGGTGCACGAATTTAAACTAATTCCCCTAGAATAATAAAATTCACAGTATCTTTTTGCTGTGATTTTTATAAGAGTCGGTAAACATCGACCAAAATTTGTGTCTTAGTAGGGTATAACAGACTGACTGAAGAGCCCACTGTTATACCTTGGGCGAAACACAATTATTTCTGGAGTTTAGGTCACTTGTACTGTTTAATTGAAATTTATTTATTCACTCCACTTAAAACAGAAGTAATTTCAATATTTTAATATTTAAATTCCTTCATCTTCCTATTATAAAAAACCTGACCACGGGTATTTATTTTCTAGGTGCACGAATTTAAACTAATTCCCCTAGAATAATAAAATTCACAGTATCTTTTAGCTGTGATTTTTATAAGAGTCGGTAAATATCGACCAAAATTTGTGGTATAACAGACTGACTGAAGAGCCCACTGTTATACCTTGGGCGAAACACAATTATTTCTGGAGTTGAGGTCACTTGTACTTTTTAATTGAAATTTATTCATTCACTCCACTTAAAACAGAAGTAATTTCAATATTTTAATATTTAAATTCCTTCATCTTCTCATTATAAAAAACCTGACCACGGGTATTTATTTTCTAGGTGCACGAATTTAAACTAATTCCCCTAGAATAATAAAATTCACTGTATCTTTTTGCTGTGATTTTTATAAGAGTCGGTAAACATCGACCAAAATTTGTGTCTTAGTAGGGTATAACAGACTGACTGAAGAGCCCACTGTTATACCTTGGGCGAAACACAATTATTTCTGGAGTTGAGGTCACTTGTACTTTTTAATTGAAATTTATTCATTCACTCCACTTAAAACAGAAGTAATTCAATATTTTAATATTTAAATTCCTTCATCTTCTTATTATAAAAAACCTGACCACGTGTATTTATTTTCTAGGTGCACGAATTTAAACTAATTCCCCTAGAATAATAAAATTCACTGTATCTTTTTGCTTGGATTTTTATAAGAGTCGGTAAACATCGACCAAAATTTGTGTCTTAGTAGGGTATAACAGACTGACTGAAGAGCCCACTGTTATACCTTGGGCGAAACACAATTATTTCTGGAGTTGAGGTCACTTGTACTTTTTAATTGAAATTTATTCATTCACTCCACTTAAAACAGAAGTAATTTCAATATTTTAATATTTAAATTCCTTCATCTTCCTATTATAAAAAACCTGACCACGGGTATTTATTTTCTAGGTGCATGAATTTAAACTAATTCCCCTAGAATAATAAAATTCACAGTATCTTTTTGCTGTGATTTTTATAAGAGTCGGTAAACATCGGCCAAAATTTATGTCTTAGTAGGATATAACAGACTGACTGAAGAGCCCACTGTTATACCTTGGGCGAAACACAATTATTTCTGGAGTCGAGGTCACTTGTACTTTTTAATTGAAATTTATTCATTCACTCCACTTAAAACAGAAGTAATTTCAATATTTTAATATTTAAATTCCTTCATCTTCTTATTATAAAAAACCTGACCACGGGTATTTATTTTCTAGAATAATAAAATTCACAGTATCTTTTTGCTGTGATTTTTATAAGAGTCGGTAAACATCGACTAAAATTTATGTCTTAGTAGGTTATAACAGACTGACTGAAGAGCCCACTGTTATACCTTGTTATACCTTGAGGTCACTTGTACGTTTTAATTGAAATTTATTCATTCACTCCACTTAAAACAGAAGTAATTTCAATATTTTAATATTTAAATTCCTTCATCTTCTTATTATAAAAAACCTGACCACGGGTATTTATTTTCTAGGTGCACGAATTTAAACTAATTCCCCTAGAATAATAAAATTCACTGTATCTTTTTGCTGTGATTTTTATAAGAGTCGGTAAACATCGACCAAAATTTGTGTCTTAGTAGGGTATAACAGACTGACTGAAGAGCCCACTGTTATACCTTGTTATACCTTGAGGTCACTTGTACGTTTTAATTGAAATTTATTCATTCACTCCACTTAAAACAGAAGTAATTTCAATATTTTAATATTTAAATTCCTTCATCTTCTTATTATAAAAAACCTGACCACGGGTATTTATTTTCTAGGTGCCCGAATTTAAACTAATTCCCCTAGAATAATAAAATTCACAGTATCTTTTTGCTGTGGTTTTTATAAGAGTCGGTAAATATCGACCAAAATTTGTGGTATAACAGACTGACTGAAGAGCCCACTGTTATACCTTGGGCGAAACACAATTATTTCTGGAGTTGAGGTCACTTGTACTTTTTAATTGAAATTTATTCATTCACTCCACTTAAAACAGAAGTAATTTCAATATTTTAATATTTAAATTCCTTCATCTTCTTATTATAAAAAACCTGACCACGGGTATTTATTTTCTAGGTGCACGAATTTAAACTAATTCCCCTAGAATAATAAAATTCACAGTATCTTTTTGCTGTGATTTTTATAAGAGCCGGTAAACATCGACCAAAATTTGTGTCTTAGTAGGGTATAACAGACTGACTGAAGAGCCCACTATTATACCTTGGGCGAAACACAATTATTTCTGGAGTCGAGGTCACTTGTACTTTTTAATTGAAATTTATTCATTCACTCCACTTAAAACAGAAGTAATTTCAATATTTTAATATTTAAATTCCTTCATCTTCTTATTATAAAAAACCTGACCACGGGTATTTATTTTCTAGGTGCACGAATTTAAACTAATTCCCCTAGAATAATAAAATTCACTGTATCTTTTTGCTGTGATTTTTATAAGAGTCGGTAAACATCGACCAAAATTTGTGTCTTAGTAGGGTATAACAGACTGATTGAAGAGCCCACTGTTATACCTTGGGCGAAACACAATTATTTCTGTAGTTGAGGTCACTTGTACTTTTTAATTGAAATTTATTCATTCACTCCACTTAAAACAGAAGTAATTTCAATATTTTAATATTTAAATTCCTTCATCTTCTTATTATAAAAAAACCTGACCACGGGTATTTATTTTCTAGGTGCACGAATTTAAACTAATTCCCCTAGAATAATAAAATTCACAGTATCTTTTTGCTGTGATTTTTATAAGAGTCGGTAAACATCGACCAAAATTTGTGTCTTAGTAGGCTATAACAGACTGACTGAAGAGCCCACTGTTATACCTTGGGCGAAACACAATTATTTCTGGAGTCGAGGTCACTTGTACTTTTTAATTGAAATTTATTCATTCACTCCACTTAAAACAGAAGTAATTTCAATATTTTAATATTTAAATTCCTTCATCTTCTTATTATAAAAAACCTGACCACGGGTATTTATTTTCTAGGTGCACGAATTTAAACTAATTCCCCTAGAATAATAAAATTCACAGTATCTTTTTGCTGTGATTTTTATAAGAGTCGGTAAACATCGACCAAAATTTGTGTCTTAGTAAGGTATAACAGACTGACTGAAGAGCCCACTGTTATACTTTGGGCGAAACACAATTATTTCTGGAGTTGAGGTCACTTGAACTTTTTAATTGAAATTTATTCATTCACTCCACTTAAAACAGAAGTAATTTCAATAATTTAATATTTAAATTCCTTCATCTTCCTATTATAAAAAACGTGACCACGGGTATTTATTTTCTAGGTGCACGAATTTAAACTAATTCCCCTAGAATAATAAAATTCACAGTATCTTTTTGCTGTGATTTTTATAAGAGTCGGTAAACATCGACCAAAATTTGTGTCTTAGTAGGGTATAACAGACTGACTGAAGAGCCCACTGTTATACCTTGGGCGAAACACAATTATTTCTGGAGTTTAGGTCACTTGTACTGTTTAATTGAAATTTATTTATTCACTCCACTTAAAACAGAAGTAATTTCAATATTTTAATATTTAAATTCCTTCATCTTCCTATTATAAAAAACCTGACCACGGGTATTTATTTTCTAGGTGCACGAATTTAAACTAATTCCCCTAGAATAATAAAATTCACAGTATCTTTTAGCTGTGATTTTTATAAGAGTCGGTAAATATCGACCAAAATTTGTGGTATAACAGACTGACTGAAGAGCCCACTGTTATACCTTGGGCGAAACACAATTATTTCTGGAGTTGAGGTCACTTGTACTTTTTAATTGAAATTTATTCATTCACTCCACTTAAAACAGAAGTAATTTCAATATTTTAATATTTAAATTCCTTCATCTTCTCATTATAAAAAACCTGACCACGGGTATTTATTTTCTAGGTGCACGAATTTAAACTAATTCCCCTAGAATAATAAAATTCACTGTATCTTTTTGCTGTGATTTTTATAAGAGTCGGTAAACATCGACCAAAATTTGTGTCTTAGTAGGGTATAACAGACTGACTGAAGAGCCCACTGTTATACCTTGGGCGAAACACAATTATTTCTGGAGTTGAGGTCACTTGTACTTTTTAATTGAAATTTATTCATTCACTCCACTTAAAACAGAAGTAATTCAATATTTTAATATTTAAATTCCTTCATCTTCTTATTATAAAAAACCTGACCACGTGTATTTATTTTCTAGGTGCACGAATTTAAACTAATTCCCCTAGAATAATAAAATTCACTGTATCTTTTTGCTTGGATTTTTATAAGAGTCGGTAAACATCGACCAAAATTTGTGTCTTAGTAGGGTATAACAGACTGACTGAAGAGCCCACTGTTATACCTTGGGCGAAACACAATTATTTCTGGAGTTGAGGTCACTTGTACTTTTTAATTGAAATTTATTCATTCACTCCACTTAAAACAGAAGTAATTTCAATATTTTAATATTTAAATTCCTTCATCTTCCTATTATAAAAAACCTGACCACGGGTATTTATTTTCTAGGTGCATGAATTTAAACTAATTCCCCTAGAATAATAAAATTCACAGTATCTTTTTGCTGTGATTTTTATAAGAGTCGGTAAACATCGGCCAAAATTTATGTCTTAGTAGGATATAACAGACTGACTGAAGAGCCCACTGTTATACCTTGGGCGAAACACAATTATTTCTGGAGTCGAGGTCACTTGTACTTTTTAATTGAAATTTATTCATTCACTCCACTTAAAACAGAAGTAATTTCAATATTTTAATATTTAAATTCCTTCATCTTCTTATTATAAAAAACCTGACCACGGGTATTTATTTTCTAGAATAATAAAATTCACAGTATCTTTTTGCTGTGATTTTTATAAGAGTCGGTAAACATCGACTAAAATTTATGTCTTAGTAGGGTATAACAGACTGACTGAAGAGCCCACTGTTATACCTTGTTATACCTTGAGGTCACTTGTACGTTTTAATTGAAATTTATTCATTCACTCCACTTAAAACAGAAGTAATTTCAATATTTTAATATTTAAATTCCTTCATCTTCTTATTATAAAAAACCTGACCACGGGTATTTATTTTCTAGGTGCACGAATTTAAACTAATTCCCCTAGAATAATAAAATTCACTGTATCTTTTTGCTGTGATTTTTATAAGAGTCGGTAAACATCGACCAAAATTTGTGTCTTAGTAGGGTATAACAGACTGACTGAAGAGCCCACTGTTATACCTTGGGCGAAACACAATTATTTCTGGAGTTGAGGTCACTTGTACTTTTTAATTGAAATTTATTCATTCACTCCACTTAAAACAGAAGTAATTTCAATATTTTAATATTTAAATTCCTTCATCTTCTTATTATAAAAAACCTGACCACGTGTATTTATTTTCTAGGTGCACGAATTTAAACTAATTCCCCTAGAATAATAAAATTCACTGTATCTTTTTGCTTGGATTTTTATAAGAGTCGGTAAACATCGACGAAAATTTGTGTCTTAGTAGGGTATAACAGACTGACTGAAGAGCCCACTGTTATACCTTGGGCGAAACACAATTATTTCTGGAGTTGAGGTCACTTGTACTTTTTAATTGAAATTTATTCATTCACTCCACTTAAAACAGAAGTAATTTCAATATTTTAATATTTAAATTCCTTCATCTTCTTATTATAAGAAAACCTGACCACGGGTATTTATTTTCTAGGTGCACGAATTTAAACTAATTCCCCTAGAATAATAAAATTCACAGTATCTTTTTGCTGTGATTTTTATAAGAGTCGGTAAACATTGACCAAAATTTATGTCTTAGTAGGGTATAACAGTCTGACTGAAGAACCCACTGTTATACCTTGGGTGAAACACAATTATTTCTGGAGTTGAGGTCACTTGTACTTTTTAATTGAAATTTATTCATTCACTCCACTTAAAACAGAAGTAATTTCAATATTTAAATATTTAAATTCCTTCATCTTCCTATTATAAAAAACCTGACCACGGGTATTTATTTTCTAGGTGCATGAATTTAAACTAATTCCCCTAGAATAATAAAATTCACAGTATCTTTTTGCTGTGATTTTTATAAGAGTCGGTAAACATCGGCCAAAATTTGTGTCTTAGTAGGATATAACAGACAGACTGAAGAGCCCACTGTTATACCTTGGGTGAAACACAATTATTTCTGGAGTTGAGGTCACTTGTACTTTTTAATTGAAATTTATTCATTCACTCCACTTAAAACAGAAGTAATTTCAATATTTTAATATTTAAATTCCTTCATCTTCTTATTATAAAAAACTTGACCACGGATATTTATTTTCTAGGTGCACGAATTTAAACAAATTCCCCTAGAATAATAAAATTCACAGTATCTTTTTGCTGTGATTTTTATAAGAGTCGGTAAACATCGACCAAAATTTGTGTCTTAGTAGGCTATAACAGACTGACTGAAGAGCCCACTATTATACCTTGGGCGAAACACAATTATTTCTGGAGTCGAGGTCACTTGTACTTTTTAATTGAAATTTATTCATTCACTCCACTTAAAACAGAAGTAATTTCAATATTTTAATATTTAAATTCCTTCATCTTCTTATTATAAAAAACCTGACCACGGGTATTTATTTTCTAGGTGCACGAATTTAAACTAATTCCCCTAGAATAATAAAATTCACAGTATCTTTTTGCTGTGATTTTTATAAGAGTCGGTAAACATCGACCAAAATTTGTGTCTTAGTAAGGTATAACAGACTGACTGAAGAGCCCACTGTTATACCTTGGGCAAAACACAATTATTTCTGGATTTGAGGTCACTTGTACTTTTTAATTGAAATTTATTCATTCACTCCACTTAAAACAGAAGTAATTTCAATAATTTAATATTTTAATTCCTTCATCTTCCTATTATAAAAAACGTGACCACGGGTATTTATTTTCAAGGTGCACGAATTTAAACTAATTCCCCTAGAATAATTAAATTCACAGTATCTTTTTGCTGTGATTTTTATAAGAGTCGGTAAACATCGACCAAAATTTGTGTCTTAGTAGGGTATAACAGACTGACTGAAGAGCCCACTGTTATACCTTGGGCGAAACACAATTATTTCTGGAGTTTAGGTCACTTGTACTGTTTAATTGAAATTTATTCATTCACTCCACTTAAAACAGAAGTAATTTCAATATTTTAATATTTAAATTCCTTCATCTTCCTATTATAAAAAACCTAACCACGGGTATTTATTTTCTAGGTGCACGAATTTAAACTAATTCCCCTAGAATAATAAAATTCACAGTATCTTTTTGCTGTGATTTTTATAAGAGTCGGTAAATATCGACCAAAAATTTGTGGTATAACAGACTGACAGAAGAGCCCACTGTTATACCTTGGGCGAAACACAATTATTTCTGGAGTTGAGGTCACTTGTACTTTTTAATTGAAATTTATTCATTCACTCCACTTAAAACAGAAGTAATTTCAATATTTTAATATTTAAATTCCTTCATCTTCTTATTATAAAAAACCTGACCACGGGTATTTATTTTCTAGGTGCACGAATTTAAACTAATTCCCCTAGAATAATAAAATTCACAGTATCTTTTTGCTGTGATTTTTATAAGAGCCGGTAAACATCGACCAAAATTTGTGTCTTAGTAGGGTATAACAGACTGACTGAAGAGCCCACTGTTATACCTTGGGCGAAACACAATTATTTCTGGAGTCGAGGTCCCTTGTACTTTTTAATTGAAATTTATTCATTCACTCCACTTAAAACAGAAGTATTTCAATATTTTAATATTTAAATTCCTTCATCTTCTTATTATAAAAAAACCTGACCACGGGTATTTATTTTCTAGGTGCACGAATTTAAACTAATTCCCCTAGAATAATAAAATTCACTGTATCTTTTTGCTGTGATTTTTATAAGAGTCGGTAAACATCGACCAAAATTTGTGTCTTAGTAAAGTATAACAGACTGACTGAAGAGCCCACTGTTATACCTTGGGCGAAACACAATTATTTCTGGAGTTGAGGTCACTTGTACTTTTTAATTGAAATTTATTCATTCACTCCACTTAAAACAGAAGTAATTTCAATATTTTAATATTTAAATTCCTTCATCTTCTTATTATAAAAAACCTGACCACGGGTATTTATTTTCTAGGTGCACGAATTTAAACTAATTCCCCTAGAATAATAAAATTCACTGTATCTTTTTGCTTGGATTTTTATAAGAGTCGGTAAACATCGACCAAAATTTGTGTCTTAGTAGGGTATAACAGACTGACTGAAGAGCCCACTGTTATACCTTGGGCGAAACACAATTATTTCTGGAGTTGAGGTCACTTGTACTTTTTAATTGAAATTTATTCATTCACTCCACTTAAAACAGAAGTAATTTCAATATTTTAATATTTAAATTCCTTCATCTTCTTATTATAAAAAAACCTGACCACGGGTATTTATTTTCTAGGTGCACGAATTTAAACTAATTCCCCTAGAATAATAAAATTCACTGTATCTTTTTGCTGTGATTTTTATAAGAGTCGGTAAACATCGACCAAAATTTGTGGTATAACAGACTGACTGAAGAGCCCACTGTTATACCTTGGGCGAAACACAATTATTTCTGGAGTTGAGGTCACTTGTACTTTTTAATTAAAATTTATTCATTCACTCCACTTAAAACAGAAGTAATTTCAATATTTTAATATTTAAATTCCTTCATCTTCTTATTATAAAAAACATGACCACGGGTATTTATTTCCTAGGTGCACGAATTTAAACAAATTCCCCTAGAATAATAAAATTCACAGTATCTTTTTGCTGTGATTTTTATAAGAGTCGGTAAACATCGACCAAAATTTGTGTCTTAGTAGGATATAACAGACTGACTGAAGAGCCCACTGTTATACCTTGGGCGAAACACAATTATTTCTGGAGTTGAGGTCACTTGTACTTTTTAATTGAAATTTATTCATTCACTCCACTTAAAACAGAAGTAATTTCAATATTTTAATATTTAAATTCCTTCATCTTCCTATTATAAAAAACCTGACCACGGGTATTTATTTTCTAGGTGCACGAATTTAAACTAATTCCCCTAGAATAATAAAATTCACAGTATCTTTTTGTTGTGAATTTTATAAGAGTCGGTAACATCGACCAAAATTTGTGTCTTAGTAGGGTATAACAGACTGACTGAAGAGCCCACTGTTATACCTTGGGCGAAACACAATTATTTCTGGAGTTGAGGTCACTTGTACATTTTAATTGAAATTTATTCATTCACTCCACTTAAAACAGAAGTAATTTCAATATTTTAATATTTAAATTCCTTCATCTTCTTATTATAAAAAACCTGGCCACGGTATTTATTTTCTAGGTGCACGAATTTAAACTAATTCCCATAGAATAATAAAATTCACTGTATCTTTTTGCTGTGATTTTTAAAGAGTCGGTAAACATCGACCAAAATTTGTGTCTTAGTAGGCTATAACAGACTGACTGAAGAACCCACTGTTATACCTTGGGCGAAACACAATTATTTCCGGAGTTGAGGTCACTTGTACTTTTTAATTGAAATTTATTCTTTCACTCCACTTAAAACAGAAGTAATTTCAATATTTTAATATTTAAATTCCTTCATCTTCTTATTATAAAAAACCTGACTACGGGTATTTATTTTCTAGGTGCACGAATTTAAAATAATTCCCCTAGAATAATAAAATTCACTGTATCTTTTTGCTGTGATTTTTATAAGAGTCGGTAAACATCGACCAAAATTTGTGTCTTAGTAGGGTATAACAGACTGACTGAAGAGCCCACTGTTATACCTTGGGCGAAACACAATTATTTCTGGAGTTGAGGTCACTTGTACTTTTTAATTGAAATTTATTCATTCACTCCACTTTAAACAGAAGTAATTTCTATATTTTAATATTTAAATTCCTTCATCTTTTTATTATAAAAAACCTGACCACGGGTATTTATTTTCTAGGTGCTCGAATTTAAACTAATTCCCTTAGAATAATAAAATTCACAGTATCTTTTTGCTGTGATTTTTAAAAGAGTATAACAGACTGACTGAAGAGCCCACTATTAAACCTTGGGCGAAACACAATTATTTCTGGAGTTGAGGTCACTTGTACTTTTTAATTGAAATTTATTCATTCACTCCACTTAAAACAGAAGTAATTTCAATATTTTAATATTTAAATTCCTTTATCTTCCTATTATAAAAAACCTGACCACGGGTATTTATTTTCTAGGTGCACGAATTTAAACTAATTCCCCTAGAATAATAAAATTCACAGTATCTTTTTGCTGTGATTTTCATAAGAGTCGGTAAACATCGACCAAAATTTGTGTCTTAGTAGGGTATAACAGACTGACTGAAGAGCCCACTGTTATACCTTGGGTGAAACACAATTATTTCTGGAGTTGAGGTCACTTGTACTTTTCAATTGAAATTTATTCATTCACTCCACTTAAAACAGAAGTAATTTCAATATTTTAATATTTAAATTCCTTCATCTTCTTATTATAAAAAACCTGACCACGGGTATTTATTTTCTAGGTGCACGAATTTAATCTAATTCCCCTAGAATAAAAAAATTCACAGTATCTTTTTGCTGTGATTTTTATAAGAGTCGGTAAACATCGACCAAAATTTGTGTCTTAGTAGGGTATAACAGACTGACTGAAGAGCCCACTGTTATACCTTGGGCGAAACACAATTATTTCTGGATTTGAGGTCACTTGTACTTTTTAATTGAAATTTATTCATTCACTCCACTTAAAACAGAAGTAATTTCAATATTTTAATATTTAAATTCCTTCATCTTCTTATTATAAAAAACCTGACCACGGGTATTTATTTTCTAGGTGCACGAATTTAAACTAATTCTCCTAGAATAATAAAATTCACAGTATCTTTTTGTTGTGATTTTTATAAGAGTCCGTAAACATCGACCAAAATTTGTGTCTTAGGGTATAACAGACTGACTGAAGAGCCCACTGTTATACCTTGGGCGAAACACAATTATTTCTGGAGTTGAGGTCACTTGTACTTTTTAATTGAAATTTATTCATTCACTACACTTAAAACAGAAGTAATTTTAATATTTTAATTCCTTCATCTTCTTATTATAAAAAACCTGACCACGGGTATTTATTTTCTAGGTGCACGAATTTAAACTAATTCCCTTAGAATAATAAAATTCACAGTATCTTTTTGCTGTGATTTTTATAAGAGTCGGTAAACATCGACCAAAATTTGTGTCTTAGTAGGGTATAACAGACTGACTGAAGAGCCCACTGTTATACCTTGGGCGAAACACAATTATTTCTGGAGTTGAGGTCACTTGTACTTTTTAATTGAAATTTATTCATTCACTCCACTTAAAACAGAAGTAATTTCAATATTTTAATATTTAAATTCCTTCATCTTCTTATTATAAAAAACCTGACCACGGGTATTTATTTTCTAGGTGCACGAATTTAAACTAATTCCCTTAGAATAATAAAATTCACAGTATCTTTTTGCTGTGATTTTTATAAGAGTCGGTAAACATCGACCAAAATTTGTGTCTTAGTAGGGTATAACAGACTGACTGAAGAGCCCACTGTTATACCTTGGGCGAAACACAATTATTTCTGGAGTTGAGGTCACTTGTACTTTTTAATTGAAATTTATTCATTCACTCCACTTAAAACAGAAGTAATTTCAATATTTTAATATTTAAATTCCTTCATCTTCTTATTATAAAAAACCTGACCACGGGTATTTATTTTC
Organism: Melangyna quadrimaculata; assembly: GCA_949320155.1. Taxonomy (NCBI): domain Eukaryota; kingdom Metazoa; phylum Arthropoda; class Insecta; order Diptera; family Syrphidae; genus Melangyna; species Melangyna quadrimaculata. Next base: position 260,263,813 of record OX439483.1, on the reverse strand, counting down.
TAGGTGCACGAATTTAATCTTATTCCCCTAGAATAAAAAAATTCACAGTATCTTTTTGCTGTGATTTTTATAAGAGTCGGTAAACATCGACCAAAATTTGTGTCTTAGTAGGGTATAACAGACTGACTGAAGAGCCCACTGTTATACCTTGGGCGAAACACAATTATTTCTGGATTTGAGGTCACTTGTACTTTTCAATTGAAATTTATTCATTCACTCCACTTAAAACAGAAGTAATTTCAATATTTTAATATTTAAATTCCTTCATCTTCTTATTATAAAAAACATGACCACGGGTATTTATTTCCTAGGTGCACGAATTTAAACAAATTCCCCTAGAATAATAAAATTCACAGTATCTTTTTGCTGTGATTTTTATAAGAGTCGGTAAACATCGACCAAAATTTGTGTCTTAGTAGGATATAACAGACTGACTGAAGAGCCCACTGTTATACCTTGGGCGAAACACAATTATTTCTGGAGTTGAGGTCACTTGTACATTTTAATTGAAATTTATTCATTCACTCCACTTAAAACAGAAGTAATTTCAATATTTTAATATTTAAATTCCTTCATCTTCTTATTATAAAAAACCTGGCCACGGTATTTATTTTCTAGGTGCACGAATTTAAACTAATTCCCATAGAATAATAAAATTCACTGTATCTTTTTGCTGTGATTTTTAAAAGAGTCGGTAAACATCGACCAAAATTTATGTCTTAGTAGGCTATAACAGACTGACTGAAGAACCCACTGTTATACCTTGGGCGAAACACAATTATTTCCGGAGTTGAGGTCACTTGTACTTTTTAATTGAAATTTATTCTTTCACTCCACTTAAAACAGAAGTAATTTCAATATTTTAATATTTAAATTCCTTCATCTTCTTATTATAAAAAACCTGACTACGGGTATTTATTTTCTAGGTGCACGAATTTAAAATAATTCCCCTAGAATAATAAAATTCACTGTATCTTTTTGCTGTGATTTTTATAAGAGTCGGTAAACATCGACCAAAATTTGTGTCTTAGTAGGGTATAACAGACTGACTGAAGAGCCCACTGTTATACCTTGGGCGAAACACAATTATTTCTGGAGTTGAGGTCACTTGTACTTTTTAATTGAAATTTATTCATTCACTCCACTTAAAACAGAAGTAATTTCAATATTTTAATATTTAAATTCCTTCATCTTCCTATTATAAAAAACCTGACCACGGGTATTTATTTTCTAGGTGCACGAATTTAAACTAATTCCCCTAGAATAATAAAATTCACAGTATCTTTTTGCTGTGATTTTCATAAGAGTCGGTAAACATCGACCAAAATTTGTGTCTTAGTAGGGTATAACAGACTGACTGAAGAGCCCACTGTTATACCTTGGGCGAAACACAATTATTTCTGGAGTTGAGGTCACTTGTACTTTTCAATTGAAATTTATTCATTCACTCCACTTAAAACAGAAGTAATTTCAATATTTTAATATTTAAATTCCTTCATCTTCTTATTATAAAAAACCTGACCACGGGTATTTATTTTCTAGGTGCACGAATTTAATCTAATTCCCCTAGAATAAAAAAATTCACAGTATCTTTTTGCTGTGATTTTTATAAGAGTCGGTAAACATCGACCAAAATTTGTGTCTTAGTAGGGTATAACAGACTGACTGAAGAGCCCACTGTTATACCTTGGGCGAAACACAATTATTTCTGGATTTGAGGTCACTTGTACTTTTTAATTGAAATTTATTCATTCACTCCACTTAAAACAGAAGTAATTTCAATATTTTAATATTTAAATTCCTTCATCTTCTTATTATAAAAAACCTGACCACGGGTATTTATTTTCTAGGTGCACGAATTTAAACTAATTCTCCTAGAATAATAAAATTCACAGTATCTTTTTGTTGTGATTTTTATAAGAGTCCGTAAACATCGACCAAAATTTGTGTCTTAGGGTATAACAGACTGACTGAAGAGCCCACTGTTATACCTTGGGCGAAACACAATTATTTCTGGAGTTGAGGTCACTTGTCCTTTTTAATTGAAATTTATTCATTCACTCCACTTAAAACAGAAGTAATTTTAATATTTTAATTCCTTCATCTTCTTATTATAAAAAACCTGACCACGGGTATTTATTTTCTAGGTGCACGAATTTAAACTAATTCCCTTAGAATAATAAAATTCACAGTATCTTTTTGCTGTGATTTTTATAAGAGTCGGTAAACATCGACCAAAATTTGTGTCTTAGTAGGGTATAACAGACTGACTGAAGAGCCCACTGTTATACCTTGGGCGAAACACAATTATTTCTGGAGTTGAGGTCACTTGTACTTTTTAATTGAAATTTATTCATTCACTCCACTCAAAACAGAAGTAATTTCAATATTTTAATATTTAAATTCCTTCATCTTCTTATTATAAAAAACCTGACCACGGGTATTTATTTTCTAGGTGCACGAATTTAAACTTATTCCCCTAGAATAATAAAATTCACTGTATCTTTTTGCTGTGATATTTATAAGAGTCGGTAAACATCGACCAAAATTTGTGTCTAAGTAGGGTATAACAGACTGACTGAAGAACCCACTGTTATACCTTGGGCGAAACACAATTATTTCCGGAGTTGAGGTCACTTGTACTTTTTAATTGAAATTTATTCTTTCACTCCACTTAAAACAGAAGTAATTTCAATATTTTAATATTTAAATTCCTTCATCTTCTTATTATAAAAAACCTGACTACGGGTATCTATTTTCTAGGTGCACGAATTTAAAATAATTCCCCTAGAATAATAAAATTCACTGTATCTTTTTGCTGTGATTTTTATAAGAGTCGGTAAACATCGACCAAAATTTGTGTCTTAGTAGGGTATAACAGACTGACTGAAGAGCCCACTGTTATACCTTGGGCGAAACACAATTATTTCTGGAGTTGAGGTCACTTGTACTTTTTAATTGAAATTTATTCATTCACTCCACTTTAAACAGAAGTAATTTCAATATTTTAATATTTAAATTCCTTCATCTTTTTATTATAAAAAACCTGACCACGGGTATTTATTTTCTAGGTGCACGAATTTAAACTAATTCCCTTAGAATAATAAAATTCACAGTATCTTTTTGCTGTGATTTTTATAAGAGTATAACAGACTGACTGAAGAGCCCACTATTAAACCTTGGGCGAAACACAATTATTTCTGGAGTTGAGGTCACTTGTACTTTTTAATTGAAATTTATTCATTCAATCCACTTAAAACAGAAGTAATTTCAATATTTTAATATTTAAATTCCTTCATCTTCCTATTATAAAAAACCTGACCACGGGTATTTATTTTCTAGGTGTACGAATTTAAACTAATTCCCCTAGAATAATAAAATTCACAGTATCTTTTTGCTGTGATTTTCATAAGAGTCGGTAAACATCGACCAAAATTTGTGTCTTAGTAGGGTATAACAGACTGACTGAAGAGCCCACTGTTATACCTTGGGCGAAACACAATTATTTCTGGAGTTGAGGTCACTTGTACTTTTCAATTGAAATTTATTCATTCACTCCACTTAAAACAGAAGTAATTTCAATATTTTAATATTTAAATTCCTTCATCTTCTTATTATAAAAAACCTGACCACGGGTATTTATTTTCTAGGTGCACGAATTTAATCTAATTCCCCTAGAATAAAAAAATTCACAGTATCTTTTTGCTGTGATTTTTATAAGAGTCGGTAAACATCGACCAAAATTTGTGTCTTAGTAGGGTATAACAGACTGACTGAAGAGCCCACTGTTATACCTTGGGCGAAACACAATTATTTCTGGATTTGAGGTCACTTGTACTTTTTAATTGAAATTTATTCATTCACTCCACTTAAAACAGAAGTAATTTCAATATTTTAATATTTAAATTCCTTCATCTTCTTATTATAAAAAACCTGACCACGGGTATTTATTTTCTAGGTGCACGAATTTAAACTAATTCCCTTAGAATAATAAAATTCACAGTATCTTTTTGCTGTGATTTTTATAAGAGTCGGTAAACATCGACCAAAATTTGTGTCTTAGTAGGGTATAACAGACTGACTGAAGAGCCCACTGTTATACCTTGGGCGAAACACAATTATTTCTGGAGTTGAGGTCACTTGTACTTTTTAATTGAAATTTATTCATTCACTCCACTTAAAACAGAAGTAATTTCAATATTTTAATATTTAAATTTCTTCATCTTCTTATTATAAAAAACCTGACCACGGGTATTTATTTTCTAGGTGCACGAATTTAAACTAATTCCCCTAGAATAATAAAATTCATTGTATCTTTTTGCTGTGATTTTTATAAGAGTCGGTAAACATCGACCAAAATTTGTGTCTTAATAGGGTATAACAGACTGACTGAAGAGCCCACTGTTATACCTTTGGCGAAACACAATTATTTCTGGAGTTGAGGTCACTTGTACTTTTTAATTGAAATTTATTCATTCACTCCACTTAAAACAGAAGTAATTTCAATATTTTAATATTTAAATTCCTTCATCTTCCTATTATAAAAAACCTGACCACGGGTATTTATTTTCTAGGTGCACGAATTTAAACTAATTCTCCTAGAATAATAAAATTCACAGTATCTTTTTGTTGTGATTTTTATAAGAGTCCGTAAACATCGACCAAAATTTGTGTCTTAGGGTATAACAGACTGACTGAAGAGCCCACTGTTATACCTTGGGCGAAACACAATTATTTCTGGAGTTGAGGTCACTTGTACTTTTTAATTGAAATTTATTCATTCACTCCACTTAAAACAGAAGTAATTTTAATATTTTAATTCCTTCATCTTCTTATTATAAAAAACCTGACCACGGGTATTTATTTTCTAGGTGCACGAATTTAAACTAATTCCCTTAGAATAATAAAATTCACAGTATCTTTTTGCTGTGATTTTTATAAGAGTCGGTAAACATCGACCAAAATTTGTGTCTTAGTAGGGTATAACAGACTGACTGAAGAGCCCACTGTTATACCTTGGGCGAAACACAATTATTTCTGGAGTTGAGGTCACTTGTACTTTTTAATTGAAATTTATTCATTCACTCCACTTAAAACAGAAGTAATTTCAATATTTTAATATTTAAATTCCTTCATCTTCTTATTATAAAAAACCTGACCACGGGTATTTATTTTCTAGGTGCACGAATTTAAACTAATTCCCCTAGAATAATAAAATTCACTGTATCTTTTTGCTGTGATATTTATAAGAGTCGGTAAACATCGACCAAAATTTGTGTCTAAGTAGGGTATAACAGACTGACTGAAGAACCCACTGTTATACCTTGGGCGAAACACAATTATTTCCGGAGTTGAGGTCACTTGTACTTTTTAATTGAAATTTATTCTTTCACTCCACTTAAAACAGAAGTAATTTCAATATTTTAATATTTAAATTCCTTCATCTTCTTATTATAAAAAACCTGACTACGGGTATTTATTTTCTAGGTGCACGAATTTAAAATAATTCCCCTAGAATAATAAAATTCACTGTATCTTTTTGCTGTGATTTTTATAAGAGTCGGCAAACATCGACCAAAATTTGTGTCTTAGTAGGGTATAACAGACTGACTGAAGAGCCCACTGTTATACCTTGGGCGAAACACAATTATTTCTGGAGTTGAGGTCACTTGTACTTTTTAATTGAAATTTATTCATTCACTCCACTTTAAACAGAAGTAATTTCAATATTTTAATATTTAAATTCCTTCATCTTTTTATTATAAAAAACCTGACCACGGGTATTTATTTTCTAGGTGCACGAATTTAAACTAATTCCCTTAGAATAATAAAATTCACAGTATCTTTTTGCTGTGATTTTTATAAGAGTATAACAGACTGACTGAAGAGCCCACTATTAAACCTTGGGCGAAACACAATTATTTCTGGAGTTGAGGTCACTTGTACTTTTTAATTGAAATTTATTCATTCACTCCACTTAAAACAGAAGTAATTTCAATATTTTAATATTTAAATTCCTTCATCTTCCTATTATAAAAAACCTGACCACGGGTATTTATTTTCTAGGTGTACGAATTTAAACTAATTCCCCTAGAATAATAAAATTCACAGTATCTTTTTGCTGTGATTTTTATAAGAGTCGGTAAACATCGACCAAAATTTGTGTCTTAGTAGGGTATAACAGACTGACTGAAGAGCCCACTGTTATACCTTGGGCGAAACACAATTATTTCTGGAGTTGAGGTCACTTGTACTTTTTAATTGAAATTTATTCATTCACTCCACTTAAAACAGAAGTAATTTCAATATTTTAATATTTAAATTCCTTCATCTTCTTATTATAAAAAACCTGACCACGGGTATTTATTTTCTAGGTGCACGAATTTAAACTAATTCCCCTAGAATAATAAAATTCATTGTATCTTTTTGCTGTGATTTTTATAAGAGTCGGTAAACATCGACCAAAATTTGTGTCTTAATAGGGTATAACAGACTGACTGAAGAGCCCACTGTTATACCTTTGGCGAAACACAATTATTTCTGGAGTTGAGGTCACTTGTACTTTTTAATTGAAATTTATTCATTCACTCCACTTAAAACAGAAGTAATTTCAATATTTTAATATTTAAATTCCTTCATCTTCCTATTATAAAAAACCTGACCACGGGTATTTATTTTCTAGGTGCACGAATTTAAACTAATTCTCCTAGAATAATAAAATTCACAGTATCTTTTTGTTGTGATTTTTATAAGAGTCCGTAAACATCGACCAAAATTTGTGTCTTAGGGTATAACAGACTGACTGAAGAGCCCACTGTTATACCTTGGGCGAAACACAATTATTTCTGGAGTTGAGGTCACTTGTACTTTTTAATTGAAATTTATTCATTCACTCCACTTAAAACAGAAGTAATTTCAATATTTTAATATTTAAATTCCTTCATCTTCTTATTATAAAAAACCTGACTACGGGTATTTATTTTCTAGGTGCACGAATTTAAAATAATTCCCCTAGAATAATAAAATTCACTGTATCTTTTTGCTGTGATTTTTATAAGAGTCGGCAAACATCGACCAAAATTTGTGTCTTAGTAGGGTATAACAGACTGACTGAAGAGCCCACTGTTATACCTTGGGCGAAACACAATTATTTCTGGAGTTGAGGTCACTTGTACTTTTTAATTGAAATTTATTCATTCACTCCACTTTAAACAGAAGTAATTTCAATATTTTAATATTTAAATTCCTTCATCTTTTTCTTATAAAAAACCTGACCACGGGTATTTATTTTCTAGGTGCACGAATTTAAACTAATTCCCTTAGAATAATAAAATTCACAGTATCTTTTTGCTGTGATTTTTATAAGAGTATAACAGACTGACTGAAGAGCCCACTATTAAACCTTGGGCGAAACACAATTATTTCTGGAGTTGAGGTCACTTGTACTTTTTAATTGAAATTTATTCATTCACTCCACTTAAAACAGAAGTAATTTCAATATTTTAATATTTAAATTCCTTCATCTTCCTATTATAAAAAACCTGACCACGGGTATTTATTTTCTAGGTGTACGAATTTAAACTAATTCCCCTAGAATAATAAAATTCACAGTATCTTTTTGCTGTGATTTTCATAAGAGTCGGTAAACATCGACCAAAATTTGTGTCTTAGTAGGGTATAACAGACTGACTGAAGAGCCCACTGTTATACCTTGGGCGAAACACAATTATTTCTGGAGTTAAGGTCACTTGTACTTTTCAATTGAAATTTATTCATTCACTCCACTTAAAACAGAAGTAATTTCAATATTTTAATATTTAAATTCCTTCATCTTCTTATTATAAAAAACCTGACCACGGGTATTTATTTTCTAGGTGCACGAATTTAATCTAATTCCCCTAGAATAAAAAAATTCACAGTATCTTTTTGCTGTGATTTTTATAAGAGTCGGTAAACATCGACCAAAATTTGTGTCTTAGTAGGGTATAACAGACTGACTGAAGAGCCCACTGTTATACCTTGGGCGAAACACAATTATTTCTGGATTTGAGGTCACTTGTACTTTTTAATTGAAATTTATTCATTCACTCCACTTAAAACAGAAGTAATTTCAATATTTTAATATTTAAATTCCTTCATCTTCTTATTATAAAAAACCTGACCACGGTTATTTATTTTCTAGGTGCACGAATTTAAACTAATTCCCTTAGAATAATAAAATTCACAGTATCTTTTTGCTGTGATTTTTATAAGAGTCGGTAAACATCGACCAAAATTTGTGTCTTAGTAGGGTATAACAGACTGACTGAAGAGCCCACTGTTATACCTTGGGCGAAACACAATTATTTCTGGAGTTGAGGTCACTTGTACTTTTTAATTGAAATTTATTCATTCACTCCACTTAAAACAGAAGTAATTTCAATATTTTAATATTTAAATTCCTTCATCTTCTTATTATAAAAAACCTGACCACGGGTATTTATTTTCTAGGTGCACGAATTTAAACTAATTCTCCTAGAATAATAAAATTCACAGTATCTTTTTGCTGTGATTTTTATAAGAGTCCGTAAACATCGACCAAAATTTGTGTCTTAGGGTATAACAGACTGACTGAAGAGCCCACTGTTATACCTTGGGCGAAACACAATTATTTCTGGAGTTGAGGTCACTTGTACTTTTTAATTGAAATTTATTCATTCACTCCACTTAAAACAGAAGTAATTTTAATATTTTAATTCCTTCATCTTCTTATTATAAAAAAACCTGACCACGGGTATTTATTTTCTAGGTGCACGAATTTAAACTAATTCCCTTAGAATAATAAAATTCACAGTATCTTTTTGCTGTGATTTTTATAAGAGTCGGTAAACATCGACCAAAATTTGTGTCTTAGTAGGGTATAACAGACTGACTGAAGAGCCCACTGTTATACCTTGGGCGAAACACAATTATTTCTGGAGTTGAGGTCACTTGTACTTTTTAATTGAAATTTATTCATTCACTCCACTTAAAACAGAAGTAATTTCAATATTTTAATATTTAAATTCCTTCATCTTCTTATTATAAAAAACCTGACCACGGGTATTTATTTTCTAGGTGCACGAATTTAAACTAATTCCCCTAGAATAATAAAATTCACTGTATCTTTTTGCTGTGATATTTATAAGAGTCGGTAAACATCGACCAAAATTTGTGTCTAAGTAGGGTATAACAGACTGACTGAAGAGCCCACTGTTATACCTTGGGCGAAACACAATTATTTCTGGAGTTGAGGTCACTTGTACTTTTTAATTGAAATTTATTCATTCACTCCACTTAAAACAGAAGTAATTTTTATATTTTAATATTTAAATTCCTTCATCTTCCTATTATAAAAAACCTGACCACGGGTATTTATTTTCTAGGTGCACGAATTTAAACTAATTCCCCTAGAATAATAAAATTCACAGTATCTTTTTGTTGTGATTTTTATAAGAGTCGGTAAACATCGACCAAAATTTGTGTCTTAGGGTATAACAGACTGACTGAAGAGCCCACCTTTATACCTTGGGCGAAACGCAATTATTTCTGGAGTTGAGGTCACTTGTACGTTTTAATTGAAATTTATTCATTCACTCCACTTAAAACAGAAGTAATTTCAATATTTTAATATTTAAATTCCTTCATCTTCTTATTATAAAAAACCTGACTATGGGTATTTATTTTCTAGGTGCACGAATTTAAAATAATTCCCCTAGGATAATAAAATTCACTGTATCTTTTTGCTGTGATTTTTATAAGAGTCGGTAAACATCGACCAAAATTTGTGTCTTAGTAGGGTATAACAGACTGACTGAAGAGCCCACTGTTATACCTTGGGCGAAACACAATTATTTCTGGAGTTGAGGTCACTTGTACTTTTTAATTGAAATTTATTCATTCACTCCACTTTAAACAGAAGTAATTTCAATATTTTAATATTTAAATTCCTTCATCTTCTTATTATAAAAAAACCTGACCACGGGTATTTATTTTCTAGGTGCACGAATTTAAACTAATTCCCCTAAAATAATAAAATTCACAGTATCTTTTTGCTGTGATTTTTATAAGAGTCGGTAAACATCGACCAAAATTTGTGGTATAACAGACTGACTGAAGAGCCCACTGTTATACCTTGGGCGAAACACAATTATTTCTGGAGTTCAGGTCACTTGTACTTTTTAATTAAAATTTATTCATTCACTCCACTTAAAACAGAAGTAATTTCAATATTTTAATATTTAAATTCCTTCATCTTCTTATTATAAAAAACCTGACCACGGGTATTTATTTTCTAGGTGCACGAATTTAAACAAATTCCCCTAGAATAATAAAATTCACAGTATCTTTTTGCTGTGATTTTTATAAGAGTCGGTAAACATCGACCAAAATTTGTGTCTTAGTAGGGTATAACAGACTGACTGAAGAGCCCACTGTTATACCTTGGGCGAAACACAATTAGTTCTGGATTTGAGGTCACTTGTACTTTTTAATTGAAATTTATTCATTCACTCCACTTAAAACAGAAGTAATTTCAATATTTTAATATTTAAATTCCTTTATCTTCCTATTATAAAAAACCTGACCACGGGTATTTATTTTCTAGGTGCACGAATTTAAACTAATTCCCCTAGAATAATAAAATTCACAGTATCTTTTTGTTGTGATTTTTATAAGAGTCGGTAAACATCGACCAAAATTTGTGTCTTAGTAGGGTATAACAGACTGACTGAAGAGCCCACTGTTATACCTTGGGCGAAACACAATTATTTCTGGAGTTGAGGTCACTTGTACTTTTTAATTGAAATTTATTCATTCACTCCACTTAAAACAGAAGTAATTTCAATATTTTAATATTTAAATTCCTTCATCTTCTTATTATAAAAAACCTGACCACGGTATTTATTTTCTAGGTGCACGAATTTAAACTAATTCCCCTAGAATAATAAAATTCACAGTATCTTTTTGTTGTGATTTTTATAAGAGTCGGTAAACATCGACCAAAATTTGTGTCTTAGTAGGGTATAACAGACTGACTGAAGAGCCCACTGTTATACCTTGGGCGAAACACAATTATTTCTGGAGTTGAGGTCACTTGTACTTTTTAATTGAAATTTATTCATTCACTCCACTTAAAACAGAAGTAATTTCAATATTTTAATATTTAAATTCCTTCATCTTCTTATTATAAAAAAACCTGACCACGGGTATTTATTTTCTAGGTGCACGAATTTAAACTAATTCCCCTAAAATAATAAAATTCACAGTATCTTTTTGCTGTGATTTTTATAAGAGTCGGTAAACATCGACCAAAATTTGTGGTATAACAGACTGACTGAAGAGCCCACTGTTATACCTTGGGCGAAACACAATTATTTCTGGAGTTCAGGTCACTTGTACTTTTTAATTGAAATTTATTCATTCACTCCACTTAAAACAGAAGTAATTTCAATATTTTAATATTTAAATTCCTTCATCTTCTTATTATAAAAAACCTGACCACGGGTATTTATTTTCTAGGTGCACGAATTTAAACAAATTCCCCTAGAATAATAAAATTCACAGTATCTTTTTGCTGTGATTTTTATAAGAGTCGGTAAACATCGACCAAAATTTGTGTCTTAGTAGGGTATAACAGACTGACTGAAGAGCCCACTGTTATACCTTGGGCGAAACACAATTAGTTCTGGAGTTGAGGTCACTTGTACTTTTTAATTGAAATTTATTCATTCACTCCACTTAAAACAGAAGTAATTTCAATATTTTAATATTAAAATTCCTTTATCTTCCTATTATAAAAAACCTGACCACGGGTATTTATTTTCTAGGTGCACGAATTTAAACTAATTCCCCTAGAATAATAAAATTCACAGTATCTTTTTGTTGTGATTTTTATAAGAGTCGGTAAACATCGACCAAAATTTGTGTCTTAGTAGGGTATAACAGACTGACTGAAGAGCCCACTGTTATACCTTGGGCGAAACACAATTATTTCTGGAGTTGAGGTCACTTGTACTTTTTAATTGAAATTTATTCATTCACTCCACTTAAAACAGAAGTAATTTTAATATTTTAATTCCTTCATCTTCTTATTATAAAAAAACCTGACCACGGGTATTTATTTTCTAGGTGCACGAATTTAAACTAATTCCCTTAGAATAATAAAATTCACAGTATCTTTTTGCTGTGATTTTTATAAGAGTCGGTAAACATCGACCAAAATTTGTGTCTTAGTAGGGTATAACAGACTGACTGAAGAGCCCACTGTTATACCTTGGGCGAAACACAATTATTTCTGGAGTTGAGGTCACTTGTACTTTTTAATTGAAATTTATTCATTCACTCCACTTAAAACAGAAGTAATTTCAATATTTTAATATTTAAATTCCTTCATCTTCTTATTATAAAAAACCTGACCACGGGTATTTATTTTCTAGGTGCACGAATTTAAACTAATTCCCCTAGAATAATAAAATTCACTGTATCTTTTTGCTGTGATATTTATAAGAGTCGGTAAACATCGACCAAAATTTGTGTCTAAGTAGGGTATAACAGACTGACTGAAGAGCCCACTGTTATACCTTGGGCGAAACACAATTATTTCTGGAGTTGAGGTCACTTGTACTTTTTAATTGAAATTTATTCATTCACTCCACTTAAAACAGAAGTAATTTTTATATTTTAATATTTAAATTCCTTCATCTTCCTATTATAAAAAACCTGACCACGGGTATTTATTTTCTAGGTGCACGAATTTAAACTAATTCCCCTAGAATAATAAAATTCACAGTATCTTTTTGCTGTGATTTTTATAAGAGTCGGTAAACATCGACCAAAATTTGTGTCTTAGTAGGGTATAACAGACTGACTGAAGAGCCCACTGTTATACCTTGGGCGAAACACAATTATTTCTGGAGTTGAGGTCACTTGTACTTTTTAATTGAAATTTATTCATTCACTCCACTTAAAACAGAAGTAATTTCAATACTTTAATATTTAAATTCCTTCATCTTCTTATTATAAAAAACCTGACCACGAGTATTTATTTTCTAGGTGCACGAATTTAATCTAATTCCCCTAGAATAAAAAAATTCACAGTATCTTTTTGCTGTGATTTTTATAAGAGTCGGTAAACATCGACCAAAATTTGTGTCTTAGTAGGGTATAACAGACTGACTGAAGAGCCCACTGTTATACCTTGGGCAAAACACAATTATTTCTGGATTTGAGGTCACTTGTACTTTTTAATTGAAATTTATTCATTCACTCCACTTAAAACAGAAGTAATTTCAATATTTTAATATTTAAATTCCTTCATCTTCTTATTATAAAAAACCTGACCACGGGTATTTATTTTCTAGGTGCACGAATTTAAACTAATTCCCTTAGAATAATAAAATTCACAGTATCTTTTTGCTGTGATTTTTATAAGAGTCGGTAAACATCGACCAAAATTTGTGTCTTAGTAGGGTATAACAGACTGACTGAAGAGCCCACTGTTATACCTTGGGCGAAACACAATTATTTCTGGAGTTGAGGCACTTGTACTTTTTAATTGAAATTTATTCATTCACTCCACTTAAAACAGAAGTAATTTCAATATTTTAATATTTAAATTCCTTCATCTTCTTATTATAAAAAACCTGACCACGGGTATTTATTTTCTAGGTTCACGAATTTAAACTAATTCCCCTAGAATAATAAAATTCATTGTATCTTTTTGCTGTGATTTTTATAAGAGTCGGTAAACATCGACCAAAATTTGTGTCTTAGTAGGGTATAACAGACTGACTGAAGAGCCCACTGTTATACCTTGGGCGAAACACAATTATTTCTGGAGTTGAGGTCACTTGTACTTTTTAATTGAAATTTATTCATTCACTCCACTTAAAACAGAAGTAATTTCAATATTTTAATATTTAAATTCCTTCATCTTCCTATTATAAAAAACCTGACCACGGGTATTTATTTTCTAGGTGCACGAATTTAAACTAATTCCCCTAGAATAATAAAATTCACAGTATCTTTTTGTTGTGATTTTTATAAGAGTCCGTAAACATCGACCAAAATTTGTGTCTTAGGGTATAACAGACTGACTGAAGAGCCCACTATTATACCTTGGGCGAAACACAATTATCTCTGGAGTTGAGGTCTCTTGTACTTTTTAATTGATATTTATTCATTCACTCCACTTTAAATAGAAATAATTTCAATATTTTAATATTTAAATTCCTTCATCTTCTTATTATAAAAAACCTGACCACGGGTATTTATTTTCTAGGTGCACGAATTTAAACTAATTCCCTTAGAATAATAAAATTCACAGTATCTTTTTGCTGTGATTTTTATCAGAGTCGGTAAACATCGACCAAAATTTGTGTCTTAGTAGGGTATAACAGACTGACTGAAGAGCCCACTGTTATACCTTGGGCGAAACACAATTATTTCTGGAGTTGAGGTCACTTGTACTTTTTAATTGAAATTTATTCATTCACTCACTTAAAACAGAAGTAATTTCAATATTTTAATATTTAAATTCCTTCATCTTCTTATTATAAAAAACCTGACCACGGGTATTTATTTTCTAGGTGCGCAAATTTAAACTAATTCCCCTAGAATAATAAAATTCACTGTATCTTTTTGCTGTGATATTTATAAGAGTCGGTAAACATCGACCAAAATTTGTGTCTTAGTAGGGTATAACAGACTGACTGAAGAGCCCACTGTTATACCTTGGGCGAAACACAATTATTTCTGGAGTTGAGGTCACTTGTACTTTTTAATTGAAATTTATTCATTCACTCCACTTAAAACAGAAGTAATTTCAATATTTTAATATTTAAATTCCTTCATCTTCCTATTATAAAAAACCTGACCACGGGTATTTATTTTCTAGGTGCACGAATTTAAACTAATTCCCCTAGAATAATAAAATTCACAGTATCTTTTTCTTGTGATTTTTATAAGAGTCGGTAAACATCGACCAAAATTTGTGTCTTAGGGTATAACAGACTGATTGAAGAGCCCACTGTTATACCTTGGGCGAAACGCAATTATTTCTGGAGTTGAGGTCACTTGTACGTTTTAATTGAAATTTATTCATTCACTCCACTTAAAACAGAAGTAATTTCAATATTTTAATATTTAAATTCCTTCATCTTCTTATTATAAAAAACCTGACTATGGGTATTTATTTTCTAGGTGCACGAATTTAAAATAATTCCCCTAGAATAATAAAATTCACTGTATCTTTTTGCTGTGATTTTTATAAGAGTCGGTAAACATCGACCAAAATTTGTGTCTTAGTAGGGTATAACAGACTGACTGAAGAGCCCACTGTTATACCTTGGGCGAAACACAATTATTTCTGGAGTTGAGGTCACTTGTACTTTTTAATTGAAATTTATTCATTCACTCCACTTTAAACAGAAGTAATTTCAATATTTTAATATTTAAATTCCTTCATCTTCTTATTATAAAAAAACCTGACCACGGGTATTTATTTTCTAGGTGCACGAATTTAAACTAATTCCCCTAGAATAATAAAATTCACAGTATCTTTTTGCTGTGATTTTTATAAGAGTCGGTAAACATCGACCAAAATTTGTGGTATAACAGACTGACTGAAGAGCCCACTGATATACCTTGGGCGAAACACAATTATTTCTGGAGTTGAGGTCACTTGTACTTTTTAATTAAAATTTATTCATTCACTCCACTTAAAACAGAAGTAATTTCAATATTTTAATATTTAAATTCCTTCATCTTCTTATTATAAAAAACCTGACCACGGGTATTTATTTTCTAGGTGCACGAATTTAAACAAATTCCCCTAGAATAATAAAATTCACAGTATCTTTTTGCTGTGATTTTTATAAGAGTCGGTAAACATCGACCAAAATTTGTGTCTTAGTAGGGTATAACAGACTGACTGAAGAGCCCACTGTTATACCTTGGGCGAAACACAATTATTTCTGGAGTTGAGGTCACTTGTACTTTTTAATTGAAATTTATTCATTCACTCCACTTAAAACAGAAGTAATTTCAATATTTTAATATTTAAATTCCTTCATCTTCCTATTATAAAAAACCTGACCACGGGTATTTATTTTCTAGGTGCACGAATTTAAACTAATTCCCCTAGAATAATAAAATTCACAGTATCTTTTTGTTGCGATTTTTATAAGAGTCGGTAAACATCGACCAAAATTTGTGTCTTAGTAGGGTATTACAGACTGACTGAAGAGCCCACTGTTATACCTTGGGCGAAACACAATTATTTCTGGAGTTGAGGTCACTTGTACTTTTTAATTGAAATTTATTCATTCACTCCACTTGAAACAGAAGTAATTTCAATATTTTAATATTTAAATTCCTTCATCTTCTTATTATAAAAAACCTGACCACGGGTATTTATTTTCTAGGTGCACGAATTTAAACAAATTCCCCTAGAATAATAAAATTCACTGTATCTTTTTGCTTGGATTTTTATAAGAGTCGGTAAACATCGACCAAAATTTGTGTCTTAGTAGGGTATAACAGACTGACTGAAGAGCCCACTGTTATACCTTGGGCGAAACACAATTATTTCTGGAGTTGAGGTCACTTGTACTTTTTAATTGAAATTTATTCATTCACTCCACTTAAAACAGAAGTAATTTCAATATTTTAATATTTAAATTCCTTCATCTTCTTATTATAAGAAAACCTGACCACGGGTATTTATTTTCTAGGTGCACGAATTTAAACTAATTGCCCTAGAATAATAAAATTCACAGTATCTTTTTGTTGCGATTTTTATAAGAGTCGGTAAACATCGACCAAAATTTGTGTCTTAGTAGGGTATAACAGACTGACTGAAGAGCCCACTGTTATACCTTGGGCGAAACACAATTATTTCTGGAGTTGAGGTCACTTGTACTTTTTAATTGAAATTTATTCATTCACTCCACTTAAAACAGAAGTAATTTCAATATTTTAATATTTAAATTCCTTCATCTTCTTATTATAAAAAACCTGACCACGGGTATTTATTTTCTAGAATAATAAAATTCACAGTATCTTTTTGCTGTGATTTTTATAAGAGT
The DNA here is from genome assembly GCA_949320155.1 of Melangyna quadrimaculata. NCBI lineage: Eukaryota > Metazoa > Arthropoda > Insecta > Diptera > Syrphidae > Melangyna > Melangyna quadrimaculata. Next base: position 260,246,708 of record OX439483.1, on the reverse strand, counting down.
CGGTAAACATCGACCAAAATTTATGTCTTAGTAGGGTATAACAGACTGACTGAAGAGCTCACTGTTATACCTTGTTATACCTTGAGGTCACTTGTACGTTTAAATTGAAATTTATTCATTCACTCCACTTAAAACAGAAGTAATTTCAATATTTTAATATTTAAATTCCTTCATCTTCTTATTATAAAAAACCTGACCACGGGTATTTATTTTCTAGGTGCACGAATTTAAACTAATTCCCCTAGAATAATAAAATTCACAGTATCTTTTTGCTGTGATTTTTATAAGAGTCGGTAAACATCGGCCAAAATTTGTGTCTTAGTAGGATATAACAGACAGACTGAAGAGCCCACTGTTATACGTTGTGTGAAACACAATTATATCTGGAGTTGAGGTCACTTGTACTTTTTAATTGAAATTTATTCATTCACTCCACTTAAAACAGAAGTAATTTCAATATTTTAATATTTAAATTCCTTCATCTTCCTATTATAAAAAACCTGACCACGGGTATTTATTTTCTAGGTGCATGAATTTAAACTAATTCCCCTAGAATAATTAAATTCACAGTATCTTTTTGCTGTGATTTTTATAAGAGTCGGTAAACATCGGCCAAAATTTGTGTCTTAGTTATACTGTTATACCTTGGGTGAAACACAATTATTTCTGGAGTTGAGGTCACTTGTACTTTTTAATTGAAATTCATTCATTCACTCCACTTAAAACAGAAGTAATTTCAATATTGTAATATTTAAATTCCTTCATCTTCTTATTATAAAAAACTTGACCACGGATATTTATTTTCTAGGTGCACGAATTTAAACAAATTCCCCTAGAATAATAAAATTCACAGTATCTTTTTGCTGTGATTTAAGAGTCGGTAAACATCGACCAAAATTTGTGTCTTAGTAGGCTATAACAGACTGACTGAAGAGCCCACTGTTATACCTTGGGCGAAACACAATTATTTCTGGAGTCGAGGTCACTTGTACTTTTTAATTGAAATTTATTCATTCACTCCACTTAAAACAGAAGTAATTTCAATATTTTAATATTTAAATTCCTTCATCTTCTTATTATAAAAAACCTGACCACGGGTATTTATTTTCTAGAATAATAAAATTCACAGTATCTTTTTGCTGTGATTTTTATAAGAGTCGGTAAACATCGACCAAAATTTATGTCTTAGTAGGGTATACCAGACTGACTGAAGAGCCCACTGTTATACCTTGTTATACCTTGAGGTCACTTGTACGTTTTAATTGAAATTTATTCATTCACTCCACTTAAAACAGAAGTAATTTCAATATTTTAATATTTAAATTCCTTCATCTTCTTATTATAAAAAACCTGACCACGGGTATTTATTTTCTAGGTGCACGAATTTAAACTAATTCCCCTAGAATAATAAAATTCACTGTATCTTTTTGCTGTGATTTTTATAAGAGTCCGTAAACATCGACCAAAATTTGTGTCTTAGTAGGGTATAACAGACTGACTGAAGAGCCCACTGTTATACCTTGGGCGAAACACAATTATTTCTGGAGTTGAGGTCAGTTGTACTTTTTAATTGAAATTTATTCATTCACTCCACTTAAAACAGAAGTTATTTCAATATTTTAATATTTAAATTCCTTCATCTTTTTATTATAAAAAACCTGACCACGTGTATTTATTTTCTAGGTGCACGAATTTAAACTAATTCCCCTAGAATAATAAAATTCACAGGTTCTTTTTGCTGTGATTTTTATAAGAGTCTGTAAACATCGACCAAAATTTGTGTCTTAGTCGGGTATAACAGACTGACTGAAGAGCCCACTGTTATTCCTTGGGCGAAACACAATTATTTCTGGAGTTGAGGTCACTTGTACTTTTTAATTGAATTTTATTCATTCACTCCACTTAAAACAGAAGTAATTTCAATATTTCAATATTTAAATTCCTTCATCTTCTTATTATAAAAAATCTGACCACGGGTATTTATTTTCTAGGTGCACGAATTTAATCTAGTTCCCCTAGAATAATAAAATTCACATTATCTTTTTGCTGTGATTTTTATAAGAGTCGGTAAACATCGACCAAAATTTGTGTCTTAGTAGGGTATAACAGACTGACTGAAGAGCCCACTGTTATACCTTGGGCGAAACACAATTATTTCTGGAGTTGAGGTCACTTGTACTTTTTAATTGAAATTTATTCATTCACTCCACTTAAAACAGAAGTAATTTCAATATTTTAATATTTAAATTCCTTCATCTTCTTATTATAAGAAAACCTGACCACGGGTATTTATTTTCTAGGTGCACGAATTTAAACTAATTCCCCTAGAATAATAAAATTCACAGTATCTTTTTGCTGTGATTTTTATAAGAGTCGGTAAACATTGACCAAAATTTATGTCTTAGTAGGATATAACAGTCTGACTGAAGAACCCACTGTTATACCTTGGGTGAAACACAATTATTTCTGGAGTTGAGGTCACTTGTACTTTTTAATTGAAATTTATTCATTCACTCCACTTAAAACAGAAGTAATTTCAATATTTTAATATTTAAATTCCTTCATCTTCCTATTATAAAAAACCTGACCACGGGTATTTATTTTCTAGGTGCATGAATTTAAACTAATTCCCCTAGAATAATAAAATTCACAGTATCTTTTTGCTTGGATTTTTATAAGAGTCGGTAAACATCGGCCAAAATTTGTGTCTTAGTAGGATATAACAGACAGACTGAAGAGCCCACTGTTATACCTTGGGTGAAACACAATTATTTCTGGAGTTGAGGTCACTTGTACTTTTTAATTGAAATTTATTCATTCACTCCACTTAAAACAGAAGTAATTTCAATATTTTAATATTTAAATTCCTTCATCTTCTTATTATAAAAAACTTGACCACGGATATTTATTTTTTAGGTGCACGAATTTAAACAAATTCCCCTAGAATAATAAAATTCACAGTATCTTTTTGCTGTGATTTTTATAAGAGTCGGTAAACATCGACCAAAATTTGTGTCTTAGTAGGCTATAACAGACTGACTGAAGAGCCCACTATTATACCTTGGGCGAAACACAATTATTTCTGGAGTTGAGGTCACTTGTACTTTTTAATTGAAATTTATTCATTCACTCCACTTAAAACAGAAGTAATTTCAATATTTTAATATTTAAATTCCTTCATCTTCTTATTATAAAAAACCTGACCACGGGTATTTATTTTCTAGGTGCACGAATTTAAACTAATTCCCCTAGAATAATAAAATTCACAGTATCTTTTTGCTGTGATTTTTATAAGAGTCGGTAAACATCGACCAAAATTTGTGTCTTAGTAAGGTATAACAGACTGACTGAAGAGCCCACTGTTATACTTTGGGCGAAACACAATTATTTCTGGAGTTGAGGTCACTTGAACTTTTTAATTGAAATTTATTCATTCACTCCACTTAAAACAGAAGTAATTTCAATAATTTAATATTTTAATTCCTTCATCTTCTTATTATAAAAAACCTGACCACGGGTATTTATTTTCTAGGTGCACGAATTTAAACTAATTCCCCTAGAATAATAAAATTCATTATTTTCTAGGTGCACGAATTTAAACTAATTCCCCTAGAATAATAAAATTCACAGTATCTTTTTGCTGTGATTTTTATAAGAGTCGGTAAACATTGACCAAAATTTATGTCTTAGTAGGGTATAACAGTCTGACTGAAGAACCCACTGTTATACCTTGGGTGAAACACAATTATTTCTGGAGTTGAGGTCACTTGTACTTTTTAATTGAAATTTATTCATTCACTCCACTTAAAACAGAAGTAATTTCAATATTTTAATATTTAAATTCCTTCATCTTCCTATTATAAAAAACCTGACCACGGGTATTTATTTTCTAGGTGCATGAATTTAAACTAATTCCCCTAGAATAATAAAATTCACAGTATCTTTTTGCTTGGATTCTTATAAGAGTCGGTAAACATCGGCCAAAATTTGTGTCTTAGTAGGATATAACAGACAGACTGAAGAGCCCACTGTTATACCTTGGGTGAAACACAATTATTTCTGGAGTTGAGGTCACTTGTACTTTTTAATTGAAATTTATTCATTCACTCCACTTAAAACAGAAGTAATTTCAATATTTTAATATTTAAATTCCTTCATCTTCTTATTATAAAAAACTTGACCACGGATATTTATTTTTTAGGTGCACGAATTTAAACAAATTCCCCTAGAATAATAAAATTCACAGTATCTTTTTGCTGTGATTTTTATAAGAGTCGGTAAACATCGACCAAAATTTGTGTCTTAGTAGGCTATAACAGACTGACTGAAGAGCCCACTATTATACCTTGGGCGAAACACAATTATTTCTGGAGTTGAGGTCACTTGTACTTTTTAATTGAAATTTATTCATTCACTCCACTTAAAACAGAAGTAATTTCAATATTTTAATATTTAAATTCCTTCATCTTCTTATTATAAAAAACCTGACCACGGGTATTTATTTTCTAGGTGCACGAATTTAAACTAATTCCCCTAGAATAATAAAATTCACAGTATCTTTTTGCTGTGATTTTTATAAGAGTCGGTAAACATCGACCAAAATTTGTGTCTTAGTAAGGTATAACAGACTGACTGAAGAGCCCACTGTTATACTTTGGGCGAAACACAATTATTTCTGGAGTTGAGGTCACTTGAACTTTTTAATTGAAATTTATTCATTCACTCCACTTAAAACAGAAGTAATTTCAATAATTTAATATTTTAATTCCTTCATCTTCCTATTATAAAAAACGTGACCACGGGTATTTATTTTCAAGGTGCACGAATTTAAACTAATTCCCCTAGAATAATTAAATTCACAGTATCTTTTTGCTGTGATTTTTATAAGAGTCGGTAAACATCGACCAAAATTTGTGTCTTAGTAGGGTATAACAGTCTGACTGAAGAGCCCACTGTTATACCTTGGGCGAAACACAATTATTTCTGGAGTTTAGGTCACTTGTACTGTTTAATTGAAATTTATTCATTCACTCCACTTAAAACAGAAGTAATTTCAATATTTTAATATTTAAATTCCTTCATCTTCCTATTATAAAAAACCTAACCACGGGTATTTATTTTCTAGGTGCACGAATTTAAACTAATTCCCCTAGAATAATAAAATTCACAGTATCTTTTTGCTGTGATTTTTATAAGAGTCGGTAAATATCGACCAAAAATTTGTGGTATAACAGACTGACAGAAGAGCCCACTGTTATACCTTGGGCGAAACACAATTATTTCTGGAGTTGAGGTCACTTGTACTTTTTAATTGAAATTTATTCATTCACTCCACTTAAAACAGAAGTAATTTCAATATTTTAATATTTAAATTCCTTCATCTTCTTATTATAAAAAACCTGACCACGGGTATTTATTTTCTAGGTGCACGAATTTAAACTAATTCCCCTAGAATAATAAAATTCACAGTATCTTTTTGCTGTGATTTTTATAAGAGCCGGTAAACATCGACCAAAATTTGTGTCTTAGTAGGGTATAACAGACTGACTGAAGAGCCCACTGTTATACCTTGGGCGAAACACAATTATTTCTGGAGTCGAGGTCACTTGTACTTTTTAATTGAAATTTATTCATTCACTCCACTTAAAACAGAAGTAATTTTAATATTTTAATATTTAAATTCCTTCATCTTCTTATTATAAAAAACCTGACCACGGGTATTTATTTTCTAGGTGCACGAATTTAAACTAATTCCCCTAGAATAATAAAATTCACTGTATCTTTTTGCTTGGATTTTTATAAGAGTCGGTAAACATCGACCAAAATTTGTGTCTTAGTAGGGTATAACAGACTGACTGAAGAGCCCACTGTTATACCTTGGGCGAAACACAATTATTTCTGGAGTTGAGGTCACTTGTACTTTTTAATTGAAATTTATTCATTCACTCCACTTAAAACAGAAGTAATTTCAATATTTTAATATTTAAATTCCTTCATCTTCTTATTATAAAAAAACCTGACCACGGGTATTTATTTTCTAGGTGCACGAATTTAAACTAATTCCCCTAGAATAATAAAATTCACTGTATCTTTTTGCTGTGATTTTTATAAGAGTCGGTAAACATCGACCAAAATTTGTGGTATAACAGACTGACTGAAGAGCCCACTGTTATACCTTGGGCGAAACACAATTATTTCTGGAGTTGAGGTCACTTGTACTTTTTAATTAAAATTTATTCATTCACTCCACTTAAAACAGAAGTAATTTCAATATTTTAATATTTAAATTCCTTCATCTTCTTATTATAAAAAACATGACCACGGGTATTTATTTCCTAGGTGCACGAATTTAAACAAATTCCCCTAGAATAATAAAATTCACAGTATCTTTTTGCTGTGATTTTTATAAGAGTCGGTAAACATCGACCAAAATTTGTGTCTTAGTAGGGTATAACAGACTGACTGAAGAGCCCACTGTTATACCTTGGGCGAAACACAATTATTTCTGGAGTTGAGGTACTTTTTAATTGAAATTTATTCATTCACTCCACTTAAAACAGAAGTAATTTCAATATTTTAATATTTAAATTCCTTCATCTTCCTATTATAAAAAACCTGACCACGGGTATTTATTTTCTAGGTGCACGAATTTAAACTAATTCCCCTAGAATAATAAAATTCACAGTATCTTTTTGTTGTGATTTTTATAAGAGTCGGTAAACATCGACCAAAATTTGTGTCTTAGTAGGGTATAACAGACTGACTGAAGAGCCCACTGTTATACCTTGGGCGAAACACAATTATTTCTGGAGTTGAGGTCACTTGTACATTTTAATTGAAATTTATTCATTCACTCCACTTAAAACAGAAGTAATTTCAATATTTTAATATTTAAATTCCTTCATCTTCTTATTATAAAAAACCTGGCCACGGTATTTATTTTCTAGGTGCACGAATTTAAACTAATTCCCTTAGAATAATAAAATTCACTGTATCTTTTTGCTGTGATTTTTAAAAGAGTCGGTAAACATCGACCAAAATTTGTGTCTTAGTAGGGTATAACAGACTGACTGAAGAACCCACTGTTATACCTTGGGCGAAACACAATTATTTCCGGAGTTGAGGTCACTTGTACTTTTTAATTGAAATTTATTCTTTCACTCCACTTAAAACAGAAGTAATTTCAATATTTTAATATTTAAATTCCTTCATCTTCTTATTATAAAAAACCTGACTACGGGTATTTATTTTCTAGGTGCACGAATTTAAAATAATTCCCCTAGAATAATAAAATTCACTGTATCTTTTTGCTGTGATTTTTATAAGAGTCGGTAAACATCGACCAAAATTTGTGTCTTAGTAGGGTATAACAGACTGACTGAAGAGCCCACTGTTATACCTTGGGCGAAACACAATTATTTCTGGAGTTGAGGTCACTTGTACTTTTTAATTGAAATTTATTCATTCACTCCACTTTAAACAGAAGTAATTTCAATATTTTAATATTTAAATTCCTTCATCTTTTTATTATAAAAAACCTGACCGCGGGTATTTATTTTCTAGGTGCACGAATTTAAACTAATTCCCTTAGAATAATAAAATTCACAGTATCTTTTTGCTGTGATTTTTAAAAGAGTATAACAGACTGACTGAAGAGCCCACTATTAAACCTTGGGCGAAACACAATTATTTCTGGAGTTGAGGTCACTTGTACTTTTTAAATGAAATTTATTCATTCACTCCACTTAAAACAGAAGTAATTTCAATATTTTAATATTTAAATTCCTTCATCTTCCTATTATAAAAAACCTGACCACGGGTATTTATTTTCTAGGTGCACGAATTTAAACTAATTCCCCTAGAATAATAAAATTCACAGTATCTTTTTGCTGTGATTTTCATAAGAGTCGGTAAACATCGACCAAAATTTGTGTCTTAGTAGGGTATAACAGACTGACTGAAGAGCCCACTGTTATACCTTGGGCGAAACACAATTATTTCTGGAGTTGAGGTCACTTGTACTTTTCAATTGAAATTTATTCATTCACTCCACTTAAAACAGAAGTAATTTCAATATTTTAATATTTAAATTCCTTCATCTTCTTATTATAAAAAACCTGACCACGGGTATTTATTTTCTAGGTGCACGAATTTAATCTAATTCCCCTAGAATAAAAAAATTCACAGTATCTTTTTGCTGTGATTTTTATAAGAGTCGGTAAACATCGACCAAAATTTGTGTCTTAGTAGGGTATAACAGACTGACTGAAGAGCCCACTGTTATACCTTGGGCGAAACACAATTATTTCTGGATTTGAGGTCACTTGTACTTTTTAATTGAAATTTATTCATTCACTCCACTTAAAACAGAAGTAATTTCAATATTTTAATATTTAAATTCCTTCATCTTCTTATTATAAAAAACCTGACCACGGGTATTTATTTTCTAGGTGCACGAATTTAAACTAATTCTCCTAGAATAATAAAATTCACAGTATCTTTTTGTTGTGATTTTTATAAGAGTCCGTAAACATCGACCAAAATTTGTGTCTTAGGGTATAACAGACTGACTGAAGAGCCCACTGTTATACCTTGGGCGAAACACAATTATTTCTGGAGTTGAGGTCACTTGTACTTTTTAATTGAAATTTATTCATTCACTCCACTTAAAACAGAAGTAATTTTAATATTTTAATTCCTTCATCTTCTTATTATAAAAAACGTGACCACGGGTATTTATTTTCTAGGTGCACGAATTTAAACTAATTCCCTTAGAATAATAAAATTCACAGTATCTTTTTGCTGTGATTTTTATAAGAGTCGGTAAACATCGACCAAAATTTGTGTCTTAGTAGGGTATAACAGACTGACTGAAGAGCCCACTGTTATACCTTGGGCGAAACACAATTATTTCTGGAGTTGAGGTCACTTGTACTTTTTAATTGAAATTTATTCATTCACTCCACTTAAAACAGAAGTAATTTCAATATTTTAATATTTAAATTCCTTCATCTTCTTATTATAAAAAACCTGACCACGGGTATTTATTTTCTAGGTGCACGAATTTAAACTAATTCCCCTAGAATAATAAAATTCACTGTATCTTTTCGCTGTGATATTTATAAGAGTCGGTAAACATCGACCAAAATTTGTGTCTAAGTAGGGTATAACAGACTGACTGAAGAACCCACTGTTATACATTGGGCGAAACACAATTATTTCCGGAGTTGAGGTCACTTGTACTTTTTAATTGAAATTTATTCTTTCACTCCACTTAAAACAGAAGTAATTTCAATATTTTAATATTTAAATTCCTTCATCTTCTTATTATAAAAAACCTGACTACGGGTATTTATTTTCTAGGTGCACGAATTTAAAATAATTCCCCTAGAATAATAAAATTCACTGTATCTTTTTGCTGTGATTTTTATAAGAGTCGGTAAACATCGACCAAAATTTGTGTCTTAGTAGGGTATAACAGACTGACTGAAGAGCCCACTGTTATACCTTGGGCGAAACTCAATTATTTCTGGAGTTGAGGTCACTTGTACTTTTTAATTGAAATTTATTCATTCACTCCACTTTAAACAGAAGTAATTTCAATATTTTAATATTTAAATTCCTTCATCTTTTTATTATAAAAAACCTGACCACGGGTATTTATTTTCTAGGTGCACGAATTTAAACTAATTCCCTTAGAATAATAAAATTCACAGTATCTTTTTGCTGTGATTTTTATAAGAGTATAACAGACTGACTGAAGAGCCCACTATTAAACCTTGGGCGAAACACAATTATTTCTGGAGTTGAGGTCACTTGTACTTTTTAATTGAAATTTATTCATTCACTCCACTTAAAACAGAAGTAATTTCAATATTTTAATATTTAAATTCCTTCATCTTCCTATTATAAAAAACCTGACCACGGGTATTTATTTTCTAGGTGTACGAATTTAAACTAATTCCCCTAGAATAATAAAATTCACAGTATCTTTTTGCTGTGATTTTCATAAGAGTCGGTAAACATCGACCAAAATTTGTGTCTTAGTAGGGTATAACAGACTGACTGAAGAGCCCACTGTTATACCTTGGGCGAAACACAATTATTTCTGGAGTTGAGGTCACTTGTACTTTTCAATTGAAATTTATTCATTCACTCCACTTAAAACAGAAGTAATTTCAATATTTTAATATTTAAATTCCTTCATCTTCTTATTATAAAAAACCTGACCACGGGTATTTATTTTCTAGGTGCACGAATTTAATCTTATTCCCCTTGAATAAAAAAATTCACAGTATCTTTTTGCTGTGATTTTTATAAGAGTCGGTAAACATTGACCAAAATTTGTGTCTTAGTAGGGTATAACAGACTGACTGAAGAGCCCACTGTTATACCTTGGGCGAAACACAATTATTTCTGGATTTGAGGTCACTTGTACTTTTTAATTGAAATTTATTCATTCACTCCACTTAAAACAGAAGTAATTTCAATATTTTAATATTTAAATTCCTTCATCTTCTTATTATAAAAAACCTGACCACGGGTATTTATTTTCTAGGTGCACGAATTTAAACTAATTCCCTTAGAATAATAAAATTCACATTATCTTTTTGCTGTTATTTTTATAAGAGTCGGTAAACATCGACCAAAATTTGTGTCTTAGTAGGGTATAACAGACTGACTGAAGAGCCCACTGTTATACCTTGGGCGAAACACAATTATTTCTGGAGTTGAGGTCACTTGTACTTTTTAATTGAAATTTATTCATTCACTCCACTTAAAACAGAAGTAATTTCAATATTTTAATATTTAAATTCCTTCATCTTCTTATTATAAAAAACCTGACCACGGGTATTTATTTTCTAGGTGCACGAATTTAAACTAATTCCCCTAGAATAATAAAATTCATTGTATCTTTTTGCTGTGATTTTTATAAGAGTCGGTAAACATCGACCAAAATTTGTGTCTTAATAGGGTATAACAGACTGACTGAAGAGCCCACTGTTATACCTTTGGCGAAACACAATTATTTCTGGAGTTGAGGTCACTTGTACTTTTTAATTGAAATTTATTCATTCACTCCACTTAAAACAGAAGTAATTTCAATATTTTAATATTTAAATTCCTTCATCTTCCTATAATAAAAAACCTGACCACGGGTATTTATTTTCTAGGTGCACGAATTTAAACTAATTCTCCTAGAATAATAAAATTCACAGTATCTTTTTGTTGTGATTTTTATAAGAGTCCGTAAACATCGACCAAAATTTGTGTCTTAGGGTATAACAGACTGACTGAAGAGCCCACTGTTATACCTTGGGCGAAACACAATTATTTCTGGAGTTGAGGTCACTTGTACTTTTTAATTGAAATTTATTCATTCACTCCACTTAAAACAGAAGTAATTTTAATATTTTAATTCCTTCATCTTCTTATTATAAAAAACCTGACCACGGGTATTTATTTTCTAGGTGCATGAATTTAAACTAATTCCCTTAGAATAATAAAATTCACAGTATCTTTTTGCTGTGATTTTTATAAGAGTCGGTAAACATCGACCAAAATTTGTGTCTTAGTAGGGTATAACAGACTGACTGAAGAGCCCACTGTTATACCTTGGGCGAAACACAATTATTTCTGGAGTTGAGGTCACTTGTACTTTTTAAATGAAATTTATTCATTCACTCCACTTAAAACAGAAGTAATTTCAATATTTTAATATTTAAATTCCTTCATCTTCCTATTATAAAAAACCTGACCACGGGTATTTATTTTCTAGGTGCACGAATTTAAACTAATTCCCCTAGAATAATAAAATTCACAGTATCTTTTTGCTGTGATTTTCATAAGAGTCGGTAAACATCGACCAAAATTTGTGTCTTAGTAGGGTATAACAGACTGACTGAAGAGCCCACTGTTATACCTTGGGCGAAACACAATTATTTCTGGAGTTGAGGTCACTTGTACTTTTCAATTGAAATTTATTCATTCACTCCACTTAAAACAGAAGTAATTTCAATATTTTAATATTTAAATTCCTTCATCTTCTTATTATAAAAAACCTGACCACGGGTATTTATTTTCTAGGTGCACGAATTTAAACTAATTCCCCTAGAATAAAAAAATTCACAGTATCTTTTTGCTGTGATTTTTATAAGAGTCGGTAAACATCGACCAAAATTTGTGTCTTAGTAGGGTATAACAGACTGACTGAAGAGCCCACTGTTATACCTTGGGCGAAACACAATTATTTCTGGATTTGAGGTCACTTGTACTTTTTAATTGAAATTTATTCATTCACTCCACTTAAAACAGAAGTAATTTCAATATTTTAATATTTAAATTCCTTCATCTTCTTATTATAAAAAACCTGACCACGGGTATTTATTTTCTAGGTGCACGAATTTAAACTAATTCTCCTAGAATAATAAAATTCACAGTATCTTTTTGTTGTGATTTTTATAAGAGTCCGTAAACATCGACCAAAATTTGTGTCTTAGGGTATAACAGACTGACTGAAGAGCCCACTGTTATACCTTGGGCGAAACACAATTATTTCTGGAGTTGAGGTCACTTGTACTTTTTAATTGAAATTTATTCATTCACTCCACTTAAAACAGAAGTAATTTTAATATTTTAATTCCTTCATCTTCTTATTATAAAAAACGTGACCACGGGTATTTATTTTCTAGGTGCACGAATTTAAACTAATTCCCTTAGAATAATAAAATTCACAGTATCTTTTTGCTGTGATTTTTATAAGAGTCGGTAAACATCGACCAAAATTTGTGTCTTAGTAGGGTATAACAGACTGACTGAAGAGCCCACTGTTATACCTTGGGCGAAACACAATTATTTCTGGAGTTGAGGTCACTTGTACTTTTTAATTGAAATTTATTCATTCACTCCACTTAAAACAGAAGTAATTTCAATATTTTAATATTTAAATTCCTTCATCTTCTTATTATAAAAAACCTGACCACGGGTATTTATTTTCTAGGTGCACGAATTTAAACTAATTCCCCTAGAATAATAAAATTCACTGTATCTTTTCGCTGTGATATTTATAAGAGTCGGTAAACATCGACCAAAATTTGTGTCTAAGTAGGGTATAACAGACTGACTGAAGAACCCACTGTTATACATTGGGCGAAACACAATTATTTCCAGAGTTGAGGTCACTTGTACTTTTTAATTGAAATTTATTCTTTCACTCCACTTAAAACAGAAGTAATTTCAATATTTTAATATTTAAATTCCTTCATCTTCTTATTATAAAAAACCTGACTACGGGTATTTATTTTCTAGGTGCACGAATTTAAAATAATTCCCCTAGAATAATAAAATTCACTGTATCTTTTTGCTGTGATTTTTATAAGAGTCGGTAAACATCGACCAAAATTTGTGTCTTAGTAGGGTATAACAGACTGACTGAAGAGCCCACTGTTATACCTTGGGCGAAACACAATTATTTCTGGAGTTGAGGTCACTTGTACTTTTTAATTGAAATTTATTCATTCACTCCACTTTAAACAGAAGTAATTTCAATATTTTAATATTTAAATTCCTTCATCTTTTTATTATAAAAAACCTGACCACGGGTATTTATTTTCTAGGTGCACGAATTTAAACTAATTCCCTTAGAATAATAAAATTCACAGTATCTTTTTGCTGTGATTTTTATAAGAGTATAACAGACTGACTGAAGAGCCCACTATTAAACCTTGGGCGAAACACAATTATTTCTGGAGTTGAGGTCACTTGTACTTTTTAATTGAAATTTATTCATTCACTCCACTTAAAACAGAAGTAATTTCAATATTTTAATATTTAAATTCCTTCATCTTCCTATTATAAAAAACCTGACCACGGGTATTTATTTTCTAGGTGTACGAATTTAAACTAATTCCCCTAGAATAATAAAATTCACAGTATCTTTTTGCTGTGATTTTCATAAGAGTCGGTAAACATCGACCAAAATTTGTGTCTTAGTAGGGTATAACAGACTGACTGAAGAGCCCACTGTTATACCTTGGGCGAAACACAATTATTTCTGGAGTTGAGGTCACTTGTACTTTTCAATTGAAATTTATTCATTCACTCCACTTAAAACAGAAGTAATTTCAATATTTTAATATTTAAATTCCTTCATCTTCTTATTATTAAAAACCTGACCACGGGTATTTATTTTCTAGGTGCACGAATTTAATCTAATTCCCCTAGAATAAAAAAATTCACAGTATCTTTTTGCTGTGATTTTTATAAGAGTCGGTAAACATCGACCAAAATTTGTGTCTTAGTAGGGTATAACAGACTGACTGAAGAGCCCACTGTTATACCTTGGGCGAAACACAATTATTTCTGGATTTGAGGTCACTTGTACTTTTTAATTAAAATTTATTCATTCACTCCACTTAAAACAGAAGTAATTTCAATATTTTAATATTTAAATTCCTTCATCTTCTTATTATAAAAAACCTGACCACGGGTATTTATTTTCTAGGTGCACGAATTTAAACTAATTCCCTTAGAATAATAAAATTCACATTATCTTTTTGCTGTTATTTTTATAAGAGTCGGTAAACATCGACCAAAATTTGTGTCTTAGTAGGGTATAACAGACTGACTGAAGAGCCCACTGTTATACCTTGGGCGAAACACAATTATTTCTGGAGTTGAGGTCACTTGTACTTTTTAATTGAAATTTATTCATTCACTCCACTTAAAACAGAAGTAATTTCAATATTTTAATATTTAAATTCCTTCATCTTCTTATTATAAAAAACCTGACCACGGGTATTTATTTTCTAGGTGCACGAATTTAAACTAATTCCCCTAGAATAATAAAATTCATTGTATCTTTTTGCTGTGATTTTTATAAGAGTCGGTAAACATCGACCAAAATTTGTGTCTTAATAGGGTATAACAGACTGACTGAAGAGCCCACTGTTATACCTTTGGCGAAACACAATTATTTCTGGAGTTGAGGTCACTTGTACTTTTTAATTGAAATTTATTCATTCACTCCACTTAAAACAGAAGTAATTTCAATATTTTAATATTTAAATTCCTTCATCTTCCTATTATAAAAAACCTGACCACGGGTATTTATTTTCTAGGTGCACGAATTTAAACTAATTCTCCTAGAATAATAAAATTCACAGTATCTTTTTGTTGTGATTTTTATAAGAGTCCGTAAACATCGACCAAAATTTGTGTCTTAGGGTATAACAGACTGACTGAAGAGCCCACTGTTATACCTTGGGCGAAACACAATTATTTCTGGAGTTGAGGTCACTTGTACTTTTTAATTGAAATTTATTCATTCACTCCACTTAAAACAGAAGTAATTTTAATATTTTAATTCCTTCATCTTCTTATTATAAAAAACCTGACCACGGGTATTTATTTTCTAGGTGCACGAATTTAAACTAATTCCCTTAGAATAATAAAATTCACAGTATCTTCTTGCTGTGATTTTTATAAGAGTCGGTAAACATCGACCAAAATTTGTGTCTTAGTAGGGTATAACAGACTGACTGAAGAGCCCACTGTTATACCTTGGGCGAAACACAATTATTTCTGGAGTTGAGGTCACTTGTACTTTTTAATTGAAATTTATTCATTCACTCCACTTAAAACAGAAGTAATTTCAATATTTTAATATTTAAATTCCTTCATCTTCTTATTATAAAAAACCTGACCACGGGTATTTATTTTCTAGGTGCACGAATTTAAACTAATTCCCCTAGAATAATAAAATTCACTGTATCTTTTTGCTGTGATATTTATAAGAGTCGGTAAACATCGACCAAAATTTGTGTCTAAGTAGGGTATAACAGACTGACTGAAGAACCCACTGTTATACCTTGGGCGAAACACAATTATTTCCGGAGTTGAGGTCACTTGTACTTTTTAATTGAAATTTATTCTTTCACTCCACTTAAAACAGAAGTAATTTCAATATTTTAATATTTAAATTCCTTCATCTTCTTATTATAAAAAACCTGACTACGGGTATTTATTTTCTAGGTGCACGAATTTAAAATAATTCCCCTAGAATAATAAAATTCACTGTATCTTTTTGCTGTGATTTTTATAAGAGTCGGTAAACATCGACCAAAATTTGTGTCTTAGTAGGGTATAACAGACTGACTGAAGAGCCCACTGTTATACCTTGGGCGAAACACAATTATTTCTGGAGTTGAGGTCACTTGTACTTTTTAATTGAAATTTATTCATTCACTCCACTTTAAACAGAAGTAATTTCAATATTTTAATATTTAAATTCCTTCATCTTTTTATTATAAAAAACCTGACCACGGGTATTTATTTTCTAGGTGCACGAATTTAAACTAATTCCCTTAGAATAATAAAATTCACAGTATCTTTTTGCTGTGATTTTTATAAGAGTATAACAGACTGACTGAAGAGCCCACTATTAAACCTTGGGCGAAACACAATTATTTCTGGAGTTGAGGTCACTTGTACTTTTTAATTGAAATTTATTCATTCACTCCACTTAAAACAGAAGTAATTTCAATATTTTAATATTTAAATTCCTTCATCTTCCTATTATAAAAAACCTGACCACGGGTATTTATTTTCTAGGTGTACGAATTTAAACTAATTCCCCTAGAATAATAAAATTCACAGTATCTTTTTGCTGTGATTTTCATAAGAGTCGGTAAACATCGACCAAAATTTGTGTCTTAGTAGGGTATAACAGACTGACTGAAGAGCCCACTGTTATACCTTGGGCGAAACACAATTGTTTCTGGAGTTGAGGTCACTTGTACTTTTCAATTGAAATTTATTCATTCACTCCACTTAAAACAGAAGTAATTTCAATATTTTAATATTTAAATTCCTTCATCTTCTTATTATAAAAAACCTGACCACGGGTATTTATTTTCTAGGTGCACGAATTTAATCTAATTCCCCTAGAATAAAAAAATTCACAGTATCTTTTTGCTGTGATTTTTATAAGAGTCGGTAAACATCGACCAAAATTTGTGTCTTAGTAGGGTATAACAGACTGACTGAAGAGCCCACTGTTATACCTTGGGCGAAACACAATTATTTCTGGATTTGAGGTCACTTGTACTTTTTAATTGAAATTTATTCATTCACTCCACTTAAAACAGAAGTAATTTCAATATTTTAATATTTAAATTCCTTCATCTTCTTATTATAAAAAACCTGACCACGGTTATTTATTTTCTAGGTGCACGAATTTAAACTAATTCCCTTAGAATAATAAAATTCACAGTATCTTTTTGCTGTGATTTTTATAAGAGTCGGTAAACATCGACCAAAATTTGTGTCTTAGTAGGGTATAACAGACTGACTGAAGAGCCCACTGTTATACCTTGGGCGAAACACAATTATTTCTGGAGTTGAGGTCACTTGTACTTTTTTATTGAAATTTATTCATTCACTCCACTTAAAACAGAAGTAATTTCAATATTTTAATATTTAAATTCCTTCATCTTCTTATTATAAAAAACCTGACCACGGATATTTATTTTCTAGGTGCACGAATTTAAACTAATTCCCCTAGAATAATAAAATTCATTGTATCTTTTTGCTGTGATTTTTATAAGAGTCGGTAAACATCGACCAAAATTTGTGTCTTAGTAGGGTATAACAGACTGACTGAAGAGCCCACTGTTATACCTTTGGCGAAACACAATTATTTCTGGAGTTGAGGTCACTTGTACTTTTTAATTGAAATTTATTCATTCACTCCACTTAAAACAGAAGTAATTTCAATATTTTAATATTTAAATTCCTTCATCTTCCTATTATAAAAAACCTGACCACGGGTATTTATTTTCTAGGTGCACGAATTTAAACTAATTCTCCTAGAATAATAAAATTCACAGTATCTTTTTGCTGTGATTTTTATAAGAGTCCGTAAACATCGACCAAAATTTGTGTCTTAGGGTATAACAGACTGACTGAAGAGCCCACTGTTAAACCTTGGGCGAAACACAATTATTTCTGGAGTTGAGGTCACTTGTACTTTTTAATTGAAATTTATTCATTCACTCCACTTAAAACAGAAGTAATTTTAATATTTTAATTCCTTCATCTTCTTATTATAAAAAAACCTGACCACGGGTATTTATTTTCTAGGTGCACGAATTTAAACTAATTCCCTTAGAATAATAAAATTCACAGTATCTTTTTGCTGTGATTTTTATAAGAGTCGGTAAACATCGACCAAAATTTGTGTCTTAGTAGGGTATAACAGACTGACTGAAGAGCCCACTGTTATACCTTGGGCGAAACACAATTATTTCTGGAGTTGAGGTCACTTTTACTTTTTAATTGAAATTTATTCATTCACTCCACTTAAAACAGAAGTAATTTCAATATTTTAATATTTAAATTCCTTCATCTTCTTATTATAAAAAACCTGACCACGGGTATTTATTTTCTAGGTGCCCGAATTTAAACTAATTCCCCTAGAATAATAAAATTCACTGTATCTTTTTGCTGTGATATTTATAAGAGTCGGTAAACATCGACCAAAATTTGTGTCTAAGTAGGGTATAACAGACTGACTGAAGAGCCCACTGTTATACCTTGGGCGAAACACAATTATTTCTGGAGTTGAGGTCACTTGTACTTTTTAATTGAAATTTATTCATTCACTCCACTTAAAACAGAAGTAATTTTTATATTTTAATATTTAAATTCCTTCATCTTCCTATTATAAAAAACCTGACCACGGGTATTTATTTTCTAGGTGCACGAATATAAACTAATTCCCCTAGAATAATAAAATTCACAGTATCTTTTTGTTGTGATTTTTATATGAGTCGGTAAACATCGATATAACAGACTGACTGAAGAGCCCACTGTTATACCTTGGGCGAAACACAATTATTTCTGGAGTTGAGGTCACTTGTACTTTTTAATTGAAATTTATTCATTCACTCCACTTTAAACAGAAGTAATTTCAATATTTTAATATTTAAATTCCTTCATCTTCTTATTATAAAAAACCTGACTATGGGTATTTATTTTCTAGGTGCACGAATTTAAAATAATTCCCCTAGAATAATAAAATTCACAGTATCTTTTTGCTGTGATTTTTATAAGAGTCGGTAAACATCGACCAAAATTTGTGGTATAACAGACTGACTGAAGAGCCCACTGTTATACCTTGGGCGAAACACAATTATTTCTGGAGTTGAGGTCACTTGTACTTTTTAATTAAAATTTATTCATTCACTCCACTTAAAACAGAAGTAATTTCAATATTTTAATATTTAAATTCCTTCATCTTCTTATTATAAAAAACCTGACCACGGGTATTTAATTTCTAGGTGCACGAATTTAAACAAATTCCCCTAGAATAATAAAATTCACAGTATCTTTTTGCTGTGATTTTTATAAGAGTCGGTAAACATCGACCAAAATTTGTGTCTTAGTAGGGTATAACAGACTGACTGAAGAGCCCACTGTTATACCTTGGGCGAAACACAATTATTTCTGGATTTGAGGTCACTTGTACTTTTTAATTGAAATTTATTCATTCACTCCACTTAAAACAGAAGTAATTTCAATATTTTAATATTTAAATTCCTTTATCTTCTTATTATAAAAAACCTGACCACGGGTATTTATTTTCTAGGTGCACGAATTTAAACTAATTCCCCTAGAATAATAAAATTCACAGTATCTTTTTGTTGTGATTTTTATAAGAGTCGGTAAACATCGACCAAAATTTGTGTCTTAGTAGGGTATAACAGACTGACTGAAGAGCCCACTGTTATACCTTGGGCGAAACACAATTATTTCTGGAGTTGAGGTCACTTGTACTTTTTAATTGAAATTTATTCATTCACTCCACTTAAAACAGAAGTAATTTCAATATTTTAATATTTAAATTCCTTCATCTTCCTATTATAAAAAACCTGACCACGGGTATTTATTTTCTAGGTGCACGAATTTAAACTAATTCCCCTAGAATAATAAAATTCACTGTTTCTTTTTGCTGTGATTTTTAAAAGAGTCGGTAAACATCGACCAAAATTTGTGTCTTAGTAGGGTATAGCAGACTGACTGAAGAGCCCACTGTTATACCTTGGGCGAAACACAATTATTTCTGGAGTTGAGGTCACTTGTACTTTTTAATTGAAATTTATTCATTCACTCCACTTAAAACAGAAGTAATTTCAATATTTTAATATTTAAATTCCTTCATCTTCCTATTATAAAAAACCTGACCACGGGTATTTATTTTCTAGGTGCACGAATTTAAACTAATTCCCCTAGAATAATAAATTTCACAGTATCTTTTTGCTGTGATTTTTATAAGAGTCGGTAAACATCGACCAAAATTTGTGTCTTAGTAGGGTATAACAGACTGACTGAAGAGCCCACTGTTATACCTTGGGCGAAACACAATTATTTCTGGAGTTGAGGTCACTTGTACTTTTTAATTGAAATTTATTCATTCACTCCACTTAAAACAGAAGTAATTTCAATATTTTAATATTTAAATTCCTTCATCTTCCTATTATAAAAAACCTGACCACGGGTATTTATTTTCTAGGTGCACGAATTTAAACTAATTCCCCTAGAATAATAAAATTCACAGTATCTTTTTGCTGTGATTTTTATAAGAGTCG
This sequence comes from Melangyna quadrimaculata, assembly GCA_949320155.1. Lineage (NCBI taxonomy): Eukaryota > Metazoa > Arthropoda > Insecta > Diptera > Syrphidae > Melangyna > Melangyna quadrimaculata. The sequence goes on along the minus strand of OX439483.1, from coordinate 260,226,060 downwards.
GTAAACATCGACCAAAATTTGTGTCTTAGTGGGGTATAACAGACTGACTGAAGAGCCCACTGTTATACCTTGGGCGAAACACAATTATTTCTGGAGTTGAGGTCACTTGTACTTTTTAATTGAAATTTATTCATTCACTCCACTTAAAACAGAAGTAATTTCAATATTTTAATATTTAAATTCCTTCATCTTCTTATTATAAAAAACCTGACCACGGTATTTATTTTCTAGGTGCACGAATTTAAACTAATTCCCCTAGAATAATAAAATTCACTGTTTCTTTTTGCTGTGATTTTTAAAAGAGTCGGTAAACATCGACCAAAATTTGTGTCTTAGTAGGGTATAACAGACTGACTGAAGAGCCCACTGTTATACCTTGGGCGAAACACAATTATTTCTGGAGTTGAGGTCACTTGTACTTTTTAATTGAAATTTATTCATTCACTCCACTTAAAACAGAAGTAATTTCAATATTTTAATATTTAAATTCCTTCATCTTCCTATTATAAAAAACCTGACCACGGGTATTTATTTTCTAGGTGCACGAATTTAAACTAATTCCCCTAGAATAATAAATTTCACAGTATCTTTTTGCTGTGATTTTTATAAGAGTCGGTAAACATCGACCAAAATTTGTGTCTTAGTAGGGTATAACAGACTGACTGAAGAGCCCACTGTTATACCTTGGGCGAAACACAATTATTTCTGGAGTTGAGGTCACTTGTACTTTTTAATTGAAATTTATTCATTCACTCCACTTAAAACAGAAGTAATTTCAATATTTTAATATTTAAATTCCTTCATCTTCCTATTATAAAAAACCTGACCACGGGTATTTATTTTCTAGGTGCACGAATTTAAACTAATTCCCCTAGAATAATAAAATTCACAGTATCTTTTTGCTGTGATTTTTATAAGAGTCGGTAAACATCGACCAAAATTTGTGTCTTAGTAAGGTATAACAGACTGACTGAAGAGCCCACTGTTATACCTTGGGCGAAACACAATTATTTCTGGAGTTGAGGTCACTTGTACTTTTTAATTGAAATTTATTCATTCACTCCACTTAAAACAGAAGTAATTTCAATACTTTAATATTTAAATTCCTTCATCTTCTTATTATAAAAAACCTGACCACGAGTATTTATTTTCTAGGTGCACGAATTTAATCTAATTCCCCTAGAATAAAAAAATTCACAGTATCTTTTTGCTGTGATTTTTATAAGAGTCGGTAAACATCGACCAAAATTTGTGTCTTAGTAAGGTATAACAGACTGACTGAAGAGCCCACTGTTATACCTTGGGCGAAACACAATTATTTCTGGAGTTGAGGTCACTTGTACTTTTTAATTGAAATTTATTCATTCACTCTTCACTCCACTTAAAACAGAAGTAATTTCAATACTTTAATATTTAAATTCCTTCATCTTCTTATTATAAAAAACCTGACCACGGGTATTTATTTTCTAGGTGCACGAATTTAAACTAATTCCCTTAGAATAATAAAATTCACAGTATCTTTTTGCTGTGATTTTTATAAGAGTCGGTAAGCATCGACCAAAATTTGTGTCTTAGTAGGGTATAACAGACTGACTGAAGAGCCCACTGTTATACCTTGGGCGAAACACAATTATTTCTGGAGTTGAGGCACTTGTACTTTTTAATTGAAATTTATTCATTCACTCCACTTAAAACAGAAGTAATTTCAATATTTTAATATTTAAATTCCTTCATCTTCTTATTATAAAAAACCTGACCACGGGTATTTATTTTCTAGGTGCACGAATTTAAACTAATTCCCCTAGAATAATAAAATTCATTGTATCTTTTTGCTGTGATTTTTATAAGAGTCGGTAAACATCGACCAAAATTTGTGTCTTAGTAGGGTATAACAGACTGACTGAAGAGCCCAATGTTATACCTTGGGCGAAACACAATTATTTCTGGAGTTGAGGTCACTTGTACTTTTTAATTGAAATTTATTCATTCACTCCACTTAAAACAGAAGTAATTTTAATATTTTAATATTTAAATTCCTTCATCTTCCTATTATAAAAAACCTGACCACGGGTATTTATTTTCTAGGTGCACGAATTTAAACTAATTCCCCTAGAATAATAAAATTCACAGTATCTTTTTGTTGTGATTTTTATAAGAGTCCGTAAACATCGACCAAAATTTGTGTCTTAGGGTATAACAGACTGACTGAAGAGCCCACTGTTATACCTTGGGCGAAACACAATTATCTCTGGAGTTGAGGTCACTTGTACTTTTTAATTGATATTTATTCATTCACTCCACTTTAAATAGAAGTAATTTCAATATTTTAATATTTAAATTCCTTCATCTTCTTATTATAAAAAACCTGACCACGGGTATTTATTTTCTAGGTGCACGAATTTAAACTAATTCCCTTAGAATAATAAAATTCACAGTATCTTTTTGCTGTGATTTTTATAAGAGTCGGTAAACATTGACCAAAATTTGTGTCTTAGTAGGGTATAACAGACTGACTGAAGAGCCCACTGTTATACCTTGTATAATATTATTTCTGGAGTTGAGGTCACTTGTACTTTTTAATTGAAATTTATTCATTCACTCCACTTAAAACAGAAGTAATTTCAATATTTTAATATTTAAATTCCTTCATCTTCTTATTATAAAAAACCTGACCACGGGTATTTATTTTCTAGGTGCGCGAATTTAAACTAATTCCCCTAGAATAATAAAATTCACTGTATCTTTTTGCTGTGATATTTATAAGAGTCGGTAAACATCGACCAAAATTTGTGTCTTAGTAGGGTATAACAGACTGACTGAAGAGCCCACTGTTATACCTTGGGCGAAACACAATTATTTCTGGAGTTGAGGTCACTTGTACTTTTTAATTGAAATTTATTCATTCACTCCACTTAAAACAGAAGTAATTTCAATATTTTAATATTTAAATTCCTTCATCTTCCTATTATAAAAAACCTGACCACGGGTATTTATTTTCTAGGTGCACGAATTTAAACTAATTCCCCTAGAATAATAAAATTCACAGTATCTTTTTCTTGTGATTTTTATAAGAGTCGGTAAACATCGACCAAAATTTGTGTCTTAGGGTATAACAGACTGATTGAAGAGCCCACTGTTATAGCTTGGGCGAAACGCAATTATTTCTGGAGTTGAGGTCACCTGTACGTTTTAATTGAAATTTATTCATTCACTCCACTTAAAACAGAAGTAATTTCAATATTTTAATATTTAAATTCCTTCATCTTCTTATTATAAAAAAACCTGACTATGGGTATTTATTTTCTAGGTGCACGAATTTAAAATAATTCCCCTAGAATAATAAAATTCACTGTATCTTTTTGCTGTGATTTTTATAAGAGTCGGTAAACATCGACCAAAATTTGTGTCTTAGTAGGGTATAACAGACTGACTGAAGAGCCCACTGTTATACCTTGGGCGAAACACAATTATTTCTGGAGTTGAGGTCACTTGTACTTTTTAATTGAAATTTATTCATTCACTCCACTTTAAACAGAAGTAATTTCAATATTTTAATATTTAAATTCCTTCATCTTCTTATTATAAAAAAACCTGACCACGGGTATTTATTTTCTAGGTGCACGAATTTAAACTAATTCCCCTAGAATAATAAAATTCACAGTATCTTTTTGCTGTGATTTTTATAAGAGTCGGTAAACATCGACCAACATTTGTGGTATAACAGACTGACTGAAGAGCCCACTGATTTACCTTGGGCGAAACACAATTATTTCTGGAGTTGAGGTCACTTGTACTTTTTAATTGAAATTTATTCATTCACTCCACTTTAAACAGAAGTAATTTCAATATTTTAATATTTAAATTCCTTCATCTTCCTATTATAAAAAACCTGACCACGGGTATTTATTTTCTAGGTGCACGAATTTAAACTAATTCCCCTAGAATAATAAAATTCACAGTATCTTTTTCTTGTGATTTTTATAAGAGTCGGTAAACATCGACCAAAATTTGTGTCTTAGGGTATAACAGACTGACTGAAGAGCCCACTGTTATACCTTGGGCGAAACACAATTATTTCTGGAGTTGAGGTCACTTGTACTTTTTAATTGAAATTTATTCATTCACTCCACTTAAAACAGAAGTAATTTCAATACTTTAATATTTAAATTCCTTCATCTTCTTATTATAAAAAACCTGACCACGAGTATTTATTTTCTAGGTGCACGAATTTAATCTAATTCCCCTAGAATAAAAAAATTCACAGTATCTTTTTGCTGTGATTTTTATAAGAGTCGGTAAACATCGCCCAAAATTTGTGTCTTAGTAGGGTATAACAGACTGACTGAAGAGCCCACTGTTATACCTTGGGCAAAACACAATTATTTCTGGATTTGAGGTCACTTGTACTTTTTAATTGAAATTTATTCATTCACTCCACTTAAAACAGAAGTAATTTCAATATTTTAATATTTAAATTCCTTAATCTTCTTATTATAATAAACCTGACCACGGGTATTTATTTTCTAGGTTCACGAATTTTAACTAATTCCCCTAGAATAATAAAATTCACAGTATCTTTTTGCTGTGATTTTTATAAGAGTCGGTAAACATCGACTAAAATTTGTGTCTTAGTAGGGTATAACAGACTGACTGAAGAGCCCACTGTTATACCTTGGGCGAAACACAATTATTTCTGGAGTTGAGGTCACTTGTACTTTTTAATTGAAATTTATTCATTCACTCCACTTAAAACAGAAGTAATTTCAATATTTTAATATTTAAATTCCTTCATCTTCCTATTATAAAAAACCTGACCACGGGTATTTATTTTCTAGGTGCACGAATTTAAACTAATTCCCCTAGAATAATAAAATTCACAGTATCTTTTTGTTGCGATTTTTATAAGAGTCGGTAAACATCGACCAAAATTTGTGTCTTAGTAGGGTATAACAGACTGACTGAAGAGCCCACTGTTATACCTTGGGCGAAACACAATTATTTCTGGAGTTGAGGTCACTTGTACTTTTTAATTGAAATTTATTCATTCACTCCACTTGAAACAGAAGTAATTTCAATATTTTAATATTTAAATTCCTTCATCTTCTTATTATAAAAAACCTGACCACGGTATTTATTTTCTAGGTGCACGAATTTAAACTAATTCCCCTAGAATAATAAAATTCACTGTATCTTTTTGCTGTGATTTTTAAAAGAGTCGGTAAACATCGACCAAAATTTGTGTCTTAGTAGGGTATAACAGACTGACTGAAGAGCCCACTATTATACCTTGGGCGAAACACAATTATTTCTGGAGTTGAGGTCACTTGTACTTTTTAATTGAAATTTATTCATTCACTCCACTTAAAACAGAAGTAATTTCAATATTTTAATATTTAAATTCCTTCATCTTCCTATTATAAAAAAAACTGACCACGGGTATTTATTTTCTAGGTGCACGAATTTAAACTAATTCCCCTAGAATAATAAATTTCACAGTATCTTTTTGCTGTGATTTTTATAAGAGTCGGTAAACATCGACCAAAATTTGTGTCTTAGTAGGGTATAACAGACTGACTGAAGAGCCCACTGTTATACCTTGGGCGAAACACAATTATTTCTGGAGTTGAGGTCACTTGTACTTTTTAATTGAAATTTATTCATTCACTCCACTTAAAACAGAAGTAATTTCAATATTTTAATATTTAAATTCCTTCATCTTCTTATTATAAAAAACCTGACCACGGGTATTTATTTTCTAGGTGCACGAATTTAATCTAATTCCCCTAGAATGAAAAAATTTACAGTATCTTTTTGCTGTGATTTTTATAAGAGTCGGTAAACATCGACCAAAATTTGTGTCTTAGTAGGGTATAACAGACTGACTGAAGAGCCCACTGTTATACCTTGGGCGAAATACAATTATTTCTGGATTTGAGGTCACTTGTACTTTTTAATTGAAATTTATTCATTCACTCCACTTAAAACAGAAGTAATTTCAATATTTTAATATTTAAATTCCTTCATCTTCTTATTATAAAAAACCTGACCACGGGTATTTATTTTCTAGGTGCACGAATTTAAACTAATTCCCTTAGAATAATAAAATTCACAGTATCTTTTTGCTGTGATTTTTATAAGAGTCGGTAAACATCGACCAAAATTTGTGTCTTAGTAGGGTATAACAGACTGACTGAAGAGCCCACTGTTATACCTTGGGCGAAACACAATTATTTCTGGAGTTGAGGTCACTTGTACTTTTTAATTGAAATTTATTCATTCACTCCACTTAAAACAGAAGTAATTTCAATATTGCAATATTTAAATTCCTTCATCTTCTTATTATAAGAAACCTGAGCACGGGTATTTATTTTCTAGGTGCACGAATTTAAACTAATTCCCCTAGAATAATAAAATTCATTGTATCTTTTTGCTGTGATTTTTAAAAGAGTCGGTAAACATCGACCAAAATTTGTGTCTTAGTAGGGTATAACAGACTGACTGAAGAGCCCACTGTTATACCTTGGGCGAAACACAATTATTTCTGGAGTTGAGGTCACTTGTACTTTTTAATTGAAATTTATTCATTCACTCCACTTAAAACAGAAGTAATTTCAATATTTTAATATTTAAATTCCTTCATCTTCCTATTATAAAAAACCTGACCACGGGTATTTATTTTCTATGTGCACGAATTTAAACTCATTCCCCTAGAATAATAAAATTCACAGTATCTTTTTGTTGTGATTTTTATAAGAGTCGGTAAACATCGACCAAAATTTGTGTCTTAGAATATAACAGACTGACTGAAGAGCCCACTGTTATACCTTGGGCGAAACACAATTATTTCTGGAGTTGAGGTCACTTGTACTTTTTAATTGAAATTTATTCATTCACTCCACTTAAAACAGAAGTAATTTCAATATTTAAATATTTAAATTCCTTCATCTTCTTATTATAAAAAACCTGACCACGGGTATTTATTTTCCTAATTCCCTTAGAATAATAAAATTCACAGTATCTTTTTGCTGTGATTTTTATAAGAGTCGGTAAACATCGACCAAAATTTGTGTCTTAGTAGGGTATAACAGACTGACTGAAGAGCCCACTGTTATACCTTTGGCGAAACACAATTATTTCTGGAGTTGAGGTCACTTGTACTTTTTAATTGAAATTTGTTCATTCACTCCACTTAAAACAGAATTTCAATATTTTAATATTTAAATTCCTTCATCTTCTTATTGTAAAAAACCTGACCACGGGTATTTATTTTCTAGGTGCACGAATTTAAACCAAATCCCCTAGAATAATAAAATTCACTGTATCTTTTTGCTGTGATTTCTATAAGAGTCGGTAAACATCGACCAAAATTTGTGTCTTAGTAGGGTATAACAGACTGACTGAAGAGCCCACTGTTATACCTTGGGCGAAACACAATTATTTCTGGAGTTGAGGTCACTTGTACTTTTTAATTGAAATTTATTCATTCACTCCACTTAAAACAGAATTTCAATATTTTAATATTTAAATTCCTTCATCTTCTTATTGTAAAAAACCTGACCACGGGTATTTATTTTCTAGGTGCACGAATTTAAACCAAATCCCCTAGAATAATAAAATTCACTGTATCTTTTTGCTGTGATTTCTATAAGAGTCGGTAAACATCGACCAAAATTTGTGTCTTAGTAGGGTATAACAGACTGACTGAAGAGCCCACTGTTATACCTTGGGCGAAACACAATTATTTCTGGAGTTGAGGTCACTTGTACTTTTTAATTGAAATTTATTCATTCACTCCACTTAAAACAGAAGTAATTTCAATATTTTAATATTTAAATTCCTTCATCTTCCTATTATAAAAAACCTGACCACGGGTATTTATTTTCAAGGTGCACGAATTTAAACCAAATCCCCTAAAATAATAAAATTCACTGTATCTTTTTGCTGTGATTTCTATAAGAGTCGGTAAACATCGACCAAAATTTGTGTCTTAGTAGGGTATAACAGACTGACTGAAGAGCCCACTGTTTAAATTTTTTCATCTTCCTATTATAAAAAACCGCACCACGGGTATTTATTTTCTAGGTGCACGAATTTAAACTAATTCCCCTAGAATAATAAAATTCACAGTATCTTTTTGTTGTGATTTTTATAAGAGTCGGTAAACATCGACCAAAATTTGTGTCTTAGGGTATAACAGACTGACTGAAGAGCCCACTGTTATACCTTGGGCGAAACGAAATTATTTCTGGAGTTGAGGTCACTTGTACGTTTTAATTGAAATTTATTCATTCACTCCACTTAAAACAGAAGTAATTTCAATATTTTAATATTTAAATTCCTTTATCTTCTTATTATAAAAAACCTGACCACGGGTATTTATTTTCTAGGTGCACGAATTTACACTAATTCCCCTAGAATAATAAAATTCACAGGTTCTTTTTGCTGTGATTTTTATAAGAGTCGGTAAATATCGACCAAAATTTGTGTCTTAGTAGGGTATAACAGACTGACTGAAGAGCCCACTGTTATACCTTGGGCGAAACACAATTATTTCTGGAGTTGAGGTCACTTGTACTTTTTAATTGAATTTTATTCATTCACTCCACTTAACACAGAAGTAATTTCAATATTTTAATATTTAAATTCCTTCATCTTCTTATTATAAAAAACCTGACCACGGGTATTTATTTTCTAGGTGCACGAATTTAAACTAATTCCCCTAGAATAATAAAATTCACAGTATCTTTTTGCTGTGATTTTTATAAGAGTCGGTAAACATCGACCAAAATTTGTGTCTTAGTAGGGTATAACAGACTGACTGATTATTATTTCTGACAATTATTTCTGTTGTTGAGGTCACTTGTACTTTTAATTGAGATTTATATTTATTCACTCCACTTAAAACAGAAGTAATTTCAATATTTTAATATTTAAATTCCTTCATCTTCTTATTATAAAAAACCTGACCACGGGTATTTATTTTCTAGATGCACGAATTTAAACTAATTTCCCTAGAATAATAAAATTCACAGCATCTTTTTGCTGTGATTTTTATAAGAGTCGGTTAACATCGACCAAAATTTGTGTCTTAGTAGGGTATAACAGTCTGACTGAAGAGCCCACTGTTATACCTTGGACGAAACACAATTATTTCTGGAGTTGAGGTCACTTGTACTTTTTAATTGAAATTTATTCATTCACTCCACTTAAAACAGAAGTAATTTCAATATTTTAATATTTAAATTCCTTCATCTTCTTATTATAAAAAACCTGACCACGGGTATTCATTTTCTAGGTGCACGAATTTAAACTAATTCCCTTAGAATAATAAAATTCACAGTATCTTTTTGCTGTGATTTTTATAAGAGTCGGTAAACATCGACCAAAATTTGTGTCTTAGTAGGGTATAACAGACTGTCTGAAGAGCCCACTGTTATACCTTGGGCGAAACACAATTATTTCTGGAGTTGAGGTCACTTGTACTTTTTAATTGAAATTTATTCATTCACTCCACTTAAAACAGAAGTAATTTCAATATTTTAATATTTAAATTCCTTCATCTTCTTATTATAAAAAACCTGACCACGGGTATTTATTTTCTAGGTGCACGAATTTAAACTAATTCCCCTAGAATAATAAAATTCACTGTATCTTTTTGCTGTGATTTTTATAAGAGTCGGTAAACATCGACCAAAATTTGTGTCTTAGTAGGGTATAACAGACTGACTGAAGAGCCCACTGTTATACCTTGGGCGAAACGCAATTATTTCTGGAGTTGAGGTCACTTGTACTTTTTAATTGAAATTTATTCATTCACTCCACTTAAAACAGAAGTAATTTCAATATTTTAATATTTAAATTCCTTCATCTTCTTATTATAAAAAACCTGACCACGGGTATTTATTTTCTAGGTGCACGAATTTACACTAATTCCCCTAGAATAATAAAATTCACAGGTTCTTTTTGCTGTGATTTTTATAAGAGTCGGTAAACATCGACCAAAATTTGTGTCTTAGTAGGGTATAACAGACTGACTGAAGAGCCCACTGTTATACCTTGGGCGAAACACAATTATTTCTGGAGTTGAGGTCACTTGTACTTTTTAATTGAATTTTATTCATTCACTCCACTTAAAACAGAAGTAATTTCAATATTTTAATATTTAAATTCCTTCATCTTCTTATTATAAAAAACCTGACCACGGGTATTTATTTTCTAGGTGCACGAATTTAAACTAATTCCCCTAGAATAATAAAATTCACAGTATCTTTTTGCTGTGATTTTTATAAGAGTCGGTAAAAATCGACCAAAATTTGTGTCTTAGTAGGGTATAACAGACTGACTGAAGAGCCCACTGTTATACCTTGGGTGAAACACAATTATTTCTGGAGTTGAGGTCACTTGTACTTTTTAATTGAAATTTATTCATTCACTCCACTTAAAACAGAAGTAATTTCAATATTTTAATATTTAAATTCCTTCATCTTCTTATTATAAAAAAACCTGACCACGGGTATTTATTTTCTAGGTGCACGAATTTAAACTAATTCCCCTAGAATAATAAAATTCACAGTATCTTTTTGTTGTGATTTTTATAAGAGTCGGTAAACATCGACCAAAATTTGTGTCTTAGGGTATAACAGACTGACTGAAGAGCCCACTGTTATACCTTGGGCGAAACACAATTATCTCTGGAGTTGAGGTCACTTGTACTTTTTAATTGAAATTTATTCATTCACTCCACTTAAAACAGAAGTAATTTCAATATTTTAATATTTAAATTCCTTCATCTTCTTATTATAAAAAACCTGACCACGGGTATTTATTTTCTAGGTGCACGAACTTACACTAATTCCCCTAGAATAATAAAATTCACAGTATCTTTTTGCTGTGATTTTTATAAGAGTCGGTAAACATCGACCAAAATTTGTGTCTTAGTAGGGTATAACAGACTGACTGAAGAGCCCACTGTTATACCTTGGGTGAAACACAATTATTTCTGGAGTTGAGGTCACTTGTACTTTTTAATTGAAATTTATTCATTCACTCCCCTTAAAACAGAAGTAATTTCAATATTTTAATATTTAAATTCCTTCATCTTCTTATTATAAAAAAAACCTGACCACGGGTATTTATTTTCTAGGTGCACAAATTTAAACTAATTCCCCTAGAATAATAAAATTCACAGTATCTTTTTGTTGTGATTTTTATAAGAGTCGGTAAACATCGACCAAAATTTGTGTCTTAGGGTATAACAGACTGACTGAAGAGCCCACTGTTATACCTTGGGCGAAACACAATTATTTCTGGAGTTGAGGTCACTTGTACTTTTTAATTGAAATTTATTCATTCACTCCACTTAAAACAGAAGTAATTTCAATATTTTAATATTTAAATTCCTTCATCTTCTTATTATAAAAAACCTGACCACGGGTATTTATTTTCTAGGTGCACGAATTTACACTTATTCCCCTAGAATAATGAAATTCACAGGTTCTTTTTGTTGTGATTTTTATAAGAGTCTGTAAACATTGACCAAAATTTGTGTCTTAGTAGGGTATAACAGACGGACTGAAGAGCCCACTGTTATACCTTGGGCGAAACACAATTATTTCTGGAGTTGAGGTCACTTGTACTTTTTAATTGAATTTTATTCATTCACTCCACTTAAAACAGAAGTAATTTCAATATTTTAATATTTAAATTCCTTCATCTTCTTATTATAAAAAACCTGACCACGGGTATTTATTTTCTAGGTGCACGAATTTAAACTAATTCCCCTAGAATAATAAAATTCACAGTATCTTTTTGCTGTGATTTTTATAAGAGTCGGTAAACATCGACCAAAATTTTGTCTTAGTAGGGTATAACAGACTGACTGAAGAGCCCACTGTTATACCTTGGGTGAAACACAATTATTTCTGGAGTTGAGATCACTTGTACTTTTTAATTGAAATTTATTCATTCACTCCACTTAAAACAGAAGTAATTTCAATATTTTAATATTTAAATTCCTTCATCTTCTTATTATAAAAAACCTGACCACGGGTATTTATTTTCTAGGTGCACGAATTTAAACTAATTCCCCTAGATTTGTGATTTGTGATAAGAGTCGGTAAACATCGACCAAAATTTGTGTCTTAGTAGGGTATAACAGACTGACTGAAGAGCCCACTGTTATACCTTGGGCGAAACACAATTATTTCTGAAGTTGAGGTCACTTGTACTTTTTAATTGAAATTTATTCATTCACTCCACTTAAAACAGAAGTAATTTCAATATTTTAATATTTAAATTCCTTCATCTTCTTATTATAAAAAACCTGACCACGGGTATTTATTTTCTAGGTGCACTAATTCCTACTAATTCCCCTAGAATAATAAAATTCACAGGTTCTTTTTGCTGTGATTTTTATAAGAGTCTGTAAACATCGACCAAAATTTGTGTCTTAGTCGGGTATAACAGACTGACTGAAGAGCCCACTGTTATTCCTTGGGCGAAACACAATTATTTCTGGAGTTGAGGTCACTTGTACTTTTTAATTGAATTTTATTCATTCACTCCACTTAAAACAGAAGTAATTTCAATATTTCAATATTTAAATTCCTTCATCTTCTTATTATAAAAAACCTGACCACGGGTATTTATTTTCTAGGTGCACGAATTTAATCTAGTTCCCCTAGAATAATAAAATTCACAGTATCTTTTTGCTGTGATTTTTATAAGAGTCGGTAAACATCGACCAAAATTTGTGTCTTAGTAGGGTATAACAGACTGACTGCAGAGCCCACTGTTATACCTTGGGCGAAACACAATTATTTCTGGAGTTGAGGTCACTTGTACTTTTTAATTGAAATTTATTCATTCACTCCACTTAAAACAGAAGTAATTTCAATATTTTAATATTTAAATTCCTTCATCTTCTTATTATAAAAAACCTGACCACGGGTATTTATTTTCTAGGTGCACGAATTTAAAAAACTCTGGCAACTGCACGAGTGCAGAAGAAGATTTGTCCCATAAAATCATTTGCGCTCTCAAGTACAGAAGGAGTCATACCACTTTCAGGCAGCGACGAATTAACAGCAAACTGTGCTGCAAGCAAATTGGCTTTATCGATTGAGCTGACAAAAGGAGTATCGTTGAATACGAGCGTTGGAACCGAGGACGAGGTGGTGTTTCGTATGTTTTTTACAAATGACCAAAAATTTTTACTACCTTTGGGACATTGAAGAATTTTTTGCCGTAATTTTTGATCATGTAAAAATTTGGTTCGTCGAATATGAACGTTACAGGTCTTTCTAACTTGTTGAAACTTTTTCCGGTTTTCCTCAGTAGGGTTGGCTTTATTCCTGCATCTTCTTATTATAAAAAACCTGACCACGGGTATTTATTTTCTAGGTGCACGAATTTAAACTAATTCCCCTAGAATAATAAAATTCACAGTATCTTTTTGCTGTGATTTTTATAAGAGTCGGTAAACATCGACTAAAATTTGTGTCTTAGTAGGGTATAACAGACTGACTGAAGAGCCCACTATTATACCTTGGGCGAAACACAATTATTTCTGGAGTTGAGGTCACTTGTACTTTTTAATTGAAATTTATTCATTCACTCCACTTAAAACAGAAGTAATTTCAATATTTTAATATTTAAATTCCTTCATCTTCCTATTATAAAAAACCTGACCACGGGTATTTATTTTCTAGGTGCATGAATTTAAACTAATTCCCTTAGAATAATAAAATTCACAGTATCTTTTTGCTGTGATTTTTATAAGAGTCGGTAAACATCGACCAAAATTTGTGTCTTAGGGTATAACAGACTGACTGAAGAGCCCACTATTATACCTTGGGCGAAACGCAATTATTTCTGGAGTTGAGGTCACTTGTACGTTTTAATTGAAATTTATTCATTCACTCCACTTAAAACAGAAGTAATTTTAATATTTAAATTCCTCCATCTTCTTATTATAAAAAACCTGACCACGGGTATTTATTTTCTAGGTGCACGAATTTACACTAATTCCCCTAGAATAATAAAATTCACAGGTTCTTTTTGCTGTGATTTTTATAAGAGTCGGTAAACATCGACCAAAATTTGTGTCTTAGTAGGGTATAACAGACTGACTGAAGAGCCCACTGTTATACCTTGGGCGAAACACAATTATTTCTGGAGTTGAGGTCACTTGTACTTTTTAATTGAAATTTATTCATTCACTCCACTTAAAACAGAATTAATTTCAATATTTTAATATTTAAATTCCTTCATCTTTTTATTATAAGAAACCTGACCACGGGTATTTATTTTCTAGGTGCACGAATTTAAACTAATTCCCCTAGAATAATAAAATTCACAGGTTCTTTTTGCTGTGATTTTTATAAGAGTCGGTAAACATCGACCAAAATTTGTGTCTTAGTAGGATATAACAGACTGACTGAAGAGCCCACTGTTATACCTTGGGCGAAACAAAATTATTTCTGGAGTTGAGGTCACTTGTACTTTTTAATTGAAATTTATTCATTCACTCCACTTAAAACAGAAGTAATTTCAATATTTTAATATTTAAATTCCTTCATCTTCTTATTATAAAAAACCTGACCACGGGTATTTATTTTCTAGGTGCACGAATTTAAACTAATTCCCCTAGAATTATAAAATTCACAGTATCTTTTTGCTGTGATTTTTATAAGAGTCGGTAAACATCGACCAAAATGTGTGTCTTAGTAGGGTATAACAGACTGACTGAAGAGCCCACTGTTATACCTTGGGCGAAACACAATTATTTCTGGAGTTGAGGTCACTTGTACTTTTTAATTAAAATTTATTCATTCACTCCACTTAAAACAGAAGTAATTTCAATATTTTAATATTTAAATTCCTTCATCTTCTTATTATAAAAAACCTGACCACGGGTATTTATTTTCTAGGTGCACAAATTTAAACTAATTCCCCTAGAATAATAAAATTCACAGTATCTTTTTGCTGTGATTTTTATAAGAGTCGGTAAACATCGACCAAAATTTGTGTCTTAGTAGGGTATAACAGACTGACTGAAGAGCCCACTGTTATACCTTGGGCGAAACACAATTATTTCTGAAGTTGAGGTCACTTGTACTTTTTAATTGAAATTTATTCATTCACTCCACTTAAAACAGAAGTAATTTCAATATTTTAATATTTAAATTCCTTCATCTTCTTATTATAAAAAATCTGAACACGGGTATTTATTTTCTAGGTGCACTAATTCCTACTAATTCCCCTAGAATAATAAAATTCACAGGTTCTTTTTGCTGTGATTTTTATAAGAGTCTGTAAACATCGACCAAAATTTGTGTCTTAGTAGGGTATAACAGACTGACTGAAGTACCCACTGTTATTCCTTGGGCGAAACACAATTATTTCTGGAGTTGAGGTCACTTGTACTTTTTAATTGAATTTTATTCATTCACTCCACTTAAAACAGAAGTAATTTCAATATTTCAATATTTAAATTCCTTCATCTTCTTATTATAAAAAACCTGACCACGGGTATTTATTTTCTAGGTGCACGAATTTAATCTAGTTCCCCTAGAATAATAAAATTCACAGTATCTTTTTGCTGTGATTTTTATAAGAGTCGGTAAACATCGACCAAAATTTGTGTATTAGTAGGGTATAACAGACTGACTGAAGAGCCCACTGTTATACCTTGGGCGAAACACAATTATTTCTGGAGTTGAGGTCACTTGTACTTTTTAATTGAAATTTATTCATTCACTCCACTTAAAACAGAAGTAATTTCAATATTTTAATATTTAAATTCCTTCATCTTCTTATTATAAAAAACCTGACCACGGGTATTTATTTTCTAGGTGCACGAATTTAAAAAACTCTGGCAACTGCACGAGTGCAGAAGAAGATTTGTCCCATAAAATCATTTGCGCTCTCAAGTACAGGAGGAGTCATACCACTTTCAGGCAGCGACGAATTAACAGCAAACTGTGCTGCAAGCAAATTGGCTTTATCGATTGAGCTGACAAAAGGAGTATCGTTGAATACGAGCGTTGGAACCGAGGACGAGGTGGTGTTTCGTATGTTTTTTACAAATGACCAAAAATTTTTACTACCTTTGGGACATTGAAGAATTTTTTGCCGTAATTTTTGATCATGTAAAAATTTGGTTCGTCGAATATGAACGTTACAGGTCTTTCTAACTTGTTGAAACTTTTTCCGGTTTTCCTCAGTAGGGTTGGCTTTATTCCTTCATCTTCTTATTAAAAAAAACCTGACCACGGGTATTTATTTTCTAGGTGTACGAATTTAAACTAATTCTCCTAGAATAATAAAATTCACAGTATCTTTTTGCTGTGATTTTTATAAGAGTCGGTAAACATCGACTAAAATTTGTGTCTTAGTAGGGTATAACAGACTGACTGAAGAGCCCACTATTATACCTTGGGCGAAACACAATTATTTCTGGAGTTGAGGTCACTTGTACTTTTTAATTGAAATTTATTCATTCACTCCACTTAAAACAGAAGTAATTTCAATATTTTAATATTTAAATTCCTTCATCTTCCTATTATAAAAAACCTGACCACGGGTATTTATTTTCTAGGTGCACGAATTTAAACTAATTCCCCTAGAATAATAAAATTCACAGTATCTTTTTGTTGTGATTTTTATAAGAGTCGGTAAACATCGACCAAAATTTGTGTCTTAGGGTATAACAGACTGACTGAAGAGCCCACTGTTATACCTTGGGCGAAACGCAATTATTTCTGGAGTTGAGGTCACTTGTACGTTTTAATTGAAATTTATTCATTCACTCCACTTAAAACAGAAGTAATTTCAATATTTTAATATTTAAATTCCTCCATCTTCTTATTATAAAAAACCTGACCACGGGTATTTATTTTCTAGGTGCACGAATTTACACTAATTCCCCTAGAATAATAAAATTCACAGGTTCTTTTTGCTGTGATTTTTATAAGAGTCGGTAAACATCGACCAAAATTTGTGTCTTAGTAGGGTATAACAGACTGACTGAAGAGCCCACTGTTATACCTTGGGCGAAACACAATTATTTCTGGAGTTGAGGTCACTTGTACTTTTTAATTGAATTTTATTCATTCACTCCACTTAAAAAAGAAGTAATTTCAATATTTTAATATTTAAATTCCTTCATCTTCTTATTATAAAAAACCTGACCACGGGTATTTATTTTCTAGGTGCACGAATTTAAACTAATTCCCCTAGAATAATAAAATTCATAGTATCTTTTTGCTGTGATTTTTATAAGAGTCGGTAAACATCGACCAAAATTTTTGTGTCTTAGTAGGGTATAACAGACTGACTGAAGAGCCCACTGTTATACCTTGGGTGAAACACAATTATTTCTGTAGTTGTGGTCACTTGTACTTTTTAATTGAAATTTATTCATTCACTCCACTTAAAACAGAAGTAATTTCAATATTTTAATATTTAAATTCCTTCATCTTCTTATTATAAAAAACCTGACCACGGGTATTTATTTTCTAGGTGCACGAATTTAAACTAATTCCCCTAGAATAATAAAATTCACAGCATCTTTTTGCTGTGATTTTTATAAGAGTCGGTAAACATCGACCAAAATTTGTGTCTTAGTAGGGTATAACAGTCTGACTGAAGAGCCCACTGTTATACCTTGGACGAAACACAATTATTTCTGGAGTTGAGGTCACTTGTACTTTTTAATTGAAATTTATTCATTCACTCCACTTAAAACAGAAGTAATTTCAATATTTTAATATTTAAATTCCTTCATCTTCTTATTATAAAAAACCTGACCACGGGTATTTATTTTCTAGGTGCACGAATTTAAACTAATTCCCTTAGAATAATAAAATTCACAGTATCTTTTTGCTGTGATTTTTATAAGAGTCAGTAAACATCGACCAAAATTTGTGTCTTAGTAGGGTATAACAGACTGACTGAAGAGCCCACTGTTACACCTTGGGCGAAACACAATTATTTCTGGAGTTGAGGTCACTTGTACTTTTTAATTGAAATTTATTCATTCACTCCACTTAAAACAGAAGTAATTTCAATATTTTAATATTTAAATTCCTTCATCTTCTTATTATAAAAAACCTGACCACGGGTATTTATTTTCTAGGTGCACGAATTTAAACTAATTACCCTAGAATAATAAAATTCACTGTATCTTTTTGCTGTGATTTTTATAAGAGTCGGTAAACATCGACCAAAATTTGTGTCTTAGTAGGGTATAACAGACTGACTGAAGAGCCCACTGTTATACCTTGGGCGAAACACAATTATTTCTGGAGTTGAGGTCACTTGTACTTTTTAATTGAAATTTATTCATTCACTCCACTTAAAACAGAAGTAATTTCAATATTTTAATATTTAAATTCCTTCATCTTCCTATTATAAAAAACCTGACCACGGGTATTTATTTTCTAGGTGCACGAATTTAAACTAATTCCCCTAGAATAATAAAATTCACAGTATCTTTTTGTTGTGATTTTTATAAGAGTCGGTAAACATCGACCAAAATTTGTGTCTTAGTAGGGTATAACAGACTGACTGAAGAGCCCACTGTTATACCTTGGGCGAAACACAATTATTTCTGGAGTTGAGGTCACTTGTACTTTTTAATTGAAATTTATTCATTCACTCCACTTAAAACAGAAGTAATTTCAATATTTTAATATTTAAATTCCTTCATCTTCTTATTATAAAAAACCTGACCACGGGTATTTATTTTCTAGGTGCACGAATTTACACTAATTCCCCTAGAATAATAAAATTCACAGGTTCTTTTTGCTGTGATTTTTATAAGAGTCGGTAAACATCGACCAAAATTTGTGTCTTAGTAGGGTATAACAGACTGACTGAAGAGCCCACTGTTATACCTTGGGCGAAACACAATTATTTCTGGAGTTCAGGTCACTTGTACTTTTTAATTGAATTTTATTCATTCACTCCACTTAATTTGCTGTGATTTTTATAAGAGTCGGTAAACATCGACCAAAATGTGTGTCTTAGTAGGGTATAACAGACTGACTGAAGAGCCCACTGTTATACCTTGGGCGAAACACAATTATTTCTGGAGTTGAGGTCACTTGTACTTTTTAATTGAAATTTATTCATTCACTCCACTTAAAACAGAAGTAATTTCAATATTTTAATATTTAAATTCCTTCATCTTCTTATTATAAAAAACCTGACCACGGGTATTTATTTTCTAGGTGCACGAATTTAAACTAATTCCCCTAGAATAATAAAATTCACAGTATCTTTTTGCTGTGATTTTTATAAGAGTCGGTAAACATCGACCAAAATTTGTGTCTTAGTAGGGTATAACAGACTGACTGAAGAGCCCACTGTTATACCTTGGGCGAAACACAATTATTTCTGAAGTTGAGGTCACTTGTACTTTTTAATTAAAATTTATTCATTCACTCCACTTAAAACAGAAGTAATTTCAATATTTTAATATTTAAATTCCTTCATCTTCTTATTATAAAAAACCTGACCACGGGTATTTATTTTCTAGGTGCACAAATTTAAACTAATTCCCCTAGAATAATAAAATTCACAGTATCTTTTTGCTGTGATTTTTATAAGAGTCGGTAAACATCGACCAAAATTTGTGTCTTAGTAGGGTATAACAGACTGACTGAAGAGCCCACTGTTATACCTTGGGCGAAACACAATTATTTCTGAAGTTGAGGTCACTTGTACTTTTTAATTGAAATTTATTCATTCACTCCACTTAAAACAGAAGTAATTTCAATATTTTAATATTTAAATTCCTTCATCTTCTTATTATAAAAAATCTGAACACGGGTATTTATTTTCTAGGTGCACTAATTCCTACTAATTCCCCTAGAATAATAAAATTCACAGGTTCTTTTTGCTGTGATTTTTATAAGAGTCTGTAAACATCGACCAAAATTTGTGTCTTAGTAGGGTATAACAGACTGACTGAAGTACCCACTGTTATTCCTTGGGCGAAACACAATTATTTCTGGAGTTGAGGTCACTTGTACTTTTTAATTGAATTTTATTCATTCACTCCACTTAAAACAGAAGTAATTTCAATATTTCAATATTTAAATTCCTTCATCTTCTTATTATAAAAAACCTGACCACGGGTATTTATTTTCTAGGTGCACGAATTTAATCTAGTTCCCCTAGAATAATAAAATTCACAGTATCTTTTTGCTGTGATTTTTATAAGAGTCGGTAAACATCGACCAAAATTTGTGTATTAGTAGGGTATAACAGACTGACTGAAGAGCCCACTGTTATACCTTGGGCGAAACACAATTATTTCTGGAGTTGAGGTCACTTGTACTTTTTAATTGAAATTTATTCATTCACTCCACTTAAAACAGAAGTAATTTCAATATTTTAATATTTAAATTCCTTCATCTTCTTATTATAAAAAACCTGACCACGGGTATTTATTTTCTAGGTGCACGAATTTAAAAAACTCTGGCAACTGCACGAGTGCAGAAGAAGATTTGTCCCATAAAATCATTTGCGCTCTCAAGTACAGGAGGAGTCATACCACTTTCAGGCAGCGACGAATTAACAGCAAACTGTGCTGCAAGCAAATTGGCTTTATCGATTGAGCTGACAAAAGGAGTATCGTTGAATACGAGCGTTGGAACCGAGGACGAGGTGGTGTTTCGTATGTTTTTTACAAATGACCAAAAATTTTTACTACCTTTGGGACATTGAAGAATTTTTTGCCGTAATTTTTGATCATGTAAAAATTTGGTTCGTCGAATATGAACGTTACAGGTCTTTCTAACTTGTTGAAACTTTTTCCGGTTTTCCTCAGTAGGGTTGGCTTTATTCCTTCATCTTCTTATTAAAAAAAACCTGACCACGGGTATTTATTTTCTAGGTGTACGAATTTAAACTAATTCTCCTAGAATAATAAAATTCACAGTATCTTTTTGCTGTGATTTTTATAAGAGTCGGTAAACATCGACTAAAATTTGTGTCTTAGTAGGGTATAACAGACTGACTGAAGAGCCCACTATTATACCTTGGGCGAAACACAATTATTTCTGGAGTTGAGGTCACTTGTACTTTTTAATTGAAATTTATTCATTCACTCCACTTAAAACAGAAGTAATTTCAATATTTTAATATTTAAATTCCTTCATCTTCCTATTATAAAAAACCTGACCACGGGTATTTATTTTCTAGGTGCACGAATTTAAACTAATTCCCCTAGAATAATAAAATTCACAGTATCGTTTTGTTGTGATTTTTATAAGAGTCGGTAAACATCGACCAAAATTTGTGTCTTAGGGTATAACAGACTGACTGAAGAGCCCACTGTTATACCTTGGGCGAAACGCAATTATTTCTGGAGTTGAGGTCACTTGTACGTTTTAATTGAAATTTATTCATTCACTCCACTTAAAACAGAAGTAATTTCAATATTTTAATATTTAAATTCCTCCATCTTCTTATTATAAAAAACCTGACCACGGGTATTTATTTTCTAGGTGCACGAATTTACACTAATTCCCCTAGAATAATAAAATTCACAGGTTCTTTTTGCTGTGATTTTTATAAGAGTCGGTAAACATCGACCAAAATTTGTGTCTTAGTAGGGTATAACAGACTGACTGAAGAGCCCACTGTTATACCTTGGGCGAAACACAATTATTTCTGGAGTTGAGGTCACTTGTACTTTTTAATTGAATTTTATTCATTCACTCCACTTAAAAAAGAAGTAATTTCAATATTTTAATATTTAAATTCCTTCATCTTCTTATTATAAAAAACCTGACCACGGGTATTTATTTTCTAGGTGCACGAATTTAAACTAATTCCCCTAGAATAATAAAATTCATAGTATCTTTTTGCTGTGATTTTTATAAGAGTCGGTAAACATCGACCAAAATTTTTGTGTCTTAGTAGGGTATAACAGACTGACTGAAGAGCCCACTGTTATACCTTGGGTGAAACACAATTATTTCTGTAGTTGTGGTCACTTGTACTTTTTAATTGAAATTTATTCATTCACTCCACTTAAAACAGAAGTAATTTCAATATTTTAATATTTAAATTCCTTCATCTTCTTATTATAAAAAACCTGACCACGGGTATTTATTTTCTAGGTGCACGAATTTAAACTAATTCCCCTAGAATAATAAAATTCACAGCATCTTTTTGCTGTGATTTTTATAAGAGTCGGTAAACATCGACCAAAATTTGTGTCTTAGTAGGGTATAACAGTCTGACTGAAGAGCCCACTGTTATACCTTGGACGAAACACAATTATTTCTGGAGTTGAGGTCACTTGTACTTTTTAATTGAAATTTATTCATTCACTCCACTTAAAACAGAAGTAATTTCAATATTTTAATATTTAAATTCCTTCATCTTCTTATTATAAAAAACCTGACCACGGGTATTTATTTTCTAGGTGCACGAATTTAAACTAATTCCCTTAGAATAATAAAATTCACAGTATCTTTTTGCTGTGATTTTTATAAGAGTCAGTAAACATCGACCAAAATTTGTGTCTTAGTAGGGTATAACAGACTGACTGAAGAGCCCACTGTTACACCTTGGGCGAAACACAATTATTTCTGGAGTTGAGGTCACTTGTACTTTTTAATTGAAATTTATTCATTCACTCCACTTAAAACAGAAGTAATTTCAATATTTTAATATTTAAATTCCTTCATCTTCTTATTATAAAAAACCTGACCACGGGTATTTATTTTCTAGGTGCACGAATTTAAACTAATTCCCCTAGAATAATAAAATTCACTGTATCTTTTTGCTGTGATTTTTATAAGAGTCGGTAAACATCGACCAAAATTTGTGTCTTAGTAGGGTATAACAGACTGACTGAAGAGCCCACTGTTATACCTTGGGCGAAACACAATTATTTCTGGAGTTGAGGTCACTTGTACTTTTTAATTGAAATTTATTCATTCACTCCACTTAAAACAGAAGTAATTTCAATATTTTAATATTTAAATTCCTTCATCTTCCTATTATAAAAAACCTGACCACGGGTATTTATTTTCTAGGTGCACGAATTTAAACTAATTCCCCTAGAATAATAAAATTCACAGTATCTTTTTGTTGTGATTTTTATAAGAGTCGGTAAACATCGACCAAAATTTGTGTCTTAGTAGGGTATAACAGACTGACTGAAGAGCCCACTGTTATACCTTGGGCGAAACACAATTATTTCTGGAGTTGAGGTCACTTGTACTTTTTAATTGAAATTTATTCATTCACTCCACTTAAAACAGAAGTAATTTCAATATTTTAATATTTAAATTCCTTCATCTTCTTATTATAAAAAACCTGACCACGGGTATTTATTTTCTAGGTGCACGAATTTACACTAATTCCCCTAGAATAATAAAATTCACAGGTTCTTTTTGCTGTGATTTTTATAAGAGTCGGTAAACATCGACCAAAATTTGTGTCTTAGTAGGGTATAACAGACTGACTGAAGAGCCCACTGTTATACCTTGGGCGAAACACAATTATTTCTGGAGTTCAGGTCACTTGTACTTTTTAATTGAATTTTATTCATTCACTCCACTTAATTTGCTGTGATTTTTATAAGAGTCGGTAAACATCGACCAAAATGTGTGTCTTAGTAGGGTATAACAGACTGACTGAAGAGCCCACTGTTATACCTTGGGCGAAACACAATTATTTCTGGAGTTGAGGTCACTTGTACTTTTTAATTGAAATTTATTCATTCACTCCACTTAAAACAGAAGTAATTTCAATATTTTAATATTTAAATTCCTTCATCTTCTTATTATAAAAAACCTGACCACGGGTATTTATTTTCTAGGTGCACGAATTTAAACTAATTCCCCTAGAATAATAAAATTCACAGTATCTTTTTGCTGTGATTTTTATAAGAGTCGGTAAACATCGACCAAAATTTGTGTCTTAGTAGGGTATAACAGACTGACTGAAGAGCCCACTGTTATACCTTGGGCGAAACACAATTATTTCTGGAGTTGAGGTCACTTGTACTTTTTAATTGAAATTTATTCATTCACTCCACTTAAAACAGAAGTAATTTCAATATTTTAATATTTAAATTCCTTCATCTTCTTATTATAAAAAACCTGACCACGGGTATTTATTTTCTAGGTGCACGAATTTAAACCAAATCCCCTAGAATAATAAAATTCACTGTATCTTTTTGCTGTGATTTCTATAAGAGTCGGTAAACATCGACCAAAATTTGTGTCTTAGTAGGGTATAACAGACTGACTGAAGAGCCCACTGTTATACCTTTGGCGAAACACAATTATTTCTGGAGTTGAGGTCACTTGTACTTTTTAATTGAAATTTATTCATTCACTCCACTTAAAACAGAAGTAATTTCAATATTTTAATATTTAAATTCCTTCATCTTCTTATTATAAAAAACCTGACCACGGGTATTTATTTTCTAGGTGCACGAATTTAAACTAATTCCCCTAGAATAATAAAATTCACAGTATCTTTTTGCTGTGATTTTTATAAGAGTCGGTAAACATCGACCAAAATGTGTGTCTTAGTAGGGTATAACAGACTGACTGAAGAGCCCACTGTTATACCTTGGGCGAAACACAATTATTTCTGGAGTTGAGGTCACTTGTACTTTTTAATTGAAATTTATTCATTCACTCCACTTAAAACAGAAGTAATTTCAATATTTTAATATTTAAATTCCTTCATCTTCTTATTATAAAAAACCTGACCACGGGTATTTATTTTCTAGGTGCACGAATTTAAACTAATTCCCCTAGAATTATAAAATTCACAGTATCTTTTTGCTGTGATTTTTATAAGAGTCGGTAAACATCGACCAAAATGTGTGTCTTAGTAGGGTATAACAGACTGACTGAAGAGCCCACTGTTATACTTTGGGCGAAACACCATTATTTCTGGAGTTGAGGTCACTTGTACTTTTTAATTGAAATTTATTCATTCACTCCACTTAAAACAGAAGTAATTTCAATAATTTAATATTTAAATTCCTTCATCTTCCTATTATAAAAAACTTGACCACGGGTATTTATTTTCTAGGTGCACGAATTTAAACTAATTCCCCTAGAATAATAAAATTCACAGTATCTTTTTGCTGTGATTTGTATAAGAGTCGGTAAACATCGACCAAAATTTGTGTCTTAGTAGGGTATAACAGACTGACTGAAGAGCCCACTGTTATACATTGGGCGAAACACAATTATTTCTGGAGTTGAGGTCACTTGTACTTTTTAATTGAAATTTATTCATTCACTCCACTTAAAACAGAAGTAATTTCAATATTTAAATTCCTTCATCTTCTTATTATAAAAAACCTGACCACGGGTATTTATTTTCTAGGTGCACGAATTTAAACTAATTCCCCTAGAATAATAAAATTCACAGTATCTTTTTGCTGTGATTTTTATAAGAGTCGGTAAACATCGACCAAAATGTGTGTCTTAGTAGGGTATAACAGACTGACTGAAGAGCCCACTGTTATACCTTGGGCGAAACACAATTATTTCTGGAGTTGGGGTCTCTTGTACTTTTTAATTGAAATTTATTCATTCACTCCACTTAAAACAGAAGTAATTTCAATATTTTAATATTTAAATTCCTTCATCTTCTTATTATAAAAAACCTGACCACGGGTATTTATTTTCTAGGTGCACGAATTTAAACTAATTCCCCTAGAATTATAAAATTCACAGTATCTTTTTGCTGTGATTTTTATAAGAGTCGGTAAACATCGACCAAAATTTGTGTCTTAGTAGGGTATAACAGACTGACTGAAGAGCCCACTGTTATACATTGGGCGAAACACAATTATTTCTGGAGTTGAGGTCACTTGTACTTTTTAATTGAAATTTATTCATTCACTCCACTTAAAACAGAAGTAATTTCAATATTTTAATATTTAAATTCCTTCATCTTCTTATTATAAAAAACCTGACCACGGCTATTTATTTTCTAGGTGCACGAATTTAAACTAATTCCCCTAGAATAATAAAATTCACAGTATCTTTTTGCTGTGATTTGTATAAGAGTCGGTAAACATCGACCAAAATTTGTGTCTTAGTAGGGTATAACAGACTGACTGAAGAGCCCACTGTTATACCTTGGGCGAAACACAATTATTTCTGGAGTTGAAGTCACTTGTACTTTTTAATTGAATTTTATTCATTCACTCCACTTAAAACAGAAGTAATTTCAATATTTTAATATTTAAATTCCTTCATCTTCTTATTATAAAAAACCTGACCACGGGTATTTATTTTCTAGGAGCACGAATTTAAACTAATTCCCCTATTTTTATAAGAGTCGGTAAACATCGACCAAAATTTGTGTCTAAGTAGGGTATAACAGACTGACTGAAGAGCCCACTGTTATACTTTGGGCGAAACACAATTATTTCTGGAGTTGAGGTCACTTGTACTTTTTAATTAAAATTTATTCATTCACTCCACTTAAAACAGAAGTAATTTCAATATTTTAATTTTAATATTTTTAATTTTTTTTTTTTTTTTGATATTAAGCGTGTGCAAAAGGGGTTGTGACTACCCTTAAGATGATATACACAGCACAAGCGATTAGGTAGATTGGAGGGAATTTAAAAGGAGATACCGATGCACATTGGTTTTGAACGTCTGTAGATCACAATGGGAGGGGAAAATTGAGCTGGGTAGAGCATTCCACATTCGAGTAGTGCGACTAAAGAAAGAATCTCTGTACTTAACAGTACGTCCGAAATTGGGCTCAAGGGTAAAATGATGGGCATTCCTAGAAGCGCGAGTATTACGGTTGAATTGTTTAAGGTGAGGAATGGAACTGGCTATTTCACTAGAGCATTGTTTATAGAAATAACGGTAAAATAACGAAAGACATGAAACATTTCGACGGTGCTCAAGAGATGAGAATGTTTCCGTTATAGTTCTTTCACCTATCATTTTATGAGCTCTCTTTTCAATTCTATCCAATAAACTCAAGTGAGTTATTGGAGCACCTGCCCAAATGTGAGAGTTATACTCAAGTTTTGAAGGAATAAAGGCTTTGTAGATCACAGCCAGATCAGAAGGGGAGAAAAATTTCTTGCATCGACGGAGAAAACCTAAACACCTAGCAGCATTTTTGGCGATGTCGAATATGTGGTCGTTCCATAAAAGGTGGTCTGTGACACACATACCGAGAACTGAAAGCTTTTCGGTTTCCTCAATGCAAGTGCCACTCATGGATAGTCGCATGGGGGGTGGGTTTCGTTTTAACGACAGTAGACAGCATTGATTTTTTGAAGCATTAAATTCTACACGATTTTTTATTCCACAATGGACAATGCTGTCGAGATCAGAATTTAGTGAGCTTATCATACGCTGCCGTTCAAGTTCCACATCCGAAGGACATGGATGAGAATCTGTAAACGAATATGAGAAGCTGAGGGTACTGTCGTCAGCGAAACAATTTAATGGATTAGAAGCTTCAGATAAAAGATCGTTTATGAATATAAGGAAGAGAGTCAGACCTGGGGCACACCAGCATTTATTTTGTGAATTTCAGACTTGAAACCATCCAATACAACTTGTATTGAACGGTCCGAAAGGTAATTTCTAATCCAACGAAGAAGAGATTCATCGATACCAAATGCACGCATTTTCGATAAGAGAGCTTGATGCCAAACTCTATCAAATGCTTTAGAAATATCAAGCGCAATAATCTTACTTTCTCCAAAACGATGTAAAGATTTGTGCCACTGTTCGGTGAGATATACCATCAGATCACCAGTGGACCTATTGCTACGAAAGCCGTACTGCCGGTCATTAAGAAGCTTTCTTTCCTCGAGATATTTCTTTAGCTGAAAATTAATCAGCGTTTCCATGATCTTGGAAAGAAGGGACGTAAGCGCAATTGGCCGATAGTTGGAGGGGGAAGAAGACACGCCTTTTTTAGGGACAGGATGGACAAATGCTGTTTTCCATCCACTCGGAAAGAGACCAGTAGAAGAGGACAGATGGAAAAGCTTACGCAGTGGTTTTGCCAGCGTTGAAGAACACCTCTTCAAAACAATGGGAGGGATACTATCCGGGCCAGCGGATTTGTGTATGTCGAGATCTTTCAGAACTCTAGCAACTGCACGAATGCAGAAGAAGATTTGTCCCATAAAATCATTTGCGCTCTCAAGTCAAGGAGGAGTCATACCACTTTCCGGCAGCGACGAATTAACAGCAAACTGTGCTGCAAGCAAATTGGCTTTATCGATTGAGCTGACAAAAGGAGTATCGTTGAATACGAGCGTTGGAACCGAGGACGAGGTGGTGTTTCGTATGTTTTTTACAAATGACCAAAAATTTTTACTACCTTTGGGACATTGTAGAATTTTTTGCCGTAATTTTTGATCATGTAAAAATTTGGTTCGTCGAATATGAACGTTACAGGTCTTTCTAGCTTGTTGAAACTTTTTCCGGTTTTCCTCAGTAGGGTTGGCTTTATAGCTTTGGAAGCTTACTTCTCTAACCCTAATAAACTCTTTACAGCTCGAATCAAACCATGAGTTTTCTTTGGGTTTGATAGGTTTCACCCTATTCGGGATAAAATTTCTCATTCCACAAAGAATTAAGTTTGTAATCATATCTGCACTGGAATCTACGTCGCTATCGAGGAAGCATAGTGACCAGTTAAAGTTCCTGAAGAAAACATTGAGACTGTCCCAGTTGGCTTTCTCATACTGCCAAACGGTTCTCTTGGGAGTTTTTTCTTTAACTGTGTTTTGGTGGCACGAGAAATTCGCAGATATGACACAATGGTCTGATGTGCCTAGAGGCGATACTACACTTATAGTGTATTTATCAGGGTCAGAGGTAAGAAACAAATCTAGAGTGTTGGCGGATTGACCTGCAACGTCAGGAATCCGAGAAGGCTCGTCGACCAGCTGAGTTAGGTTGTTTATCTCAGCAAAAATCTCGACATACCTTCCTTCGGGTGTTGTCTGACCCGAATAGCGTAGCCACGAAGAATTATGTACATTGAAATCGCCCGTAACAACGATTTCACTGTGCGGAAAATGGGAAATAATTCTCTGGATGGAGTCGGATAGTGCATCGAATTCATTGGAAGTCGAATTACTATCCAAACTAGGACTACGATAAATAAAACAAGTATGGATGATGCGCTCATGGATGGTGAATTTAAACCACATGAAATTAAAGTTCGTATTCAAACATGAACCATATTGGGGTTGAAGCTGATAAGCTACATCACTGCGAACATACACGGCGAGACCATGATGTGGAAAAAATAGAGGCACTAAGCTATAACCATGTAGGCTGAATTCCGAGTGATCGGTATTTTCCCCTACCTGGGTTTCACTTAGTGCCAAAACAGTTGGCCTGTTTTTCACAGTATGGACATATGCAGCACAAAAATTCTGCCTCAGTCCCCGAATGTTGCTCTAGTCAACCCTAAATTCACCCACCATTAGAATAAACAGACATAAAAAACCAAATCAGACAGTTATCTATGCTGATATCAAGTTTGGGCCCCAAATGACTTCACAGTACAATACTACTAGTGTTATGCCTAAAAAAGCAGTGTACTGATCCGCCCCTGGATACACAAAATCAATAACAGCAATTTATCTGATATGCTTCGGCTAAGTCCATCATAAGAATTGCATGTAATGATACATACATATACTACATATAATAACTAAGCCAAAGCACTGTGAGTGAAGTGGAAAGGAGAGATTAGGAATTACCGCTGTGCTATCCATGTTTGTGGTTTGAGCATCATAAACGTCGCTACACGGGTGCACTTTTGTTGTTGTTTTTATGCACTGCCACTTGCACTTTTTTTTTATTTGTAACTTGTTTAAGTATGTATGTAGTCTATTGATTCTATTGACTTGCGCGGCACGATTTGTGTTGGTTTTGTATTTCTATTTTTTTTTTTTTTTTTATTTATTATATTTTAGAGGGAAATGGATATTTTATTTATTTATTTTTTTATAATAAGCGGCAATAGGAAAGGAAAAAAACAGAATATTGCAATTGATAGGGTTATTGACTAGGAAGTTCACAACGTAATTCACACTCCTACACACGTCCACTCACGGTGGGTTGCAGATCGGAACTGAATTCATTCATCTTCTTATTATAAAAAACCTGACCACGGGTATTTATTTTCTAGGTGCACGAATTTAAACTAATTCCCCTAGAATAATAAAATTCACAGTATCTTTTTGCTGTGATTTGTATAAGAGTCGGTAAACATCGACCAAAATTTGTGTCTTAATAGGGTATAACAGACTGACTGAAGAGCCCACTGTTATACCTTGGGCGAAACACAATTATTTCTGGAGTTGAGGTCACTTGTACTTTTTAATTGAAATTTATTCATTCACTCCACTTAAAACAGAAGTAATTTCAATATTTTAATATTTAATTTCCTTCATCTTCTTATTATAAAAAACCTGACCACGGGTATTTATTTTCTAGGTGCACGAATTTAAACTAATTCCCCTAGAATAATAAAATTCACAGTATCTTTTTGCTGTGATTTTTATAAGAGTCGGTAAACATCAAAATTTGTGTCTTAGTAGGGTATAACAGTCTGACTGA
This sequence comes from Melangyna quadrimaculata, assembly GCA_949320155.1. Lineage (NCBI taxonomy): Eukaryota > Metazoa > Arthropoda > Insecta > Diptera > Syrphidae > Melangyna > Melangyna quadrimaculata. The sequence continues at coordinate 260,195,431 of OX439483.1, read as the reverse complement.
AGAGCCCACTGTTATACCTTGGGCGAAAAACAATTATTTCTGGAGTTGAGGTCACTTGTACTTTTTAATTGAAATTTATTCATTCACTCCACTTAAAACAGAAGTAATTTCAATATTTCAATATTTTAATATTTAAATTCCTTCATCTTCTTATTATAAAAAACCTGACCACGGGTATTTATTTTCTAGGTGCACGAATTTAAACTAATTCCCCTAGAATAATAAAATTCACTGTATCTTTTTGCTGTGATTTTTATAAGAGTCGGTAAACATCGACCAAAATTTGTGTCTTAGTAGGGTATAAAAGACTGACTGAAGAGCCCACTTTTATACCTTGGGCGAAACACAATTATTTCTGGAGTTGAGGTCACTTGTACTTTTTAATTGAAATTTATTAATTCACTCCACTTAAAACAGAAGTAATTTCAATATTTTAATATTTAAATTCCTTCATCTTCTTATAATAAAAAACCTGACCGCGGGTATTTATTTTCTAGGTGCACGAATTTAAACTAATTCCCCTAGAATGATAAAATTCACAGTATCTTTTTGCTGTGATTTTTATAAGAGTCGGTAAACATCGACCAAAATTTGTGTCTTAGTAGGGTCTAACAGACTGACTGAAGAGCCCACTGTTATACCTTGGGCGAAACACAATTATTTCTGAAGTTGAGGTCACTTGTACTTTTTAAATGAAATTTATTCATTCACTCCACTTAAAACAGAAGTAATTTCAATATTTTAATATTTAAATTCCTTCATCTTCTTATTATAAAAAACCTGACCACGGGTATTTATTTTCTAGGTGCACGAATTTAAACTAATTCCCCTAGAATAATAAAATTCACAGGTTCCATTTGCTGTGATTTTTATAAGAGTCTGTAAACATCGACCAAAATTTGTGTCTTAGTAGGGTATAACAGACTGACTGAAGAGCCCACTGTTATACTTTGGGCGAAACACAATTATTTCTGGAGTTGAGGTCACTTGTACTTTTTAATTGAAATTTATTCATTCACTCCACTTAAAACAGAAGTAATTTCAATATTTTAATATTTAAATTCCTTCATCTTCGTATTATAAAAAACCTGACCACGGGTATTTATTTTCTAGGTGCACGAATTTAAACTAATTCCCCTAGAATAATAAAATTCACAGTATCTTTTTGCTGTGATTTTTATAAGAGTCGGTAAACATCGACCAAAATTTGTGTCTTAGTAGGGTATAACAGACTGACTGAAGAGCCCACTGTTATACCTTGGGCGAAACACAATTATTTCTGGAGTTGAGGTCACTTGTACTTTTTATTTGAAATTTATTCATTCACTCCATTTAAAACAGAAGTAATTTCAATATTTTAATATTTAAATTCCTTCATCTTCTTATTATAAAAAACCTGAGCACGGGTATTTATTTTCTAGGTGCACGAATTTAAACTAATTCCCCTAGAATAATAAAATTCACAGTATCTTTTTGCTGTGATTTTTATAAGAGTCGGTAAACATCGACCAAAATTTGTGTCTTAGTAGGGTATAACAGACTGACTGAAGAGCCCACTGTTATACCTTGGGCGAAACACAATTATTTCTGGAGTTGAGGTCACTTGTACTTTTTAATTGAAATTTATTCATTCACTCCACTTAAAACAGAAGTAATTTCAATATTTTAATATTTAAATTCCTTCATCTTCTTATTATAAAAAACCTGACCACGGCTATTTATTTTCTAGGTGCACGAATTTAAACTAATTCCCCTAGAATAATAAAATTCACAGGATCTTTTTGCTGTGATTTTTATAAGAGTCGGTAAACATCGACCAAAATTTGTGTCTTAGTAGGGTATAACAGACTGACTGAAGAGCCCACTGTTATACCTTGGGCGAAACACAATTATTTCTGGAGTTGAGGTCACTTGTACTTTTTAATTGAATTTTATTCATTCACTCCACTTTAAACAGAAGTAATTTCAATATTTTAATATTTAAATTCCTTCATCTTTTTATTATAAAAAACCTGCACGAGTTTAAACTATTTCCCCTTGTCTTAGTAGGGTATAACAGACTGACTGAAGAGCCCACTGTTATACCTTGGGCGAAACACAATTATTTCTGGAGTTGAGGTCACTTGTACTTTTTAATTGAAATTTATTCATTCACTCCACTTAAAACAGAAGTAATTTCAATATTTTAATATTTAAATTCCTTCATCTTCTTATTATAAGAAACCTGACCACGGGTATTTATTTTCTAGGTGCACGAATTTAAACTAATTCCCCTAGAATAATAAAATTCACAGGTTCTTTTTGCTGTGATTTTTATAAGAGTCGGTAAACATCGACCAAAATTTGTGTCTTAGTAGGATATAACAGACTGACTGAAGAGCCCACTGTTATACCTTGGGCGAAACAAAATTATTTCTTGAGTTGAGGTCACTTGTACTTTTTAATTGAAATTTATTCATTCACTCCACTTAAAACAGAAGTAATTTCAATATTTTAATATTTAAATTCCTTAATCTTCTTATTATAATAAACCTTACCACGGGTATTTATTTTCTAGGTTCACGAATTTAAACTAATTCCCCTAGAATAGTAAAATTCACAGTATCTTTTTGCTGTGATTTTTATAAGAGTCGGTAAACATCGACCAAAATTTGTGTCTTAGTAGGGTATAACAGACTGACTGAAGAGCCCACTGTTATACCTTGGGCGAAACACAATTATTTCTGGAGTTGAGGTTACTTTTAATTGAATTGAATTGGTTACTTTTTAATTGAAATTTATTCATTCACTCCACTTAAAACAGAAGTAATTTCAATATTTTAATATTTAAATTCCTTCATCTTTTTATTATAAAAAACCTGACCACGGGTATTTATTTTCTAGGTGCACGAATTTAAACTAATTTCCCTAGAATAATAAAATTCAAAGGATCTTTTTGCTGTGATTTTTATAAGAGTCGGTAAACATCGTCCAAAATTTGTGTCTTAGTAGGGTATAACAGACTGACTGAAGAGCCCACTGTTATACCTTGGGCGAAACACAATTATTTCTGGAGTTGAGGTCACTTGTACTTTTTAATTGAAATTTATACATTCACTCCACTTAAAACAGAAGTAATTTCAATATTTTAATATTTAAATTCCTTCATCTTCTTATTATAAAAAACCTGACCACGGGTATTTATTTTCTAGGTGCACGAATTTAAACTAATTCCCCTAGAATAATAAAATTCACAGTATCTTTTTGCTGTGATTTTTATAAGAGGCTGTAAACATCGACCAAAATTTGTGTCTTAGTAGGGTATAACAGACTGACTGAAGAGCCCACTGTTATACCTTGGGCGAAACACAATTATTTCAGGAGTTGAGATCACTTGTACTTTTTAATTGAAATTTATTCATTCACTCCACTTAAAACAGAAGTAATTTCAATATTTTAATATTTAAATTCCTTCATCTTCCTATTATAAAAAACCTGACCACGGATATTTATTTTCTAGGTGCACGAATTTAAACTAATTCCCCTAGTATAATAAAATTCACAGTATCTTTTTGCTGTGATTTTTATAAGAGTCGGTAAACATCGACCAAAATTTGTGTCTTAGTAGGGTATAACAGACTGACTGAAGAGCCCACTGTTATACCTTGGGCGAAACACAATTATTTCTGGAGTTGAGGTCACTTGTACTTTTTAATTGAAATTTATTCATTCACTCCACTTAAAACAGAAGTAATTTCAATATTTTAATATTTAAATATTTAAATTCCTTCATCTTCTTATTATAAAAAACCTGACCACGGGTATTTATTTTCTAGGTGCACGAATTTAAACTAATTCCCCTAGAATAATAAAATTCACAGTATCTTTTTGCTGTGATTTTTATAAGAGGCGGTAAACATCGACCAAAATTTGTGTCTTAGTAGGGTATAACAGACTGACTGAAGAGCCCACTGTTATACCTTGGGCGAAACACAATTATTTCTGGAGTTGAGGTCACTTGTACTTTTTAATTGAAATTTATTCATTCACTCCACTTAAAACAGAAGTAATTTCAATATTTTAATATTTAAATTCCTTCATCTTCGTATTATAAAAAACCTGACCACGGGTATTTATTTTCTAGGTGCACGAATTTAAACTAATTCCCCTAGAATAATAAAATTCACAGTATCTTTTTGTTGTGATTTTTATAAGAGTCGGTAAACATCGACCAAAATTTGTGTCTTAGTAGGGTATAACAGACTGACTGAAGAGCCCACTGTTATACCTTGGGCGAAACACAATTATTTCTGGAGTTGAGGTCACTTGTACTTTTTAATTGAAATTTATTCATTCACTCCACTTAAAACAGAAGTAATTTCAATATTTTAATATTTAAATTCCTTCATCTTCTTATTATAAAAAACCTGACCACGGCTATTTATTTTCTAGGTGCACGAATTTAAACTAATTCCCCTAGAATAATAAAATTCACAGTATCTTTTTGCTGTGATTTTTATAAGAGTCGGTAAACATCGACCAAAATTTGTGTCTTAGTAGGGTATAACAGACTGACTGAAGAGCCCACTGTTATACCTTGGGCGAAACACAATTATTTCTGGAGTTGAGGTCACTTGTACTTTTTAATTGAAATTTATTCATTCACTCCACTTAAAACAGAAGTAATTTCAATATTTTAATATTTAAATATTTAAATTCCTTCATCTTCTTATTATAAAAAACCTGACCACGGGTATTTATTTTCTAGGTGCACGAATTTAAACTAATTCCCCTAGAATAATAAAATTCACAGTATCTTTTTGCTGTGATTTTTATAAGAGGCGGTAAACATCGACCAAAATTTGTGTCTTAGTAGGGTATAACAGACTGACTGAAGAGCCCACTGTTATACCTTGGGCGAAACACAATTATTTCTGGAGTTGAGGTCACTTGTACTTTTTAATTGAAATTTATTCATTCACTCCACTTAAAACAGAAGTAATTTCAATATTTTAATATTTAAATTCCTTCATCTTCGTATTATAAAAAACCTGACCACGGGTATTTATTTTCTAGGTGCACGAATTTAAACTAATTCCCCTAGAATAATAAAATTCACAGTATCTTTTTGTTGTGATTTTTATAAGAGTCGGTAAACATCGACCAAAATTTGTGTCTTAGTAGGGTATAACAGACTGACTGAAGAGCCCACTGTTATACCTTGGGCGAAACACAATTATTTCTGGAGTTGAGGTCACTTGTACTTTTTAATTGAAATTTATTCATTCACTCCACTTAAAACAGAAGTAATTTCAATATTTTAATATTTAAATTCCTTCATCTTCTTATTATAAAAAACCTGACCACGGCTATTTATTTTCTAGGTGCACGAATTTAAACTAATTCCCCTAGAATAATAAAATTCACAGTATCATTTTGCTGTGATTTTTATAAGAGTCGGTAAACATCGACCAAAATTTGTGTCTTAGTAGGGTATAACAGACTGACTGAAGAGCCCACTGTTATACCTTGGGCGAAACACAATTATTTCTGGAGTTGAGGTCACTTGTACTTTTTAATTGAAATTTATTCATTCACTCCACTTAAAACAGAAGTAATTTCAATATTTTAATATTTAAATTCCTTAATCTTCTTATTATAATAAACCTGACCACGGGTATTTATTTTCTAGGTTCACGAATTTAAACTAATTCCCCTAGAATAATAAAATTCACAGTATCTTTTTGCTGTGATTTTTATAAGAGTCGGTAAACATCGACCAAAATTTGTGTCTTAGTAGGGTATAACAGACACAATTATTTCTGGAGTTGAGGTCACTTGTACTTTTTAATTGAAATTTATTCATTCACTCCACTTAAAACAGAAGTAATTTCAATATTTTAATATTTAAATTCCTTCATCTTCTTATTATAAAAAACCTGACCACGGCTATTTATTTTCTAGGTGCACGAATTTAAACTAATTCCCCTAGAATAATAAAATTCACAGGTTCCATTTGCTGTGATTTTTATAAGAGTCTGTAAACATCGACCAAAATTTGTGTCTTAGTAGGGTATAAAAGACTGACTGAAGAGCCCACTTTTATACCTTGGGCGAAACACAATTATTTCTGGAGTTGAGGTCACTTGTACTTTTTAATTGAAATTTATTAATTCACTCCACTTAAAACAGAAGTAATTTCAATATTTTAATATTTAAATTCCTTCATCTTCTTATAATAAAAAACCTGACCGCGGGTATTTATTTTCTAGGTGCACGAATTTAAACTAATTCCCCTAGAATGATAAAATTCACAGTATCTTTTTGCTGTGATTTTTATAAGAGTCGGTAAACATCGACCAAAATTTGTGTCTTAGTAGGGTCTAACAGACTGACTGAAGAGCCCACTGTTATACCTTGGGCGAAACACAATTATTTCTGAAGTTGAGGTCACTTGTACTTTTTAATTGAAATTTATTCATTCACTCCACTTAAAACAGAAGTAATTTCAATATTTTAATATTTAAATTCCTTCATCTTCTTATTATAAAAAACCTGACCACGGGTATTTATTTTCTAGGTGCACGAATTTAAACTAATTCCCCTAGAATAATAAAATTCACAGGTTCCATTTGCTGTGATTTTTATAAGAGTCTGTAAACATCGACCAAAATTTGTGTCTTAGTAGGGTATAACAGACTGACTGAAGAGCCCACTGTTATACTTTGGGCGAAACACAATTATTTCTGGAGTTGAGGTCACTTGTACTTTTTAATTGAAATTTATTCATTCACTCCACTTAAAACAGAAGTAATTTCAATATTTTAATATTTAAATTCCTTCATCTTCGTATTATAAAAAACCTGACCACGGGTATTTATTTTCTAGGTGCACGAATTTAAACTAATTCCCCTAGAATAATAAAATTCACAGTATCTTTTTGCTGTGATTTTTATAAGAGTCGGTAAACATCGACCAAAATTTGTGTCTTAGTAGGGTATAACAGACTGACTGAAGAGCCCACTGTTATACCTTGGGCGAAACACAATTATTTCTGGAGTTGAGGTCACTTGTACTTTTTATTTGAAATTTATTCATTCACTCCATTTAAAACAGAAGTAATTTCAATATTTTAATATTTAAATTCCTTCATCTTCTTATTATAAAAAACCTGAGCACGGGTATTTATTTTCTAGGTGCACGAATTTAAACTAATTCCCCTAGAATAATAAAATTCACAGTATCTTTTTGCTGTGATTTTTATAAGAGTCGGTAAACATCGACCAAAATTTGTGTCTTAGTAGGGTATAACAGACTGACTGAAGAGCCCACTGTTATACCTTGGGCGAAACACAATTATTTCTGGAGTTGAGGTCACTTGTACTTTTTAATTGAAATTTATTCATTCACTCCACTTAAAACAGAAGTAATTTCAATATTTTAATATTTAAATTCCTTCATCTTCTTATTATAAAAAACCTGACCACGGCTATTTATTTTCTAGGTGCACGAATTTAAACTAATTCCCCTAGAATAATAAAATTCACAGGATCTTTTTGCTGTGATTTTTATAAGAGTCGGTAAACATCGACCAAAATTTGTGTCTTAGTAGGGTATAACAGACTGACTGAAGAGCCCACTGTTATACCTTGGGCGAAACACAATTATTTCTGGAGTTGAGGTCACTTGTACTTTTTAATTGAATTTTATTCATTCACTCCACTTTAAACAGAAGTAATTTCAATATTTTAATATTTAAATTCCTTCATCTTTTTATTATAAAAAACCTGCACGAGTTTAAACTATTTCCCCTTGTCTTAGTAGGGTATAACAGACTGACTGAAGAGCCCACTGTTATACCTTGGGCGAAACACAATTATTTCTGGAGTTGAGGTCACTTGTACTTTTTAATTGAAATTTATTCATTCACTCCACTTAAAACAGAAGTAATTTCAATATTTTAATATTTAAATTCCTTCATCTTCTTATTATAAGAAACCTGACCACGGGTATTTATTTTCTAGGTGCACGAATTTAAACTAATTCCCCTAGAATAATAAAATTCACAGTATCTTTTTGCTGTGATTTTTATAAGAGTCGGTAAACATCGACCAAAATTTGTGTCTTAGTAGGATATAACAGACTGACTGAAGAGCCCACTGTTATACCTTGGGCGAAACAAAATTATTTCTTGAGTTGAGGTCACTTGTACTTTTTAATTGAAATTTATTCATTCACTCCACTTAAAACAGAAGTAATTTCAATATTTTAATATTTAAATTCCTTAATCTTCTTATTATAATAAACCTTACCACGGGTATTTATTTTCTAGGTTCACGAATTTAAACTAATTCCCCTAGAATAGTAAAATTCACAGTATCTTTTTGCTGTGATTTTTATAAGAGTCGGTAAACATCGACCAAAATTTGTGTCTTAGTAGGGTATAACAGACTGACTGAAGAGCCCACTGTTATACCTTGGGCGAAACACAATTATTTCTGGAGTTGAGGTTACTTTTAATTGAATTGAATTGGTTACTTTTTAATTGAAATTTATTCATTCACTCCACTTAAAACAGAAGTAATTTCAATATTTTAATATTTAAATTCCTTCATCTTTTTATTATAAAAAACCTGACCACGGGTATTTATTTTCTAGGTGCACGAATTTAAACTAATTTCCCTAGAATAATAAAATTCAAAGGATCTTTTTGCTGTGATTTTTATAAGAGTCGGTAAACATCGTCCAAAATTTGTGTCTTAGTAGGGTATAACAGACTGACTGAAGAGCCCACTGTTATACCTTGGGCGAAACACAATTATTTCTGGAGTTGAGGTCACTTGTACTTTTTAATTGAAATTTATTCATTCACTCCACTTAAAACAGAAGTAATTTCAATATTTTAATATTTAAATTCCTTCATCTTCTTATTATAAAAAACCTGACCACGGGTATTTATTTTCTAGGTGCACGAATTTAAACTAATTCCCCTAGAATAATAAAATTCACAGTATCTTTTTGCTGTGATTTTTATAAGAGGCGGTAAACATCGACCAAAATTTGTGTCTTAGTAGGGTATAACAGACTGACTGAAGAGCCCACTGTTATACCTTGGGCGAAACACAATTATTTCAGGAGTTGAGATCACTTGTACTTTTTAATTGAAATTTATTCATTCACTCCACTTAAAACAGAAGTAATTTCAATATTTTAATATTTAAATTCCTTCATCTTCCTATTATAAAAAACCTGACCACGGATATTTATTTTCTAGGTGCACGAATTTAAACTAATTCCCCTAGTATAATAAAATTCACAGTATCTTTTTGCTGTGATTTTTATAAGAGTCGGTAAACATCGACCAAAATTTGTGTCTTAGTAGGGTATAACAGACTGACTGAAGAGCCCACTGTTATACCTTGGGCGAAACACAATTATTTCTGGAGTTGAGGTCACTTGTACTTTTTAATTGAAATTTATTCATTCACTCCACTTAAAACAGAAGTAATTTCAATATTTTAATATTTAAATATTTAAATTCCTTCATCTTCTTATTATAAAAAACCTGACCACGGGTATTTATTTTCTAGGTGCACGAATTTAAACTAATTCCCCTAGAATAATAAAATTCACAGTATCTTTTTGCTGTGATTTTTATAAGAGGCGGTAAACATCGACCAAAATTTGTGTCTTAGTAGGGTATAACAGACTGACTGAAGAGCCCACTGTTATACCTTGGGCGAAACACAATTATTTCTGGAGTTGAGGTCACTTGTACTTTTTAATTGAAATTTATTCATTCACTCCACTTAAAACAGAAGTAATTTCAATATTTTAATATTTAAATTCCTTCATCTTCGTATTATAAAAAACCTGACCACGGGTATTTATTTTCTAGGTGCACGAATTTAAACTAATTCCCCTAGAATAATAAAATTCACAGTATCTTTTTGTTGTGATTTTTATAAGAGTCGGTAAACATCGACCAAAATTTGTGTCTTAGTAGGGTATAACAGACTGACTGAAGAGCCCACTGTTATACCTTGGGCGAAACACAATTATTTCTGGAGTTGAGGTCACTTGTACTTTTTATTTGAAATTTATTCATTCACTCCACTTAAAACAGAAGTAATTTCAATATTTTAATATTTAAATTCATTCATCTTCTTATTATAAAAAACCTGACCACGGGTATTTATTTTCTAGGTGCACGAATTTAAACTAATTCCCCTAGAATAATAAAATTCACAGTATCTTTTTGCTGTGATTTTTATAAGAGTCGGTAAACATCGACCAAAATTTGTGTCTTAGTAGGGTATAACAGACTGACTGAAGAGCCCACTGTTATACCTTGGGCGAAACACAATTATTTCTGGAGTTGAGGTCACTTGTACTTTTTAATTGAAATTTATTCATTCACTCCACTTAAAACAGAAGTAATTTCAATATTTTAATATTTAAATTCCTTAATCTTCTTATTATAATAAACCTGACCACGGGTATTTATTTTCTAGGTTCACGAATTTAAACTAATTCCCCTAGAATAATAAAATTCACAGTATCTTTTTGCTGTGATTTTTATAAGAGTCGGTAAACATCGACCAAAATTTGTGTCTTAGTAGGGTATAACAGACTGACTGAAGAGCCCACTGTTATACCTTGGGCGAAACACAATTATTTCTGGAGTTGAGGTCACTTGTACTTTTTATTTGAAATTTATTCATTCACTCCACTTAAAACAGAAGTAATTTCAATATTTTAATATTTAAATTCCTTCATCTTCGTATTATAAAAAACCTGACCACGGGTATTTATTTTCTAGGTGCACGAATTTAAACTAATTCCCCTAGAATAATAAAATTCACAGTATCTTTTTGCTGTGATTTTTATAAGAGTCGGTAAACATCGACCAAAATTTGTGTCTTAGTAGGGTATAACAGACTGACTGAAGAGCCCACTGTTATACCTTGGGCGAAACACAATTATTTCTGCAGTTGAGGTCACTTGTACTTTTTATTTGAAATTTATTCATTCACTCCACTTAAAACAGAAGTAATTTCAATATTTTAATATTTAAATTCCTTCATCTTCTTATTATAAAAAACCTGAGCACGGGTATTTATTTTCTAGGTGCACGAATTTAAACTAATTCCCCTAGAATAATAAAATTCACAGTATCTTTTTGCTGTGATTTTTATAAGAGTCGGTAAACATCGACCAAAATTTGTGTTTTAGTAGGGTATAACAGACTGAGTGAAGAGCCCACTGTTTTACCTTGGGCGAAACACAATTATTTCTGGAGTTGAGGTCACTTGTACTTTTTAATTGAAATTTATTCATTCACTCCACTTAAAACAGAAGTAATTTCAATATTTTAATATTTAAATTCCTTCATCTTCTTATTATAAAAAACCTGACCACGGCTATTTATTTTCTAGGTGCACGAATTTAAACTAATTCCCCTAGAATAATAAAATTCACAGGTTCTTTTTGCTGTGATTTTTATAAGAGTCGGTAAACATCGACCAAAATTTGTGTCTTAGTAGGGTATAACAGACTGACTGAAGAGCCCACTGTTATACCTTGGGCGAAACACAATTATTTCTGGAGTTGAGGTCACTTGTACTTTTTAATTGAAATTTATTCATTCACTCCACTTAAAACAGAAGTAATTTCAATATTTTAATATTTAAATTCCTTAATCTTCTTATTATAATAAACCTGACCACGGGTATTTATTTTCTAGGTTCACGAATTTAAACTAATTCCCCTAGAATAATAAAATTCACAGTATCTTTTTGCTGAGATTTTTATAAGAGTCGGTAAACATCGACCAAAATTTGTGTCTTAGTAGGGTATAACAGACTGACTGAAGAGCCCACTGTTATACCTTGGGCGAAACACAATTATTTCTGGAGTTGAGGTCACTTGTACTTTTTATTTGAAATTTATTCATTCACTCCACTTAAAATAGAAGTAATTTCAATATTTTAATATTTAAATTCCTTCATCTTCGTATTATAAAAAACCTGACCACGGGTATTTATTTTCTAGGTGCACGAATTTAAACTAATTCCCCTAGAATAATAAAATTCACAGTATCTTTTTGCTGTGATTTTTATAAGAGTCGGTAAACATCGACCAAAATTTGTGTCTTAGTAGGGTATAACAGACTGACTGAAGAGCCCACTGTTATACCTTGGGCGAAACACAATTATTTCTGGAGTTGAGGTCACTTGTACTTTTTATTTGAAAATTATTCATTCACTCCACTTAAAACAGAAGTAATTTCAATATTTTAATATTTAAATTCCTTCATCTTCTTATTATAAAAAACCTGAGCACGGGTATTTATTTTCTAGGTGCACGAATTTAAACTAATTCCCCTAGAATAATAAAATTCACAGTATCTTTTTGCTGTGATTTTTATAAGAGTCGGTAAACATCGACCAAAATTTGTGTCTTAGTAGGGTATAACAGACTGACTGAAGAGCCCACTGTTATACCTTGGGCGAAACACAATTATTTCTGGAGTTGAGGTCACTTGTACTTTTTAATTGAAATTTATTCATTCACTCCACTTAAAACAGAAGTAATTTCAATATTTTAATATTTAAATTCCTTCATCTTCTTATTATAAAAAACCTGACCACGGCTATTTATTTTCTAGGTGCACGAATTTAAACTAATTCCCCTAGAATAATAAAATTCACAGGTTCTTTTTGCTGTGATTTTTATAAGAGTCGGTAAACATCGACCAAAATTTGTGTCTTAGTAGGGTATAACAGACTGACTGAAGAGCCCACTGTTATACCTTGGGCGAAACACAATTATTTCTGGAGTTGAGGTCACTTGTACTTTTTAATTGAATTTTATTCATTCACTCCACTTAAAATAGAAGTAATTTCAATATTTTAATATTTAAATTCCTTCATCTTTTTATTATAAAAAACCTGCACGAGTTTAAACTAATTCCCCCTGTCTTAGTAGGGTATAACAGACTGACTGAAGAGCCCACTGTTATACCTTGGGCGAAACACAATTATTTCTGGAGTTGAGGTCACTTGTACTTTTTAATTGAAATTTATTCATTCACTCCACTTAAAACAGAAGTAATTTCAATATTTTAATATTTAAATTCCTTCATCTTCTTATTATAAGAAACCTGACCACGGGTATTTATTTTCTAGGTGCACGAATTTAAACTAATTCCCCTAGAATAATAAAATTCACAGGTTCTTTTTGCTGTGATTTTTATAAGAGTCGGTAAACATCGACCAAAATTTGTGTCTTAGTAGGATATAACAGACTGACTGAAGAGCCCACTGTTATACCTTGGGCGAAACAAAATTATTTCTTGAGTTGAGGTCACTTGTACTTTTTAATTGAAATTTATTCATTCACTCCACTTAAAACAGAAGTAATTTCAATATTTTAATATTTAAATTCCTTAATCTTCTTATTATAATAAACCTGACCACGGGTATTTATTTTCTAGGTTCACGAATTTAAACTAATTCCCCTAGAATAATAAAATTCACAGTATCTTTTTGCTGAGATTTTTATAAGAGTCGGTAAACATCGACCAAAATTTGTGTCTTAGTAGGGTATAACAGACTGACTGAAGAGCCCACTGTTATACCTTGGGCGAAACACAATTATTTCTGGAGTTGAGGTCACTTGTACTTTTTAATTGAAATTTATTCATTCACTCCACTTAAAACAGAAGTAATTTCAATATTTTAATATTTAAATTCCTTCATCTTCTTATTATAAGAAACCTGACCACGGCTATTTATTTTCTAGGTGCACGAATTTAAACTAATTCCCCTAGAATAATAAAATTCACAGGTTCTTTTTGCTGTGATTTTTATAAGAGTCGGTAAACATCGACCAAAATTTGTGTCTTAGTAGGGTATAACAGACTGACTGAAGAGCCCACTGTTATACCTTGGGCGAAACACAATTATTTCTGGAGTTGAGGTTACTTTTAATTGAATTGAATTTGTTACTTTTTAATTGAAATTTATTCATTCACTCCACTTAAAACAGAAGTAATTTCAATATTTTAATATTTAAATTCCTTCATCTTTTTATTATAAAAAACCTGACCACGGGTATTTATTTTCTAGGTGCACGAATTTAAACTAATTTCCCTAGAATAATAAAATTCACAGGTTCTTTTTGCTGTGATTTTTATAAGAGTCGGTAAACATCGTCCAAAATTTGTATCTTAGTAGGGTATAACAGACTGACTGAAGAGCCCACTGTTATACCTTGGGCGAAACACAATTATTTCTGTAATTGAGGTCACTTGTACTTTTTAATTGAAATTTATTCATTCACTCCACTTAAAACAGAAGTAATTTCAATATTTTAATATTTAAATTCCTTCATCTTCTTATTATAAAAAACCTGACCACGGGTATTTATTTTCTAGGTGCACGAATTTAAACTAATTCCCCTAGAATAATAAAATTCACAGTATCTTTTTGCTGTGATTTTTATAAGAGTCGGTAAACATGGACCAAAATTTGTGTCTTAGTAGGATATAACAGACTGACTGAAGAGCCCACTGTTATACCTTGGGCGAAACAAAATTATTTCTTGAGTTGAGGTCACTTGTACTTTTTAATTGAAATTTATTCATTCACTCCACTTAAAACAGAAGTAATTTCAATATTTTAATATTTAAATTCCTTAATCTTCTTATTATAATAAACCTGACCACGGGTATTTATTTTCTAGGTTCACGAATTTAAACTAATTCCCCTAGAATAATAAAATTCACAGTATCTTTTTGCTGTGATTTTTATAAGAGTCGGTAAACATCGACCAAAATTTGTGTCTTAGTAGGGTATAACAGACTGACTGAAGAGCCCACTGTTATACCTTGGGCGAAACACAATTATTTCTGGAGTTGAGGTCACTTGTACTTTTTAATTGAAATTTATTCATTCACTCCACTTAAAACAGAAGTAATTTCAATATTTTAATATTTAAATATTTAAATTCCTTCATCTTATTATTATAAAAAACCTGACCACGGGTATTTACTTTCTAGGTGCACGAATTTAAACTAATTCCCCTAGAATAATAAAATTCACAGTATCTTTTTGCTGTGATTTTTATAAGAGGCGGTAAACATCGACCAAAATTTGTGTCTTAGTAGGGTATAACAGACTGACTGAAGAGCCCACTGTTATACCTTGGGCGAAACACAATTATTTCTGGAGTTGAGGTCACTTGTACTTTTTAATTGAAATTTATTCATTCACTCCACTTAAAACAGAAGTAATTTCAATATTTTAATATTTAAATTCCTTCATCTTCGTATTATAAAAAACCTGACCACGGGTATTTATTTTCTAGGTGCACGAATTTAAACTAATTCCCCTGGAATAATAAAATTCACAGTATCTTTTTGCTGTGATTTTTATAAGAGTCGGTAAACATCGACCAAAATTTGTGTCTTAGTAGGGTATAACAGACTGACTGAAGAGCCCACTGTTATACCTTGGGCGAAACACAATTATTTCTGGAGTTGAGGTCACTTGTACTTTTTAATTGAAATTTATTCATTCACTCCACTTAAAACAGAAGTAATTTCAATATTTTAATATTTAAATTCCTTCATCTTCTTATTATAAGAAACCTGACCACGGCTATTTATTTTCTAGGTGCACGAATTTAAACTAATTCCCCTAGAATAATAAAATTCACAGGTTCTTTTTGCTGTGATTTTTATAAGAGTCGGTAAACATCGACCAAAATTTGTGTCTTAGTAGGGTATAACAGACTGACTGAAGAGCCCACTGTTATACCTTGGGCGAAACACAATTATTTCTGGAGTTGAGGTCACTTGTACTTTTTAATTGAATTTTATTCATTCACTCCACTTAAAACAGAAGTAATTTCAATATTTTAATATTTAAATTCCTTCATCTTTTTATTATAAAAAACCTGCACGAGTTTAAACTATTTTCCCTTGTCTTAGTAGGGTATAACAGACTGACTGAAGAGCCCACTGTTATACCTTGGGCGAAACACAATTATTTCTGGAGTTGAGGTCACTTGTACTTTTTAATTGAAATTTATTCATTCACTCCACTTAAAACAGAAGTAATTTCAATATTTTAATATTTAAATTCCTTCATCTTCTTATTATAAGAAACCTGACCACGGGTATTTATTTTCTAGGTGCACGAATTTAAACTAATTCCCCTAGAATAATAAAATTCACAGGTTCTTTTTGCTGTGATTTTTATAAGAGTCGGTAAACATCGACCAAAATTTGTGTCTTAGTAGGATATAACAGACTGACTGAAGAGCCCACTATTATACCTTGGGCGAAACAAAATTATTTCTTGAGTTGAGGTCACTTGTACTTTTTAATTGAAATTTATTCATTCACTCCACTTAAAACAGAAGTAATTTCAATATTTAAATTCCTTAATCTTCTTATTATAATAAACCTGACCACGGGTATTTATTTTCTAGGTTCACGAATTTAAACTCATTCCCCTAGAATAATAAAATTCACAGTATCTTTTTGCTGTGATTTTTATAAGAGTCGGTAAACATCGACCAAAATTTGTGTCTTAGTAGGGTATAACAGACTGACTGAAGAGCCCACTGTTATACCTTGGGCGAAACACAATTATTTCTTGAGTTGAGGTTACTTTTAATTGAATTGAATTGGTTACTTTTTAATTGAAATTTATTCATTCACTCCACTTAAAACAGAAGTAATTTCAATATTTTAATATTTAAATTCCTTCATCTTTTTATTATAAAAAACCTGACCACGGGTATTTATTTTCTAGGTGCACGAATTTAAACTAATTTCCCTAGAATAATAAAATTTACAGGTTCTTTTTGCTGTGATTTTTATAAGAGTCGGTAAACATCGTCCAAAATTTGTATCTTAGTAGGGTATAACAGACTGACTGAAGAGCCCACTGTTATACCTTGGGCGAAACACAATTATTTCTGGAGTTGAGGTCACTTGTACTTTTCAATTGAAATTTATTCATTCACTCCACTTAAAACAGAAGTAATTTCAATTTTTTAATATTTAAATTCCTTCATCTTCTTATTATAAAAAACCTGACCACGGGTATTTATTTTCTAGGTGCACGAATTTAAACTAATTCCCCTAGAATAATAAAATTCACAGTATCTTTTTGCTGTGATTTTTATAAGAGGCGGTAAACATCGACCAAAATTTGTGTCTTAGTAGGGTATAACAGACTGACTGAAGAGCCCACTGTTATACCTTGGGCGAAACACAATTATTTCAGGAGTTGAGATCACTTGTACTTTTTAATTGAAATTTATTCATTCACTCCACTTAAAACAGAAGTAATTTCAATATTTTAATATTTAAATTCCTTCATCTTCCTATTATAAAAAACCTGACTACGGGTATTTATTTTCTAGGTGCACGAATTTAAACTAATTCCCCCAGAATAATAAAATTCACAGTATCTTTTTGCTGTGATTTTTATAAGAGTCGGTAAACATCGACCAAAATTTGTGTCTTAGTAGGGAATAACAGACTGACTGTTATACCTTGGGCGAAACACAATTATTTTTGGAGTTTAGGTCACTTGTACTTTTTAATTGAAATTTATTCATTCACTCCACTTAAAACAGAAGTAATTTCAATATTTTAATATTTAAATATTTAAATTCCTTCATCTTCTTATTATAAGAAACCTGACCACGGGTATTTATTTTCTAGGTGCACGAATTTAAACTAATTCCCCTAGAATAATAAAATTCACAGTATCTTTTTGCTGTGATTTTTATAAGAGGCGGTAAACATCGACCAAAATTTGTGTCTTAGTAGGGTATAACAGACTGACTGAAGAGCCCACTGTTATACCTTGGGCGAAACACAATTATTTCTGGAGTTTAGGTCACCTGTACTTTTTAATTGAAATTTATTCATTCACTCCACTTAAAACAGAAGTAATTTCAATATTTTAATATTTAAATTCCTTCATCTTCGTATTATAAAAAAACCTGACCACGGGTATTTATTTTCTAGGTGCACGAATTTAAACTAATTCCCCTAGAATAATAAAATTCACAGTATCTTTTTGCTGTGATTTTTATAAGAGTCGGTAAACATCGACCAAAATTTGTGTCTTAGTAGGGTATAACAGACTGACTGAAGAGCCCACTGTTATACCTTGGGCGAAACACAATTATTTCTGGAGTTGAGGTCACTTGTACTTTTTAATTGAAATTTATTCATTCACTCCACTTAAAACAGAAGTAATTTCAATATTTTAATATTTAAATTCCTTCATCTTCTTATTATAAGAAACCTGAGCACGGGTATTTATTTTCTAGGTGCACGAATTTAAACTAATTCCCCTAGAATAATAAAATTCACAGTATCTTTTTGCTGTGATTTTTATAAGAGTCGGTAAACATCGACCAAAATTTGTGTCTTAGTAGGATATAACAGACTGACTGAAGAGCCCACTGTTATACCTTGGGCGAAACAAAATTATTTCTGGAGTTGAGGTCACTTGTACTTTTTAATTGAAATTTATTCATTCACTCCACTTAAAACAGAAGTAATTTCAATATTTTAATATTTAAATTCCTTAATCTTCTTATTATAATAAACCTGACCACGGCTATTTATTTTCTAGGTGCACGAATTTAAACTAATTCCCCTAGAATAATAAAATTCACAGTATCTTTTTGCTGTGATTTATATAAGAGTCGGTAAACATCGACCAAAATTTGTGTCTTAGTAGGGTATAACAGACTGACTGAAGAGCCCACTGTTATACCTTGGGCGAAACACAATTATTTCTGGAGTTGAGGTTACTTTTAATTGAATTGAATTGGTTACTTTTTAATTGAAATTTATTCATTCACTCCACTTAAAACAGAAGTAATTTCAATATTTTAATATTTAAATTCCTTCATCTTCCTATTATAAAAAACCTGACCACGGGTATTTATTTTCTAGGTGCACGAATTTAAACTAATTCCCCTAGAATAATAAAATTCACAGTATCTTTTTGCTGTGATTTTTATAAGAGTCGGTAAACATCGACCAAAATTTGTGTCTTAGTAAGGTATAACAGACTGACTGAAGAGCCCACTGTTGTAGAAGAAGGTTACACCTATAAATGTGCATCATTATTTTTCGAAAATATATAAATTTTGCATTTACTTTTGAATTTAAAGTACGAAAAATAGAGTTGATTATTCATTAAAACACATTTTTAGTACAAATATTTTGCAATAATTGAACAATGCAAAGCATTTCTATGGATATTATTTGAATTTTTATGAATTTTAAAAAATCAATTGTGACACTAATACACTGACACTGTTTATTGAAAAGATATTAATAAAATACCAAACAAATTTCAAAATGTTTACCCTTTCTTAAATAAATCTTTCAAATGATAAGTTAGAAAGATAACATTTTTACCATTTAATTGCTATCAAATATATCTATAAGATAGTAAAATTTTAGATTTTTCTGACTACCCTTTAAAAATCAAATAGATTGAAAAATTGACCAAAATAATTTACCCTTTTTAAAAAATCATTTTGGGTATGAAAAAAAATCTTGTCAAAAATTGCTTAAACATGGATAATTTTTTTGTTCATCCGATATAAAAATATGTAAAAATAAAAAAAAAAAAAATGTACCCCCATATAACTACTAAGTACTTTTCGAAACGACTATTTATCAATTTTCAGTTTTAAAACCGGGTATATCTCAGTTTGTAGATTTGTAATAAAAAAAAGTTGTGCATATTTTGTTGCCTAATTTTTCAATATCTTTCAAATAAAAAAATCATGTTTCTACGAAGTCGCGTTTAGAAGTTAGTTTTTTGACTTTGATTCAGTGTTACCCTATTTTACCCTATTAAATGTGCGAATTTCAAAAATTCCGTTTTTAGTCCAACCCTGAATATAATTTGCTATTATATAAATTTTAGTGTATAGATACCTACCTACTTTTAATACTTCTATTTTAAGCTGTTGCAATTTTTATTCTTTCATTTATATCTGTCATCGAGTCATTTTAAGTTTGAATGAATTAAATAATTATTTACATTATTTGAACTTTTTATCATTAAAAAATAATACGTATTTATGAATTTATTAGTAGGTATGTAAAGTATTAGTATGTATGTAAGGTATGTAACATTGGCAACTCACAAACTTAGTAAGTTATTAAACTTAGTTAGGTACTAAACTTTAAAGATAGTTTCTTCTCTTTCTAATTCGTGCGAAAGAAACAGAATATTATTATTGTAAGAAGTTAAATTGTCACCCACGTACTTTTGACCTTCATAGTTTGTTTAAAGTTAAAAAGAATTTAAGCGCCGGTTGATCTAGTTAGATTTGCTATAGGTAAATTTGTGTAATTTATTTCTCAATTATTTGTTAAATTAATTATTTTTAACTTTAGATTTTTAAGCGTTTTTAAAAAGTTGTTCAGAGCATTCTTGAAAATTTAATGTTACATTCCGATACCAATTTGTGAGTACAAAAATAGAAAGACTTAAGACATTTCTGATAACTTGTTCATTACAGAAAATAAAATTGAATTTATACTGCTGAGAAGAAGTTTTTATCGTGTTAATTTTTGTATTTAAACCTACTTCGCTGGAGTTGGCAGTTTTGGTGGATATTCAATATTTATCCTTGGTTTGGAGTTTTAATTTTCAGTTGTTCGTGGAACAACATTATTTTATTTTAAATTGTTTGTTCTTTGGACTTTAAAGCCAATTTCTTTGAAAGGTTCACCATTTTAATTTTCCGTTAAAAATTCAAAATGGATAAAGAGGATCATAGCTGTAGCTCTTCGAGTTGTCAGAGAGCAGATGATGATTCCATGGTTTCTTGTGAGAAGTGCAAACGTTGGTGGCATTATAATTGTCATGATTTTAACCCTGATCATTATGATACAGCGACACCTTGGTACTGTGAGGAACCGGACTGTGTAATGTCAGAGGAGGAAGATGCAGAGTTCAGGCATGCGGACGGCAGGAGTTCTATGCCAGCGGCCCCCTTAGGAAGTGCAGTAGAAGATCACGTGGACCTTATTATAGAAGCTGCTGCAGTAGCACAAGCCGCAGTTGCTCAACGTGACAAGGAGTTGTCGGAGTTACGAGCTGAACTTGCGGAGATGAAGTTGAAGCTGTCGAAAGCCTCCATTGTAAAGGAGCGGCCAGTTCCCACTCCCAGCCTTACCACTAAAAGTTCGAGTGCTACACCATCAGCCGAGAAGATGGAAATCATAAAAAAGATCCAAGCTAACCACAAAGCGTTGTTGAATAGTTCATTACCACCTGGTCACTCTACACCCTTACATAAATCAGCCCAAAATCAAGACGTCAATCGTGATATTTCCATAAGAGATGCAGACATGGCTAATCTTCTTACAATTCTCAATCGTAGCAACGTACAAGAGTTGCCGATATTTTCAGGTGAGAATAAGAGAGAGTGGCCTTATTTCGAAGAAGTCTACAAATCTACCACGATTGAAGGGCGATACAGCGATAAGGAAAATGTCTCGCGCTTGCGTAAAGCTTTGAAGGGAGAGGCGTACCAGCTTGTAAGTGATCGTCTAAAGTATTCTTCGGACGCGGATGCTATAATGGATTTGCTTCGTACCATGTTTGGTCGTTATGACGTTCTTGTGCACGATTTGACTTCAGATTTATTGACTCTGCCGAAACTTACTTCGAAGTGCGATCCGAAAATTCGCACCTGGGCAGTGAAGCTAAATGGATTTGTAGCCGATGTCAAATCAATGAATAGGGAAGATGATCTGACGAATGGGTATGTTCTGACAAATCTTGCATCTAGGTTAGGTGTGGGACTATATCAAGAGTGGCAGAAAAGAAAATCGAGTTTTGAACGTCTCAACTTTCAACAATTTGCAGAGTTTCTATCGGAAAAGGTAATTGATTTGCCTCCTGATCTGATGAGACCAGCCGGAGCATCTGACAGCAAGAAGTCAAGCTCGAGTAACGCCAATAAATCTTCTCGAGTGCTTATGTACCAGCCAGTTTCATCATCAGCTTCAATCGGCACATGTAGTAAGTGCAACAAGAAACAACATGCTTTGAACCAGTGTGAAGAGTTTTTAGCTATGAGCCCGGAACAGAGGCTGACGTTTGCTAAGGATAACTCAATTTGTTTCACGTGCCTGGATCCAGCAAAACACCAGTGGAAAGCATGTTCTAAAAAAAAGATCGTGTGGGACAAACGGCTGGAACCGTCGTCACCATCCCTTATTGCATGCGACATCTAGCAGCAGCACCTCAGAGTTAAATACAGCAGCTGTTCCGTTCATACCACAACCACATATTCATTCCTCTCATGTTGGAACTAATGTTCAAATCTTGTTTAAGATAGTTCCGATTCGGATTTATGGAAATGATGACATTTTCGTGGACACTTTTGCCTTTCTGGACGATGGTTCTTCTTTGTCACTACTTGAGGAGGGTCTTTTTAATGAACTTGGGCTGGACGGAGAGGCTGAACAGCTTACACTGCAGTGGACAAAGGGAGTGTCTCGTCACGAAAATTCCATGCGGACTTCTTTAACTGTGTCTGGTGTAAATAGTCGTAAGCTGTACGTTTTAAAGAATGTCTACACTGTAAACAACTTGGGGTTAGCTAGTCAATCAGTCGATGTTGCGAAGTTGAAAAGCTTGTACCCCCATCTTCGGGGTCTCTCACTTTCTAACCTGGTGGATGCTCGACCAAAAATATTGCTCGGTTTGGACCAAGCAAAATTCTTGTTAGGTCACGGTCAGCGCCATGGCAACGATGAAGAACCTTATGCCACAAAAACCCTTTTAGGCTGGATTGTGTATGGAAGATCAGCTCCATCGATGCACGTATCCTGCATGCATCAGGCATTGAAACCTTGTATGCAGTTCATGTTTCACGATGCCATAAGGAAGGAAGATGACCTGCACGAGCTAGTGAAGCGTCATTTCACAACTGAAGATTTTGGTGTTATGCTTCCAAAGGGTGAGTTACTTAGTCGTGAAGTCAGTCGATCAATCGACATCATGGAACGCTCTTTAAAACTAGTTGGCACACAGTATGAGATTGGCCTATTGTGGGACACCAATGATGTGAAACTTCCTGACAGCTATCCGATGGCTTTTAAACGCCTTGTCGGTTTGGAGAAGTCTTTACGAAAGAAACTTCATCTTATGGATTGGCAAAATAATCACTTTCGCGAATTAATAGCTAAGGGCTATGCCAGGATTGCTACGCAGGAGGAGCTGGATAAAAGGTGGCCAAGGGTATGGTATGCTCCAACATTTATTATTGTGAACCCTAACAAGGTTCCTCTAAAACCCAGATGTGTTGCAGACGTGGCGGCAAAGGTGAATGGCATTTCTTTAAATACTCACTTGATGAAAGGTCCGGATAATCTTGTACCCTTACATGCTGGTCTTTTTAAATTTCGAGAGCGACAAATAGCTATCAATGCAGATGTGAGGGAGATGTTCCATAGAATTCGTATCAAGGATGAAGACCAGCAATGCCAACGCGTTCTATGGAGAGAAGGTGATAGCTCCCGTGAAACCACAGTGTACATCATGGAAGTTATGATGTTTGGACCCAGATGTTCGCCTACTTGTGCGCAGTTTGTAAAAAATCATCATGCCAACAAAAATCATCATGCCAACCTGTTTAAACATGAATGCCCCGAAGCGGTCGATGGGTTGACCAAACGTACTTACGTGGACGACTATTTTAATAGCCATGACACGGTGGAAAAAGCTGCCTCTGTTACAAAAGATGCAATTCGCATTTGTCGCTCTATGAATTTTGATCTTGTTGGTGTTCAATCAAACAGCCGTGAGCTTTTGCATCAGATGCCTGAGGGTTACATCAACACTAAGCTAGTAAGCATCGATCCTAACGAGAGTGATAGTTTGGTCTCCAAAATTTTAGGGATGTATTGGCATCCGTCCTCTGATCATTTCTCGTATAAACTTTCGGATGATGAGGTCATGAGGGATATGTTAACTTTCGATGCGATTATAACAAAACGGAAAATGCTAAAAATAATAATGAAGATTTTCGATCCTCTCGGAATTATTTCGTTGTTCATCATACGTGGACGCATCATACTTCAAGAAGTATGGAGAGAGGGTTTTGATTGGGATGACCCAGTATCATCCGATTTGCGTACCTCGTGGTTGGACTTCCTGAAGGAGCTGAAGAACATCGAAAACATTAGAATCCCTCGTCGTTATGTGTCTTGGAATCCCGACGACTCCAAAGCAAGTCTTTTGGTTTTTGTTGACGCTTCGGAAAAGGCATTTGCAGCAGTGGCTTATTTACGCTTCAAGTTGAACGATAAAGTCGAGGTAGCACAGGTTATGGCAAAGGCAAAGGTTGCTCCTGTTAAACAACTATCGATACCTCGTTTAGAGTTGCAAGCTGCAGTACTCGGAGTTCGATTAGCAGTTACAATCAGGGAGTCACATACTATACGGATTGACGAATTGCTGTTTTTGTCTGACTCAAAGACTGTTCTCTCTTGGATCAACTCAACCAAATATAAATTCCCTGCCTTTGTAGCAACTCGCGTGGGTGAGATTTTAGACACTACCTCCCCTCGTCAGTGGTTTCATATCGGATCCTACGATAATGTTGCTGATGATGGCACCAAGTGGTTCGAAGCATCTATGGGAAATCAAGATACGAGATGGTTCAGAGGCCCAGAATTCCTCCGACTTCCTATGGTTGAATGGCCTATAACTCCAAGTATAGCTGTATCTGATCTGGAGAAGAGCGATAGTTTGGATAATGTAATTTTGGTTCATGTAAAAAAGGAAAAAACTTACTATGGTGCATACGAGATGTTATCAGCAAGATTTCGGGCGAGGTGGTCTTCGTCTGTCAGAGTTATCGCATTTCTGCTGCGCTTTAAAAACCTTCTTCGTGTAAAACCCACGGAGAAAGTAGTATGTATCACTCCTGTCGAGTACTTTCAAGCTGAAGATTGGATGTTTCGTAAAATTCAAGAAGACGTTTTTAGAAACGAAATTAACTCGCTAAGAACGATTGGGAAAGTTTGTTCTTCCAGTTCAATCCTGAGTTTGTCTCCGTTTATAGATGGTGATGGGACGTTAAGAATGAGTTCGAGGGCCCAGAAAGCTAACACCTCATATGCGTCACGTAATCCTGCAATCCTACCCAACAATCATCCAATGGTTGATGTTCTTATACAGCATCATCATGATAATAATTATCACATGGGAACTGCTACTGTTATATCGGACATTCGGCAACGCGCATGGATTATCAGTATACGAGGAGCTGTTGATAGAGTGAGATCCAAATGTAACATGTGCAAACGCCTTAGGGCTAGACCGGTTATGCCGCTTATGGGTCAGCTTCCTGAGGCGCGCTTGGCTTTCGACTCTAGACCCTTTACTCATGTTGGAGTGGACTGTTTCGGGCCTTTGCTGGTTAAATTTGGCCGAGGAACAGTAAAACGTTATGGTATGATTTTCACATGCCTTACCTTCAGAGCAGTTCAGATTGAATTACTTAACGATCTTAGTTTAGATCAATGCACTATGGCGGTAAGGCGCTTCGTTATCAACCGTGTCGTAACAAGGTTTCTCTACAGTGACAATGGTCTGAATTTTGTTGGCACAAAAAACTTGTTGGATAAAGACGCAAAGGATATGGAGATTGCTCTCAGCGATTACTCGTCAAAGTATGAAGGCATTTTGTGGCGCTTCATTCCAGCCTATTCACCATGGATGGGAAGAGCTTGGGAGCGGCTCATACAATCAATTAAAAAGAGCGTTGATTTCGTTCTTAAAGGCCTAGTTCCTCGAGAAGATGTCTTACGAAATGCACTCCTGGAAGCTCAGGGTCAAATAAATCGACGCCCTTTAACCCATATACCGGTGGATCCTGAAGACCCTAAGCCTCTGACTCCAAATTCAATGCTCTTTGGCGAAGATGATAGAGACATTACGGCACCTGGAATTTTTTCGGAGAGCGATTCTTGTAGTAAACTTTATAGTCGCCGGTCCCAACACTTAATGGCCGAGCTAACCAAACGTTGGTACTCCGAATATCTACCTGTTATAACAAGACGGTCAAAATGGTTCAAGGTTACAAAGCAAGTACAGGTAGACGACATTGTCATAGTAATCGAGCCCAATGAAATACGTTCAGCCTGGCATCTAGGACGCGTTGTTAAGGTATATCCAGGACCAGATGGAGTGGTACGAATGGCAGACGTTAGACTATCTAATGGGTCAATCAAGGTAAAGAGATCAATCGGAAGACTCGCTGTTTTGGACGTGAAGTCTTCGTCATAGATTCTCAGACGGCCCCCGGAATGTCATCGAGTCATTTTAAGTTTGAATGAATTAAATAATTATTTACATTATTTGAACTTTTTATCATTAAAAAATAATACGTATTTATGAATTTATTAGTAGGTATGTAAAGTATTAGTATGTATGTAAGGTATGTAACATTGGCAACTCACAAACTTAGTAAGTTATTAAACTTAGTTAGGTACTAAACTTTAAAGATAGTTTCTTCTCTTTCTAATTCGTGCGAAAGAAACAGAATATTATTATTGTAAGAAGTTAAATTGTCACCCACGTACTTTTGACCTTCATAGTTTGTTTAAAGTTAAAAAGAATTTAAGCGCCGGTTGATCTAGTTAGATTTGCTATGGGTAAATTTGTGTAATTTATTTCTCAATTATTTGTTAAATTAATTATTTTTAACTTTAGATTTTTAAGCGTTTTTAAAAAGTTGTTCAGAGCATTCTTGAAAATTTAATGTTACATTCCGATACCAATTTGTGAGTACAAAAATAGAAAGACTTAAGACATTTCTGATAACTTGTTCATTACAGAAAATAAAATTGAATTTATACTGCTGAGAAGAAGTTTTTATCGTGTTAATTTTTGTATTTAAACCTACTTCGCTGGAGTTGGCAGTTTTGGTGGATATTCAATATTTATCCTTGGTTTGGAGTTTTAATTTTCAGTTGTTCGTGGAACAACAATATCTATAATATAAATAAATTAACATATACATAAAAATAAGGTACGTACCTTCTTACATGTACCTAGTACCTACCTAGATATTAATACAAATTATCTACAAACATACCTACCTTTCTAGGTTAAAATAAAAAAGCGACAAACTTAACTACCTACCATGAGCTATACTCATCAAAAAACATCATCGCCATGAAACTCATGAATTATTGCATCACTGATATTCTTGCCAACAGACCTATATACATAAATATCTAGAAAGCAAACAAAAAAAACAATCTACCTATGCCTTGACCTTCATGCCGCCGCCGGCCGACGCGACGTCACGATTGTCTTTTTGCATTGCACACAAGTTGTAAACAAAAACCACCCCTTCCTCTTTAAGCGCACAAGACCCAACAAACCAAGAAGAATTCCCAAATTTTGTTCACACCCTTGTATATGAAAACTATAGTACTATCATGGACAAAATTTTTTTGTGCAACAATGCTTCGTTGGTGGCGCCACTTTAGCTCTACGGAGACTTCCATTTTTGGGAGACAATTGTCGGCGGAGACTTCAATTTTTGGGAGACTTCCATTTATCAGAGAATCGAAACTAAGTAGTTAGAGCAAGAGGAGTGTATTTTTTTCGATTCTGGTAAGAATCAAATGGAGTAAGCGAGATTACCAATCGAAGGTTTTGTTCAACGTCAATGATGAGAAAAAGGTGAATAGAATGGCAAAAAAATGTTCGTATCCTCTTTGATTGAATGTGCAATGCAAGGTTATTTTTTTTGCTTAATTTACTGATTATGCTATATGCGAGAAGAGAAGTGGACATACATACATGTAAGTTAGCTTTTTGCGTCGTCGTTGTCAACAACCTTGAAGCAAGGAATATAGTTTTTTTTTGCGGGAAAGAATAATGCGTGGAGGTATACATTCTTATATTATCAAGGGTATGTTTATTTTAATGCGTGAAAGAAAAATATATGTTCATGTTGTGTAAGTATATTTGTAGGTATATATGCAATCGTATGTTATTGAGGGTAGTTTTGATATTAAATTGTCTTGCAAAGATTTCTTATTTGCCGTGAAATTTGTTGCAAGTGCAAGATTTTGAGCATATTTTTTTGCGGGAACATCTACATAGGTAGATAATATTCGTATAAATCATGAATGGTAGGTTTTATTAATATTAATGTTGTTTGCATGATTTGAGTTTGACTTAAAATGTTTTGAAGAAATTTACAATTAATTATGCCGACAAATATAGGTAGGTCCATACATACTGCATAACTATATGTAGGTAGGTATGAAAATAAGTTATGAAAAAAGGGAGAATTTCTATGCAATGTTGAGGTAGGTAAGTGCTTGGTGGTAGGTAGGTTGTATTTGTTTACCTACTTTTAATTCACAATTTATCATACAAGCAGGCATGTAGGTATAGGTATGATTTTATTATTTGACACTAGTCTGTCAATGTGGTGGTTGAATTTCAGCCAGTGGGCAATATCCTAGGAGGTTGGTTTTATAAGTTTTAGTTGTGCCCAGAAATGTTTGAACTAAAGCTGGGTATGTAACTGTACCTACGTACATACCTACAACATTGTTCGTTTAATTAAAGCTACCTAGGTATGTACATAGGTATGTACCTAGGTAGGTACCTACATTTTTATTTTTTCAAATCAACCAGAGAGAGAACATTAATGTAAATTGCAAAACGGTCAGTGCACTAAAAATTCAATTATACTCAGGTGTAGGCAAGTATGTACGTATAGGTTTGTAGGTAGGTACCTATATAAATATTGTTGAAAAAAAAGAAGAAACGAAGTTTCAGTCGTCCAGCCAGTCGTCGTACAGCCAACTCCGCTTAACTGAAAACATCGGTTATCTGAAACAAGACATTTATTCCGTAGCCTTTTTTAAGAAAAAAACTGCTTCGCATAACTGAACTCCGCTTAATTGCAATCTCGGGATAATTGAAACAAAATTGTGTGCCTCAAAGGAACATTTTTCACTTTTTCAACTCCGTATAAGGGAAACGATCATTTTTTTTTTGTTTTTAATTATTATATATTCATATTCGTTTTGTGATTAAAAATGTAAATACCTTTGTTGTTTGAATTGTTTCATATGGAAATATAACGACATATTAGGTACATACATATTTTGACACAAAAAATCATACCTAAATTTTTTTTTGATTCTCAGGCTAAATGAAATTTAATATTTGTTTTGAAAAAAACGCCGCTTATTTAAAATAATTTTCAGTTATCCATAGTTCGGTATTCGGTTAACTGAAAACTCCGCTTTACTGAAACAAATGGTCTACAATAATGGTGCTCCAGTTATGCGGAGTCGACGGTCAATTTCATTTTTATATATACCAAGGTAGGTAGGTAGGTTTATATATAAATACCTACGTAGGTGTCTACATTTTAAAAAAAATTGTTTTAACTAAACCTAGATCTAAATTTTTATTTTATTTTTTTCAAATCAACCAATTGCAAAATGTGCCAACAGGTAGGTACCTACCTACTTACCTATTTTAATTTTAATTTCCGATTTTTTGATTCCAGGTAGTTTACAAAATAAATGTTTTATTGTAGACAGGTAGGTACCTACCTGTAGATACCTACCTACCAATAACTTTTTTCATTAGGAATTTTTTCCTTTTTTTTAAATTTAAGTGTAAAATAAATTTGAAAAACTTAAATATGAATTTTTGCATAAATAATACAATAATAATAATTATTAATTGTTCCTATTTTCGTGAACTTTTTTTTATAAATTTCTAAATGGAATACAATTTTAGAAATTTATAATAATTTTAATTAGTTAGTGTTTTTTTTTATGTTTAAAGCTTAAAACTTCTACCTTTCTCCGTTTGTGGGGAGGGACAATTTTATAAAACATTTGCTTTAAATGGATTAAAAATTATTAAAAATCAACGATATTACTTACAATATTATGCGATAGCTTTTTTCAGCCTATTTTGTTTCAAATTGTTTTCAAAATAAAAATGTTCAATGAATAGTTTTTGAAAAAAAAATTTTCAAAGTCAAAATTTAGAAAAAAAAAAAATTGAAAAATAAAATTTATTTGGATTTTTTACTTCAGAATTTTACGTAATATTCTTTGTTCCAAAAACGATTGCTGTAATTAGTTTTTAGTCAAACGCTAAGAACCAGGAGCTGATATATAGTTTAGTTTAAGAGAAAATCGAAACTTATGAAAGTACTTTTTTCTTCCAAAATTATTTTTTTGAGTAGGTATTTAGTACGTGTATACAGGGTGGTTTGCATAAGGTGTCATAAAAGGCTAGAGCGTGTAGGTTGGACTTAGACAAGACAAGATTCGTATAGGAGGGGGGTCTATTTTCATCCGTTTAGACGGGAGGGGCAATTTCCAAAAAAAATCACTTAAAAGAGAAAATAAATATTAAAAAATTACGGTAACACTAACAGAGTGCCGCTATAGCATATTGAAAAGCCAAAAATCTATTCTTTAATATAATTTTTAAATTAAGTTGTTCGAGTGAATAGTTTTTGAAAAATAAATTTTCCAAGTAAAAATTTTGGAAAAAAAAAATTTCAAGCTAATTTTTTTCAAAAATTTATGTAATTAAGCATAATTTTTGTTTTCAAAACTTAATGCTCTTGTCAATTTTTAGTCAAACGCTGGAAACCGTATGGATCTAGGACTTTTACTTTTCAAGATATGAAAAAAATTAATGAAGCAACTTTCACATTAAACTAAGAAGAAACCGGGTAAATGATCATTTCAGCAACCAGTTGATTATCGTCAAGTTTAAGTTGTGAAAATTTGCAGAAAAATAGTTATAATATTAAACGATTGTTGACAATGAACAAAGCAAAGTAAATCTTAAGGATTTTATTTGAATTTTTATGAATTTTAAAAAATCAATAGTGACACTAATAAAGGAGGTACAGATTAAAAAATGAGTTATCAAATTAATGGTTATTTTATTGAGATTAAATATAAGAACAAACCAATTCAATCCATGCCTACACTCACATGGTATTAAGTAATATGTGTAAAAATTATATATTGTTAACTTATCAGCTCAATAGTACAATAGAAATAAAAAATTTTTATACAAATTCCTGGAACATATAGCTATAATTCATTAGTATATTGGAAACCTCTACCACTGTTTATTGAAAAGATATTAATAAAAAACCAAACAAAAAAAAAAATTTCAAAATGTTTACCCTTTCTTAAATAAATCTGTCAAATATTAAGTTAGAAAGATAACATTTTTACCATTTAATTGCCATCAAATATATCAAGATTTTAAAATTTTAGATTTTTCCAACTACCCATTAAAAATCATATAGATTGAAAACTTGACCAAAATAATTTACCCTTTTTCAAAAATCTTTTTGGGTATGAAAAAAAAAATTCCTGTCAAAAATTGCTTAAACATGGATAATTTTTTTATCATCCCCTATAAAAATATGTAAAAATAAAAAAAATTAAAAATGTACCCCCTTATAACTACTAAGTACTTTTCGAAACGACTATTTATCAATTTTCAGTTGTAAAACCGGGTATGTCTCGGTTTGTAGATTTTTAATAAAAAAAAGTTGTGCATATTTTGTTGCCTAATTTTTCAATATCTTTCAAATACAAAAATCATGTTTCTACGAAGTCGCGTTTAGAAGTTAGTTTTTTTGACTTTGATTCAGTTTTACCCTATTAAATGTGCGAATTTCCAAAATTCCGTTCCTAGTGCAACCCTGAATATAATTTGCTATTATATAAATTTTAGTATATAAATACCTACCTACTTTTAATACTTCTAGTTTAAGCTGTTGCAATTTTAATTCTTTCATTTATATCTATAATATAAATAAATTAACATTCACATACAAATAAGGTACGTACCTTCTTACATGTACCTAGTACCTACCTAGATATTAATACAAATTATCTACAAACATACCTACCTTTCTAGGTTAAAATAAAAAAGCGACAAACCTAACTACCTACCATGAGCCATACTCATCAAAAAACATCATCGCCGTGAAACTCATGAATTATTGCATCACTGATATTCTTGCCAACAGACCTACATACATTAATATCTAGAAAGCAAAAAAAAAAAACAATCTACCTATGCCTTGACCTTCATGCCGCCGCCGGCCGACGCGACGTCACGATTGTCTTCTTGCATTGCACACAAGTTGTAAAAAAAACACCCCTTCCTCTTTAAGCGCACAAGACCCAACAAACCAAGTAGAATTCCCAAATTTTTTCACACTTTTTAATTCTCTGCACCTTTGCATAGCAAAGGAATTGAAAAAAAAATTTAAACCTAACAAAAAACATTCATTCTACCTATTTCACTCTAACTATTATAAATATAAGTATTCCTTACTTATTCTTACTAGAAATTCTCCACAAAACTCAATTTTCTCCACTGTGAAATTCGATGAGATTCTTTCACAATCGATCTGAAGATGGCAGTCCATTCGACATTCACCATGATAGTACTATGGATTTCATATACAAGGGTTCACACTTTTAAATTCTCTGCACTTTTGCATAGCAAAGTAATCATTGTATATGAAAACTATAGTACTATCATGGACAAAATTTTTTTGTGCAACAATGCTTCGTTGGTGGCGCCACTTTAGCTCGACGGAGACTTCCATTTTCGGGAGACAATTGTCGGCGGAGACTTCAATTTTTGGTAGACTTCCATTTATCAGAGAATCGAAACTAGGTAGTTAGAGCAAGAGGAGTGTATTTTTTTCGATTCTGGTATTAAGCGAGATTACCAATCGAAGATTTTTTTAAACGTCAATGATGAGAAAAAGGTGAAGAGAATGGCAAAAAAATGTTCGTATACTCTTTGATTGAATGTGCGATGCAAGGTTATTTTTTTTTTGTTTAATTTACTGATTATGCTATATGCGAGAAGAGAAGTGGACATACAAACATGTAAGTTAGCTTTTTGCGTCGTCGTTGTCATCAACCTTGAAGCAAGGAATATATATTTTTTTGCGGGAAAGCATAATGCGTGGAGGTATACATTGTTATATTATCAAGGGTATGTTGATTTTAATGCGGGAAAGCAAAATATGTTCATGTTGTGTAAGTATATTTGTAGGTATAAATGCAATCGTATGTTCCCAGCGGGAAAAATTGAAAAATTCATTGAGGAAAGATCAGCTTTTTCCTTGAGGAATGGCAGCTGCACCGTCCACTTATCAGCTGATTCCTTTGATGAAATTAACATGGGCATGTCCTAGGCGGGAAGCACATGCTGAAAATCCGATGAAAATTCGCCAACGAAATCACTACTTCGTTGGAAGTTGTTTATTCACCGACCCAGATGATGAAAAACATGATGGTTGCATAATCTGTGAATTCACTACATAAATGTATGTGGTTTATTCATCAGTTCAATGTTTTCGATGAAAATGGTAATGAAAATTCAATTATCAAATCACAAGATTAGTGGTAGTTTTTTATTCAGCTATTATAGTTAATTCAATATGAAAAATGTGAAGAAAGTTAAATAAATAGTGAATTCATTACTCTGTTGTGTATGTGTGGTGAATTTGTGTATGTGGTGTGAATTTGTGATTGGTTATTTAAAATAAAATATAGGATTAAAACTTTAAATTTAATTAAAGTGAAATCGCTAGGTCAGTGGTTGTTGGTTAATCACCACTTCATATGCGAAGTGGTGATTAACCAACAACCTGAAATACTTTGAGACAATCTAAAATTTCCTCTTAATAGAAATTCACGAGTCGTCTTATAATATTTACTGTCAGTAGGCAATGTCAACACAGAGAACACAAAAAAAATCAACTTCTATCAACACACACAATGGCGGTGCACACTTTACAAAGCATATGAGTGGACATAGACGATGAACTGATGAACTTCTACATGACTTTTCAACAGTTTTTTCATCTTATAATTTTCCATATCAAAAGCAATTTTTAATTCAACGAAAGAAAGGGTTGTTTTCACACAAAGCAGAAAGTGGGTTCAAATCTATGAACTGAGGAAACATTGCATGACTCTTCACTTACTAAATCATTACATGTCGTTTCCTTTTATTATCTAGCTAGTGAGTTAATTGCTGTTGTCTTGTTGTTTTCTACACACAAAGCGAAAAGTGGGTTCAAATCTATGAACTGAGGAAACCTCGCATGACTCTTCACTGACTAAATCATTGCATGATGTTTCCTTTTATTATTTGGCTAGTGAATTGATTGAAGAATTCAGCTATAAAATTCATTGCGGACGATATTTTTTTCAAATCAACCAATTGCAAAACGTGCCCACAGGTAGGTACCTACCTACCTACTTACCTATTTTAATTTTTATTTCCGATTTTTTGATTCCAGGTAGTTTACAAAATAAATGTTTTGTTGTAGACAGGTAGGTACCTACCTGTAGATACCTACCTACCAATAACTTTTTTCATTAGGAATTTTTTCCTTTTTTTAAAATTTAAGTGTAAAATAAATTTGAAAAACTTATATATGAATTTTTGCATAAATAATACAATAATAATAATTATTAATTGTTCCTATTTTCGTGAACTTTTTTTTATAAATTTCTAAATGGAATACAATTTTAGAAATTTATAATAATTTTAATTAGTTAGTGTTTTTTTTTATGTTTAAAGCTTAAAACTTCTACCTTTCTCCGTTTGTGGGGAGGGACAATTTTATAAAACATTTGCTTTAAATGGATTAAAAATTATTAAAAATCAACGATATTACTTACAATATTATGCGATAGCTTTTTTCAGCCTATTTTGTTTCAAATTGTTTTCAAAATAAAAATGTTCAATGAATAGTTTTTGAAAAAAAAAAATTGAAAAATAAAATTTATTTGGATTTTTTACTTCAGAATTTTACGTAATATTCTTTGTTCCAAAAACGATTGCTGTAATTAGTTTTTAGTCAAACGCTAAGAACCAGGAGCTGATATATAGTTTAGTTTAAGAGAAAATCGAAACTTATGAAAGTACTTTTTTCTTCCAAAATTATTTTTTTGAGTAGGTATTTAGTACGTGTATACAGGGTGGTTTGCATAAGGTGTCATAAAAGGCTAGAGCGTGTAGGTTGGACTTAGACAAGACAAGATTCGTATGGGAGGGGGGTCTATTTTCATCCGTTTAGACGGGAGGGGCAATTTCCAAAAAAAATCACTTAAAAGAGAAAATAAATATTAAAAAACTACGGTAACACTAACAGAGTGCCGCTATAGCATATTGAAAAGCCAAAAATCTATTCTTTAATATAATTTTTAAATTAAGTTGTTCGAGTGAATAGTTTTTGAAAAATAAATTTTCCAAGTAAAAATTTTGGAAAAAAAAATTTCAAGCTAATTTTTTTCAAAAATTTATGTAATTAAGCATAATTTTTGTTTTCAAAACTTAATGCTCTTGTCAATTTTTAGTCAAACCGTATGGATCTAGGACTTTTACTTTTCAAGATATGAAAAAAATTAATGAAGCAACTTTCACATTAAACTAAGAAGAAACCGGGTAAATGATCATTTCAGCAACCAGTTGATTATCGTCAAGTTTAAGTTGTGAAAATTTGCAGAAAAATAGTTATAATATTAAACGATTGTTGACAAAAAGCAAAGTAAATCTTAAGTATTTTATTTGAATTTTTATGAATTTTAAAAAATCAATAGCGACACTAATAAAGGAGGTACAGATTAAAAAATGAGTTATCAAATTAATGGTTATTTTATTGAGATTAAATATAAGAACAAACCAATTCAATCCATGCCTACACTCACATGGTATTAAGTAATATGTGTAAAAATTATATATTGTTAATTTATCAGCTCAATAGTACAATAGAAATATAATTTTGTTATACAAATTCCTGGAACATATAGCTATAATTCATTAGTATATTGGAAACCTCTACCACTGTTTATTGAAAAGATATTAATAAAAAACCAAAACAAATTTCAAAATGTTTACCCTTTCTTAAATAAATCTGTCAAATGATAAGTTAGAAAGATAACATTTTTACCATTTAATTGCCATCAAATATATCAAGATTTTAAAATTTTAGATTTTTCCAACTACCCATTAAAAATCATATAGATTGAAAAATTGACCAAAATAATTTACCCTTTTTCAAAAATCATTTTGGGTATGAAAAAAACATCCTGTCAAAAATTGCTTAAACATGGATAATTTTTTTTATCATCCCCTATAAAAATATGTAAAAATAAAAAAATTAAAAATGTACCCCCTTATAACTACTAAGTACTTTTCGAAACGACTATTTATCAATTTTCAGTTGTAAAACCGGGTATATCTCGGTTTGTAGATTTTTAATTAAAAAAAAGTTGTGCATATTTTGTTGCCTAATTTTTCAATATCTTTCAAATACAAAAATCATGTTTCTACGAAGTCGCGTTTAGAAGTTAGTTTTTTTGACTTTGATTCAGTTTTACCCTATTAAATGTGCGAATTTCCAAAATTCCGTTCTTAGTGCAACCCTGAATATAATTTGCTATTATATAAATTTTAGTATATAGATACCTACCTACTTTTAATACTTCTAGTTTCTGCTGTTGCAATTTTTATTCTTTCATTTATATCTATAATATAAATAAATTAACATTCACATACAAATAAGGTACGTACCTTCTTACATGTACCTAGTACCTACCTAGATATTAATACAAATTATCTACAAACATACCTACCTTTCTAGGTTAACATTAAAAAGCGACAAACCTAACTACCTACCATGAGCCATACTCATCAAAAAAACATCATCGCCATGAAACTCATGAATTATTGCATCACTGATATTCTTGCCAACAGACCTACATACATAAATATCTAGAAAGCAAAAAAAAAAAAACAATCTTCCTATGCCTTGACCTTCATGCCGCCGCCGGCCGACGCGACGTCACGATTGTCTTCTTGCATTGCACACAAGTTGTAAAAAAAACCACCCCTTCCTCTTTAAGCGCACAAGACCCAACAAACCAAGGAGAATTCCCAAATTTTGTTCACACTTTTTAATTCTCTGCACCTTTGCATAGCAAAGGAATTGAAAAAAAAATTTAAACCTAACAAAAAACATTCATTCTACCTATTTCACTCTAACTATTATAAATATAAGTATTCCTTACTTATTCTTACTAGAAATTCTCCACAAAACTCAATTTTCTCCACTGTGAAATTCGATGAGATTCTTTCACAATCGATCTGAAGATGGCAGTCCATTCGACATTCACCATGATAGTACTATGGATTTCATATACAAGGGTTCACACTTTTAAATTCTCTGCACTTTTGCATAGCAAAGTAATCATTGTATATGAAAACTATAGTACTATCATGGACAAAATTTTTTTGTGCAACAATGCTTCGTTGGTGGCGCCACTTTAGCTCGACGGAGACTTCCATTTTCGGGAGACAATTGTCGGCGGAGACTTCAATTTTTGGTAGACTTCCATTTATCAGAGAATCGAAACTAGGTAGTTAGAGCAAGAGGAGTGTATTTTTTTCGATTCTGGTATTAAGCGAGATTACCAATCGAAGATTTTTTTAAACGTCAATGATGAGAAAAAGGTGAAGAGAATGGCAAAAAAATGTTCGTATACTCTTTGATTGAATGTGCGATGCAAGGTTATTTTTTTTTTTGTTTAATTTACTGATTATGCTATATGCGAGAAGAGAAGTGGACATACAAACATGTAAGTTAGCTTTTTGCGTCGTCTTTGTCATCAACCTTGAAGCAAGGAATATATATTTTTTTGCGGGAAAGCATAATGCGTGGAGGTATACATTGTTATATTATCAAGGGTATGTTGATTTTAATGCGGGAAAGCAAAATATGTTCATGTTGTGTAAGTATATTTGTAGGTATAAATGCAATCGTATGTTCCCAGCGGGAAAAATTGAAAAATTCATTGAGGAAAGATCAGCTTTTTCCTTGAGGAATGGCAGCTGCACCGTCCACTTATCAGCTGATTCCTTTGATGAAATTAACATGGGCATGTCCTAGGCGGGAAGCACATGCTGAAAATCCGATGAAAATTCGCCAACGAAATCACTACTTCGTTGGAAGTTGTTTATTCACCGACCCAGATGATGAAAAACATGATGGTTGCATAATCTGTGAATTCACTACATAAATGTATGTGGTTTATTCATCAGTTCAATGTTTTCGATGAAAATGGTAATGAAAATTCAATTATCAAATCACAAGATTAGTGGTAGTTTTTTATTCAGCTATTATAGTTAATTCAATATGAAAAATGTGAAGAAAGTTAAATAAATAGTGAATTCATTACTCTGTTGTGTATGTGTGGTGAATTTGTGTATGTGGTGTGAATTTGTGATTGGTTATTTAAAATAAAATATAGGATTAAAACTTTAAATTTAATTAAAGTGAAATCGCTAGGTCAGTGGTTGTTGGTTAATCACCACTTCATATGCGAAGTGGTGATTAACCAACAACCTGAAATACTTTGAGACAATCTAAAATTTCCTCTTAATAGAAATTCACGAGTCGTCTTATAATATTTACTGTCAGTAGGCAATGTCAACACAGAGAACACAAAAAAAATCAACTTCTATCAACACACACAATGGCGGTGCACACTTTACAAAGCATATGAGTGGACATAGACGATGAACTGATGAACTTCTACATGACTTTTCAACAGTTTTTTCATCTTATAATTTTCCATATCAAAAGCAATTTTTAATTCAACGAAAGAAAGGGTTGTTTTCACACAAAGCAGAAAGTGGGTTCAAATCTATGAACTGAGGAAACATTGCATGACTCTTCACTTACTAAATCATTACATGTCGTTTCCTTTTATTATCTAGCTAGTGAGTTAATTGCTGTTGTCTTGTTGTTTTCTACACACAAAGCGAAAAGTGGGTTCAAATCTATGAACTGAGGAAACCTCGCATGACTCTTCACTGACTAAATCATTGCATGATGTTTCCTTTTATTATTTGGCTAGTGAATTGATTGAAGAATTCAGCTATAAAATTCATTGCGGACGATATTTTTTTCAAATCAACCAATTGCAAAACGTGCCCACAGGTAGGTACCTACCTACCTACTTACCTATTTTAATTTTTATTTCCGATTTTTTGATTCCAGGTAGTTTACAAAATAAATGTTTTGTTGTAGACAGGTAGGTACCTACCTGTAGATACCTACCTACCAATAACTTTTTTCATTAGGAATTTTTTCCTTTTTTTAAAATTTAAGTGTAAAATAAATTTGAAAAACTTATATATGAATTTTTGCATAAATAATACAATAATAATAATTATTAATTGTTCCTATTTTCGTGAACTTTTTTTTATAAATTTCTAAATGGAATACAATTTTAGAAATTTATAATAATTTTAATTAGTTAGTGTTTTTTTTTATGTTTAAAGCTTAAAACTTCTACCTTTCTCCGTTTGTGGGGAGGGACAATTTTATAAAACATTTGCTTTAAATGGATTAAAAATTATTAAAAATCAACGATATTACTTACAATATTATGCGATAGCTTTTTTCAGCCTATTTTGTTTCAAATTGTTTTCAAAATAAAAATGTTCAATGAATAGTTTTTGAAAAAAAAAAATTGAAAAATAAAATTTATTTGGATTTTTTACTTCAGAATTTTACGTAATATTCTTTGTTCCAAAAACGATTGCTGTAATTAGTTTTTAGTCAAACGCTAAGAACCAGGAGCTGATATATAGTTTAGTTTAAGAGAAAATCGAAACTTATGAAAGTACTTTTTTCTTCCAAAATTATTTTTTTGAGTAGGTATTTAGTACGTGTATACAGGGTGGTTTGCATAAGGTGTCATAAAAGGCTAGAGCGTGTAGGTTGGACTTAGACAAGACAAGATTCGTATGGGAGGGGGGTCTATTTTCATCCGTTTAGACGGGAGGGGCAATTTCCAAAAAAAATCACTTAAAAGAGAAAATAAATATTAAAAAACTACGGTAACACTAACAGAGTGCCGCTATAGCATATTGAAAAGCCAAAAATCTATTCTTTAATATAATTTTTAAATTAAGTTGTTCGAGTGAATAGTTTTTGAAAAATAAATTTTCCAAGTAAAAATTTTGGAAAAAAAAATTTCAAGCTAATTTTTTTCAAAAATTTATGTAATTAAGCATAATTTTTGTTTTCAAAACTTAATGCTCTTGTCAATTTTTAGTCAAACCGTATGGATCTAGGACTTTTACTTTTCAAGATATGAAAAAAATTAATGAAGCAACTTTCACATTAAACTAAGAAGAAACCGGGTAAATGATCATTTCAGCAACCAGTTGATTATCGTCAAGTTTAAGTTGTGAAAATTTGCAGAAAAATAGTTATAATATTAAACGATTGTTGACAAAAAGCAAAGTAAATCTTAAGGATTTTATTTGAATTTTTATGAATTTTAAAAAATCAATAGCGACACTAATAAAGGAGGTACAGATTAAAAAATGAGTTATCAAATTAATGGTTATTTTATTGAGATTAAATATAAGAACAAACCAATTCAATCCATGCCTACACTCACATGGTATTAAGTAATATGTGTAAAAATTATATATTGTTAATTTATCAGCTCAATAGTACAATAGAAATATAATTTTGTTATACAAATTCCTGGAACATATAGCTATAATTCATTAGTATATTGGAAACCTCTACCACTGTTTATTGAAAAGATATTAATAAAAAACCAAAACAAATTTCAAAATGTTTACCCTTTCTTAAATAAATCTGTCAAATGATAAGTTAGAAAGATAACATTTTTACCATTTAATTGCCATCAAATATATCAAGATTTTAAAATTTTAGATTTTTCCAACTACCCATTAAAAATCATATAGATTGAAAAATTGACCAAAATAATTTACCCTTTTTCAAAAATCATTTTGGGTATGAAAAAAACATCCTGTCAAAAATTGCTTAAACATGGATAATTTTTTTTATCATCCCCTATAAAAATATGTAAAAATAAAAAAATTAAAAATGTACCCCCTTATAACTACTAAGTACTTTTCGAAACGACTATTTATCAATTTTCAGTTGTAAAACCGGGTATATCTCGGTTTGTAGATTTTTAATTAAAAAAAAGTTGTGCATATTTTGTTGCCTAATTTTTCAATATCTTTCAAATACAAAAATCATGTTTCTACGAAGTCGCGTTTAGAAGTTAGTTTTTTTGACTTTGATTCAGTTTTACCCTATTAAATGTGCGAATTTCCAAAATTCCGTTCTTAGTGCAACCCTGAATATAATTTGCTATTATATAAATTTTAGTATATAGATACCTACCTACTTTTAATACTTCTAGTTTCTGCTGTTGCAATTTTTATTCTTTCATTTATATCTATAATATAAATAAATTAACATTCACATACAAATAAGGTACGTACCTTCTTACATGTACCTAGTACCTACCTAGATATTAATACAAATTATCTACAAACATACCTACCTTTCTAGGTTAACATTAAAAAGCGACAAACCTAACTACCTACCATGAGCCATACTCATCAAAAAAACATCATCGCCATGAAACTCATGAATTATTGCATCACTGATATTCTTGCCAACAGACCTACATACATAAATATCTAGAAAGCAAAAAAAAAAAAACAATCTTCCTATGCCTTGACCTTCATGCCGCCGCCGGCCGACGCGACGTCACGATTGTCTTCTTGCATTGCACACAAGTTGTAAAAAAAACCACCCCTTCCTCTTTAAGCGCACAAGACCCAACAAACCAAGGAGAATTCCCAAATTTTGTTCACACTTTTTAATTCTCTGCACCTTTGCATAGCAAAGGAATTGAAAAAAAAATTTAAACCTAACAAAAAACATTCATTCTACCTATTTCACTCTAACTATTATAAATATAAGTATTCCTTACTTATTCTTACTAGAAATTCTCCACAAAACTCAATTTTCTCCACTGTGAAATTCGATGAGATTCTTTCACAATCGATCTGAAGATGGCAGTCCATTCGACATTCACCATGATAGTACTATGGATTTCATATAC
This sequence comes from Melangyna quadrimaculata, assembly GCA_949320155.1. NCBI lineage: Eukaryota > Metazoa > Arthropoda > Insecta > Diptera > Syrphidae > Melangyna > Melangyna quadrimaculata. The sequence continues at coordinate 260,153,325 of OX439483.1, read as the reverse complement.
AAGGGTTCACACTTTTAAATTCTCTGCACTTTTGCATAGCAAAGTAATCATTGTATATGAAAACTATAGTACTATCATGGACAAAATTTTTTTGTGCAACAATGCTTCGTTGGTGGCGCCACTTTAGCTCGACGGAGACTTCCATTTTCGGGAGACAATTGTCGGCGGAGACTTCAATTTTTGGTAGACTTCCATTTATCAGAGAATCGAAACTAGGTAGTTAGAGCAAGAGGAGTGTATTTTTTTCGATTCTGGTATTAAGCGAGATTACCAATCGAAGATTTTTTTAAACGTCAATGATGAGAAAAAGGTGAAGAGAATGGCAAAAAAATGTTCGTATACTCTTTGATTGAATGTGCGATGCAAGGTTATTTTTTTTTTTGTTTAATTTACTGATTATGCTATATGCGAGAAGAGAAGTGGACATACAAACATGTAAGTTAGCTTTTTGCGTCGTCTTTGTCATCAACCTTGAAGCAAGGAATATATATTTTTTTGCGGGAAAGCATAATGCGTGGAGGTATACATTGTTATATTATCAAGGGTATGTTGATTTTAATGCGGGAAAGCAAAATATGTTCATGTTGTGTAAGTATATTTGTAGGTATAAATGCAATCGTATGTTCCCAGCGGGAAAAATTGAAAAATTCATTGAGGAAAGATCAGCTTTTTCCTTGAGGAATGGCAGCTGCACCGTCCACTTATCAGCTGATTCCTTTGATGAAATTAACATGGGCATGTCCTAGGCGGGAAGCACATGCTGAAAATCCGATGAAAATTCGCCAACGAAATCACTACTTCGTTGGAAGTTGTTTATTCACCGACCCAGATGATGAAAAACATGATGGTTGCATAATCTGTGAATTCACTACATAAATGTATGTGGTTTATTCATCAGTTCAATGTTTTCGATGAAAATGGTAATGAAAATTCAATTATCAAATCACAAGATTAGTGGTAGTTTTTTATTCAGCTATTATAGTTAATTCAATATGAAAAATGTGAAGAAAGTTAAATAAATAGTGAATTCATTACTCTGTTGTGTATGTGGGTGAATTTGTGTATGTGGTGTGAATTTGTGATTGGTTATTTAAAATAAAATATAGGATTAAAACTTTAAATTTAATTAAAGTGAAATCGCTAGGTCAGTGGTTGTTGGTTAATCACCACTTCATATGCGAAGTGGTGATTAACCAACAACCTGAAATACTTTGAGACAATCTAAAATTTCCTCTTAATAGAAATTCACGAGTCGTCTTATAATATTTACTGTCAGTAGGCAATGTCAACACAGAGAACACAAAAAAAATCAACTTCTATCAACACACACAATGGCGGTGCACACTTTACAAAGCATATGAGTGGACATAGACGATGAACTGATGAACTTCTACATGACTTTTCAACAGTTTTTTCATCTTATAATTTTCCATATCAAAAGCAATTTTTAATTCAACGAAAGAAAGGGTTGTTTTCACACAAAGCAGAAAGTGGGTTCAAATCTATGAACTGAGGAAACATTGCATGACTCTTCACTTACTAAATCATTACATGTCGTTTCCTTTTATTATCTAGCTAGTGAGTTAATTGCTGTTGTCTTGTTGTTTTCTACACACAAAGCGAAAAGTGGGTTCAAATCTATGAACTGAGGAAACCTCGCATGACTCTTCACTGACTAAATCATTGCATGATGTTTCCTTTTATTATTTGGCTAGTGAATTGATTGAAGAATTCAGCTATAAAATTCATTGCGGACGATATTTTTTTCAAATCAACCAATTGCAAAACGTGCCCACAGGTAGGTACCTACCTACCTACTTACCTATTTTAATTTTTATTTCCGATTTTTTGATTCCAGGTAGTTTACAAAATAAATGTTTTGTTGTAGACAGGTAGGTACCTACCTGTAGATACCTACCTACCAAAAACTTTTTTCATTAGGAATTTTTTCCTTTTTTTAAAATTTAAGTGTAAAATAAATTTGAAAAACTTAAATATGAATTTTTGCATAAATAATACAATAATAATAATTATTAATTGTTCCTATTTTCGTGAACTTTTTTTTATAAATTTCTAAATGGAATACAATTTTAGAAATTTATAATAATTTTAATTAGTTAGTGTTTTTTTTTATGTTTAAAGCTTAAAACTTCTACCTTTCTCCGTTTGTGGGGAGGGACAATTTTATAAAACATTTGCTTTAAATGGATTAAAAATTATTAAAAATCAACGATATTACTTACAATATTATGCGATAGCTTTTTTCAGCCTATTTTGTTTCAAATTGTTTTCAAAATAAAAATGTTCAATGAATAGTTTTTGAAAAAAAAAAATTTCAAAGTCAAAATTTAGAAAAAAAAAATTGAAAAATAAAATTTATTTGGATTTTTTACTTCAGAATTTTACGTAATATTCTTTGTTCCAAAAACGATTGCTGTAATTAGTTTTTAGTCAAACGCTAAGAACCAGGAGCTGATATATAGTTTAGTTTAAGAGAAAATCGAAACTTATGAAAGTACTTTTTTCTTCCAAAATTATTTTTTTGAGTAGGTATTTAGTACGTGTATACAGGGTGGTTTGCATAAGGTGTCATAAAAGGCTAGAGCGTGTAGGTTGGACTTAGACAAGACAAGATTCGTATGGGAGGGGGGTCTATTTTCATACGTTTAGACGGGAGGGGCAATTTCCAAAAAGAATCACTTAAAAGAGAAAATAAATATTAAAAAACTACGGTAACACTAACAGAGTGCCGCTATAGCATATTGAAAAGCCAAAAATCTATTCTTTAATTTAATTTTTAAATTAAGTTGTTCGAGTGAATAGTTTTTGAAAAATAAATTTTCCAAGTAAAAATTTTGGAAAAAAAAATTTCAAGCTAATTTTTTTCAAAAATTTATGTAATTAAGCATAATTTTTGTTTTCAAAACTTAATGCTCTTGTCAATTTTTAGTCAAACCGTATGGATCTAGGACTTTTACTTTTCAAGATATGAAAAAAATTAATGAAGCAACTTTCACATTAAACTAAGAAGAAACCGGGTAAATGATCATTTCAGCAACCAGTTGATTATCGTCAAGTTTAAGTTGTGAAAATTTGCAGAAAAATAGTTATAATATTAAACGATTGTTGACAAAAAGCAAAGTAAATCTTAAGGATTTTATTTGAATTTTTATGAATTTTAAAAAATCAATAGCGACACTAATAAAGGAGGTACAGATTAAAAAATGAGTTATCAAATTAATGGTTATTTTATTGAGATTAAATATAAGAACAAACCAATTCAATCCATGCCTACACTCACATGGTATTAAGTAATATGTGTAAAAATTATATATTGTTAATTTATCAGCTCAATAGTACAATAGAAATATAATTTTGTTATACAAATTCCTGGAACATATAGCTATAATTCATTAGTATATTGGAAACCTCTACCACTGTTTATTGAAAAGATATTAATAAAAAACCAAAACAAATTTCAAAATGTTTACCCTTTCTTAAATAAATCTGTCAAATGATAAGTTAGAAAGATAACATTTTTACCATTTAATTGCCATCAAATATATCAAGATTTTAAAATTTTAGATTTTTCCAACTACCCATTAAAAATCATATAGATTGAAAAATTGACCAAAATAATTTACCCTTTTTCAAAAATCATTTTGGGTATGAAAAAAACATCCTGTCAAAAATTGCTTAAACATGGATAATTTTTTTTATCATCCCCTATAAAAATATGTAAAAATAAAAAAATTAAAAATGTACCCCCTTATAACTACTAAGTACTTTTCGAAACGACTATTTATCAATTTTCAGTTGTAAAACCGGGTATATCTCGGTTTGTAGATTTTTAATAAAAAAAAAGTTGTGCATATTTTGTTGCCTAATTTTTCAATATCTTTCAAATACAAAAATCATGTTTCTACGAAGTCGCGTTTAGAAGTTAGTTTTTTTGACTTTGATTCAGTTTTACCCTATTAAATGTGCGAATTTCCAAAATTCCGTTCTTAGTGCAACCCTGAATATAATTTGCTATTATATAAATTTTAGTATATAGATACCTACCTACTTTTAATACTTCTAGTTTCTGCTGTTGCAATTTTTATTCTTTCATTTATATCTATAATATAAATAAATTAACATTCACATACAAATAAGGTACGTACCTTCTTACATGTACCTAGTACCTACCTAGATATTAATACAAATTATCTACAAACATACCTACCTTTCTAGGTTAACATTAAAAAGCGACAAACCTAACTACCTACCATGAGCCATACTCATCAAAAAAAACATCATCGCCATGAAACTCATGAATTATTGCATCACTGATATTCTTGCCAACAGACCTACATACATAAATATCTAGAAAGCAAAAAAAAAAAAACAATCTTCCTATGCCTTGACCTTCATGCCGCCGCCGGCCGACGCGACGTCACGATTGTCTTCTTGCATTGCACACAAGTTGTAAAAAAAACCACCCCTTCCTCTTTAAGCGCACAAGACCCAACAAACCAAGGAGAATTCCCAAATTTTGTTCACACTTTTTAATTCTCTGCACCTTTGCATAGCAAAGGAATTGAAAAAAAAATTTAAACCTAACAAAAAACATTCATTCTACCTATTTCACTCTAACTATTATAAATATAAGTATTCCTTACTTATTCTTACTAGAAATTCTCCACAAAACTCAATTTTCTCCACTGTGAAATTCGATGAGATTCTTTCACAATCGATCTGAAGATGGCAGTCCATTCGACATTCACCATGATAGTACTATGGATTTCATATACAAGGGTTCACACTTTTAAATTCTCTGCACTTTTGCATAGCAAAGTAATCATTGTATATGAAAACTATAGTACTATCATGGACAAAATTTTTTTGTGCAACAATGCTTCGTTGGTGGCGCCACTTTAGCTCGACGGAGACTTCCATTTTCGGGAGACAATTGTCGGCGGAGACTTCAATTTTTGGTAGACTTCCATTTATCAGAGAATCGAAACTAGGTAGTTAGAGCAAGAGGAGTGTATTTTTTTCGATTCTGGTATTAAGCGAGATTACCAATCGAAGATTTTTTTAAACGTCAATGATGAGAAAAAGGTGAAGAGAATGGCAAAAAAATGTTCGTATACTCTTTGATTGAATGTGCGATGCAAGGTTATTTTTTTTTTGTTTAATTTACTGATTATGCTATATGCGAGAAGAGAAGTGGACATACAAACATGTAAGTTAGCTTTTTGCGTCATCGTTGTCATCAACCTTGAAGCAAGGAATATATATTTTTTTGCGGGAAAGCATAATGCGTGGAGGTATACATTGTTATATTATCAAGGGTATGTTGATTTTAATGCGGGAAAGCAAAATATGTTCATGTTGTGTAAGTATATTTGTAGGTATAAATGCAATCGTATGTTCCCAGCGGGAAAAATTGAAAAATTCATTGAGGAAAGATCAGCTTTTTCCTTGAGGAATGGCAGCTGCACCGTCCACTTATCAGCTGATTCCTTTGATGAAATTAACATGGGCATGTCCTAGGCGGGAAGCACATGCTGAAAATCCGATGAAAATTCGCCAACGAAATCACTACTTCGTTGGAAGTTGTTTATTCACCGACCCAGATGATGAAAAACATGATGGTTGCATAATCTGTGAATTCACTACATAAATGTATGTGGTTTATTCATCAGTTCAATGTTTTCGATGAAAATGGTAATGAAAATTCAATTATCAAATCACAAGATTAGTGGTAGTTTTTTATTCAGCTATTATAGTTAATTCAATATGAAAAATGTGAAGAAAGTTAAATAAATAGTGAATTCATTACTCTGTTGTGTATGTGTGGTGAATTTGTGTATGTGGTGTGAATTTGTGATTGGTTATTTAAAATAAAATATAGGATTAAAACTTTAAATTTAATTAAAGTGAAATCGCTAGGTCAGTGGTTGTTGGTTAATCACCACTTCATATGCGAAGTGGTGATTAACCAACAACCTGAAATACTTTGAGACAATCTAAAATTTCCTCTTAATAGAAATTCACGAGTCGTCTTATAATATTTACTGTCAGTAGGCAATGTCAACACAGAGAACACAAAAAAAATCAACTTCTATCAACACACACAATGGCGGTGCACACTTTACAAAGCATATGAGTGGACATAGACGATGAACTGATGAACTTCTACATGACTTTTCAACAGTTTTTTCATCTTATAATTTTCCATATCAAAAGCAATTTTTAATTCAACGAAAGAAAGGGTTGTTTTCACACAAAGCAGAAAGTGGGTTCAAATCTATGAACTGAGGAAACATTGCATGACTCTTCACTTACTAAATCATTACATGTCGTTTCCTTTTATTATCTAGCTAGTGAGTTAATTGCTGTTGTCTTGTTGTTTTCTACACACAAAGCGAAAAGTGGGTTCAAATCTATGAACTGAGGAAACCTCGCATGACTCTTCACTGACTAAATCATTGCATGATGTTTCCTTTTATTATTTGGCTAGTGAATTGATTGAAGAATTCAGCTATAAAATTCATTGCGGACGATATTTTTTTCAAATCAACCAATTGCAAAACGTGCCCACAGGTAGGTACCTACCTACCTACTTACCTATTTTAATTTTTATTTCCGATTTTTTGATTCCAGGTAGTTTACAAAATAAATGTTTTGTTATAGACAGGTAGGTACCTACCTGTAGATACCTACCTACCAATAACTTTTTTCATTAGGAATTTTTTCCTTTTTTTAAAATTTAAGTGTAAAATAAATTTGAAAAACTTAAATATGAATTTTTGCATAAATAATACAATAATAATAATTATTAATTGTTCCTATTTTCGTGAACTTTTTTTTATAAATTTCTAAATGGAATACAATTTTAGAAATTTATAATAATTTTAATTAGTTAGTGTTTTTTTTTATGTTTAAAGCTTAAAACTTCTACCTTTCTCCGTTTGTGGGGAGGGACAATTTTATAAAACATTTGCTTTAAATGGATTAAAAATTATTAAAAATCAACGATATTACTTACAATATTATGCGATAGCTTTTTTCAGCCTATTTTGTTTCAAATTGTTTTCAAAATAAAAATGTTCAATGAATAGTTTTTGAAAAAAAAATTTTCAAAGTCAAAATTTAGAAAAAAAAAAAATTGAAAAATAAAATTTATTTGGATTTTTTACTTCAGAATTTTACGTAATATTCTTTGTTCCAAAAACGATTGCTGTAATTAGTTTTTAGTCAAACGCTAAGAACCAGGAGCTGATATATAGTTTAGTTTAAGAGAAAATCGAAACTTATGAAAGTACTTTTTTCTTCCAAAATTATTTTTTTGAGTAGGTATTTAGTACGTGTATACAGGGTGGTTTGCATAAGGTGTCATAAAAGGCTAGAGCGTGTAGGTTGGACTTAGACAAGACAAGATTCGTATAGGAGGGGGGTCTATTTTCATCCGTTTAGACGGGAGGGGCAATTTCCAAAAAAAATCACTTAAAAGAGAAAATAAATATTAAAAAATTACGGTAACACTAACAGAGTGCCGCTATAGCATATTGAAAAGCCAAAAATCTATTCTTTAATATAATTTTTAAATTAAGTTGTTCGAGTGAATAGTTTTTGAAAAATAAATTTTCCAAGTAAAAATTTTGGAAAAAAAAAATTTCAAGCTAATTTTTTTCAAAAATTTATGTAATTAAGCATAATTTTTGTTTTCAAAACTTAATGCTCTTGTCAATTTTTAGTCAAACGCTGGAAACCGTATGGATCTAGGACTTTTACTTTTCAAGATATGAAAAAAATTAATGAAGCAACTTTCACATTAAACTAAGAAGAAACCGGGTAAATGATCATTTCAGCAACCAGTTGATTATCGTCAAGTTTAAGTTGTGAAAATTTGCAGAAAAATAGTTATAATATTAAACGATTGTTGACAATGAACAAAGCAAAGTAAATCTTAAGGATTTTATTTGAATTTTTATGAATTTTAAAAAATCAATAGTGACACTAATAAAGGAGGTACAGATTAAAAAATGAGTTATCAAATTAATGGTTATTTTATTGAGATTAAATATAAGAACAAACCAATTCAATCCATGCCTACACTCACATGGTATTAAGTAATATGTGTAAAAATTATATATTGTTAATTTATCAGCTCAATAGTACAATAGAAATATAATTTTTTTATACAAATTCCTGGAACATATAGCTATAATTCATTAGTATATTGGAAACCTCTACCACTGTTTATTGAAAAGATATTAATAAAAAACCAAAAAAAATTTCAAAATGTTTACCCTTTCTTAAATAAATCTGTCAAATGATAAGTTAGAAAGATAACATTTTTACCATTTAATTGCCATCAAATATATCAAGATTTTAAAATTTTAGATTTTTCCAACTACCCATTAAAAATCATATAGATTGAAAAATTGACCAAAATAATTTACCCTTTTTCAAAAATCATTTTGGGTATGAAAAAAACATCCTGTCAAAAATTGCTTAAACATGGATAATTTTTTTTATCATCCCCTATAAAAATATGTAAAAATAAAAAAATTAAAAATGTACCCCCTTATAACTACTAAGTACTTTTCGAAACGACTATTTATCAATTTTCAGTTGTAAAACCGGGTATATCTCGGTTTGTAGATTTTTAATAAAAAAAAAGTTGTGCATATTTTGTTGCCTAATTTTTCAATATCTTTCAAATACAAAAATCATGTTTCTACGAAGTCGCGTTTAGAAGTTAGTTTTTTTGACTTTGATTCAGTTTTACCCTATTAAATGTGCGAATTTCCAAAATTCCGTTCTTAGTGCAACCCTGAATATAATTTGCTATTATATAAATTTTAGTATATAGATACCTACCTACTTTTAATACTTCTAGTTTCTGCTGTTGCAATTTTTATTCTTTCATTTATATCTATAATATAAATAAATTAACATTCACATACAAATAAGGTACGTACCTTCTTACATGTACCTAGTACCTACCTAGATATTAATACAAATTATCTACAAACATACCTACCTTTCTAGGTTAACATTAAAAAGCGACAAACCTAACTACCTACCATGAGCCATACTCATCAAAAAAACATCATCGCCATGAAACTCATGAATTATTGCATCACTGATATTCTTGCCAACAGACCTACATACATAAATATCTAGAAAGCAAAAAAAAAAAAACAATCTACCTATGCCTTGACCTTCATGCCGCCGCCGGCCGACGCGACGTCACGATTGTCTTCTTGCATTGCACACAAGTTGTAAAAAAAACCACCCCTTCCTCTTTAAGCGCACAAGACCCAACAAACCAAGGAGAATTCCCAAATTTTGTTCACACTTTTTAATTCTCTGCACCTTTGCATAGCAAAGGAATTGAAAAAAAAATTTAAACCTAACAAAAAACATTCATTCTACCTATTTCACTCTAACTATTATAAATATAAGTATTCCTTACTTATTCTTACTAGAAATTCTCCACAAAACTCAATTTTCTCCACTGTGAAATTCGATGAGATTCTTTCACAATCGATCTGAAGATGGCAGTCCATTCGACATTCACCATGATAGTACTATGGATTTCATATACAAGGGTTCACACTTTTAAATTCTCTGCACTTTTGCATAGCAAAGTAATCATTGTATATGAAAACTATAGTACTATCATGGACAAAATTTTTTTGTGCAACAATGCTTCGTTGGTGGCGCCACTTTAGCTCGACGGAGACTTCCATTTTCGGGAGACAATTGTCGGCGGAGACTTCAATTTTTGGTAGACTTCCATTTATCAGAGAATCGAAACTAGGTAGTTAGAGCAAGAGGAGTGTATTTTTTTCGATTCTGGTATTAAGCGAGATTACCAATCGAAGATTTTTTTAAACGTCAATGATGAGAAAAAGGTGAAGAGAATGGCAAAAAAATGTTCGTATACTCTTTGATTGAATGTGCGATGCAAGGTTATTTTTTTTTTGTTTAATTTACTGATTATGCTATATGCGAGAAGAGAAGTGGACATACAAACATGTAAGTTAGCTTTTTGCGTCGTCGTTGTCATCAACCTTGAAGCAAGGAATATGTATTTTTTTGCGGGAAAGCATAATGCGTGGAGGTATACATTGTTATATTATCAAGGGTATGTTGATTTTAATGCGGGAAAGCAAAATATGTTCATGTTGTGTAAGTATATTTGTAGGTATAAATGCAATCGTATGTTCCCAGCGGGAAAAATTGAAAAATTCATTGAGGAAAGATCAGCTTTTTCCTTGAGGAATGGCAGCTGCACCGTCCACTTATCAGCTGATTCCTTTGATGAAATTAACATGGGCATGTCCTAGGCGGGAAGCACATGCTGAAAATCCGATGAAAATTCGCCAACGAAATCACTACTTCGTTGGAAGTTGTTTATTCACCGACCCAGATGATGAAAAACATGATGGTTGCATAATCTGTGAATTCACTACATAAATGTATGTGGTTTATTCATCAGTTCAATGTTTTCGATGAAAATGGTAATGAAAATTCAATTATCAAATCACAAGATTAGTGGTAGTTTTTTATTCAGCTATTATAGTTAATTCAATATGAAAAATGTGAAGAAAGTTAAATAAATAGTGAATTCATTACTCTGTTGTGTATGTGTGGTGAATTTGTGTATGTGGTGTGAATTTGTGATTGGTTATTTAAAATAAAATATAGGATTAAAACTTTAAATTTAATTAAAGTGAAATCGCTAGGTCAGTGGTTGTTGGTTAATCACCACTTCATATGCGAAGTGGTGATTAACCAACAACCTGAAATACTTTGAGACAATCTAAAATTTCCTCTTAATAGAAATTCACGAGTCGTCTTATAATATTTACTGTCAGTAGGCAATGTCAACACAGAGAACACAAAAAAAATCAACTTCTATCAACACACACAATGGCGGTGCACACTTTACAAAGCATATGAGTGGACATAGACGATGAACTGATGAACTTCTACATGACTTTTCAACAGTTTTTTCATCTTATAATTTTCCATATCAAAAGCAATTTTTAATTCAACGAAAGAAAGGGTTGTTTTCACACAAAGCAGAAAGTGGGTTCAAATCTATGAACTGAGGAAACATTGCATGACTCTTCACTTACTAAATCATTACATGTCGTTTCCTTTTATTATCTAGCTAGTGAGTTAATTGCTGTTGTCTTGTTGTTTTCTACACACAAAGCGAAAAGTGGGTTCAAATCTATGAACTGAGGAAACCTCGCATGACTCTTCACTGACTAAATCATTGCATGATGTTTCCTTTTATTATTTGGCTAGTGAATTGATTGAAGAATTCAGCTATAAAATTCATTGCGGACGATATTTTTTTCAAATCAACCAATTGCAAAACGTGCCCACAGGTAGGTACCTACCTACCTACTTACCTATTTTAATTTTTATTTCCGATTTTTTGATTCCAGGTAGTTTACAAAATAAATGTTTTGTTGTAGACAGGTAGGTACCTACCTGTAGATACCTACCTACCAATAACTTTTTTCATTAGGAATTTTTTCCTTTTTTTAAAATTTAAGTGTAAAATAAATTTGAAAAACTTAAATATGAATTTTTGCATAAATAATACAATAATAATAATTATTAATTGTTCCTATTTTCGTGAACTTTTTTTTATAAATTTCTAAATGGAATACAATTTTAGAAATTTATAATAATTTTAATTAGTTAGTGTTTTTTTTTATGTTTAAAGCTTAAAACTTCTACCTTTCTCCGTTTGTGGGGAGGGACAATTTTATAAAACATTTGCTTTAAATGGATTAAAAATTATTAAAAATCAACGATATTACTTACAATATTATGCGATAGCTTTTTTCAGCCTATTTTGTTTCAAATTGTTTTCAAAATAAAAAATGTTCAATGAATAGTTTTTGAAAAAAAAATTTTCAAAGTCAAAATTTAGAAAAAAAAAAAATTGAAAAATAAAATTTATTTGGATTTTTTACTTCAGAATTTTACGTAATATTCTTTGTTCCAAAAACGATTGCTGTAATTAGTTTTTAGTCAAACGCTAAGAACCAGGAGCTGATATATAGTTTAGTTTAAGAGAAAATCGAAACTTATGAAAGTACTTTTTTCTTCCAAAATTATTTTTTTGAGTAGGTATTTAGTACGTGTATACAGGGTGGTTTGCATAAGGTGTCATAAAAGGCTAGAGCGTGTAGGTTGGACTTAGACAAGACAAGATTCGTATAGGAGGGGGGTCTATTTTCATCCGTTTAGACGGGAGGGGCAATTTCCAAAAAAAATCACTTAAAAGAGAAAATAAATATTAAAAAATTACGGTAACACTAACAGAGTGCCGCTATAGCATATTGAAAAGCCAAAAATCTATTCTTTAATATAATTTTTAAATTAAGTTGTTCGAGTGAATAGTTTTTGAAAAATAAATTTTCCAAGTAAAAATTTTGGAAAAAAAAAATTTCAAGCTAATTTTTTTCAAAAATTTATGTAATTAAGCATAATTTTTGTTTTCAAAACTTAATGCTCTTGTCAATTTTTAGTCAAACGCTGGAAACCGTATGGATCTAGGACTTTTACTTTTCAAGATATGAAAAAAATTAATGAAGCAACTTTCACATTAAACTAAGAAGAAACCGGGTAAATGATCATTTCAGCAACCAGTTGATTATCGTCAAGTTTAAGTTGTGAAAATTTGCAGAAAAATAGTTATAATATTAAACGATTGTTGACAATGAACAAAGCAAAGTAAATCTTAAGGATTTTATTTGAATTTTTATGAATTTTAAAAAATCAATAGTGACACTAATAAAGGAGGTACAGATTAAAAAATGAGTTATCAAATTAATGGTTATTTTATTGAGATTAAATATAAGAACAAACCAATTCAATCCATGCCTACACTCACATGGTATTAAGTAATATGTGTAAAAATTATATATTGTTAATTTATCAGCTCAATAGTACAATAGAAATATAATTTTTTTATACAAATTCCTGGAACATATAGCTATAATTCATTAGTATATTGGAAACCTCTACCACTGTTTATTGAAAAGATATTAATAAAAAACCAAAAAAAATTTCAAAATGTTTACCCTTTCTTAAATAAATCTGTCAAATGATAAGTTAGAAAGATAACATTTTTACCATTTAATTGCCATCAAATATATCAAGATTTTAAAATTTTAGATTTTTCCAACTACCCATTAAAAATCATATAGATTGAAAAATTGACCAAAATAATTTACCCTTTTTCAAAAATCATTTTGGGTATGAAAAAAACATCCTGTCAAAAATTGCTTAAACATGGATAATTTTTTTTATCATCCCCTATAAAAATATGTAAAAATAAAAAAATTAAAAATGTACCCCCTTATAACTACTAAGTACTTTTCGAAACGACTATTTATCAATTTTCAGTTGTAAAACCGGGTATATCTCGGTTTGTAGATTTTTAATAAAAAAAAAGTTGTGCATATTTTGTTGCCTAATTTTTCAATATCTTTCAAATACAAAAATCATGTTTCTACGAAGTCGCGTTTAGAAGTTAGTTTTTTTGACTTTGATTCAGTTTTACCCTATTAAATGTGCGAATTTCCAAAATTCCGTTCTTAGTGCAACCCTGAATATAATTTGCTATTATATAAATTTTAGTATATAGATACCTACCTACTTTTAATACTTCTAGTTTCTGCTGTTGCAATTTTTATTCTTTCATTTATATCTATAATATAAATAAATTAACATTCACATACAAATAAGGTACGTACCTTCTTACATGTACCTAGTACCTACCTAGATATTAATACAAATTATCTACAAACATACCTACCTTTCTAGGTTAACATAAAAAAGCGACAAACCTAACTACCTACCATGAGCCATACTCATCAAAAAAACATCATCGCCATGAAACTCATGAATTATTGCATCACTGATATTCTTGCCAACAGACCTACATACATAAATATCTAGAAAGCAAAAAAAAAAAAACAATCTACCTATGCCTTGACCTTCATGCCGCCGCCGGCCGACGCGACGTCACGATTGTCTTCTTGCATTGCACACAAGTTGTAAAAAAAACCACCCCTTCCTCTTTAAGCGCACAAGACCCAACAAACCAAGGAGAATTCCCAAATTTTGTTCACACTTTTTAATTCTCTGCACCTTTGCATAGCAAAGGAATTGAAAAAAAAATTTAAACCTAACAAAAAACATTCATTCTACCTATTTCACTCTAACTATTATAAATATAAGTATTCCTTACTTATTCTTACTAGAAATTCTCCACAAAACTCAATTTTCTCCACTGTGAAATTCGATGAGATTCTTTCACAATCGATCTGAAGATGGCAGTCCATTCGACATTCACCATGATAGTACTATGGATTTCATATACAAGGGTTCACACTTTTAAATTCTCTGCACTTTTGCATAGCAAAGTAATCATTGTATATGAAAACTATAGTACTATCATGGACAAATTTATTTTGTGCAACAATGCTTCGTTGGTGGCGCCACTTTAGCTCGACGGAGACTTCCATTTTCGGGAGACAATTGTCGGCGGAGACTTCAATTTTTGGTAGACTTCCATTTATCAGAGAATCGAAACTAGGTAGTTAGAGCAAGAGGAGTGTATTTTTTTCGATTCTGGTAAGAATCAAATGGAGTAAGCGAGATTACCAATCGAAGATTTTTTTAAACGTCAATGATGAGAAAAAGGTGAAGAGAATGGCAAAAAAATGTTCGTATACTCTTTGATTGAATGTGCGATGCAAGGTTATTTTTTTTTGTTTAATTTACTGATTATGCTATATGCGAGAAGAGAAGTGGACATACAAACATGTAAGTTAGCTTTTTGCGTCGTCGTTGTCATCAACCTTGAAGCAAGGAATATATATTTTTTTGCGGGAAAGCATAATGCGTGGAGGTATACATTGTTATATTATCAAGGGTATGTTGATTTTAATGCGAGAAAGCAAAATATGTTCATGTTGTGTAAGTATATTTGTAGGTATAAATGCAATCGTATGTTCCCAGCGGGAAAAATTGAAAAATTCATTGAGGAAAGATCAGCTTTTTCCTTGAGGAATGGCAGCTGCACCGTCCACTTATCAGCTGATTCCTTTGATGAAATTAACATGGGCATGTCCTAGGCGGGAAGCACATGCTGAAAATCCGATGAAAATTCGCCAACGAAATCACTACTTCGTTGGAAGTTGTTTATTCACCGACCCAGATGATGAAAAACATGATGGTTGCATAATCTGTGAATTCACTACATAAATGTATGTGGTTTATTCATCAGTTCAATGTTTTCGATGAAAATGGTAATGAAAATTCAATTATCAAATCACAAGATTAGTGGTAGTTTTTTATTCAGCTATTATAGTTAATTCAATATGAAAAATGTGAAGAAAGTTAAATAAATAGTGAATTCATTACTCTGTTGTGTATGTGTGGTGAATTTGTGTATGTGGTGTGAATTTGTGATTGGTTATTTAAAATAAAATATAGGATTAAAACTTTAAATTTAATTAAAGTGAAATCGCTAGGTCAGTGGTTGTTGGTTAATCACCACTTCATATGCGAAGTGGTGATTAACCAACAACCTGAAATACTTTGAGACAATCTAAAATTTCCTCTTAATAGAAATTCACGAGTCGTCTTATAATATTTACTGTCAGTAGGCAATGTCAACACAGAGAACACAAAAAAAATCAACTTCTATCAACACACACAATGGCGGTGCACACTTTACAAAGCATATGAGTGGACATAGACGATGAACTGATGAACTTCTACATGACTTTTCAACAGTTTTTTCATCTTATAATTTTCCATATCAAAAGCAATTTTTAATTCAACGAAAGAAAGGGTTGTTTTCACACAAAGCAGAAAGTGGGTTCAAATCTATGAACTGAGGAAACATTGCATGACTCTTCACTTACTAAATCATTACATGTCGTTTCCTTTTATTATCTAGCTAGTGAGTTAATTGCTGTTGTCTTGTTGTTTTCTACACACAAAGCGAAAAGTGGGTTCAAATCTATGAACTGAGGAAACCTCGCATGACTCTTCACTGTCTAAATCATTGCATGATGTTTCCTTTTATTATTTGGCTAGTGAATTGATTGAAGAATTCAGCTATAAAATTCATTGCGGACGATATTTTTTTCAAATCAACCAATTGCAAAACGTGCCCACAGGTAGGTACCTACCTACCTATTTTAATTTTTATTTCCGATTTTTTGATTCCAGGTAGTTTACAAAATAAATATTTTAATGTAGACAGGTAGGTACCTACCTGTAGATACCTACCTACCAATAACTGTTTTCGTTAAGAATTTTTTCCTTTTTTGAAATTTAAGTGTAAAATAAATTTGAAAAACTTAAATATGAATTTTTGCATACCTTACAATGATAATAATAATTATAAATTGTTCCTATTTTCGTGACCTTTTTTTTTATAAATTTCTAAAAGGAATACAATTTTAGAAATGTATAATAATTTTAATAAGTTAGTGTTTTTTTTTAATGTTTAAAGCTTAAAACTTCTATCTCCCTCCGTTTGTGGGGGAGGGGCAATTTTATAAAACATTTGCTTTAAATGGATTAAAAATTATTATAAAACAACTATATTACTTACAATATTATGCGATAGCTTTTTTCAGACTATTTTTTTCAAATTTTTTTCAAAATAAAAATGTTCAATGAATAGTTTTTGAAAAAAAATTTTTCAAAGTCAAAATTTAGAAAACAAAAATTGAAAAACAAAATTTATTTGCATTTTTTACTTCAGAATTTTACGTTATATTCTTTGTTCCAAAAACGATTGCTGTAATTAGTTTTTAGTCAAACGCTAAGAACCAGGAGCTGGTATATAGTTTAGTTTTAGAGAAAATCGAAACTTATGAAAGTACTTTTTTCTTCCAAAATTATGTTTTTGAGTAGGTGTTTAGTACGTGTATACAGGGTGATTTGCATAAGGTGTCATTAAAGGCTAGAGCGTGTAGGTTGGACATAGACAAGACAAAATTCGTATGGGAGGGGGGTCTATTTTCCTCACTTCATCACTTAAAACAGAAAAAAAAATATTAAAAACTAACGGTAACACTTAGAGAGTGACGCTATAGAATATTGAAAAGCCAAAAGTCTATTCTTTAATATCATTTTTAAATAAAGTTGTTCGAGTGAATAGTTTTTGAAAAATAAATAATTTTCAAAGTCAAAATTTTGATTTCAAAACTTAATGCTCTTGTCAATTTTTAGTCAAACGCTGGAAACCGTATGGATGTAGGACTTTTACTTTTCAAGATATGAAAAAATTAATGAAGCAACTTTCACATTAAACTAAAAAGAATCCGGCTAAATGATCATTTCAACAACCAGTTGATTATCGTCAAGTTTAAGTTGTGAAAATTGGCAGAAAAATAGTTATAATATTAACTATAATTTAGCCCAAATAACGCTATTCCAGGCTAGTCCAGGCGTATTAGCACAAAAATTGTATAATCATCTAAATATTTTATATGTACATATGTATTTAAATGCTGATAATATATAACCTTTCTATAGACATCTAAATTTTTAAATTCGGATAAGTACTTTTCGATTTATAACCAATTTATTATATAACCAATTATCACAAATTGACAAAATTCTGGATTTGATATTTTTTATTAGATTTATTAGATTTTCAAAATTTATAATTTTTAAATTTGAAAATATTTGATGGGCGTGTTGACAATATAAAAATTGAATTCCTTGAAAAAGCATGATCCACTTTGCATTTTTGTTGGTAAATAAATCAATAACACTAACTTTAGAGTGGCTTTTGTTGAAATAATCATTTAAAATATATTAGCAATATTTTAGAAGAGGATTAGAGCAATTAGGGCGTTGGTTTTGTTTTTCAAAATGTATTAATTTTTTATTAAAAAAAATAAAAAAATCGGGTGGCACAACGGCTCATGAACACCAGGGCCTAGTGACTAACAACTCGGAACCATCCCTGTGTGCGCCTATCGACAGGAATGGGAGGGACCTACAATTTTATGCCGAATCCGAACGGCTAGACGAGAAGCACTTATTTGTGACAAGTGATTTGTCAATTCCTCGCAAGAGGCAGTAGCCCTGAAAAAAACTTTTAAGAGGCTGGGAAGCGAACCCAGACCTCCAGCGTGACAGTTGAACAATTTTTTATTAACGTTTGCATTTAAAGTACCAAAAATCGAATTGATTTTTCACTAAATCCTATTTTTAGTATGAATTTTTTAAGATTATGCAAACATTTTAACACTGAAATTTAGATTATAAATTTCTATCTTTAATTAATGTATCATTTGTTATGAACTATTAAGTATTACTCAAGTTGCAAGTCTCTAAACTTGGTTAAATGGAGCTTAAATTGCCCCTACTTTTTTCCAGTTAGATTTACAAATACAAAATTACTCACATATTTGTAGAAGAAGGTTACACCTATAAATGTGCATCATTATTTTTCGAACATATATAAATTTCTCATAACTTTTGAATTTAAAGTACGAAAAATAGAGTTGATTATTCATTAAAAAACATTTTTAGTACAAATATTTTGCAATAATTTTTACACAAAAATTTAAGTTATAAATTTCTACCTAAATTTCATTTATCATTTATTATGAACTATTAAGTATTACTCAATTTTCAAGCCTCTAAAGTTGTCTAAAAGTAGATTTTTGTATATGGTTATGATTTTTTATTTTAAAAAAATAAAAAAAAAAGATTTGAGATAACGTTGCTTTGCACTGGTTGACTATTGTTGACAATGAACAAAGCAAATCATTTCTATGGATTTTATTTGAATTTTTATGAATTTAAAAAAATCAATTGTGACACTAATACACTGATACTGTTTATTGAAAAGATATTAATAAAAAACCAAACAAATTTCAAAATGTTTACCCTTTCTTAAATAAATCTATCAAATGATAAGTTAGAAAGATAACATTTTTACCATTTAATTGCTATCAAATATATCTATAAGATATTAAAATTTTAGATTTTTCTGACTACCCGTTAAAAATCAAATAGATTGAAAAATTGACCAAAATAATTTACCCTTTTTAAAAAATCATTTTGGGTATGAAAAAAAAATCCTGTCCAAAAATTGCTTAAACATGGATAATTTTTTTGTTCATCCGATATAAAAATATGTAAAAATAAAAAAAAATAAAAAATGTACCCCCATATAAATACTAAGTACTTTTCGAAACGACTATTTATCAATCAGCAGTTTTAAAACCGGGTATATCTCGGTTTGTAGATTTTTAATAAAAAAAAGTTGTGCATATTTTGTTGCCTAATTTTTCAATATCTTTCAAATAAAAAAATCATGTTTCTACGAAGTCGCGTTTAGAAGTTAGTTTTTTGACTTTGATTCAGTTTAACCCTATTTTACCCTATTAAATGTACGAATTTCAAAAATTCCGTTCTTAGTGCAACCCTGAATATAATTTGCTATTATATAAATTTTAGTATATAGATACCTACCTACTTTTAATACTTCTAGTTAAAGCTGTTGCAGTTTTTATTCTTTCATTTATATCTATAATATAAATAAATTAACATTCACATAAAAATAAGGTACGTACCTTCTTACATGTACCTAGTAGGTACCTACCTAGATATTAACACAAATTATCTACAAACATACCTACCTTTCTAGGTTAAAATAAAAAAGCGACAAACCTAACTACCTACCATGAGCCATACTCATCAAAAAATATTATCGTCATGAAACTCATGAATTATTGCAACACTGATATTCTTGCCAACAGACCTATATACATAAATATCTAAAAGCAAAAAAAAAAAACAATCTACCTGTGCCTTGACCTTCATGCCGCCGCCGGCCGACGCGACGTCACGATTGTCTTCTTGCATTGCACACAAGTTGTAAACAAAAACCACCCCTTCCTCTTTAAGCGCACAAGACCCAACAAACCAAGGAGAATTCCCAAATTTTGTTCACACTTTTTAATTCTCTGCACCTTTGCATAGCAAAGTAATCGACAAAAAATGTAAATCTAACAAAAAACATTTATTCTACCTATTTCACTCTAACTATTATAAATAATAGTATTCCTTTCTTATTCTTACTAGAAATTCTCCACAAAACTCAATTCTCTCCACTGTGAAATTCGATGAGATTCTTTCACAATCGATCTGAAGATGGCAGTCCATTCGACATTCACCATGATAGTACTATAGTTTATATATACAAAGGTTTTCATATACAATGCCGAACCCTTGTATATAAAAACTATAGTACTATTATGGAATCGATTTTTCTGTTACTGGGAGTGTTCTCGTGAGGGCGCAAACATCGTGCCACGTTGGTTTGGAGAGATGTGAATGAGGATAGGAAGAGGAATAAAAGCTGGTAGTAAGAAGGAGAGGAGTATATTTTGTTGATTCTGACAGTTGCTGACAACAATTACCTGGTGTGAGTGAGATAGTTTTTCGTCATGGCAACGAAGGGGATTATTCGCACAAAATGAAAAAAATGTTCTCGTTGTCATGGTGCATTGTACAACAGTATCGTTTTTTGTTTGAATTTGAATTAGCAAACAGATTTTTTTGTTGTTTTCTATCAAAGTCTATGATAGTACACAATATACATACATATGTCTATAGATAGGTTAATTATGATTTGATTTGCTTCGAATTTGTTGAAAATTTTCAATTTCAGCTGAAAATCATATTATCAAGACTACACCGTTGCTAATTTTCACAATTCCTAGGCAAAAATAGTCTTACAACGATGCTATATTTCTTTATGAGGCTTTTAAGAACAAACATTTTTTTCGAAAAAAAAAAATCAAGAAACATTTTTTTGAGGTTTATTTTTTTGGAAAAAAAAACTAGAAAAAAAAAAGCACTTTAAAAGTAATTTTTGTACAGGTAAATTTATCAAAAGTATGCTTACTTTAAATGTAAAGAAATTTTGATAAAATTTAAAAAAGAATAACCTTTTACTTTAAAAAAAACTTTTTAAGGTAAACAAAACTCGAAAATATTAAAAAAAAAAAACAATTTAAATAAAAATTTTGGGAAAATTTAAAAAAATAAATATTTTTTTACCTTTAAAGAATACCTACTCAAGATAAAAATTAAAAAAAAACTATTTTACCTAAAAAAAATATTTTTAAGAATAGAGAAATTTAAAAATTATAATTTAATAAATAAAAATGGAAAAAATTAAAAAAAAGTATTTAATTGCAAAAAATTAAATCTTTTTACTTTTAAAAAATACTTAAGATAAAACAAATTGAAAACAAATTAAAAAAATCTATTTTACCTTTAAAAAAAAAGTATTTTTAAGGGTAGAGACATTTTGGCGAAATTTAAAAAATAAATATCTTTTTATCTTTAAAAGAAAATAAGATAAGACCAATTGAAAAAATTAAAAAAAAAATATTTTATCTATATGTTTTTAAAAGAGAAATTTTAGTAAATTTTAAAAAATAAATATCTTTTGTCTATTTAAGATAAGCACTTTGTTAATTTTTTAGTAAATTTTAATTTTGTTTATTTTTTAACTTTGTTAAATTTTTACTTAACAAAATTCAAATTTCGTTTATGAAAATTGCATTAAGTAATTTTAATAAATTCGCATTCAAACTAAAGAAATTTTAATTTACGAAGTATTTTTTTTAATTCACGTAAAAAAATTCAATTTAGCTCACCTAGTTTAAGAATGCTTATTCAAATTTTCAAAAACCAAATCTCAACTTTATGAAATAATATTGAAAAAATTCACATCAAAAATTCAATTGTGAATATATTAACAATAACTATTAGGCAATGTTGAAATTTCGGTTATGAAAATTGTATGAAGTAATTTCAATAAATTCGCATTTTGTAAGGTGTTTGAAATGAAATTTGAACTTTATTAAGTAATTTTTAAAAAATTCACGTGAGAAAATCAAATTAAGTATTCTTTTTTCAAAATTCCCGTGAAAATTTAGACACTAATTACTCAACAAAAAAATTTCCAAATCATGTTTTTTTTATTCCCGCGAAAAGTAGTGGTGGAATTTTTAGTAGGTAGTTGGAAAATATGCAGATTAAATTTAATTTAAATCAAATTTTGTTTGTATATTGTTATTTAGAGAATTTTTAAAAATTTCTTATTAAATTCAAATTTCATTTTTGAAACTTTTTTCGCACGAATTTTCACATGGTGAACTACAAAATTTTTAAAAATATTTTAATCAGGGCATTTTCAAAAATAATCTCATAAAGCTAGAACTTCACTTCTGGAAATGTTATAATTTCCACGTGAAAATTCCCCGTGAATTTTTAAACATAGCTTGTTTCATTTTAGAAAATTTATAGAAATTATTTATAATACTTTAAAAATTCATTCTTGGACATTTTAAAATGATTGTGAGTAATCGTTAATTTTTTTAAGAAATAATAATTCTGCATCATTAGTTCTTTGAAGTTCGAAAAAGTTTCATCAAGTTTTGAATTTAATATATGTAATATAAAGTTGACGGGTCACTTACACACCCTTTTATTATGAAATTTTTTACCCCCCCCAATAATTTTTATACACAAATTTAGCCACATCGCATAGCTAAATTTTGAGATATTAACTTTAAATATCGGCCAATTAGAAATGAAGTTATGATTTTTCATATTAAAAATAATCGAATAAAAAAAAATTTGAGATAACGGGTCTTTGTAGTGGTTGACGAATTTTGAGAATGAACAAAGCGGAGCATTTCTATGGATTTCATTCGATTTTGTATGCATTTTAAAAAATCAATTTTGGCGCTAATATAGGAGGTATTCCATTGAGATTAAATATAAGAAAAAACTAAATCAATCCATGCACACACTCACATGTTATTAAGTTATATGTGTAAACAATATTATATTGTTAATTTCTCAGCTCAACGGTACAATAGGAATATAGTTTTTACTTATACAAATTCCTAGAACATATAGCTATATTTCATTAGTACATTGCGAGCCTGTATGACAGTTAATTAAAAAGATATTAATAAAAAACCAAAAAAAAAAAAAAAACAAATTTCAAAATTTTTACTCCTTCTTGAATAAATCTGTCAAATGATAAGTAAGAAAGATAAAATGTTTACCACTTAATTACTATCAAATTATTCTATAACATAGTAAAATTTGAGATTTTTCCAACAACCCATTAAAAAGATAAAAATCAAATACTTTCAAAAACTGTTCAAAAAAAATTACCTTTTTTCAAAAATTATTTTGGGTATGGACAAAAAAAATCCTATCAAAAATCCTTAAACATGGATAATTTATTTTTGTATTATCTTTAAAAGTATGTAAAAATATTTTTAAAAAAATGTATCCTTATACAACTTTTAAGCACTTTTCGTAACGACTATTTCAGTCTTAAATAGGTAAATAGGTGATTTGGATTCTTACAAAAAAAAAGATGTACGTGTTTTTTTCCTAATTCTTAAAGATCTTTAAAATAAGTAAAAAATGAAGTTCCCACGACGTCGCGTTTAGAAGTTAGAAATTGGACTTTGCCCTACATTTACCCTCGTTTATCCTATTAAATACGCGAATTTCAAAAAATTCGATCTTATCGCTCACCTACATAAAATTTGCAATCGTATAAATTTTAGTTTGAATTTTTATGACTTGTAGTTTAGGCTGTAGCGTGATTTGTAAAAATGGTCATATTTAATACGGTTAAAATTCTTTCTTTTATATAGTATAAATTTATAATAGATAATATAAAATAATACGTACCTACCTACTAAATGGCGTTCACCATCTAATATCATATATTTGTCATATCTCCTTAAATATGAAAGCAAATATCAACCTACAAAATTAAAACAATTTCTTCCTATCCCTACTTGATATAAGAAATTCATGTACAACTTAAAGTGGCAACATTACTCAACTTGCTACAGCATATCTCACACACAACGAAAGAAAAAATATAAACATTGTTTCCTTTTAAAATTATATTTATTATCGTACTTCCTCCTTAAATTTAGCAAAAAAAAGCTTCAGTCTTCCCCTACGTAAACAAAATTGGTGGAAGAAAATAACAAAAGAGAGTTTAGTGTTTACTCCCTTGCACTAGCTTTAATTATGTATGCGTTGTTCTCGTCCATTTATTGTTGCCTTGAACGTCATTCTAATCGTCAATTCCCTCAGTTTCTCGCTGTCCTGTACTCTCCAATCTCTACAATTTCGTAGTACTGGTAGTGCTCACCTCAAATCTCTCTATCGATCTTCTTCATGAAAGTACTATAGTTTTTATATACAATGGCCGAACGTAATATTCATAATAATGGTTGTTGTATATGAAAGAGTAACACAAGGACATTAGCCACCTAGTGACAGTTTGGCTGGGTGTCCCTTCTGTATGTATTATTCAATGGCGATATGTATATGCAAGCATATCATCATTTGAATGCACTGCACCCGAAAGCTACTTTTTTTTCTTTAATCCCCTCCCGTAGAACTCTTTTCAGTACTTAAATCTGATATTATAAAGAAGCTAGTAAAAAGACGACTTACCCTTTATTCGGTGTATTTGTTTTTGCATCCAGCTGAAGATATTATGGCCGCAGCATGCAGGCTGATGAGATCAATTACCTACTTACCTCCTTTATAACCGACGACGTGTTAAATATTTAAAAGAAATTCACTTAATGGTGGATGAACATGTATCTGCATTTGGTTTCTGCACAAAAAAAGGGATGCCAAATACAAAATGTATATTTGTTATATAGAGAGAAAAGATCAAAATACAGAAGAACTTCGTTTCTGCAGTATAGGAAAGTCCCATAGTGCAGAAATGAAGACGAACATGTTCATCTTCTTGATGGTTCTCTTTCTCTCGCTCGGATTTCTTGTTTTCATCTGTCCTGCTCTACTTTTCTGCATTTTGCAGATGAAGATACATGTAAATCCACCACTATCCTGGATTTACATGTATCTTCGTCTGCAAATATGAAGAAAAGTAGATCGGGACAGATACATGCCAGAAACCCGAGCGTGTGAAGGAGAACCATCAATAAGATGAACACGTTCGTCTTCATATCTACATTACGGTTGATTTACATGTTTCTGCATCCGCAGAATGCAGAAAAGTAGAGGAGGACAAACAATCGGAACGAGTAAAAGAGAACCATCAAGAAGATGAACATGTTCGTCTTTATATCTGCATTATAGCACTTTCCTATAATGCAGAAACGAAGTTCTTCTGCATTTTGATCTTTTCTCTCTATCTAACTATGGTTGTTTTGCAGAAACCAAATGCAGATACGTTCATATCAGTACCACAAGTTTAAGAGCTAATTTTTTTACGATGTTCAAGAAACCAACAAAAAAAATGTTTCGACGATAATCGGAATAAGACCCCGGACCCACGGGTTGCCGAGAAGAAACCTAATCTGATGCGCCACGAAGCTTATGTGTTTCTGCTGGATTTGTGGTATTTAAGCAAACTGCTGATTACACACTTTTAAACCAAATCGGGCAGAGGCGGCGGAAGGGGTGTGCGGAGTGTGCCAACGCACACGGCCCTGCGCTTCGAGGGGCCCCGCGCGTTTCACATTAAAATGTCTCCCCTTCTTGAAATAATAAAATCAAGCAAACCGAAATAAATATTATAACAATATTGTTATTATTATTGTACAAACAACAATATAACAATATTTAATGATAATTAAGAGTTCCAAATTAGTGACCATAAGTGCCAACTTCATTGTCCTACTTTGCCCACAGCAATGACGTAAACATTGCGTTTTGCACTTAGTTAAGATCATGTTTCTTTCCAATACTATAATACCAATTTGGATCGAAATTATGAACTTCGTCTTGTAATACTCTGGACTATTTGATTCCAAATATTAAGCAGAATTGGCCCATTTTTGACCTGTCTTTTGAGTGTTTCAAAATTACTAAGATTTTCAGATTTTCAGGTAAAGACCTGCGATAAAGTATTAACGTAGTACAGCGAAAGTTTAGGATTCGTGCAAAAAAAACTCGAGATAATAATTTTCCCAAACTTTACGATGATAGAGAGCGCGAAAAAGTGGGTCTCACAATTCTATCAGTCTGCCTGTACCTCGACCTGAAGAATAAACGGCTGAAGCGATTTTCTTCAAACTTTGGACTTAAGGTTCTTATGAGATTCCCTAGTGGGGAAATTGAATTTTTTTTAGTTCAAAAAATAACGGTACCTGCCATACAAGATACAACCAATATAAAAAAATTGATTTATATCAAAAACGGCTATAACGATTTTGACAAAAAAAATTACGAGCTACTACAGTTAATAATTTGGTAGATTTTTTTTTGTATAACGGTTATTAACGGTACATGTCATAGAATCCATATTTTGGTTTTCAAATTTCTCGTTAACGGCTACACCGATTTTAAAAAATTTTTTTATGTAAGAGGTCCTTTATAATTTTAACAATTTCGCATATACAAATTTTCGAAAAAATAATTTTTGGATTTTAAAAAAAATATTGATTTTTATTTTTAAAAAATTCGATATCTTGAAAACGGGTCAATAAATATTTTTTAACTTTGTGTAAAATTGTATTTTATTTAATTCTAAAAGTTGGCATACCAAATTTTATTTTTAAAAATGTTCAAGAATTTTTATATATAAAAATTAAGTTTTAAGAAAACCGATCTGACGATTTTTGAAATTTTTTTTTCATAAATTCATATTTATCAAACAAATCAGATGGCATACTTTTTTTAAGCTCTCTGCTTTAGTTATTTAAATAAAAAATGTATAGTAATTTTTATGTCCTTTGTTTTTAAAAACTTTTTTTTTATATCATAATGTTATGGAACCAATACAAATGCAAATTGTCAACTTCAAGCTTCGTTAAAGTTTTTAGCTACGAGAGCAAGTTTGTGCGATCAAGTCGTGCCCATTTTTCATTTATGGATAGATAGCAACACAAATCTAACATGCACGAATTTAAAACAAAAGTGGCCTTGTAAAAAATTTTATAACAAACAAATTTATAGTGGATAGCTTTATTCTAAATTGCATATTTCCAAAAGTTATAAAGGAAAACATCACAAAAAATGGGGTGATTTTATCTTTTTTTTTCAGGTTTAGCTACAGACTACTTACAAACCCAACAACATATCAAATATGCAGAACTACATCGCGCTTTGCGATTTAACTGCCTATATATCTTTTGAATTAGAATAAGTTTATGAACGAAAACTTTTCTGAATTGTTTTCCAATTGTTTAGGATTCGTGCATTCGTCTTGTTTGTTATAACAATTTTGAACTTAAATTATAATATTGACTGCGGAACATTTGATGACAGGTGTGTAAAATATTTTTTTCATAATGATTCATAATGTTGCAGCCTGAAATCATTTTCCAGGGGCCCCGCAAATTTAATCTCGCACACGCCTCATTTTGTTCTAGCGCCGCCTCTGAAATCGTCTACCCACTTTGTGGGGACCGGGACAACGGCTTTGCTTTCAACAAGCAGACAATTTTCTATATAAAATAAGATAGAAAAAAAAATCACTATCGTGCACGGTAGTAGCCCGTAGAGTAATGGTTAGTCTGACGATTTTTGAAATTTTTTTTTTCATAAATTCATATTTATCAAACAAATCAGATGGCATACTTTTTTTAAGCTCTCTCTGTTTTAGTTATTTAAATAAAAAATGTATAGTAATTTTTATGTCCTTTGTTTTTAAAAACTTTTTTTTTATATCATAATGTTATGGAACCAATACAAATGCACATTGTCAACTTCAAGCTTCGTTAAAGTTTTTAGCTACGAGAGCAAGTTTGTGCGATCAAGTCGTGCCCATTTTTCATTTATGGATAGATAGCAACACAAATCTAACATGCACGAATTTAAAACAAAAGTGGCCTTGTAAAAAATTTTATAACAAACAAATTTATAGTGGATAGCTTTATTCTAAATTACATATTTCCAAAAGTTATAAAGGAAAATATCACAAAAATTGGATGATTTTATCTTTTTTTTTTCAGGTTTAGCTACAGACTACTTACAAACCCAACAACATATCAAATATGCAGAACTACATCGCGCTTTGCGATTTAACTGCCTATATATCTTTTGAATTACAATAAGTTTATGAACGAAAACTTTTCTGAATTGTTTTCCAATTGTTTAGGATTCGTGCATTCGTCTTGTTTGTTATAACAATTTTGAACTTAAATTATAATATTGACTGCGGAACATTTGATGACAGGTGTGTAAAATATTTTTTTCATAATGATTCATAATGTTGCAGCCTGAAATCATTTTCCAGGGGCCCCGCAAATTTAATCTCGCACACGCCTCATTTTGATCTAGCGCCGCCTCTGAAATCGGCTACCCACTTTGTGGGGACCGGGACAACGGCTTTGCTTTCAACAAGCAGACAATTTTCTCTATAAAATAAGATAGAAAAAAAAAATCACTATCGTGCACGGTAGTAGCCCGTAGCGTAATGGTTAGTGCGTTTGACTGTCACGCTGGAGGGGTGGGATCGCTTCCCAGCCTCGTCCACCTAAAAACTAAAAAGTTTTTTTTTCAGGGCTACTGCCTCTTGCGAGGAATTGATCCTCCAAGAGTATCACTTGTCACAAATAAGTGCTTCTCGTCTAGCCGTTCGGTTTCGGCATAAAATTGTAGGTCCCTTCCATTCCTGTCGAAAGGCGCACACAGGAATGGTTGCGAGTTGTTAGTCACTAGGCCCTGGTTCTTCATGAGCCGTTGTGCCACCCGATTTATTTTATTTATTTATCGTGCACGGCATATTTTTCGTATATAATGTTTGGTACCTGCTTGCCTGCTTCTAAGGTTTTATTATGCAGAAAATTATATACATAAGTATGTAGGTATCTTCCTTAACTTTCCTTTTTTTTCACTTCGAAATTTTAATTTTTGCACTATACGAAATTTCGTTTTATTAAAAACTGAGATAAAAAAAAACTAAAGTTATTTATTATTAACGTTAATAATGGAGAAAATTAGTTATCACCGGGTTTAGCCTATGATAAATTTGTAAAATTTGCAATTGCTAAAAGTGTTTATAATATTTTAATTTTTCTTTTAAATTACTATAGTAAAGAAAATTAAATCTATGGCGGCTTCTTAAAGATCACGCACTTTAGCAAGTAAAATTTCTTTTGGGAAAAGCTCTTGGAGATCGTATCCTAAATTACCCCTATTCATGGGCAAAGTAGCACCAATTTTCAACGGTGACGATTGGTACACTCATACATTATTCTCCTACTCGATCAAATTGTAAGAGAATAGTGGCATTTTGTTTAGAAGTGATGTCAGTTCGGAAATTTAGAAATTCACGTTCGTTACAAAACCCAAATCTGACGGAACATCTTTTCTATATCTCTTGATATAACATAGGTATGACGACGACTTTGAAGGCAAATAGCAAAAATATCGCGTTAAATAGTGGGACCAACAAGAAGAAGCTCGTTGAGAGAAGATGTTTCAGAATAATGAGGCTTAGCTGAACCGTCGAATACTACCCGCAGTTTAGTTGTACTACTTTCACTTTTAATAACCGCATGATGGAGCAAATAATAACAGCTGTAGGGTTTTTGAGCGATCTCATCCGTTGACATGGACCGATTATGGTTTACGATTATGGATGAATGAAAATATTGCCAGATAAAATCAAAAATTCTATTTTTATTTCAAGCGCATCCAACTTCATTTCATCAAGCGCATCCAACTTCATTCCTTCAATATTTCTGTCAACAATAAATTGAAGAACTGAATTATTAAAGTTAAGAAAGTGCATCTAATTGATTTCTAAATTTAAACAAAATGTTTTTTGATTGTGATTTTTTTTTTGAGTAGTGACGATGATTCTAAGAATTCGGAAAACCGGGAAAATTAAATTTTAAGGAAATCACTGACCCAATGGGTATTCCAGATGCATTGCAAGTTGGTTGAGCATTATTAACACTTTCATTTAGTTGGTTGAGCACACTTAACACTTGTAAAGTTTTATCTTTTTTGCCCAGGTTATATGTAGCGTAGCACGCTATAATGCTATTTAAAGCGCAGCTCGCTGATAGTATTATATAAATATATTAGAAGTAATATATATATATAATAGAAGTGGCAAAAGGTGCCCATATAAATGACTCAAGTCAACGTGTAAAGTGTGATCAAGAATGATTTTATTATTCAAAATTCACAACTATTTATACTTAAAAATTATCGATATATTCTTACAAATTATTGGGGACAATTCTATTACTCATTATAATTTGCTTTCTGGAATAGTGTAGTAAAATACATTCTTTGTCATTCATAATGCATCGTCATCAAAGCGACGTCAATGCTCTCAGCTTCGTTGGTCAAAGGGGACAACGAAAATAGGTGTTATGTATCAATGCAATTGGTTGTATTGCAGAATTTATTTTATTGTGTGGATTTGTTTACATGATTATTTTTGTTTACGTTTGAATGAATTAATTAATGAATGGTTATTCTTATTACACTACAACTTTCCAAGTCTTCCATAATGGCATCAACAATGTCATGTTCTTTTTGGAAGCGAGAAGGATCGCCGAAATGCATTCCTAATGTGTTGCCTGTCATCGCTTCGTTCAGATCAAGGACAGCTTCTCGTTGTCTGAAAAAGTAATTTGTTTATTTGGCCCACCTCCTGTGCCACTGGGATGCAATTTATCATCTCGCATTTTTCTTTTCACGTTGTTCTTATAATCTTTTTATACTTTTAAATTATAAAAACAAAATAAAGGATGCATTAAAAAGTTAATCTAACTATAAGCAACTTAAATTTTTCTATCCATCGACGGTCTTTTCTGGAGGGCCAAGTGAATTGAGTTTTGTTGACAAATTGTTCCACAAACTTTTGGACTTGGCTTTTAGAGAACCAAACTCAAACAACAAACGTAATAAATATGTGACAGCTACATAAAGCCATGTGTGAAAACAATAAAATACGAGTGCCAAAAGCAGTCGTAAGAGAAAACGAGTATCATTTAATAAAACCGACTATCGTAAAACGTAATCGCAACGTAACAATAACGAGGGATTTTGAATGATAATAGTAATTCGTAATATGGGCCCAGGATGCGATGCAAATCTTTGCTCTATTGAGTAATCGGCTAAAAGCAATAGGTACTACACGAGTTGCAAAGATTCGAAGTAGAATTTCCTTTAAATAGTAGCTATACTACGTAACGTCCATCAGAGGCAGCGTCGCCAACCCGTTTAGGCAAAATCATGCCTCATTTGAAAAAAAAAAATGCCTTTTTCGATGAAATAATGCCTCACTGTATTTTTTTTAGTTTTTAAAGCAAAAATTTAAAATTTATCACAATTGTTACAAAATTAAATAAAAACAATCTTTTTCAAGAAAAAAAAAAAACATAAAAAACATAAATAGATCACAGAAACAATTCTTAACTTATGAAAGAACTTTTCAGATATTAAAAAAAAAGATTTTTAGTGAAAAAAATAAATACAGTTTCAGATTTTATTTAGATCGTCGTCATCCTGGTTCTTAAAATCGTAAACGGATTTTTAAGATAAAGATATATGGTTTTCTTGTAACTTAAACTCGTTGCAATTACTGTTTTTGAAAATCATCCTTGCGTGAAGAATACCACTCAATGTATCTGCCTTTAATCAGTTGCTGATCTTTGTTTTGTTAAATAAATGTACGAAAAAATTCTTTCAATTGTAGCCGAAGAATGCGGCAGTCACAGAATATTATAAACTAATTTCTGAAAGAAAAAGGAAATGTTCTAGAACCATCTCCCTTTTCATAATACAGTTTTAAAACTTTTCGCCTACCTTTTTTAAATGTTTAAGAAAATTAAAAAGAAATTTGTCTAATTAAGATAAAATCTAGTATACCTATAAGAAATGAAAAAAAAGCCTTTTTGGAAAAAAATAAGCCTCAAAGGCTCAGGCAATGAAAAAAGGCCTAAAAGGCATTAAAAAGCCTCAGTTGACATCGCTGATCAGAGGCACGGCTATGAGTTGAAACAAAATGCTCTTCAGCTTGTTGTTCCTCAACAGAGAGTATAGGTTCTCAGTGAACCTCCTCAAGTCCTCAAAAAACTTTCTAGGTCAAACTCTTGCGAAAAGTCAAGCTGTGTAGGGAAACTATTCACTTCCTGGTTGCTTAAAGATCGCAACTGAGAAAAACCACCTGCTATTACCCATCCGAAAATAGTTGAAACACAATTAGGTGCATCTTAAGCCTTTTGTTTAGACGATCCAGTGAAAATATTGAACACCCTGTCCGCCCCTATAAGAATATCAATAGGTCCTGGCTTATTGAAACTAGGATTAGCTAGATCAAGCGACAGGTAATTAAGAATATTCAATTGAGGTGGATACCGGTGGAATCAATTAAGTTAAATTGGAGATGACATAACCACACCATTGGTAACACCACCTGAAGAAGATGCAACGCTCATTATAGGAATACGCGAAGGCTTCCGTGACAATCCAAGATGCTGAACGATTGGCTCTGTTATGAAAGAGACTTGAGATCCGCTGTCTAGCACAACGCGTACATTATGTTGAAATCCTTGTTTATCTCGAACTCTGACTAAAGCTGAACGCACAGCACAGAAAATATTTGAAGATATTCTTTTTCAATAAATAGTTTTCGTGAAAGCTTTAACACACAGCAAACAAAAAAACGTGTTATAGTATCAACTATGTTATGTATTCGTTCACGTTCATATATGTAGATACAAAACTGTCGCAGCACAAATTTCTTAGAAAAATCTAATAATTCGATTATAATTGCATACGAGTTATTGCAAATTTACGAAGCACAATCTGCAAGCATTCCTAGATTGAAGAGGATTGTTTAATCAACTCAGCAAACTAAGTATCATAGAAAGTCACGTGATTAATTTAATCGAATGGTACCGCACAATTCACTTTTTCATTCGGCTTATCAGGAGGACCAAACTGTTCTTCAATGTTCTTTTATATAATTTGTGGACTGAAGATTTGTTGTTTAAATGAAAGTACTAATTTTGGTTCGTTTTATAAAGGTTTAATTAGATATGCTGCGACTGTTGCAATATTTCCCGAATGAACTTAGGACGGTTTTTTTTATGATGATTATGATGACGAATAACTAGAATACCGCGACTTTGGATTAATCGAATCCAATTACGATTATAATTAAATATAAACAAACGAATTAATTCAATTATTTTGTGCAACCGGCACACGCGGGAGTTAAAATCGGTGGCAAGAACTCCAGTTTCAATTCCCTGATGATATCTGACCACGAATTTACACTTAGCCTAACTGCCCTTAACCATATTAATGCTTTCCCTACAAATAACTCTACCGCGGACCTAAAAAGTTGTGCTTCAGTCACCCCACGGGACTTTCGCATTTCCTCCACTTTTTCTATAAATGCGTTCACGGAGGTACCACACCGCTCACCCGTGAACTTCGCATCCCATTTATAAATTTGCTCACATTTTTGTTGACTAACAACAACTTTCTCTACTATAGGGCTTTCCCTTCGAGCTATATCCCTAATGCCACCAATTCTACTATCTGCCACTCCTAAACCTGTCGACGTACTGGCAGAAGTGTTCACTGACTCAAAATTTTTAGGTTCAGCTGAACGCTGTTTTTCAACCTCTGAATTTGTTTGTCTATCCTGTTTCTTTTTCTCCTCATTTTTATTTTCCTCTTCATCATCATATTCTTCTTCATCTCCCTCTAACTCGGTCATTGGCATTATCAATTTATTTTTCAGAGCCTGCTTGCTCCTCTCCTGCTCATTGTTTTCTGGAATAGACCTATCTTACCTACGCAATCCCCACTCTACTTTCGTCAAAATCTTCAAATACTCCTTTGAAGTTTCTGACTTTGAAGGATTTTCTAAAAGTTTCCCTAACTCAATTAATTTTTTCTCAACCGCCATTATATCGTCTTTAAAATTGAATGGATAAGCGGGAGCTACATTCCTACGTTCTAACTTGATGGCAACCCTAAGCGATTTTCGCATTTCCTAAACTGTTGCTACTGCTAGCCCTCGCCACTCCATCTCGTATGCTAGCTCATCCTGTGACAACCTATTCACTTCCATTGTAAAAAGATTCACAAAGTAATTTAGAAAAACCAAAAAGAAATAAAATTCCTTGAACTTATTTATAAAGTGCTTTAAATTGCACCGAAAAACTTTCTAAACTCTTAAGAACAAAAATTCAAAACGTTTTAAAAAAATTGAGAAATATTAAAAACTATTTAAAAGAAAACTTGAGCAAAAGGATTAAGTTTAAAACTTAGTGAAAACACAAATTTTTCACGTTGGCAACCCTATGAAAATTCTAAAATTTTCACCTTAAAGAAATTATGCTGAGGTTACAAATATTAAAAGATAAATAAAGCAAAATTTAAAATTGTATGCACTTTGGCAACCCTACACAATAACCAAAATTTTCTCTTTTAACTAAATTGAACTTTTCAAGTTCAATAATCAAAATATTTCACTTTTTGGACCGTCGCGTCCGTCCAAAATTTCACCTAAAAAGCGCTAAAATTACCTATAAAAACTAGTTATACAAATTTCCTTAGCTACCTATCAAAAATGGATCCCACGAAACTTATTAATTATGACTAATCAAAAAAACAAATAAAATTTATAACTCCACTAAAAAGTATTAAAAAGTATTATAAAAACTAAGCGCGTAGTAAAACTGCACATTGACAAAGTGGGAACACTGATCCTCTCTTGTTTACAATTTAATGTTTCTAATTCCCAAGATCAAAAATCTAAACCCACGAAAAAGAAAGAGTACGCACTATAAGTCAGTACAAACAAAAAAAAAAAAACTATTGTAAAAAACTTAATCAAAAATTTACCCCAAAATGCACAATTTACTTATGTAAAAAAATAATATAAAAGAAAATAATAAAAACCTTACTCCTTTTCTTTGGTTTACTTCTTGTAAATACTTGTAATGTAGGTTAGGTAATTCCTATGGCACTTCACAAGCCACAAGACCAAATAAAAAACGTATACTGCTGCCTCCGGGTAACGGGTAAATTGTTAACACAAACACCTGAGAATAAAAAAGACTTTAGTGAAAGAAAACTAAAATTTATAAAAAGGAACAATTTATTAAACCAAAAAGCACAAACAAACACTTTATGTAGGTATTTCATGGTGTCCACCATTGTATATGAAAACTATAGTACTATCATGGACAAAATTTTTTTGTGCAACAATGCTTCGTTGGTGGCGCCACTTTAGCTCGACGGAGACTTCCATTTTTGGGAGACAATTGTCGGCGGAGACTTCAATTTTTGGTAGACTTCCATTTATCAGAGAATCGAAACTAGGTAGTTAGAGCAAGAGGAGTGTATTTTTTTCGATTCTGGTAAGAATCAAATGGAGTAAGCGAGATTACCAATCGAAGATTTTTTTAAACGTCAATGATGAGAAAAAGGTGAAGAGAATGGCAAAAAAATGTTCGTATACTCTTTGATTGAATGTGCGATGCAAGGTTATTTTTTTTTTGTTTAATTTACTGATTATGCTATATGCGAGAAGAGAAGTGGACATACAAACATGTAAGTTAGCTTTTTGCGTCGTCGTTGTCATCAACCTTGAAGCAAGGAATATATATTTTTTTGCGGGAAAGCATAATGCGTGGAGGTATACATTGTTATATTATCAAGGGTATGTTGATTTTAATGCGGGAAAGCAAAATATGTTCATGTTGTGTAAGTATATTTGTAGGTATAAATGCAATCGTATGTTCCCAGCGGGAAAAATTGAAAAATTCATTGAGGAAAGATCAGCTTTTTCCTTGAGGAATGGCAGCTGCACCGTCCACTTATCAGCTGATTCCTTTGATGAAATTAACATGGGCATGTCCTAGGCGGGAAGCACATGCTGAAAATCCGATGAAAATTCGCCAACGAAATCACTACTTCGTTGGAAGTTGTTTATTCACCGACCCAGATGATGAAAAACATGATGGTTGCATAATCTGTGAATTCACTACATAAATGTATGTGGTTTATTCATCAGTTCAATGTTTTCGATGAAAATGGTAATGAAAATTCAATTATCAAATCACAAGATTAGTGGTAGTTTTTTATTCAGCTATTATAGTTAATTCAATATGAAAAATGTGAAGAAAGTTAAATAAATAGTGAATTCATTACTCTGTTGTGTATGTGTGGTGAATTTGTGTATGTGGTGTGAATTTGTGATTGGTTATTTAAAATAAAATATAGGATTAAAACTTTAAATTTAATTAAAGTGAAATCGCTAGGTCAGTGGTTGTTGGTTAATCACCACTTCATATGCGAAGTGGTGATTAACCAACAACCTGAAATACTTTGAGACAATCTAAAATTTCCTCTTAATAGAAATTCACGAGTCGTCTTATAATATTTACTGTCAGTAGGCAATGTCAACACAGAGAACACAAAAAAAATCAACTTCTATCAACACACACAATGGCGGTGCACACTTTACAAAGCATATGAGTGGACATAGACGATGAACTGATGAACTTCTACATGACTTTTCAACAGTTTTTTCATCTTATAATTTTCCATATCAAAAGCAATTTTTAATTCAACGAAAGAAAGGGTTGTTTTCACACAAAGCAGAAAGTGGGTTCAAATCTATGAACTGAGGAAACATTGCATGACTCTTCACTTACTAAATCATTACATGTCGTTTCCTTTTATTATCTAGCTAGTGAGTTAATTGCTGTTGTCTTGTTGTTTTCTACACACAAAGCGAAAAGTGGGTTCAAATCTATGAACTGAGGAAACCTCGCATGACTCTTCACTGACTAAATCATTGCATGATGTTTCCTTTTATTATTTGGCTAGTGAATTGATTGAAGAATTCAGCTATAAAATTCATTGCGGACGATATTTTTTTCAAATCAACCAATTGCAAAACGTGCCCACAGGTAGGTACCTACCTACCTACTTACCTATTTTAATTTTTATTTCCGATTTTTTGATTCCAGGTAGTTTACAAAATAAATATTTTAATGTAGACAGGTAGGTACCTACCTGTAGATACCTACCTACCAATAACTGTTTTCGTTAAGAATTTTTTCCTTTTTTGAAATTTAAGTGTAAAATAAATTTGAAAAACTTAAATATGAATTTTTGCATACCTTACAATGATAATAATAATTATAAATTGTTCCTATTTTCGTGACCTTTTTTTTATAAATTTCTAAAAGGAATACAATTTTAGAAATTTATAATAATTTTAATTAGTTAGTGTTTTTTTAATGTTTAAAGCTTAAAACTTCTATCTCCCTCCGTTTGTGGGGGAGGGGCAATTTTATAAAACATTTGCTTTAAATGGATTAAAAATTATTATAAAACAACTATATTACTTACAATATTATGCGATAGCTTTTTTCAGACTATTTTTTTCAAATTTTTTTCAAAATAAAAATGTTCAATGAATAGTTTTTGAAACAAAATTTTTCAAAGTCAAAATTTAGAAAACAAAAATTGAAAAACAAAATTTATTTGCATTTTTTACTTCAGAATTTTACGTTATATTCTTTGTTCCAAAAACGATTGCTGTAATTAGTTTTTAGTCAAACGCTAAGAACCAGGAGCTGGTATATAGTTTAGTTTTAGAGAAAATCGAAACTTATGAAAGTACTTTTTTCTTCCAAAATTATTTTTTTGAGTAGGTGTTTAGTACGTGTATACAGGGTGATTTGCATAAGGTGTCATTAAAGGCTAGAGCGTGTAGGTTGGACATAGACAAGACAAAATTCGTATGGGAGGGGGGTCTATTTTCCTCACTTCATCACTTAAAACAGAAAAAAAAATATTAAAAACTAACGGTAACACTTAGAGAGTGACGCTATAGAATATTGAAAAGCCAAAAGTCTATTCTTTAATATCATTTTTAAATAAAGTTGTTCGAGTGAATAGTTTTTGAAAAATAAATAATTTTCAAAGTCAAAATTTTGATTTCAAAACTTAATGCTCTTGTCAATTTTTAGTCAAACGCTGGAAACCGTATGGATGTAGGACTTTTACTTTTCAAGATATGAAAAAATTAATGAAGCAACTTTCACATTAAACTAAAAAGAATCCGGCTAAATGATCATTTCAACAACCAGTTGATTATCGTCAAGTTTAAGTTGTGAAAATTGACAGAAAAATAGTTATAATATTAACTATAATTTAGCCCAAATAACGCTATTCCAGGCTAGTCCAGGCGTATTAGCACAAAAATTGTATAATCATCTAAATATTTTATATGTACATATGTATTTAAATGCTGATAATATATAACCTTTCTATAGACATCTAAATTTTTAAATTCGGATAAGTACTTTTCGATTTATAACCAATTTATTATATAACCAATTATCACAAATTGACAAAATTCTGGATTTGATATTTTTTATTAGATTTATTAGATTTTCAAAATTTATAATTTTTAAATTTGAAAATATTTGATGGGCGTGTTGACAATATGAAAATTGAATTCCTTGAAAAAGCATGATCCACTTTGCATTTTTGTTGGTAAATAAATCAATAACACTAACTTTAGAGTGGCTTTTGTTGAAATAATCATTTAAAATATATAAGCAATATTTTAGAAGAGGATTAGAGCAATTAGGGCGTTGGTTTTGTTTTTCAAAATGTATTAATATTTTATTAAAAAAAATAAATAAATCGGGTGGCACAACGGCTCATGAACACCAGGGCCTAGTGACTAACAACTCGGAACCATCCCTGTGTGCGCCTATCGACAGGAATGGGAGGGACCTACAATTTTATGCCGAATCCGAACGGCTAGACGAGAAGCACTTATTTGTGACAAGTGATTTGTCAATTCCTCGCAAGAGGCAGTAGCCCTGAAAAAAACTTTTAAGAGGCTGGGAAGCGAACCCAGACCTCCAGCGTGACAGTTGAACAATTTTTTATTAACGTTTGCATTTAAAGTACCAAAAATCGAATTGATTTTTCACTAAATCCTATTTTTAGTATGAATTTTTTAAGATTATGCAAACATTTTAACACTGAAATTTAGATTATAAATTTCTATCTTTAATTAATGTATCATTTGTTATGAACTATTAAGTATTACTCAAGTTGCAAGTCTCTAAACTTGGTTAAATGGAGCTTAAATTGCCCCTACTTTTTTCCAGTTAGATTTACAAATACAAAATTACTCACATATTTGTAGAAGAAGGTTACACCTATAAATGTGCATCATTATTTTTCGAACATATATAAATTTCTCATAACTTTTGAATTTAAAGTACGAAAAATAGAGTTGATTATTCATTAAAAAACATTTTTAGTACAAATATTTTGCAATAATTTTTACACAAAAATTTAAGTTATAAATTTCTACCTAAATTTCATTTATCATTTATTATGAACTATTAAGTATTACTCAATTTTCAAGCCTCTAAAGTTGTCTAAAAGTAGATTTTTTGTAATTTATGATTTGTATATGGTTATGATTTTTTATATTAAAAAAATAAAAAAAAAAGATTTGAGATAACG
Source organism: Melangyna quadrimaculata (assembly GCA_949320155.1). Lineage (NCBI taxonomy): Eukaryota > Metazoa > Arthropoda > Insecta > Diptera > Syrphidae > Melangyna > Melangyna quadrimaculata. Next base: position 260,113,710 of record OX439483.1, on the reverse strand, counting down.
TTGCTTTGCACTGGTTGACTATTGTTGACAATGAACAAAGCAAAGCATTTCTATGGATTTTATTTGAATTTTTATGAATTTAAAAAAATCAATTGTGACACTAATACACTGATACTGTTTATTGAAAAGATATTAATAAAAAACCAAAAAAATTTCAAAATGTTTACCCTTTCTTAAATAAATCTATCAAATGATAAGTTAGAAAGATAACATTTTTACCATTTAATTGCTATCAAATATATCTATAAGATATTAAAATTTTAGATTTTTCTGACTACCCGTTAAAAATCAAATAGATTGAAAAATTGACCAAAATAATTTACCCTTTTTAAAAAATCATTTTGGGTATGAACAAAAAATCCTGTCCAAAAATTGCTTAAACATGGATAATTTTTTTGTTCATCCGATATAAAAATATGTAAAAATAAAAAAAAATAAAAAATGTACCCCCATATAAATACTAAGTACTTTTCGAAACGACTATTTATCAATTTTCAGTTTTAAAACCGGGTATATCTCGGTTTGTAGATTTTTAATAAAAAAAAGTTGTGCATATTTTGTTGCCTAATTTTTCAATATCTTTCAAATAAAAAAATCATGTTTCTACGAAGTCGCGTTTAGAAGTTAGTTTTTTGACTTTGATTCAGTTTAACCCTATTTTACCCTATTAAATGTACGAATTTCAAAAATTCCGTTCTTAGTGCAACCCTGAATATAATTTGCTATTATATAAATTTTAGTATATAGATACCTACCTACTTTTAATACTTCTAGTTAAAGCTGTTGCAGTTTTTATTCTTTCATTTATATCTATAATATAAATAAATTAACATTCACATAAAAATAAGGTACGTACCTTCTTACATGTACCTAGTAGGTACCTACCTAGATATTAACACAAATTATCTACAAACATACCTACCTTTCTAGGTTAAAATAAAAAAGCGACAAACCTAACTACCTACCATGAGCCATACTCATCAAAAAATATTATCGTCATGAAACTCATGAATTATTGCATCACTGATATTCTTGCCAACAGACCTATATACATAAATATCTAAAAGCACAAAAAAAAAACAATCTACCTGTGCCTTGACCTTCATGCCGCCCCCGGCCGACGCGACGTCACGATTGTCTTCTTGCATTGCACACAAGTTGTAAACAAAAACCACCCCTTCCTCTTTAAGCGCACAAGACCCAACAAACCAAGGAGAATTCCCAAATTTTGTTCACACTTTTTAATTCTCTGCACCTTTGCATAGCAAAGTAATCGACAAAAAATGTAAATCTAACAAAAAACATTTATTCTACCTATTTCACTCTAACTATTATAAATAATAGTATTCCTTTCTTATTCTTACTAGAAATTCTCCACAAAACTCAATTCTCTCCACTGTGAAATTCGATGAGATTCTTTCACAATCGATCTGAAGATGGCAGTCCATTCGACATTCACCATGATAGTACTATAGTTTATATATACAAAGGTGTCCACTATTTTTCAAAATAAATTTCCCTGACTTTCCCTGACCAATTTCAGAATTTTCCCTGACCAAAAAATCAAACAAAATTTTTTCATGAGTAGGTACGTATTAATATTGCATAAATATTGCACAAAGTGGTAGAAAATGTACGTATTTGAATGGAGTTAATTAAACCTTAGCCAAAAAGAACTCACCTTGTATTTTTCAAAGACTTATCTGAAGGTATACATAACGGATTGCATTTAAAGTGAAATATAATAACTGCATGAATTTAAAAAAAAATTGTTTTGCTTAACAAAAGGGACGACTATACCTATGCAATGTAGTTCATAGTAATGAATGACCATTTAAATAAATTGCTTTTAAATCATATGTTTATATCTTTGCGAAGTTAAAATTTAATACTTTATTTTTTTTAAATAAATCAAGATGTATTAATTCAGGTATATGCATAAACAGTATGAAGAAATAAGTAAAAAGAAATAATCGTACGTGAAATATAAACTTGAACCGTTGGTTGAACCTCACAGTCCAATAAGATTGGCCTTCATGTCATATAAAGTTATTTGTTCCTTATCCGTTTACCGTTTGTCCAAATTCGCTGTGTGACAAAAGTTATTTAATTTTGATTAAAATGAGTTTTAGGGTAACAAATCCTTGTTTCCCTTGTTTTTGTTTAATATTTTGTCTATATTTCGCTCGAATGAAGCCATTTTTGGAATTAAGTTCTTTGAACCCATGATAGAATACCTACCTGAATTTTTAAAGTTATGTTTAGGGGTCTCAAGCAACAATTTTATGCAAAAAGCAGTTTTTGGAGCATTTAATTTGTAAAAGAAAAACAAATATTAGTTTTTAAATAATGGGCCCTATTGCGGTTGTCGATCGATAATCGCTAACGAGCGATCAACAATCGAAAAATCGAGAAATCGGTATTGTGGTTGTCGATTGCGTTCGACAAATATCGAAAATCCGATCGCTCGTTGTCGACTGAATTTTTGTGATCGACTGGGTCTATTCAACAAGTAAAAAATTATGTAGAGAACAAAATGTGAGTGTTTTTATTTAAAAAATGTTTGTTGATAAGTGAAATAGGTATATTTAATTATTATTCTTAATGCAGGGCGAAACAAGTTTTAACAAAAAAACAGATAAAAGCCATCAATACACCCAATAGCTCTTGAGAATCCGAATTTTTCAAGGAAGTACATTTTTGTTTGGCGTATTTCACTTTCGTTTATTTTGGACATGCATATGTGAGTTTCTTTGACACTTAGCACTTCTTTTAAGGATAGAGTTGCAAAGTCTGTAGCTGGATAACGCTTGGAATATATATATTTTGACTTTTACTCCTTAGCAATTTAGACGTGGTACGGCGAGTAGCCTAGTAAACCTTGACCCAAAAGCGAGTAGCTCTTTAGGGCGTCTATATTACTATAATTATATCAAAAATTGGTTTGACTCCAGCGAGTTGCTTAATTAAGTGAAACACAATCTGTGAATGTAGAATAAGAAGTGAGTGTTTTAATTTTATTCTTCTCTTTTCATACAAAATTTGTCAATAAAATAATGCCTGTATTGGTATTCAATAAGAATTCCCATAAAATGTAGCATCAGCATAATAGCCATGCACTTCAAGTGTTTTGGGCTAGCTTGCTTATGATGCATATTTTACTACCATAAGTCAGCGACCCTTAATTATGTTTGTTTTTCTTCAATCACTGAAAGTGTTGTTGTATATTTGGTGTCATATTATATAGCTTGTGCACTGAAGGTGCCAGTTGAACTATATGAGCATTTATTTATAGCTATATGCACAATGCACTGAGTGTGCCAACGGAAATATGAATGTTGTATTGTTTGTGCTTTGGCTTTGCTATAGCTGATCATGAAATGTAATGCGATGGGAATATGGATATTAAACATTGAAGCAGGTTGAATGTTCTATTAATTGTTTTGAGGTTTGAGGCAATTAATTAAGTGATCGCTAGTGCGATCCCTTCACACCACCCTTCCTGGTATAAAAAGGAGAAATCATAACATGGAATGATTTCTTCTTTTTTATGCGATACTTGTACATCAAGGGATCTTGCTTAGTTTATTATTTGATATTTTTTTGTTTGTATTTACAATTTTCTGTCTTTCAATATTTTTTTTTTTTTTTGATTCCTATCTACTAAACTTAATAGATTTTAATAGTTTTTATCTAGTTAACCCGGGTTAATAAAAACTATGTATAAAACTAAATGATAGTTAAGTACTTATATATTTAATTATTCTTATATAACTTTTTTTTTTTTTTTTTAAATCATGTACATATATTTAGTATTTAATCTCTTAATTCTAACGATCCTACAATAATAACATATATATATAAAAAGGTTTTAATCTATTTTTATGAACTGTCATTGTTTTGTTTTCATATTTAATATCGCAGTTCACCCCATTTTGAAATAGTATTTCGTATGGACCAATATAGATTGGGTCTAACTTTTTTCTATTTTCATTTCTTAACAAAACTAGACTTCCTACGTTAAAATCTGAAGCATCTGTATCGTACCTCGTCTTCCTATTAATTTTCTTGCTTATCAAAGTATCCCTAGCGTCTTTATGAGCTATTTGTAGTTTGTGTTTTAAGTATATCACGTAGTCTTCGTAGTTGTACACTGGATCTACTTTATTTGTGAGATTGGAAGGTAAATAACATTGTCTTCCAAATACTAATTCAAAAGGTGTGTACCCTGTTTCTGAATAAACTGAAGTGTTGTAACAGAAAAGATAAAAGGGTAGCCAGTTGCTCCAATCTGTATGTTTTTCCGATACATAACTCCTAAGATAAGCTCCTAAAACTTTATGGGAATTCTCTAACGCTCCAATGCTTTCATGATGGTAAGCAGTGGACTGTAGTTATTCTATCTTTAGCAAACTACACATATCTTTAAAAACTTTATTTATAAACTCGGTACCTTGATCAGATGCTATAGTTCCAGGGACTCCATATCTAAGAATAAAAGATTCGACGAGCCCTTTAGCTATACTGTATTAGCTTCCTTATTTGGTAAAGCTATTGCTTCAGTGAATTTAGTTAATTCGTCTTGAAGAGTAAGAATATATTTTGACCCATTTTCTGATTCGTCAAGGGGTCCTACTAAATCAAGAAAAATTTTATCGAAGCCTGATTCTGCTGTTGACGTTATAGTCATAGGTTGCTTCTTTGGTTGTATATGTTTGTTACGTTGACAAATTGGGCAGTGCTTAACGTATGTCGTCACATCGTTTTGCATGCCTGTCCAATAATATCTTTTTTTAATGTTTCGCAACATGCGATTTATACCAGCATATCCACTCGTTGGTAACATATGATAATCATTTAGTATTAATTTAATTTTGCAAGGGTCTGTTATTTTAATTTTTTCATCTATTATGTGCACTTTTATTTTACTTTCTCTAAATATTCCTTCTATCATTTTCTTTAATATATTTATTTTTTCTTTATGACGGCCGTTTGTTATTTTTTTTAATTCTTCTTTAGTAATATAAATATTTTTAATTGATAAAGGTCCGCAAATTGTACGCACGTCCCTCAAAAACATTTTGTCAAATGATGCTGATCGATCAATAGTGCCATTCTTGGATTCCTTTTCATTATTCATTTCCGGTTCACAATTTTTCTGTACGTCCCTCAAGAACATTTTGTCAAATGATGCCGATCGGGCATTAGTACTTATCTTGGACCGGTTTAAAATTAAACAATTACTTCCTGGAATATATCCCAATATAAGATTTGGACTTAATACTCTAGTACCCTTTATTTTTGCAAAATCTTCATCTTCTTCTTTAAAACTGCTTATTATTTTTAACTCAACTACCTTCAAACCCGTTTCCGGAGCTTTTAAAAGTTCACTGATGATCTTTTCTTTTTCTACTTTTTCTTTTGGGGGATTTTCTTTGTTTATATCGGATTTCTTTGATTGTGCTCTTGTTGTGACACAAACGTAAAGTTTTTGTAAGTCTTCTGAATGAATTTGTATTCTACTAAGAGCATCTGCAGTGCAGTTGTTTTTCCCTGGTGTATTCTATTATTAGTCTGAATTTGGTTAATCGACTGGAAGGTTCTTTAAGTGAAAATAGATATACTAAAGGCCTATGATCGGTTAATATTTTAAAACGTCTTCCGAAAAGATACGGTCTGAAATGCTTTACTGCCCAAACTATAGCAAGTAATTCTTTTTCTATAGTACTATAATTCTTTTCTGCTTTGTTAAGAGATTTACTTGCATAAGCAATTGGTTTATCATCATAACTGGATAACACAGAACCTAAAGCAAATCCAGATGCGTCTGTTCGGAGTATGAATTCTTTTTCAAAATTTGGGAACTGTAAAACATTTGGACTTATTAGCACTTCTTTAAGTAAATTAAAAGATGTTTTGCAATCTTCAGAGAATTTAAAATCTACGTTCTTTCTTAATAACCGATTTAAAGGTATTGCCAGTGTAGCAAAGTTTGGTATGAATTTTCGGTAATAGTAAGCAAATGCTACGAATCTTCTTACTTCATCTGCGTTTTTGGGAATTGGGTAATTTTTCATTACATTCGACTTAGATGAATCTGGTATAATACCATTACTGGATATTATGTGTCCTAAATATAAAACTTCTTTTCTAAGAAAAGCACATTTTCTAGGATGGATTTTAAGATTCACTTCCCTAAATCTTTCAAAAACTTCCATTAAATTTTTATTATGGTCTTCTAAATTTCTACCGAAGACTATTAAATCGCGCTCTTTTAAAAATGTCTTCAACTTGTTCTTTTTTTTTTGTTTTCCTGACTCTTTTGACCTTTTTCTATTCGGTCCGTCTTTTCTCAGGTTTCTCAAGATGTGGTGAAGTTCTTCGATAATATTAGTCAGATTTTCCATAAGTTTTTTGATACATAATAATTTTAAAGAATACATATGTATATTAAAAAAAATGTTTTTTTTTTTTTTTTTTTTTTTTACACAGATATTTGTCTGCCTATAATATTATAGTATTATTGTTATAACTAATAAAATTGATAAAAAGTCTATTTCATAGTTAGATTTTTCATTAAGTTTATTCAATTGAGGTCCGTTGTTGTTCACAACTACCTCTTCTATTTTCGATTGTCCTTTACCCATTATTTAGAGACGCTTTTTGTTGTTCTCTACCAGGAACTCCTTTTCGTCTTGTTGTCTTCTTTTCTTCTGCCTGGAGGAGCGGGTGGCTCCCTTTAGATTTCTTATCTCTTTTAGATATTTTTGTCTTCCTTCTGTAGATAGGCCAGGTATGTTTGCTAGTCTATACAGCTCGATGAGGTGTTGTTTAAGCTTCACCTGTTTTCCCCCTCTTTTGCTTACTGGTGGAATGTTTGCTTCAGGTGTCCGTTTTATGCTGTTTCTTCTTTTATAATCCTCTATACTGATAGGTTTTGGTCCTGCCTCCACTGTTTTCGGTTGGTTAATTAGAGCTTGTGCCTGCTCTATTAGATTGGCTGCCAAAGCCAGGCGAATTTTCTCTGACATCTAAGTGGATGTGTCCTATGCAACGTCTTGTTTCTTCTTGTTGGTTGAAGATATCGTCGACGATGTCAATGGTGTAAATGCCTCTGACCGGTTGAAAGTTATCAAATCTGCAGCACAGGTTGTCTTGTCGGAGCTCGAGCAGATCTTCTTGTCAGCTTCGCTCAAAGTCTTCTTCTTAGTCCTTTAGTCTGGCAAGATCGCCATGCAAAGTCTGTAGCTGGATAACGCTTGGAATATATATATTTTGACTTTTACTCCTTAGCAATTTAGACGTGGTACGGCGAGTAGCCTAGTAAACCTTGACCCAAAAGCGAGTAGCTCTTTAGGGCGTCTATATTACTATAATTATATCAAAAATTGGTTTGACTCCAGCGAGTTGCTTAATTAAGTGAAACACAATCTTTGAATGTAGAATAAGAAGTGAGTGTTTTCATTTTATTCTTCTCTTTTCATACAAAATTTGTCAATAAAATAATGCCTGTATTGGTATTCAACAATACTTCGATATTCAATAAGAATTCCCATAAAATGCAGCATCAGCATAATAGCCATGCACTTCAAGTGTTTTGGGCTAGCTTGCTTATGATGCATATTTTACTACCATAAGTCAGCGACCCTTAATTATGTTTGTTTTTCTTCAATCACTGAAAGTGTTGTTGTATATTTGGTGTCATATTATATAGCTTGTGCACTGAAGGTGCCAGTTGAACTATATGAGCATTTATTTATAGCTATATGCACAATGCACTGAGTGTGCCAACGGAAATATGAATGTTGTATTGTTTGTGCTTTGGCTTTGCTATAGCTGATCATGAAATGTAATGCGATGGGAATATGGATATTAAACATCGACGCAGGTTGAATGTTCTATTAATTGTTTTGAGGTTTGAGGCAATTAATTAAGTGATTGCTGGTGCGATCCCTTCACAGAGTAGATTGAGCCAACCCAATGAACAAATCATTTCCCACACTTAGTTGATATGATGCTTGGGCACAGAATCGTAACTCAATTTAAGGATGTTGGGAATCGATGATTTTCTTATTCCCAGTTTAAGTTTTCAGAAATTAAATGCATAAAGGCTGGCTTTGATTATCAAAAATAGTTAACAAAGCTATAAAAGACAAATAAATGAAAAGAAAAAAAAACTACAAGACCAAGTAAAACATACAATTTATCAACTCCAAGGGGTTGGATGAATTTCTTATATTGCGCCGTTTTCTGATGGCCTCTAAAATTCTATTAATTGTATATTCTTCTGAATCTTTTTCACTTAACGCTTCGATTCATCCATTTCTTATTTTAAGATTATTTTTATAAAAATAAACTATTTTTATTGCAAACTTCACAAAACGAGATAAATAAATAAACAATCCAGTCTGAAAAAAATCGATCTGTGAAACGTCAAAGTATGAATAATTCACAATTTATACTTTTTCATTCACAATAACTCATATACTAGTCGATCAAGTTACGCAATACCGATTGAGAAATCAGTCGATGGTGATGATCGTTGAAAGTGCGATCGCTGATCGACAACCGCAATAGGGCCCAATATTTTTGGTGTCAAAACCATCTTTGGAAAAAATAAAAAAATATCAATTTTTACCTCATTTATCAGAATAAAAATAGGTATTGTTTTTAATCTTTTGCAATTCGTAAAAGTAGGACAAAACAACTTATAAAACGACCCTCAAAACCACCATTATATATTATTATAAGCGGTTGAAATATTTTTAGCTTATTCCTTATTTAATAACGAAAAAATTGGTATTACATTTATAACGGGCTGACGGGCCCAAAATATTAAAAAAAAAAAAATTATAAACAACAAATTTAATATTTTGTTCGTTTGGTACCTACTTAAAGATTTTTAACTCAGTCAGTTTCTTACCTATTTTATTACTTATTTTATTACCTTTCTTTATTACCTTCGCCAGACCACGGGCATAATATCTATATCTATATCTAGGTGTCTGAATGTAACCATGTCCTCCTAGAAAAATATAATTTGCAGTGTGTTTATGCTGTAAATTTTGTAAACCTTGCGTCTTAGAAAGGTAACAATTACAGCTCTAACTGATGAGGTCCACTGTAATTGTTATCAGGACCGAAACGCATTGGACTAAAGGTCGTTTAAATACTTTTTATTGAATTTCATTCAAAACAGTCCACTAAAATAAAAACAAAAGCAATATAACTTCTATTGTTTAGGTTTTTTCTTTCTTTATTTTAAGTAGGTACGTATTAATATTGCATAAATATTGCACAAAGTGGTAGAAAATGTACGTATTTGAATGGAGTTAATTAAACCTTAGGCAAAAAGAACTCACCTTGTATTTTTTCAAAGATCTATCTGAAGGTATACATATCGGATTGCATTTAAAGTGAAATATAATAACTGCATGAATTTAAAAAAAAATTGTTTTGCTTATCAAAAGGGACGACTATACCTATGCAATGTAGTTCATAGTAATGAATGACCATTTAAATAAAATGCTTTTAAATCATATGTTTATATCTTTGCGAAGTTAAAATTTAATAGTTTATTTTTTTTAATAAATCAAGATGTATTAATTCAGGTATATGCAGAAACAGTATGAAGAAATAAGTAAAAAGAAATAATCGTACTTGAAATATAAACTTGAACGCGTTGGTTGAACCTCACAGTCCAATAAGATCGGCCTTAACATCATATAAAGTTATTTGTTTATGCATTCCTTATCCGTTTACCGTTTGTCCAAATTCGCTGTGTGACAAAAGTTATTTAATTTTGATTAAAATGAGTTTTAGGGTAACAAATCCTTGTTTCCTTTGTTTTTGTTTAATATTTTGTCTATATTTCGCTCGATTTAAGCCGTTTTTGGAATTAAGTTCTTTGAACCCATGATAGAATACCTACCTGAATTTTTAAAGTTATGTTTAGGGGTCTCAAGCAACAATTTTATGCAAAAAGCAGTTTATGGAGCATTTAATTTGTAAAAGAAAAACAAATATTAGTTTTTAAATAATGGGCCCTATTGTGGTTGTCGATCGTCGATCGATAATCGCTAACGAGCGATCAACGATCGACAAATTGAGAAATCGGTATTGTAGTTATCTATTGCGTTCGATAAATACTTCCTGGAATATATCCCAATATAAGATTTGGACTTAATACTCTAGTATCCTTTTTTTTTGCAAAATCTTCATCTTCTTCTTTAAAACTGCTTATTATTTTTAACTCAACTACTTTCAAACCCGTTTCCGGAGCTTTTAAAAGTTCACTGATGATCTTTTCTTTTTCTACTTTTTCTTTTGGGGGATTTTCTTTGTTTATATCGGATTTCTATGATTGTGCTCTTGTTGTGACACAAACGTAAAGTTTTTGTAAGTCTTCTGAATGAATTTGTATTCTACTTAGAGCATCTGCAGTGCAGTTGTTTTTCCCTGGTGTATACTCTACATAAAAAGTATATTCTTCTATTAATAGTCTGAATTTGGTTAATCGACTGGAAGGTTCTTTAAGTGAAAATAGATATACTAAAGGCCTATGATCGGTTAATATTTTAAAACGTCTTCCGAAAAGATACGGTCTGAAATGCTTTACTGCCCAAACTATAGCAAGTAATTCTTTTTCTATAGTACTATAATTCTTTTCTGCTTTGTTAAGAGATTTACTTGCGTAAGCAATTGGTTTATCATCATATTTGGATAACACAGAACCTAAAGCAAATCCAGATGCGTCTGTTCGGAGTATGAATTCTTTTTCAAAATTTGGGAACTGTAAAACATTTGGACTTATTAACACTTCTTTAAGTAAATTAAAAGATGTTTTGCAATCTTCAGAGAATTTAAAATCTACGTTCTTTCTTAATAACCGATTTAAAGGTATTGCCAGTGTAGCAAAGTTTGGTATGAATTTTCGGTAATAGTAAGCAAATGCTACGAATCTTCTTACTTCATCTGCGTTTTTGGGAATTGGGTAATTTTTCATTACATTCGACTTAGATGAATCTGGTATAATACCATTACTGGATATTATGTGTCCTAAATATAAAACTTCTTTTCTAAGAAAAGCACATTTTCTAGGATGGATTTTAAGATTCACTTCCCTAAATCTTTCAAAAACTTCCATTAAATTTTTATTATGGTCTTCTAAATTTCTACCGAAGACTATTAAATCGCGCTCTTTTAAAAATGTCTTCAACTTGTTCTTTTTTTTTGTTTTCCTGACTCTTTTGACCTTTTTCTATTCGGTCCGTCTTTTCTCAGGTTTCTCAAGATGTGGTGAAGTTCTTCGATAATATAAGTCAGATTTTCCATAAGTTTTTTGATACATAATAATTTTAAAGAATACATATGTATATTAAAAAAAAATGTTTATTTTTTTTTTTTTTTTTTTTACACAGATATTTGTCTGCCTATAATATTATAGTATTATTATTATAACTAATAAAATTGATAAAAAGTCTATTTCATAGTTAGATTTTTCATTAAGTTTATTCAATTGAGGTCCGTTGTTGTTCACTACTACCTCTTCTATTTTCGATTGTCCTTTACCCATTATTTAGAGACGCTTTTTGTTGTTCTCTACCAGGAACTCCTTTTCGTCTTGTTGTCTTTGTCTTCTTTTCTTCTGCCTGGAGGAGCGGATAGCTCCCTTTAGATTTCTTATCTCTTTTAGATATTTTTGTCTTCCTTCTGTAGATAGGCCAGGTATGTTTGCTAGTCTATACAGCTCGATGGGGTGTTGTTTAAGCTTCACCTGTTTTCCCCCTCTTTTGCTTACTGGTGGAATGTTTGCTTCAGGTGTCCGTCTTATGCTGTTTCTTCTTTTATAATCCTCTATACTGATAGGTTTTGGTCCTGCCTCTACTGTTTTCGGTTGGTTAATTAGAGCTTGTGCCTGCTCTATTAGATTGGCTGCCAAAGCCAGGCGAATTTTCTCTGACATCTAAGTGGATGTGTCCTATGCAACGTCTTGTTTCTTCTTGTTGGTTGTAGATATCGTCGACGATGTCAATGGTGTAAATGCCTCTGACCGGTTGAAAGTTATCAAATCTGCAGCACAGGTTGTCTTGTCGGAGCTCGAGCAGATCTTCTTGTCAGCTTCGCTCAAAGTCTTCTTCTTAGTTCTTTAGTCTGGCAAGATCGCCATGCAAAGTCTGTAGCTGGATAACGCTTGGAATATATATATTTTGACTTTTACTCCTTAGCAATTTAGACGTGGTACGGCGAGTAGCCTAGTAAACCTTGACCCAAAAGCGGGTAGCTCTTTAGGGCGTCTATATTACTATAATTATATCAAAAATTGGTTTGACTCCAGCGAGTTGCTTAATTAAGTGAAACACAATCTTTGAATGTAGAATAAGAAGTGAGTGTTTTCATTTTATTCTTCTCTTTTCATACAAAATTTGTCAATAAAATAATGCCTGTATTGGTATTCAACAATACTTCGATATTCAATAAGAATTCCCATAAAATGCAGCATCAGCATAATAGCCATGCACTTCAAGTGTTTTGGGCTAGCTTGCTTATGATGCATATTTTACTACCATAAGTCAGCGACCCTTAATTATGTTTGTTTTTCTTCAATCACTGAAAGTGTTGTTGTATATTTGGTGTCATATTATATAGCTTGTGCACTGAAGGTGCCAGTTGAACTATATGAGCATTTATTTATAGCTATATGCACAATGCACTGAGTGTGCCAACGGAAATATGAATGTTGTATTGTTTGTGCTTTGGCTTTGCTATAGCTGATCATGAAATGTAATGCGATGGGAATATGGATATTAAACATCGAAGCAGGTTGAATGTTCTATTAATTGTTTTGAGGTATGAGGCAATTAATTAAGTGATTGCTGGTGCGATCCCTTCACAGAGTAGATTGAGCCAACCCAATTAACAAATCATTTCCCACACTTAGTTGATATGATGCTTGGGCACAGAATCGTAACTCGGTACACAATTTAAGGATGTTGGGAATCGATGATTTTCTTATTCCCAGTTTAAGTTTTCAGAAATTAAATCCATAAAGGCTGGCTTGGATTATCAAAAATAGTTAACAAAGCTATAAAAGACAAATAAATGAAAAGAAAAAAAAATACAAAACCAAGTAAAACATACAATTTATCAACTCCAAGGGGTTGGATGAATTTCTTATATTGCGCCGTTTTCTGATGGCCTCTAAAATTCTATTAATTGTATATTCTTCTGAATCTTTTTCACTTAACGCTTCGATTCATCCATTTCTTATTTTAAGATTATTTTTATAAAAATAAACTATTTTTATTGCAAACTTCACAAAACGAGATAAATAAATATACAATCCAGTCTAAAAAAAATCGATCTGTGAAACGTCAAAGTATGAATAATTCACAATTTATACTTTTTCTTTCACAATAACTCATATACTAGTCGATCAAGTTACGGAATACCGATTGAGAAATCAGTCGATGGTGATGATCGTTGAAAGTGCGATCGCCGATCGACAACCGCAATAGGGCCCAATATTTTTGGTGTCAAAACGATCTTTGGAAAAAATAAAAAAATATCAATTTTTACCTCATTTATCAGAATAAAAATAGGTATTGTTTTTAATCTTTTGCATTTCGTAAAAGTAAGACAAAACAACTTATAAAACGACCCTCAAAACCACCATTATATATTATTATAAGCGGTTGAAATATTTTTAGCTTATTCCTTATTTAACAACGAAAAAATTGGTATTACATTTATAACGGGCTGACGGGCCCAAAATATTAAAAAAAAAATTATAAACAACAAATTTAATATTTCGTTCGTTTGGTACCTACTTAAAGATTTTTAACTCAGTCAGTTTCTTACCTATTTTATTACTTATTTTATTACCTTTCTTTATTACCTTCGCCAGACCACGGGCATAATATCTATATCTATATCTAGGTGTCTGAATGTAACCATGTCCTCCTAAAAAAATATAATTTGCAGTGTGTTTATGCTGTAAATTTTGTAAACCTTTCGTCTTAGAAAGGTAACAATTACAGCTCTAACTGATGAGGTCCACTGTAATTGTTATCAGGACCGAAACGCATTGGACTAAAGGTCGTTTAAATACTTTTTATTGAATTTCATTCAAAACAGTCCACTAAAATAAAAACAAAAGCAATATAACTTCTATTGTTTAGGTTTTTTCTTTCTTTATTTTAAGTAGGTACGTATTAATATTGCATAAATATTGCACAAAGTGGTAGAAAATGTACTATTTGAATGGAGTTAATTAAACCTTAGGCAAAAAGAACTCACCTTGTATTTTTTCAAAGATCTATCTGAAGGTATACATATCGGATTGCATTTAAAGTGAAATATAATAACTGCATGAATTTAAAAAAAAATTGTTTTGCTTATCAAAAGGGACGACTATACCTATGCAATGTAGTTCATAGTAATGAATGACCATTTAAATAAAATGCTTTTAAATCATATGTTTATATCTTTGCGAAGTTAAAATTTAATAGTTTATTTTTTTTAAATAAATCAAGATGTATTAATTCAGGTATATGCAGAAACAGTATGAAGAAATAAGTAAAAAGAAATAATCGTACTTGAAATATAAACTTGAACGCGTTGGTTGAACCTCACAGTCCAATAAGATCGGCCTTCACATCATATAAAGTTATTTGTTTATGCATTCCTTATCCGTTTACCGTTTGTCCAAATTCGCTGTGTGACAAAAGTTATTTAATTTTGATTAAAATGAGTTTTAGGGTAACAAATCCTTGTTTCCTTTGTTTTTCTTTAATATTTTGTCTATATTTCGCTCGATTTAAGCCATTTTTGGAATTAAGTTCTTTGAACCCATAAGGTATTCTACCTACCTGAATTTTTAAAGTTATGTTTAGGGGTCTCAAGCAACAATTTTATGCAAAAAGCAGTTTTTGGAGCATTTAATTTGTAAAAGAAAAACAAATATTAGTTTTTAAATAATGGGCCCTATTGCGGTTGTCGATCGTCGATCGATAATCGCTAACGAGCGATCAACGATCGACAAATTGAGAAATCGGTATTGTAGTTATCTATTGCGTTCGATAAATATCGAAAATCCGATCGCTCGTTGTCGACCGAATTTTTGTGATCGACTGGGTCTATTCAACAAGTAAAAAATTATGTAGAGAACAAAATGTGAGTGTTTTTATTTAAAAAATGTTTGTTGATAAGTGAAATAGGTATATTTAATTATTATTCTTAATGCAGGGCGAAACAAGTTTTAACAAAAAAAAAAACAGATAAAAGCCATCAATTCACCCAATAGCTCTTGAGAATCCGAATTTTCAAGGAAGTACATTTTTGTTTGGCGTATTTCACTTTCGTTTATTTTGGACATGCATATGTGAGTTTCTTTGACACTTAGCACTTCTTTTAAGGATAGAGTAGATTGAGCCAACCCAATGAACAAATCATTTCCCACACTTAGTTGATATGATGCTTGGGCACAGAATCGTAACTCGGTACACAATTTAAGGATGTTGGGAATCGATGATTTTCTTATTCCCAGTTTAAGTTTTCAGAAATTAAATCCATAAAGGCTGGCTTGGATTATCAAAAATAGTTAACAAAGCTATAAAAGACAAATAAATGAAAAGAAAAAAAAATACAAAATCAAGTAAAACATACAATTTATCAACTCCAAGGGGTTGGATGAATTTCTTATATTGCGCCGTTTTCTGATGGCCTCTAAAATTCTATTTATTGTATATTCTTCTGAATCTTTTTCACTTATCGCTTCGATTCATCCATTCCTTATTTTAAGTTTATTTTTATAAAAATAAACTATTTTTATTGCAAACTTCACAAAAAGAGATAAATAAATAAACAATCCAATCTGAAAAAAATCGATCTGTGAAACGTCAAAGTATGAATAGTTCACAATTTATACTTTTTCATTCACAATAACTCATATACTAATCGATCAAGTTACGCAATACCGATTGAGAAATCAGTCGATGGTGATGATCGTTGAAAGTGCGATCGCTGATCGACAACCGCAATAGGAAAAAAATTTGGAAAAAATAAAAAAATATCAATTTTTACCTCATTTATCAGAATAAAAATAGGTATTGCTTTTAATCTTTTGCAATTCGTACAAAACAACTTATAAAACGACCCTCAAAACCACTATTATATATTGTTATAAGCGGTTGAAATATTTTTAGCTTATTCCTTATTTAATAACGAAAAAATTGGTATTACATTTATAACGGGCTGACGGGCCCAAAATATTAAAAAAAAAATTATAAACAACAAATTTAATATTTTGTTCGTTTGGTACCTACTTAAAGATTTTTAACTCAGTCAGTTTCTTACCTATTTTATTACTTATTTTATTACCTTTCTTTATTACCTTCGCCAGACCACGGGCATAATATCTATATCTATATCAAGGTGTCTGAATGTAACCATGTTCTCCTAGAAAAATATAATTTGCAGTGTGTTTATGCTGTAAATTTTATAAACCTCGGTAGCCATCGACTAAAATGTTGCGTCTTAGAAAGGTAACAGTTACAGCTCTAACTGATGAGGTCCACTGTAATTGTTATCAGGACCTAAACTCATTGGACTAAAGGTCGTTTAAATACTTTTTATTGAATTTCATTCAAAACAGTCCACTAAAATAAAAACAAAAACAATATAACTTCTATTGTTTACGTTTTTTCTTTCTTTATTTTAAGTTACTTTAAAGTTACAAATCCAGGTCCTTGTTTTACACAAAAATCACTTAATAGTCCAAAATCAAAGCCAGGTCATCGTTTTTGAATGAGTAGACAAAAAACCATGTTTGCACTAAATCTTCGTTTTCATTATCGTTATTTAGATAAACTGTTAAACTTGTACTTAATTTTTTTAGCTTGAGCAAAAAATGTTCTTTTTCTGAAATGTTATTCTTCTATGAAAAACCACAAAGACACTTCAAATCGGTAAAAAACTGACTGAGATAAAAATATTTTAGTACCATAAAAAGGAAAAAAAAAATATTCTATTTTTTTTAATATTTTTTTGTTTGGTCGGTTTAGTAATCATTTCGTAAAAAATGAACAACCATTTGCTTCTTTACTAAATAAGGAATAAGTTTAAAAAAATGAACCCCTAATAGTATATATAAGGGTAGTTTGTGGGTGGTTTTGTCCAATTTTTACGAATTGCAATTTAAAACCTTGAAAATAATACCCATTTTTATTAAGTAAAATCAGATACAAATTGATGTTTGTTTTCCAGAGATGATTTTGACATAAAAACTATTATTTAAAAGCCAATATTTGTATTTTTTACAAATTAAATACTTCAAAAAATGATTTTTGCATAAAATTGATGGTTGCCGTAAACATAATTTTAAAAATCTGAAAAATTTCAGGTAGTGTGTCATTTTCAAAGAATTAAATTTCAAAAAATGGCTTAAATCGAGCGAAAAATACACAAAATATTAAAAAAAAACTTAAAAAAAAAATTATTGTCACCCTTAAACTCATTTTATTCAAAATAAATAACACACAGCGAATTTGGACAAACGGATAATGAATGCGATATGAAGGCCGTTCTTATTGGTGTTAGGCCCACGCTCCATACATCTTTGCGCATTGTCCTTTAACAGTTAGATTTTTATTTTTTGCCTCTTATTGGCCGCGATCGGAAACCTATGCTATGCTATCTAAAGCTCGATTCACAATGAAACGAGTAAAAGCGACGAGAGCGTAACTTGATTCGCTGTCATTTTTTTCTAGTTATAAAATCGTTTCCCAATTCACAATGCGACGAGTTTCTTGACGACGAGTTTTTGGGTAGCGTTAAATTATTTATTCTTTTTCTTCTTGCTGAGCAGTGTTCGTTCAAAATAATGAAAAAATCAGAATGAAATTACTTTTATTATTTAAATATTATGTTTTTATAATTTAAATATTATAAACTGTCCCCCTTATTTATAAAGAAAAAATAGTTATTTAAGCTTCAGTGTTTAGGAAAACTACACCATGGAATTAGAATGCTCCGGACTCAAATGAAGCAGCTGCAATTGCCTTCAATTTGAATCCACAAAGTTCTTATGCCATGGTGTAGTTTTCCTAAACACTGGAGTTGAAATAAATATTTTTTTTTCGTAAATCGATCTTAAGATAGTTTCGTATCCATATAGGTTTTCGAACTGAATGGTTCTTTTTGACATTTCGCTTGGGATAGAAGCGTACATATATCTACCAAAATATTTCAGATAGCATGGATAGCTATCCAACAGCAAAAGCTGTTTTGTCATCAGCTGTTTTTCACACGGGATTCCAACAACACGATTCTATCTGGATAGATCTACATAGGTTTCCGATCGCGGCCATTACTGTACGAAATAACACAAAATGCTGTTAGTTTCACTCATTTTTTTGACATATTCACAGGTATGGCAAGAGATACGAAATGAATAATTTTAAACAGAGATGTAATCAAAACGAAATATTCGAAAAAAAATTCTCTGATCGCTTCCCGAAATCCCTGACTTTCCCTGAGCAAATTTTGTTCCCTGACTTTCCAGTTTAGCGGACACAATGTATTTATATGGATGTTTCAGCTAGGGAACACTTCACAGGCAATAAAATATACTCTCTTTTTATTCAGAACAACACGTCTGTTCGCCAATTGTTGCAATATTTCCCGAATGAACTTAGGATGATTTTTTTTTATGATGATTATGATGACGAATAATTAGAACTGCGACTTTGGATTAATCGAATCCAATTACGATTATAATAAAATATAAACAAATGAATTAATTTAATTATTTTGTGCAACCGGTACACGCGAGAGCATTGTATATGAAAACTATAGTAATATCATGAGAAGCGCCGACTACTGAGTCACGTAGTGTCGAAATCCACCAACTTCTCTCAACACTTTTTGTTGAGGAAACAAATTTGAAAGTTGAGATCTAACTCCCTTACTCCCTTACAATATAACAAGACTTACTCTTTCTAAAAATTAATGTCTACGCTGTCAAAATCATAGAACATGTTGCAAACACATGCGCCACCAGCCGTACAAATCCAGCGAAAATAAAAACGACTCCGTGATAATACTATTGACACCTGGTAAGTTGCTTTCCACGCCACCTGCATATCAAGCGCTTAAGCTTCAAAAGGCGATTGAATTATTTTCGATTTGACGTTCAATGTATTTCCCATAAGAGAAAACGAAAAAAGCGCCAGATGAAAATTAGTTTTACCAAATTATTTTATATCAACGGGTATCCATATTATGATTGAAATAGAATCAAAAAATGTGTAAGCTTATAAATTATCCCGAAAATATATTAAAATAGATAGCTAAAACGCTTTGCTTTGTAAATGAAAAATGTAAACAAACCACCTTTATAACCAGAAACAACAACAAAAGTACTCGATTAGAAAAAGAGAAAGGCAGAGGCGTAGTCACGATTATTAAAAAAATATGTTTGTTCGTAAAATAAAGGTATTTGAATAAAAATCTTCTTGTGAAGCAATTGTTAAAAAAAATATTTTTCAATTAGCTATTTACACATTTGTTTTTTAGTTTACAAAAGAGGTAAGGTATGAATGATGGTCAAGCTCGATCACTCTTAATTAGTTCTATTTTTGAGAAGAGTTTACTTTAAAAGAGTGCTAACCTTTTTTTAAATGGAGGATACAATTTTTTTTTGCCAGAAATTACATTATTCTTAGAAAGAAACTTACGTGGTAGGATAAAACAAACGAACACAGGGAAATCAAATGATGCCCCTATAATTTATATTAAAAATAAAATGAAGATTTATATCACTTAAGTGTATTATAGGTGACTCCTTTTGATAATTTGGAAAACTAATTTTTGTTGGCTTATTAAATTTACTTAAGTGAGCGCTTTTGACTGTCATAATTCTATTTTTACGAAAGCAAATTTGAACGAAACTAAACGAAAAATTGCAAACCGCAATTATTGGTGCAACACATAATTTCCTGGTACTATCTTTTTTTCTTACGATCACTTAAGTGGACCTTTGACATTTCTACTTCTTTCTTTACTTATAATAAACAGGAAAATTAATGTTTTATTTAAATCCATAAGAAACTCTAGCCCCCTAAACTTCTACCTGACTACGCACATGATATCGTTCTGACTGGCGCCTTGCATCCATTTGGGAAAACAACAACAAAAAAGCACGTTTGTTTACATATTTCATCTGCAAAATAAAGCAAATTAGTAATAAGTTTCGATATATTTTACGTTTGATTTGCAAACTAGCATGTTTAATTATTCTATTGCAATTATAATAGAAACAACCGTTCATATAAAATTAATTTGTTAAAATAATGTTTCTACGAGCTGTTTTTGTTTTTCTCTTATGGGAAATGCATTGAACGTCAAATGAAAAAGAAATCTATCTCGTTTGTTAGTTTCACGCGCTGGCTGCTAGGTGCCGTGACTCCATGTGCCAATAGTTTTCATATACAATGGCGAGAGTTAAAATCAAAATGAGAAAAGTCAGTCGAATTAACGAAAGACGAATAAAAGGGAACCGGGAGAATGAAATATTGCAACACACTGCAACTACGATGCAGCCAACCGGCTAGTCAGCTGGGGTGGGTTCGACGAATTTAATATGAACAAAAAAAAGGTAAACAACAACTGTTGTAAGTACAGTGACGTAGGTACTTACGCTGTAGGGTGGGCGCCAGGAAACTTTTTATCGGGTCGTTTGCCTTGACCGGATACTGAAATTTCTTCTTCAATAAATGAAGGAATCGCAATGTTTATATTCCCAATGGGAAGTTAAAATTATCTTTATTGATAAATGTCTGGGAAACCTTGCCTTTCACCGGGATTAAAACCCAGAATCCTTTCGTTATAAATTTAATTATAAAATGAATTACCGGAGGACAAATTCAAAGAAAATGAAAGCAAAAATATTATATAAAGAAAATTACAAAGCGTAGACCGTAAGAATGGACCGCTAATGCTTGGTCCCGAAATAAAAGACAAAGAAAAAAACAACTTTAGAAATACGGTCACGAGTCCCACAATTTTAGGGATAAAAACTATCGAGACAAAGGTCAACCGAAATTACTTTTATACAACTTTTCAAAACGAAAACTATAATAAAAAAAACACTCTACTTATCTTTCTAAATAAATCCTCTTTTCCTTTTCTCCTTCCTGCTCCTTTCCTCTTCAATTATTCTCCTGTCTCCTGTTTTATTTATTCGTTCCGTCCTGACGAATAAATCACCTTTAACCTCTATTCCTTTTCCAAAAACACTTTCTACACAATTTCAAATTCCGAAACTAAATTATCACTTTCTTCTCAACTTTTTATTATCTCTTTTTCTTGCACAAAATTTAAATTAAACCTCACGGCTATGACAGTCAACCAAGAAGTGGTTGATCTTGCTTAGCCTTTGTCCTCTTTTGGCCGCCCTCTTTCACTCACACATTCACACTCTCATGCAATAGCTATCGTGGAACTCGGTTACGGTACCACTCCAAATTTGAGTTCCATCGAAACTGTCTTTTACCCACACATTCACTGAATTCCCCAAGTTGTTGGCGTTGTCCCAAAACTTGACGAATCCAAGGCTGTATCTAGACATATTCACAATATGACTTTTGAGAAAACTAAAGAAACGATAAAAAGTTGAAAATACAATTCTGAGCATTCTCTCAGCTACTCTACATTATTAATTCTAACTTTTGAAAATGTTTCGAAAAAGGACTATACAATTTTTGAACTACTTTATAAACATTTTTGAAGAATCGAAGCAGAAAGGCAAATACTGAAATTAAACTACCTAACGCGCAATCTACTATTCGGTGGACCTTTGTTCAGATTTGGGGGAATTGGAGATAAGCGTTTAGCGTTCCATTCTTATATGTCGGTCAAAGTTATTTACGTTTATTTTAATTGTGAATTAGGATGGGCTTATAGCCTTGTTTAAAAATGAGAAAAGTTAAATTAAATATTTATGTTGTTGTGATGTTTCTAATATCCATTTGAAGTAGATTGGGGTTCGTTGCTCTCAGTAAAGATGGCGTGCAAGTCTCCAGCCCATCCACTGGCTCAACACGAACAAATAGGTGGCGTGTGAGTCTCCAGCCCATCCGCTGGCTCAACACGAAATAATCCATCAGAAAGAATTGGGTACCTAAATTGTCATCCTCTCTGAGCCACTCTCAAAAGCTCTATGAGGACAACGGACTAAAAGTATGGGTCGAAAAATGGGAAGGGTTGGGATGGAGGGGAAACAGATATCGAGAGTTTGACTATGACAAAAACAACATAGTCAGACGAAGGTTTTAAGAACTTATAAGGAATGGTTTTTGTTGCGGGAAATCTTACCGTAACACGACTGCTTTCAATGGTGGTTGGCTTGAAAAGAGAAAGTTAAAAAGAATGGTTGCAAGCAGCAGCACATTAATAAACTTGATGTAAAGAAGAATTCATAAAAAACTACAATTTAATTGGTATAAAAAGTGAATTCGCTCAAAAATACTGTAGGTTCACAATGTTGGGCTGTAATTCAAAAATATCAAAATTGTGTTGGGACACGTTAAATTTACAAAAGTTATAGTTTTAGTTCATATTATAGTCTCAAACAATTATTATTGCATCCACTACAATTATTATTATTATTATTATTATTATTATTATTATTATTATTATTATTATTTTTATTATTATTATTATTATTATGATTATTATTATTATTATTATTATTATTATTATTATTACAAATATGTATATATCAAATGTAGATTTATGCATCTGATTTTCCGTTATTATTTGAAAAACCGACAGGAATCTTTCCGAGCTCCGACTTGAGACAAAGGAATTCTCCTCCAATGCACATTATAGCAGATGTTATAACATTTAAGAGCCACCATGACATATGTGTTGGAAACGATGAGTTGTACCACCAGCAGATAAGTAAATGAATTCCATGGTATGTGGAACTGAAAAAAAAAAAAATAGATAATAAATAATTTTTGTGTCAAAAAGTACAGACATTTTCTGATTTATATTGATATTTCGGTGATTTATATTGACAATGTCCAAAGAAATAATGTCAATGGACCTTAAGTCTGCACAAACGGATATAAGGTCCATGGACATTATGTCTAGAAATAACGTCAAAACCAAAAACGATCATTAGGTCCATGGACATTATGGCCAGGTCAAAGTGCAAATAGACCTAATGTCCGTTTGAAAAGGACATACTGTCCGTTTGGACATAATGTCCGTTTAAAAAAGACACAATGTTCATTTGGACATATTGTCTATTTAAGAATGACATAATGTCCATTTGGACATTATTTCTGCTGAAAGCAGACTTATAGTCCATATGAAAGAGACAAGTCCAAATGGACATTATGTTCGTTTAAAAAAGAGAAAACCTACAGAATGTCCTGTATGACAAAATGGCTAGACATTTGACGAGGATAAAAAATGAAAGTTTGCCAAAGAATTCTGCTATTCCCAAGCACATTCAAGAAATGTTCGCAGATGAAGATATTCTTAAAAGTTTTGGGACATCCAAGAATGCCATAGGCGAGAAGTTTTATGCGGGAACAATAATTGAAAAAAAAATATCCTTTAACCTGTTCGTGTCGCCAATAATTATAAAACTGATTAGTACTTCTCCTAAAATGACACATGACAGATAGAAAATACATATGTGATGGATGGAACGGAAAGTGAACCCAACAAAAAATCGTCCGTATCTGATATCAGATACGACAACATGTTGCATGTTGCTCAATGTTGCATTGGTCAATTGAAGAGCGAGAGCGAAAAATTCTCACTGGGTAGAATTGGTATATCTCAATCAGGTGGGTATAAGTTGAATTTTTTTTTTTGCGAAGCTAGTAGCTAGCCTTGTTGGTGGAATATTTTTAGTTTGTTGCTTTGTCTTTCTTTTATGTTATCATGATGATGATGTGTATCTGTATAGATAGACATGCAGTCAAATTTTTCGATTTGGCAAGGATTTTCTGTTGGTGTCTTTTTTTTTTTTTTTTTAAAGCTAATTTATTAGGTAGGTAAGTAGGTGTGACATGTGTATGCTACGATTTAATGAATAACTGCATAGACATACATACGTACCAGATATTTTTTTGCAATTGTTTTATAAGTATGTAGGTATATTTCTAGTTTTTTGCTTTATTTTTCATTATCATTATTTACTTTGATTAAATCGTAAGTAAAAAAGT
Source organism: Melangyna quadrimaculata (assembly GCA_949320155.1). Taxonomy (NCBI): domain Eukaryota; kingdom Metazoa; phylum Arthropoda; class Insecta; order Diptera; family Syrphidae; genus Melangyna; species Melangyna quadrimaculata. Next base: position 260,089,465 of record OX439483.1, on the reverse strand, counting down.
GATGAGTATTTATATAGATAGGTACCTACCTAACTTGAGTTCCTATGGTCGTCTTTTTAAGATTTATAGTTAGGTATATGTTAAAATCTCGGAAAATAATGCACTATAATTTGTATTTATTGTTTTTTTAATATGAAGTATTTTCTCTGTGCATTGAATATAAATGAAAATATCACAATACTTTCTATCTCCCTACCTACCCTATTTAAGGAACAGCTAGAAATTAATAAAATGAATTACAATAATGAATTTCAACAGCCATTTTATGACAAATGGAACACCATTTCAAATCAATAAAATTAAAAAACAAATTTTGTCATAATCTTCAAAAGAGTATTTATCACTTGATGGTTGATGCACTTTCAGGAGATAATAATGAGCTTGATGAATCTACCAATTCATTTTAAAATTCATCCATTATATAAGAAATTGTTTTCTTCTATCGTGAACGGAATTTTCTCAATCGAAATAAATTAAAACATTTTTACTGATCAAAATCAAAAATAAATTGATTTCGTTTACCAATGGAAAACACCATTAATAAATAAAATGTCACGCCACTTTTTAAATTTTACCACAGCTGGAAAAAATAAGTTTTCAAAAGTTCTCTTTGAATTTTGTTCATCACCTTAACGAAGAAGTTAATCAAATTGAGATTTAAGCTATGTATTTCTTTTTTATTTTCAATACATATGCGTAGAAATGAAATTCTTTGTTAAAGTCGGAACTATTTTGTTCCGACTGGCTGTTCAGGGCACATAAACCTTGACCAGACCGTGGAGTATACAAAAGGTTCTTTGTACCTTTGTATATTGGAGCGATTGTTTTCTTTTGTGAATATTATTGCCCCTTACCACTGGTGGGGGGAAGCAATAATAAAAAAGTAGACTGGACACTGGAATGATAGAATTTTATTAACTTACAATGCTATTTATACAATAAATTTGCTTAATTAGCTAAATTTACAAACATCAAAAATATATACATAATTACTATAATACAGAGGAAAGAAAGAAATATGATATATTTGAACCTGCATGCAGAATACTGACTATTGTGATTATTTTACCTGCAGAAAACTGCTGACTGTTATGAAAAATATGCGATAAATATGATTTGAAAATAAAGCATACAGAGAAGCTGTTGCTGTTGTTATTTATTATACAAACAGAGAAGCTGTTGTAGGGTAAATAATAAATTGTGAATAAAAAGTGTTGGTATATGATAATCTGATGGATTAAGATATACATTCTCCGCCCGTTGAACTATGTTCGAAACTATAGCGCCACTTCAAATGATATATTGCTGGGATTCTTGTCGTTGAGTTCTTCTGTTTTTCGGTCGAGGCTGCCCTGATTGTTCGCTGATGTTTTGCTAGGATTTCTTTCGTCTTTTGAAATTACTGTCTTAGGTTTGCAGTAATAGCGGTATGACCATCGAAACAAGCACAGTAAGATTATGATGGATGTGAATAGTGCGACGTAGCTCACTGTAAATAAGTGCACATCATTTTGATATTGAATTGAAGGCAACGCTTTAGTTATATTTATGAGTTCTCGCTTGAGTGCATCCAATTCCTCCAAATGTTTTTGAAAAGCAAGGTTTCGTAAGAAGCTGTAGTGAGATTGTCTGGTAATGCATAATTGGATAGGTTTGCAGCTGGAGAGAGTGACATTCTAGAGACCGTTCCTTGAATAAAATGGCCACGTAAGGTTACGAAGTCATCTTAAATAATGCAGCCGGGTTGAATTTGCAGAATTCCAGAACCCTCCAAAACAGTCTGTGTTACGGTTTCATTGCAAACTACATTTAGGGTGGTTCTAAACTTTAAAACGTAAATCCATTCGTTTGGCTTGTTCAGTTGGATCCAATAAGGACCATCATTGGCGCTTACAACCTTGCATGCAGGAGATTGTTGACCATAGTTTAAGAAGTTGATTTCACAAGAGCTTACTTCGGATCCACGTCTGTAAATCGGACGTTGCAGGTGGCATATATGCCTTTCTTCAGTAAGGGAGAAACATCCTTGAAACTCTATTGTTGATAGGGGGTAGTACTGGTCACGGTGTAGGTTGATCATAATGTAGTCGGTTGATGGTTGTATAGCCAGAAATGACTCTCCGATAAGAACTGGACGGGAGTCACTTTGAAGAGCTCAAACTCATCAAGACTTAGGAGCGGCAATTCAATTTTAAAGATGATGTGTTCTTTCAAAGTTTTGCCATGAATGGTCATAAGATGATACAGCTTCGGAATTTCGTCTGGAGTAACTGGAAGCCGGACTGAAGATGGAAGATTTGCTTTTATATTTGTGAGCTCCTGTCTTAACTGAGCAGGTGAAATAAGCTGAGGGTTTATTTTCCCATGATGATTATCGATCATAACGTCTATTAATGAAGCTTGGGTCTTTTGAAATTGTGAAGAAACTAATATGAGTTGCATTGTGATTGAATTTAAAAGTTGACGCAGCCTTTTCTGGTGGTATTGCTGTCTTATATCATTAACAACAGCTGCGAACTGTTTGAGGTTTTCGTCTATCTCTTCAAAACGGGAACTCGTCTCCTGCTCATTTTGTTTAATAATATTTATGGTGGCGTCAATTATTAAAGTCTGGTTTTGAATAAGGTTAACTATATGACCTTCATCTTGTTTGATTCTGTTTATGGTAGCGGACATTTCGTTGGCGTATTCATCATCAAGGACTCCAAATAAGGCATTAGCGACATTGCCTATGAAATTTAAAGCCCAACGACGAGCTCTCTGACTGATTGATTTTACGGACAGGAGGTCATTATCCCTTTTGATGTCTGCGTTTATCCGGTCAAATTGCAGGAGTCTCCCTTTGCAAGTCTCGTTTTTGTTTGGGAGCAAATGGCAAATTTCTGCTAGCTTTCTACTATAGATTGCTATCGAATGGTATTCGGTCCAATAAGGTTCCATGTGATAATAGGCAATTATATTCCAACTACTTGAGGTTAGGCCTGAGGTTCCGACATTTTCGAAGTAGATCCCTGGCTGTGACAGAAACGGTTTTATCCTGACTGGAGCACATGCTAATATGGGAGCGAATAGAAACATTAAGAGTATAGCAAGGGTTGCTGATTCAATGGAAGGCTTGAACCTTTTTTTTCTACTGGCCCATCGTCAGACCCAAATGTGGCAACATTGATGAGCCCTGCATGGTGTCCACTATTTTTTCAAAATAAATTTCCCTGACTTTCCCTGACCAATTTCAAAATTTTCCCTGACCAAAAAAATAAAAAAAAAAAAATATATTTTTTCATGAGTAGGTACGTATTAAATAAATATTGCACAAAGTGGTAGAAAATGTACATATTTGAATGGAGTTAATTAAACCTTAGGCAGAAAGAACTCAAATTGTATTTTTCAAATATCTATCTAAAGGTATACATTACCGATTGTATTGAAAGTGAAAAATAATAATTGCATGAATTTAGTTCATAGTAATGATAAATGACAATTTAAATAAAATTCTTTTACACTGTGATTATTTAGGTTCATTTGGTCTATTTGTAAAAAATGCGAATAAAAACAATATTATTCCATTATTTTCCCAACGTTTCGTGAGTACTCCTCACTTCTTCAGCTTCTTATATCCTACTATTGCATCGTTCCCGAAGACGGCACTGACACAAAATTGAACATTAAAAATAATAAATAATATATTAAGAACAATCTAGCAGGTACTTTTGTTAAATTTAATAAAAGTACCTAAGCTCTACTGTGATATAAGTGTCATTGTTAATTTTGTATTTGATTATTTTTTGCTGGATTGTTCTTAATTTATTATTTATTTACTTTTATGTTCAATTTTGTGTCATTGCCGTCTCCGGGAATGATGCAATAGTAGGATACAAGAAGCAGAGTACCTATGTAGGTTTTAACAATCAAATTGACAAAAAAATATAGGTATAGAAGTGAGGAATACTCACGAAACGTTGGGAAAATAATGGAGTAATATAGTTTTTATTCGCATTTTTTACAAATAGACCAAAATAGCCTAAATAATCACAGTGGAAAAGTGACACAAAAAAATTGGTCAAATTCATAACATAATAAAATCCTTTTAAATGGTGACGTGCAATAAAGCCCAACGAAATAAAACCAAATCTCAAATTTGGCCTAATTTCGCTTTGAAAATGGAAACAAGGCCAAATTGGCTCTATTTCTATTTCCAAAATTAAAAAAGGGCAAATTTCATTTGGAAAAAAGACCAAATTTGTTTTTTCGAAAAAATTCAGTGATAACAGAAGTTTTGAAAGTAGACCGATTGAAAGCATAGGCGCTTTCCAGGCGACTGAGCGTACCCTAAGCGGAAAGACGGAGTCACGTGAGCGTAAGATAGGACCCAAAAAGGGAGTTAAGATCCTTGAACCAGCGAAACGGGCTACCCGAAGTACTATTTAGTTCAAAAACTTTGAAACTTAGGTGCCTGCCAGTTGAGGGATTAATTCTCTTTTTTAGGAACTAACCCCCTCGTGTGCTAGTTCCCATAAAAATGGAATTAAACCCGATCTGGGTGGCACCTATTCTATGGTGCCGTGACATTTGGCCATGTGTCATATGGCCGTATATGAAATACGGCCATGTGGGGGTTAGTTCCCAAAAAAAAAAAAAAAATTATGGTGGATTTACATGTATCTTCATCTGCAAAATGCAGAAAAGTAGAGCAGGACAGATGTATACAAAAAATCCGAGCGAGTGAAAGAGAACCATCAAGAAGATTTCTGTATTATGGGACTTTCCTATAATGCAGAACGAAGTTCTTCTGCATTTTGATCTTTTCTCTCTATCTAACAAATATACATTTTGTATTTGGCATCCTTTTTTTGTGCAGAAACCAAATGCAGATACATGTAAATCCACCATTAATCCCCCAACTGGCAGGCACCTAAGTTTCAAAGTTTTTGAACTAAACAGTACTTTGGGTGGCCTGCTTCGCGGGTTCAAGGATTTTAACTCCATTTTTGGGTCCTCTTTTCCGCTCACTCCGCTAAGGGTACGCTCAGTCGGCTAGCAAGCGCCTATGCTTTCAGTCGGTCTGCTTTCAAAGTTTTTGTACTAAACAGTGATTTGGGTAAAAGTAATCCCCGCGGTTTCTTTTTTTGGGAAATTTCACGCGCGGGGGTTAGTTCCGTGGGCGTTAATGCACTAAACCGAATTAAAAGAACAACGGTGATTTGTTTTGCAGTTTTTTGTAACGGAAAAAACATGAAAACGAAATAAAGCCAAATTGGCCTTATTTCGTTTTCTAAAGCGAAATAAAGCCAAAGCTAAAATTTGGCGTTATTAACCTATTAAAAACGAAATAAGGCCAAATTTTTGATATTTGGTTTTATTTCGTTGGGCCTTATTTCACGTCACCTTTTAAATCATACATCTTTGCGATATTAAAATTTAATAGTTTATTTTTTTAAATAAATCAAAATGTATTAATTCAGGTATGCAGAAACAGTATGAAGGAATAATCGTACTTCAAACATATAAACTTGGACGCGTCGTTGGTTGAATCTCAGTCAAATTTAACAGTTTTATTTTTTCTTTTATTGGCCGCGATCAGAAACCTATGCGATAGCCTATTTTAAGGTTGATTCACAATGCAAGGAGTAAACGCGACGAGAGCGTGACGTGATTCGCTGTCAGTTTTTTCTAGTCATAAAATCGTTGCCCAATTACAATGCGACGAGTTTCTTGACGACGAGTTTTTTGACAGCGTTAAATTATTTATTGTTTTTGTTCTTGCTGTGCAGTGTGCGTTCAAAATAATGAAACAAATCAAAATGAAATTACTTTTACTATTTAATGTCGTTTTCGAGTGGACGGTTCAGAGTTACTCTTTCTACTCCAGGTTTTCCATATTCGATAGGAATGGAACAGAAACAGTGAAAATGGAGTAGCTCCGGATGACCAATCGAAAACGGCATAAATATTATGACTGTGTTTGTCCATAGCTGGCTGGGGAAAAGATTTTCGGCTAAAAATCCTAATAAATTACAACAATACGACATTATAATATTGTCAACATAAATAGATCTATAAATATAATTTCATTGTCAACTAAATTTATTTTTTTTTTTTGTTAATTTCCGCTTATCTCTTGTTTTTCTTTATTCTTTTCTACAATTTCACAAAATACACCATCAGTCAAATATAAAAATCGTCGACGAGAGCGTCTTTTTTTTTCAATTTTCCTAACTTTGGCGTGACGTGACGACGAGAAACGTTTCATTGTGCATACCCTGGCGTATTCTTACATGGTTTGAAAGCCAACTACGACGAGCTCTCGTCACGTTGCGTTTTTTCCTCGCATTGTGAATCGATCTTAAGATAGTTTCATATCCATAGGTTTTCGAACGGATTGGTTATTTTTGACTTCGCTTCCGATACAATTCAGATAACTTGGATAGCTATCCAACAGCAAAAGCTGTTTTGTCATCAGCTGTTTTTACACGGGATTCCAACACGTACATATCTGGATAGCTCTACATAGGTTTCCGATCGCGGCCATTACTGTACGGAATAACACAATACAATGAAATGAAGTTAGTTGTGTTTCACTCATTTTTTTGACACATTCACAGGTATGGCTAAAGATACGAAATGAATAATTTTAAACATAGATGTAATCAAAACGAAATGTTTGATCAGAAAAAAGTTTCTTATGAGAGAAAGTGAAAAAGGAGATCAGTGAATTTTTGATGACCGCTTCCCTGACTTTCCCTGACCAAATTTTGTTCCCTGACTTTCCCCGACTTTTCCTGACTTTCCAGTTTAGCGGACACCATGCAGTGACTTGAAGAGTTATCTGCCATTTCCTTTGGATTGACATCATCTTCTTGAATTGGAACTGGAAGTGGAGCCAATCTGTGTATGGCACGACGGAATATCCCAGTAGCTGTCCGCACATCTGCTACTCGAACTAGTCCATCATCTCCAGTTATAACGTTAGTGATACGTCCAAGTGGCCATTGCAAGCTTGGTCTGTTGTCTTCCTTGATTATGACCATAATTCCAGGTTCTGCATTCTGACATCTATCCTTCCATTTATACCTGTGCTGTGGCTGATTCAGGTAATCACGTGACCATCGCCGCCAGAAACTCATTTTTGATATGCTTTACAGGATTCCAGCGAGCAAGAATCCCTGAATCAGCTGATGTGGCTGCATAAGGATCAGCATTGTTAATGAGAGGTTCTCCAATGAGGAAATGGCCTGGTGTAAGAGCAGTAAGATCGTTTGGCGAATCGGACATTGGAGTTATTGGCCTTGAGTTTGAAATAGCTTCAACTTGAATGGCAGCAGTTTCAAGTTCCTCGTATGTCAATGATGATCCTGCAAGAGTGTGCTGTAGTAGATGCTTTGATGAATTGACTGCAGCTTCCCATAGACCACCGAAATGCGGTGAACGTGGTGGAATGAAATGAAAGTCACATCCTTTGGTAGTGCATGAGGATGTTATTTTCTCTCTTCTGTCTCGGATTCCATAAAAGACATTAGATGAGATAGCTGGTTTTTGACGCCAACAAAGTTCGTTGCATTATCGCAATATATGTTCCTGCAATGGCCTCTCCTGGCCATGAATCGTTTAAGCGCCCCTATGAAACCTTGTGCAGTAAATCGGTTACAAGCTCCAAATGGCAGGCCTTGGTGGAAAAACAGCAGAAGATCGCAATGTAAGATTTTTGTGGCCGTTTGCCTTTATCTTGTAGTGTGTAGATATCGGACCGCAAAAGTCAACGCCTGTATTGATGAAAGGCCTTGCTGGTTGAATTCTATCCGCAGGTAAATTTCCCATTTGTTGCGACAAAAGCTTTGGTGTGGCACGAGCGCAATCGACACACTTATGTAGCACTGATCGAGCAAGCGTCTTTCCTCTCACTGCCCAAATGGTCTGTCTAGCAATTGAAAGCATGCTTTGTGGACCAACATGATTGTTGTCTTCATGAATTTCAACAAATATCATTCTAGTGTACTGGTGACTATATGGGATCAATATGGGATGCTTAGCGTCGTATGGCAAAGACGATGCTTCTAAGCGCCCGCCAACACGAACCAGTCCTTCTTCATCTAGAAAGGGTGCCAGACTCTTATAAGGATTTTTATTTGGTACTTCACCCTCGTCTTTCAGATGCTTGATTTCATCCTTAAATTGCTCTTGTTGCATGTTTTTGTATAAAATCTTTTTTGCTTCATTTAGTTCCACAACTGATAGAGGACCATTTTTCAGCTTTTTTTTTCAATTTCTGCAATTTCTTCAATTGACACTTCTTCTTTGTTCTTCCTGATTTTGGTTATTGTCGCCTTTTGTCCCAGATTGTGGATGTACCTCAGGATGGAGCCAACTATTCGTTCTGCTAATTTGAAGGAATTTTTATGATTGGTGGCAGTTAAAATTCCTTCTTGATGCGGGGGTGAATGGTGTACAGCGGCCCCCACAGATAGATTCTCTTCAATTGGTTTGTATTTTGGTGGCCAAATTGAAGTGGCCCCATGAAGAAACTTTGGTCCGTAGAACCAAATGTTGCACTCTTGAAGTCGTTCAGGGCCTATCCCTCGTGATAGCACATCAGCTGGATTTTCTTTTGAAGGGACATGGTGCCATTGCTGAGGAATTGTACTTTGTTGAATACGCGCTACTCGATAAGCAACAAAAATAGGGAGTGAGGCGGATGATGATGAGTTAATCCAAGCAAGAACAATTTCTGAGTCTGTCCATAAGAATGTTGCCTCATTATGGATCTTTAAGTCCTTTTGTATACGAAGCAGGAACTCAGTGGCAAGGCAAGCGGCACAAAGCTCTAGACTGGGGATAGTTGCTTGCTGTGCTAATTTGGTTTGTTTTGACGGTGCTACTCTTGATTTGGAGCATAGTAATCGCACCGTGATAGTATTGTCACTGCTAATAGATCGGACGTATACTGCTGCCCCATATGCCTTTTCCGAAGCATCAGCAAATACGTACGTTTTTGGGGTTTGTGTGCAAATATGTGTCTATCAATATTGATGTTGTTGAGGGATTGTAGACCTTCACGATACTTTAGCCATGTCGTCTGCATTTCTTGAGGTAATGCTGCATCACAATTAAGCTTCAACTCCCACAATTTCTGAAGAAACATTTTAGCGACGACGACCACCGGAGCCATAATTCCAAGTGGATCAAGCAAATGTGCGATGTCGGAATATGCAGACCGATTGGTTACTCGAATTTTATCAACCCAGGATGTCTTGACACAGAGTTGATCGGATTTCGGCATCCACGTTAGTCCTACCGTTTTGATGTGTTCATCAATGTTGCTGCTGAAGTCTAGCTCTGTTTCTCTGTCCTCGAACGGAATACCCTTCAGGAGAGATGCATGATTAGCGCACCACTTTCTTAACTTGAAACCACTTTTTTGTAAAATTGCTTGTAGTTCCGATTGGGTTGTTAGCAACTCTACAATTTTGTCAGAGCCATCCACGTAAAAATCCCGTGACAGAGCCATTGATCCCAATGGAAATCGTTCCTTGTTTTCTTGAGCCATTGCTTGAAGGCACTTTGTGGCTAAGTAGGATGCAGATGTGGTACCATAGGTAACTGTCTGAAGCTTGAAACACTTTAGAGCGTCATTTGAGCTATTTCTCCACCAAATCAGCGGAACTTCTGATCCTCCTCGCTTACGAGTACCTGCAGGTACATCTTTTCAATATCTGCGGTAAACACATATCTTGGCATGCGGAAACGTAGCAACATTGAAAAGACATCGTCTTAAATTGTTGGACCAGTAGAGAGAACATCATTAAGTGATAAATTTGTGGATGTTTTAGCGGAGGCATCAAATACTACTCTTAGCTTAGTTGTGCTACTTTCAGGCTTTTGAATGCAATGGTGCGGCAAAAAGTAATATGGTTTTGCAATTTGTTGAAGGGCCACTTCTTTCATGTGACCTAGTTGAAGATATTCTTCCATGAACTGCCTGTAAAGCTTTTTTAGCTCTGGTGCATTTGCAAGTCTCCGCTCAAGCGCAATAAATCTTCGAAACGCAATGTCTTTTGATTCTCCCAAGCAAGAGGGTGCCTCTTTGAAGGGTAACCGAACCACGAAGCGACCAGTAGAATCCCAAGTTGTAGTTTGATTGAAGTGATTTTCACAGCGTTTCTTGGCTTGAGTGAAATTGTCCGTGGTTGAAGTTGCTACCATGTGACTGTAAATGAGGGTTGATACCTTTCCCACTACTGTCCATCCAAATACGGTATTTTGCAGTGTTGGAAGATCATCTCCTAGGCTTATTTGTCCAACCACCAAAGTCGAATAGAAGATTTCAGCACCGATAAGTAAGTCAATTGTTCCTGGATGATCAAATTGTGAATCAGCCAAAACAATTTTGTTTGGAATATTCCAGGTTGATGTTATGACGGGCCGTGATGGCTGTGGTGATATGATTTTTGGAAGAATGTGTGCTTCCACTCGAGAAGAGAATCCATTGATTTTTGAGTTTATTTCAATGTTAACTCTTCGATGGGACGCCTGTTTGCTTTGGCCTATGCCTTCCACACAAAACGCCTCATAAGTCTCCCTCAGACCTAATGATTTTGGTAGCTTTTCGGTTATAAGGTTGACCTGTGATCCAGAATCCAACAATGCTCGGCATGCAATCTATCTGCTTTCCTGATTGCCATCTTATGTTAACGATAGCTGTGCCAAGTATCACGCTTGTCGACCTTCCGACACTGGGACTGGTTCCAGCTGCAGAAGTAGGCTTGCTGAATCTGCCGTAGAGGTTGTTTTAACTGGTGATGCTAATATTTTCCCGTTTTTGGGCCTGGTTGACACATCCCAATGAAGAAGTGTGTTGTGCTTCTTCTGGCATTTTGTACAGCCTCGGGAATGTCATTCTTTGGTGACATGTCCTGATCCAAGGCAGTTTGCGCAGTGCCTTGATCTTTGCACCAAGTTTAATCGCTGTGATGGGCTTAATTTCAAAAATTTGTCACAGTAGTACAACTGGTGATTGCCCTTGCAGGAGACACATGCATCTGTTGTTACTAGCGTCGTATACGCTTTGTCAGGCCTTGGCCGCTGGGGTTGATCTTCTGAACATTTTCTTGAGCTTGGCCCTCATGCTTCTAGGGATTGGAACCGCGTCTCTAAGAAACACATCAACTCGTTTAAAGATGGTAGCTCCTTTGGTTGCTTGAGTGACTGCTCCCAAAGTGTAAGCGTGTTTCGATCAAGTTTCTTGATCAAAACGCACATCAGAAGCGGGTCCCAATTAGCAGTGTTTATGTTTAAACCCTTTAAACTTAGCATGCACTCTTGTGTGGTGTCATGCAAGACCTTTATTGCCTTGGAGCCTTCACTCTGGATGGCAGGTTGCATCAGCAATCTCTGAATGTGCGCTGTAACCAGAAGCCAAGGATTGTCATATCGATCCTTGACTACTTGCCATGCTGCACTACAGTTGTCATCTGATGTCGTGAAGTGCCTTATAAGACTTTCTGCTTCTCCTGTTAATGTCGTCTTTAGATAAAACAGCTTTTGACAATCCACTATGCTCTGTTTATGCACCAGTTCAGTGAATAGATCACTGTACTGCTTCCACTTAGTGTAATCTCCATCAAACTTGGGCAGCGTTATTTTAGGTAGTTTGAGGGCTTGCTGCGGCGTGGAAGAAAGGTTCATGCTAGGTGGCAACAAATTCTGGGTCGAGATTTGTTCAGATCTGTTGGTCAGAGAGATCAAATATTCTTGGACATCGGCTTCTATGTTGTAGAACTCGTCCAAGTTGTATCCATCTTGTTTTGGATCCTCTGAAATTTCGTTAATCAAACGATGTGTTTCTTCTGCTTCCATCCAGTATTTTTGCAGTGTATTTAATTTCACGCTACAAAAGGTTGAACTCCAAGTGTCTTCCGAAGTGTTTTTAAGGCAACCCAGCAATCGCTGCAAAGACTGTATTGTGGTTCTTTGCCTTCTTATTACCCTAGTTATATCAGATGCTGGAATTGTTATGGACGGCTGTGTTTCATCTGATTTCTTGAGACTTGATGGACAACCAGCCCCAGTTGATTTAATTGACGGGTCTGCATCTATGGGCACAATTGACTCCAAGGTTTGCTTTAGCTCAATGTAAGCCTGTTTAACCTTCTCGTACGTGTTGGATTGCACGTACGGAGTGTCCGCCTTCACATTATCTTTTATTTGATCATGATTGTTAGCAAATTCCAACCATAGCGCTTCTAAAGATCTTAGTTGTTTGGCCTTATAGTCGACTGTTTTTCGATCGGGACCATCTTTACCAACATTGATCTTGAGTCGTGACAGCTCGTCAGTTATGGTCTTTTGCCTAGCCACGATGGTATACACCTTCAACTAATCCATGTTGTTTCTGATAGAAGCCGGACCTCAGGAACTCTGGAAACTCTGATATTTAGTCTATGATTGCAGACTAAGTGCTTATGTCCAATGTAGTGGATTCTACGGACTCTGGCACTCAGGAACTGCTGATGCCTGGTCTATGATTGCAGACCAGCTGCTTCTCTCCACTGTAGTGGATTCTCGATCCCGGGAACTCTGGAACTGCTGATACCTGGTCTATGATTGCAGGCCAGGTGCTTATGTCCAGTGAAGTGGATTCTCGAACTCGGAACTCTGGAACTCAGGAATTGCTGATACCTGTTCTAAGATTGCAGACCAGTGCTTTTTTCCACTGACGTGGATTCTCGAACTCGGAACTCTGAAACTCAGGAATTGCTGATATCTGGTCTATGATTGCAGGCCAGGTGCTTATGTCCACTGTAGTGGATTCTCGAACTGAGGAACTCTGGAACTCAGAACTGTTGAACCTGGTCTATGACTAAAAACCAAGTGCTTATGTCGACTGTAGTGGATTCTCGAACTCGGAACTCTGGAACCAAGGAATTGCTGATAACAGGTCTAGATTGCAGACCAGTTGCTTCTGTCCACTGTAGTGGATTCTCGAACTCAGGAACTCTGGAACTCAGAACTGATGAACCTGGTGACTGAAGACCAAGTGCTTATATCCACTGTAGTGTATTCTCGAACTCGGGAACTGACTTCACTTACGATCAAAAAGGTTGCAGAATACTATTACGTCGGGGTCACCAATGTTAAAGTCGGAACTATTTTGTTCCGACTAGCTGTTCAGGGCACATAAACCTTGACCAGACCGTGGAGTATACAAAAGGTTCTTTGTACCTTTGTATATTGCAGCGATTGTTTTCTTTTGTGAATATTATTGCCCCTTACCACTGGTGGGGGGAAGCAATAATGATAAAGTAGACTGGACACCTTTTTGATCGTGAATGAAAGAATTTTATTAACTTACAATGCTATTTATACCATAAATTTGCTTAATTAGCTAAGTTTACAAACATCAAAAATATATACATAATTACTATAATACAGAGGAAAGAAAGAAATATGATATATTTCTGCCAGGTATGTTTTGAACCTGCATGCAGAATACTGACTATTGTGATTATTTTACCTGCAGAAAACTGCTGACTGTTATGAAAAATATGCGAGAAATATGATTTGAAAATAAAGCATACAGAGAAGCTGTTGCTGTTGTTATTTATTATACAAACAGAGAAGCTGTTGTAGGGTAAATAATAAATTGTGAATAAAAAGTGTTGGTATATGATAATCTGATGGATTAAAATATACAATTTTATTTCAAAGCAATATTGACAAATAATTATTGTTTGGCATTGAAAATATGTATTTATTCATATGAATAACTTAATCTCTCTTCAAATTAGCAGAAACTTTACTGTTCCTACTCCTAGGAATAGGTTCTATACTTCTATCTGAGTATTAAAAAATGGAGGGGACCAAATGGAAGGGACCAACAATTTTATGCCGAATCGCAATCTGAAAGCAACTTTTCAGGACTAGATATAGGTACTCTTGGAGGATTTGTGAATCCTTGCAAAAGGGCAGTACCCATCCGACACAAAATTAGCTTTTTGTTTTAAGGTGTCTCGTACATACATACATATTATGTACATTCGCATACACAAATCAAGACTGTTGTTAAATGTGTATATATGTATGATTTTTGGTACTTATTTGATGCTCACTTTTGGGGTGCTTATTTTGAGTGAGTCCCCTCGCCTCTCACTTTTGGGGTGCTTGGTTAGAGTGAGTCCCCTCGCCTCTCACTTTTGTGGTGCTTGTTTAGAGTGAGTTCCCTCGCCTCTCACTTTTGGGGTGCTTGTTTAGAGTGAGTCCCCTCGCCTCTCACTTTTGGGGGTGCTTGTTTTTTTGATTTGTCCATATATCAGCATCCGTCTTAATGCAGAAGAATAAGTTTTGAAGATTATGATGAAACATTTTGTTTAAATTGTGAAAAATAAACATAAAAAGTATCTACACACTATGATTATTACTGTATTATTGTGAAAGAATTTGGATCTTTCGGTTACTGCTTTTTATTGACTTCTGAACGTACCATGAACAATGTTTCCTGAGCAGGACCGTCAGAAAAAAATTTAGGATGGACTTTCTGTGCTCAAAGAACATGTCATTCTCTGCAAACCAATTATGGTTCTCCTCCCTTGTCAATATTATGCTTTCAGATATCATGACTTCTCTTATTTTTTTTATTTGTTTGTTTGTTTTAAATAATTTTTCAAACGTTGCACAATGAATCTTGCAAATTTGGCAAAAAATAAATCTGAGGGTGCACGGCGGTTACCAAAATCAGAATTTTGGGCATAATTTCTGGCAAATATAAGAAACTCAGACGGGCAGGTTATAACTTCATCATGCTTCAGAATAAGCTCTTCACATCGAAGACATTTTACTTTAGGAAGCATCTTAAATGCAACGTAACCCGTGAAATACCTAAGAGAAGTGAGTTCAATTTTAGTTTCATCGTTAAAGGTAACTACTGAAAAAATTCCTCATATTCTTTTTGAAAAAGTGCTCTATATATAAACTGATCGTTTTCTACTATTTAAGGATCACTTGATTCGTTTTCCATACCATTTTCAAAATTTATATCAAGAGGTACATCTTCATCATCAAAACAATTAGAGCTTGGGGTACACTGCAATAATCGACTAGACATTATTTTTGCCAGTAACATGTTCAGCTCATAAACTGATGGATTTTTATTATTTCCTCCCATTGCTCTTGCCACACTAAACAAATTCTCTACAACGTCCTGGTGTAGCCTTTTTGTCAAAATATATGTTATAGATGCGTCATGTGCTGTCATATCCTTATATAATTCTAGCGTAGCCATCAACCACATCTTGGTTTGAATTGTAAACCAAGTCTCTTCTTATGTTAACTTAATCGAAAACTAGAATAACATTTTTTTCCCTGTCAGTCATATTAGCAACCCTATCTTTAATATTCGGAAAAGCAGAGTTTTCGAAACCTGGTTGCAAATTTTTGACAGGTGCTCACCTGTATAGTGAACTTATTAAGGCCATTTCGAAGAAACTTGTAGGCGGATCTATAAAAAACATTTTGGGACAATAATTTTTCTTCTTTTGTCCACAACTTAGTTTTAGGTTTTGTTAACATATTCGAAAGAGTTTTTGCGTTTTCTGAAATGCTAAGCGAAAATATTTTTTCCTCAAGCGATAAAGAAGATTTTGCGGAGACTAGTGCGGGGTTTTTTTAGCCTGTTTAATTTTAATTGCGTTTGCTTCTGAAATTTTGCCTGCAATTTTAATTTTTTTCGCATTGCCTGATTGTTTTTGCAAAATATTTCTCTTTTTTATATTTTGTTCACAATTTGAACAAAATGGTTTATCATCACCTTCGAAACTTATTCTTCTGCGCTTTAAAGGACTCTGACAAGTGGCTAAATCCTCAAGCGTTACTTCTTGGGAATCATTTTCAGAAGAAGATAGAAAAAGAGACGGTTTTGCTTCTTTTTTTAGTTTCCGTGTACCTAAAAATTCTGTTGTGAAATGATTTTCACAGAGATACATATTTTTCTTTTCATTTTGCACCCCGCAAACTTGTCTCCAAATTTTTCCAATAACCGAATCTTCGGATGGAAATCTAAATATTTTAATTCCAGGCGAATTTCTCTGAGTTTTCCTACAGTGCTCTAACGCACACCTCTTTCCACCTTTATTAGCATCCATAGTTTTATTTTCCCTAATTTTTGTCCGGAGTCTTAATTTCACAATACTTACTGCTCAAAAGCAAAAAGCTGAATGAGGATGAGGGAAAAATCAATTGCTCAAGGAATACAAAATAACCAACTATGTACCTACGAGCTACGAACCTACATAGGTATAACTATGTACCTACTACCCAAAAAAAAAACAACAACACCACCAGAAATTGCTTGCTAGATACCTTTTATTCGAAGATCGAGACGAACAAAAAATTTACTGCATGTCTATCTATACAGATACACACCATCATCATGATCACACAAATAAAATATAAGCAACGAACTAAAAAAAAACCATCGCAAGTCTCGTCCACGCGCCACCACCAACAGGGCTAGCATAGTAGCATCGCTTCATAAAAAAATTCAATTTATACCCACGGGATTGAAATATACATTTTGAAGAGAATTCAAATTTTAAATTCTACCCAGTGAGAATTTTTCGCTCTCGCTCTTTTTATTGACCAAGGCAACATTTTAGCAACATGCAACATGTTGTCGTATCTGATATCAGATACGGACGATTTTTTTTTGGGTTCACTTTCCTTGTACTGGATGCGACATCTTTATGTTATATTATCTTAGCTTAAAGTATAAAACATTTGATAGACATCACTGCGGGAGGGGGGGGGGGCGCGTCGGTGCGGTGCGAATGGCGGCGCGGCGTGCACCGATTGCGCCACGCGTACCTCGCTACCACGCGCAACGCGTTACGACTATTGCGGCCACCGCGCCGCTGCGCCTCCCCCCCCCCCGCGGTGATAACGCATTACAAAATCGTCTATCAAATGTTTTACACTTTAAGTTTGTGTATCTACTTCAAATCCCGAGTAACAAATAAAACTTTTAATTAGACTTTTATTATGAGACACTTACATGATCTTGATACTGAATGTAAATTATCACAAGCTGCTTATAACCAGTTTGGACATTCTGTCGGTTTTCTATTTTTTAAACTGACATAATGTCCATTTATGATTTAACTAGTTAAATAGGACATAGTCACCCTTATTCCGTAAGGCGTTTTTCTAAAACGCCAATTGGCGTTTTTGGTGTCGTGTCGTTTAAGAGGCGTTTGATTGTTCGTATTCCGTAACTCAAACGCCAGCATTTCTCTCGCTCTTACATTCCACAATATAATCCACAAAAACAGCTGACATTTGACATATCAAAGTTATTCAAATTCAAATTGAAAAAAGGATATCTTGGAATTTTTGTCTTTCTCTGAGAAAAATTGTTTCAAAATACAGAACACGGAGAAATGTATAGTATAGCAAGTTATTTTTCTTGGGGCAGCAGTGACGACGAAGAGGAAGAAAAAAGAAAGAATACTATTACTACAGAGGAGTAAATCCATTAGATTTACGAGATTTCTTTAAGGCTTTATCTTGTATCCTTTAAAGGTTCGTCAGTGCTGGTGAATAATTTTTGTTTGTTTTTCCAAGATCTTTTGAAAAACATTTTCCTTTTTGTTTGTTTTTTTTTTTTTTGTTTTCTATCTCACATTTTTTTCATCCTCAAGTACATCTTCTTCTATTGTTGGCTCTTCCTCGTCATTCGGATCTTCAACACACATCTCGTAGATTATCTCATGAGCAGCCGTGGCAGTGGTTGTGGTTGATGATGGACTTGTAGGAGTTGGAGTTGCAATTGTAACCGCTGCTGCTGAGTAATTTTTAGAATTCGCTAGTGTGGATGAAGTAAGTAACTGCAATGGGTTTGCCGGAAGCACCATAGAACAAACCACCTGCGGCGCCGCGTATCCTGATGAACTGATCCTGATTATTGCTTCGTCAACGTCATTCAAATACTTTTGTTTGAATATTCCTTCGGCTGTGGCCTGCACTTCCTTTTTGTTGTATACAAGTTTTTGTTTCACTTTAAATTTTGCATCAAATCAGACTTAACACACAAAAATTTACTTTTTGTTATAAAATGTAATATTCCCTCACTTTTTGCCATTCTTTTCCATTTCTTAACGGTGGTCCAAACGAATTTAAATCCTCTGCCAAAAACTCCCATTCAACATTCCTGCTTGCGGTTAAAGAGACACCTCTTTTATAGTTTTTTGCAAGGTGTTTATTTTGCTCCATGAGCTCAACAAGCCTTTTCATTTGTCCTTGACTTGTTACTTTAACCATTAATAAAGATTCTTAAAATTATATACAAAAAAAAGTGAACAAATCTTACATTTTGTTGTATTTTTGATACTGTCGTTAACAAATTTCTCGACGAAAGACTCTGGCGTTTATACATTCGTTTTAGTTATGAAAACGACTAACGGAATACCAAAAAAAAATTAATGAACGTGTTCAACAAGAGAGAAACAACAAATTGGCGTTGAACGCCATACTTACTTACTTTTGATGGCGCTCACAGCCCAGGATGGGCTTCGGCCTCAACTAACAAGCCCCTCCAGCCAGCTCTGTCCCTAGCTAGCCGCTTCCAGTTGCGCACACCGAGTGCTTTGATGTCGTCATTCACTTGATTGCGCCACCTGTTACGGGTTCTTCCTCTGCTGCGTACCCCATCGGGGTTGGATTCGAAGACTCGTCGGGCAGGTGCGTTGCTGTCCATACGCTCCACGTGCCCCAGCCATCTAAGCCGCTGTATTTTCAGCTTTTTGACCAGGTCAACGTCGCTGTATAGCCCGTATAGCTCGTCGTTGAATCTTCTCCTCCATACTCCTTCGATACACACCGGACCGAAAATCACACGAAGAATCTTCCTCTCAAAGCACCCTAGCAGATTTTTATCCGAATCTTTCAGTGTCCATGCTTCTGACCCATAAAGCAGGACCGGGATGATTAGGGTTTTGTATAATGTCTCCTTGGTTCTCTGAGAGAGGGCCTTACTACTTAAATGCCTTCTTAGACCGAAGAAACAGCGGTGGCAAGAGTAATTCTTCGCTTGATCTCTGCACTGATGTCATTCTGCGATGTAATAGTGGAGCCCAGGTAGACAAAGTCCTTGACAACTTCGAAGTTATATCTGTCCATCGTGATATTTTGCCCGAGTCGACGATGTTGAGATTCCTCTCTCGATGACAGCATATACTTCGTCTTGTCCTCATTAACCGCCAATCCCATTCTAGCCGCCTCCGATTCAATGCTCGCAAATGCCCCTGCCACAGCTCACTTCGTTCTGCCGACAATGTCTATGTCATCCGCATATGCAAGCAATTGAACGGACTTTTGATAGATTGTACCGCTGGTGTTGACATGTGCGTTGCGTACAATGGCTTCAAGAACGATGTTGAATAGGTTGCATGATAACGCGTCGCCTTGCCTCAATCCTTTCTCAACATCAAAGGAATCGGTGGTGTTCTTACCAATTTTGACGGAGCAGCGAGATTTCTCCATCGTCATCCTGCACAAGCGGACGAGTTTGGCAGGGATGCCGAGACTCGACATGGCTCTGTATAATTCGTCCCTTTTCACGCTATCATACGCGACTTTAAAATCGATAAAAAGGTGGTGTGTATCGATCTGGAATTCCCGGGATTTTTCTAAAATCTGTCGGAGTGTGAACATTTGATCGACGGTTGACTTGCCTGGCCTAAAACCGCACTGATAAGGGCCAATCAGATCGTTGACAAAAGGTTTTAAGCGGTCACACAGGATGGCCGACAAGATTTTATAAGCGACGTTTAGGAGACTAATTCCTCTGTAGTTGGTACATTTCAGAACATCTCCCTTTTTATGGATGGGGCACACTATACCGAGGTTCCATTCATCGGGCATACTTTCCTCCGACCAAATTTTGCAGATGAGCTGGTGTATGCTCCTAGCCAATTCATCTCCCGCTGATTTAAATAGTTCGGCTTGTAAGCCATCCGCACCTGCAGCCTTGTACGACTTAAGTTTGGATATCGCCAGCCGAACTTCGGTTAGGTCGGGTGGACGGAACTCTTGGCCATCATCGTCCAAGTTGAATGGAGCGTTCTGCCTATTAGCGGCATCTTGGCTGTCTTCGCCATTAAGCAGTCTAGAGAAGTGTTCTTTCCAGATCCTCAGCACTGACTGTGTGTCTACTACCATATTCCCACTCTCATCTCGGCAGGCTTCCGTTCTAGCCTTGAATCCTTGGGTGGATCGCTTCACCCTCTGATAAAATTTTCGAACATCTCCCCTACCGCTACAACCCTCAATAGACTCTACCGCCCGCTTCTCGTGCTCTCTCTTTTTCCTCCTGAGAAGTCGGCGTTCCTCTTTTCGTTTCAGCCCGTAGAGCTCCCGGGCCACTCTCTCAGCAGCTCTTGTTCGAGTCTGCAGCATTGCCTGGTAGGCCTCGTCCTTAGCTGCATGCGCTAGCCGGCACTCCTCATCGAACCAGGGGTTTCGTTGTATTCGCCTAGTGAAACCCAGCACATCAGAGGCGGTACTTCTAATGGCTTGTTGACAGTGTTCCCACTGGTCCTCTGCACTTGATGCTGGTAGCGGACCTCCTGAGAGATTAAGAGTTACGTGGTCTGCAAAAGTTCTGGCAGTCTCTTGCGATTTAAGCTTCTCGACATCGAATCTTTTCACAGCATCTGCTCTGCGTTGTCGCGTCATGGATATCCGCATACGTAGTCTAGCTACCACCAGGTAGTGATCCGAGTCAATGTTGGCCCCTCGGAACGTTCGGACGTCCAAGATACTGGAAGCATGTCTCGCGTCTATCGCAACGTGGTCGATTTGGTTGACGGTTACTTGATCACGCGACCGCCAAGTCCCCTTGTGTATATTGAGGTGTGGGAAGTAGGTGCTTGAGATGATGACATTTCGCCCCGCCGCAAAGTCTGCCAGCCTGTGTCCGTTGCCGGAAGTTTCGTCGTGTAGGCTGTGTCCTCCGACTATCGAACCAAAGATGCCCTCCTTTCCGAATCTTGCGTTGAAGTCACCAAGAATGATCTTCACGTCGTACTTCGGGCTCATATCATACGTTGTCTCCAAGAGATCGTAGAATGCTTCTTTGGTTGAGTCTTCTCTCCTTTCATGGGGGGCGTGAACACAAATCAGCGAAATGTTCTTAAATTTGCCTTTGATGCGGATTGTGACCAGGCGCTCGCTTACACTTCGGAAGCCCAAGACTTCTTGCCTAAGTCTTCCTCTTATCACAAAACCACAACCCAAGAGGCGCTGACCCTGTTCCTTCAAGCACCCGCCGTAGTAGATGTCACACGTTTTCAGTCTCCGTACGCCCTCTCCATCCCATCGCACTTCCTGGATGGCTGTTACGTCAGCCTTTAGCCTGTCCAGGTTCTCCACTAATTGTTCGGCTGCACGTGTTCTGTATAAGGACAGGACGTTCCACGTGCAGATCCGAAATTCATTGTCCTTGTTTCGTTTGCTGGGGTCGTCAACTTTAAAATCATCCATATCCGAGGCTTGTTGTTGTTTCGGAACAACTTTTTTTTACCTGGTAGGGAAGTTACCCCGACGCACAACCCCCGACCCGGAGGACCAGACCCTTCGTATAACTCCAAGGGTAGGGAGCCGGATAAACCGCTCCTTATAGGCCTGAGCTACAAATATGTCGTAGTAGCCCATATAAGGTGTTCACTAAGTAGTTCAACCTAACTGGAACTGTAGACGCCACCGTTGATTCCATCTAGAGAATTCGTCCGCTGCCGCCTCGATGAAAGGAGAAGTGCCTTAGTGGGAACACTCCTCCCCCCCCTCTCTCGTTGGCTGTCCCCAACAGCTTTCCACGGGGATTTAAACCCCGTCTCCAGCTGAGGTACTAGACACCCGATGTTCACCACGTGGAGGTGAGAGTAGGAGTTGGTAGACAGAGGTGGATTTTGAGAAAAACCTGTGGACGCTTGTGTCCTCTTGAATGCACATAACTACCCTTTTGAACATCCGTTGAACGCCATACGTAATACCAAAAACGCAATGTCGTTTCTCGACATGGCGTTCAACGCCTTACGGAATAAGGGTGAATGTCCATGGACGGTTTGACTTTTCGAAATGTTCATAGCGTCCATGGACATAATGTCTTGTTAAAACCGACATATTGGCCATGGACATTATAGCTGTGTTTTATTATCTTTTATCAGGATCTGGATCTGGATCTGGATTAACTTTAAGAAGTAATACAAAAACAATTTGGGATTCTGCTTTCTATCTGGATCTATTTCAAGATCCAAGAACCAGGTGACCATTTTGATTCTTAAATGTTGTCAGCACTGAGAAAAAAAAACAAGATCAAGATCCAGATCCAGATCCCGATAAAAGATAATAAATCACTTATGGCCAATTTCATAAACATTTACTTAAATCGCTTTTATCTAAAGTCCTTTTAACTTATAACAGACCAATAAATTTGTTCAGTTTCACAAATGTATAAAAGGGAAATTTTCGGGATATTTTAGTTAAAATTGAGTTTGCTCACATCCCTGTATAAAAAGATAGGTTCTGCTGCTCTTACATATGAAGTATATGAGAAAAAGTGAAACAACATTTTTCATAAATACAAATGTCATGAAAAGAAAAAATGTGTGTGTGTGCTATTTGACAGAAATTTTGTTGCCATAAAAAGTAAAAGAATTATTGCGCGCATAACAAATAGTAAAGTCTATTAAATTGTTTTGCGTCAATTATTAATTAAAATACAAATATATTTCGTATAGTAATAGTAATTGTGAAAAAAAAAAACAAAAACAATTGTGCGCGTATTTAAGTAAACAAAAATACACCCCAAAATCCAAGCAGGCACAGACGAGGATCTATTATGAAAATATTAATATTTCACTAGGGGGAGTGTTTTTCTCGCGAATTATATATTTTTGAATCGGATTTTTATTAGTTTAAGATACACGCACAATTAGCTTTACTTTTTTTATCATTCACTGAAATATGAACAGTTTAAAACACTTTAAAATTTGTTTTCTTTCTTAAGATCGTCACAGAAATAATTTCTGAATGGGTACTTATAGCTACCATTAACCAGGCGTTGAATCTCAATTTGCTCTTCATCTTTAACCTCAGAAGATGGTGACAATCTATTATTCTAAAAAGAAACCCCAAATTGATTGCCTACCTATAATACATATTCATAATTTTTAGTTCCAATCTGCAAAAAAAAAAAAACAAAACAAAAGACAAATGGGATATCAAAATATGTATATGGGCACGAGATGTGATGACTTTCACGACGCTGTTAAAGTTTATTGAGACAAAAATGAGCCTTTAGTTTATAAGGGTGGTTAAAAGTCTGTTATATTTAAAAGCAGTTGGTGAAACCAAAAATCCTCATTTTAAGGCTAAATCGGCCATTACTTCAACTACTTTTCCATTTTTATTTCTTGTTCACATGGCAATTTGAAAACGTCAAAAAACTCAGGAATACCACAATTTTAATGCAAAATTTTTGTGGGATGTGGATCGTTTTATTATCACAGGATGATCCATGTGGATCTTGGTGGATGATAAAACGCGGCTTATGTCTGCTGGGAACAGTCATAAGGTTCATGGACATTATGTCTGAAGAATTTTTCTTCAAATTATATTTGCGCAAAATTTTAAACAACCTATTGTTAAAAGCTTAATATTTTACTAGTTAACAATTTCCTAAGTATTTAGCAATTTACTATCTATTCCAAAATTTGAAACCTTTTGCTAACTAGTACACTGCATTTGTAAGGTTTGAATTTGATGAACACAATTATTGTTTTTATCCGTTGTAAATTAATTATATGTTGATGGGAACCCATCATGAGCTTGAAATAAGTATACGATATTTATATATTTATCATTTTAACTTTATTATTTAAAAAAAAAAAAGAAAAAAGAAAAAAAATTGGGTACCAGAAGGACTCGAACCTGGAACATTGGGGGTTTCTCATATGGATTTAGTACGATACTAAAAAGATAAAATAGCCAGTTGGTGATTTTAACTTTAGTAAAATGTTAGTGGATAGTACGATGCTAAACTTGTTTAAAATTAACAAAACACAATTTTTAACCTAGTATCATACTAATGATTTAACATCGTATTAAATCGTCTAAAATTTTGCGCCATTCTCTTTAAAAAGACATTAAGTCCATGAACAATATGACAAAGACATACATAATGTCCATGGACCTTATGTGAATTTTTCTATTATTTTTAATTGCAATAGAACGAGTTTTGGATTCTTAAAAAGAACGACTCGAGATATTTATTAGACCTAACAATACGATGATAGAGAACGCGAAAAAACATAGGTCTCAAAATTCAGTTTGTCTGTATGTACTTCATTTTGCATATAGCTTTTAGTGAAGCTTTTAGCTGACGGTGAAATCTTTTTACCATTCCATTCGCTTGTGGATAGCAAGATGTGGTATGTATTTTGTAATTAATCAACCAATTTTATTAATACCCTCATTTTAATACATTTCTTTAACTCATTTTAAAGGCTTTCACTATTTTTTTGGATATTCCAATTAAATTTGAGAGTTCGCTGAACAATTTCATATCAAATTGGGTTCCTTGGCCAGTGGTGATTCTCGACGCTGTACCAAATCGAGAAATTAAGTTATGTACAAATTTGTTTGCACCAGATTGTGCAGATATATCTCATTACAAGTATGTGTCTGGCCAACGTGTAAAACTGTCGATCGATGTTAAAATGTATGCAAATCCATGAGATGGCGGTATAGTTCTTCCAGCGGGGATTTCGAATCTACCTTGAGGTGACTTAGTGTGTCGGTCTATCTTAGATTTTTGGCACGAGATACAAGATCGGACCCAAAGATTAATTCATCTGTTCATATTTGGATATAAGTTGCGAGGGGCACGAATGCTTGGATGTGAATGTCCGTGTAGGATTTTAAAAACGATTTTGCGAAACGGTTTCGGAAAGCTTTAAATTTGGAGAAACAAACTCTTTTAAAAAATATTTTGAAGATTTGTTTTTGTTTTCCCCTTTTAATAGTTTTCTCAGTTCTCTGTCCCTCCCTTGCAAATATCTATTTTGTTGACCTCTAAAACCGATACAGTATTTTAATCGTGAAAGTGCATCCTCAACTAAGTTGTCTTTACCTTTGATGTGCTGAATGTTCGAGGCGAACTGAGAAACGTAGTCTAAATGGAGATGGCGTGCTTGACGCGGACTTCATTCTGTTTTAGTGGTGAGGGCATGCGTGTGGGGTTTGTGGTCAGGTAAGACAGTAATATCTCAACGTTCCACAAAATATCTGCCGAGAAATTTCTAATAGTTTCCGATCAATGCTAAAAATTTTGTTTCGTATTTTGAAAACTTTTTCGAAAGAAATGACAATGGTGTCCAGGATTTTCTACTCTGCTGAAATCTCCATCAGCTTTGGGGTGTGCTAAAAGTGTTATTCGCGAAAGGGCCAACGGCGTAAACAAGGGGGGTGGTCAAGGGGTCATGTCCCCATCCGAGAACTCAAGATTATTTTGTTGATCTGAAATAATTATTTAGTAACCACATAGAAAAAAAAAAATAAAGTTGGTTACTTAGAAAGCTTGTAGGATTTTCGATTGTTAATTTAGAATTCAATAGAGATTTTGAATGTTGGTAACTTCAATTCAATAAGAAATTTAATTTGCATGGCAATGCAATACCTACGTTATTTTGTAATCAATCGATGATACTTAGATTTTCTTCCTCGTACCTCTAATTTAACATAACAACAAACTTCTCATATGATAATACATTCAAATCTTAAAATATATGCATAGGCTAGTTTCTGTTTTGAGATGACAGCCAAAACCTGCTAAACCAAACAGAAATCAAAGTGGGGAGTTGTAACCAAATTTTCACTCAGTAATGTAGAAACTAATAGGATTTTGAAAAAAAGAAAATTTTTGTCTGAAAATAAAATCTTTAAACACATTATATAATACATACAGAAATTGTTTTGTTTCATTTCTGTATGACAGATTATTTTTAAAAGCAAAAAAAGTGATAACTTTCGATTTATAGTTATTCTTTCCAAAAAATAATAATGTTAACGATAAAAGACATAAATATATAAAACTATGATGAAAACCTATTATGAAAAGATTTTGTTTGCACTTATTCAAAATTTACGATGGAACAATAATGTTATTGATTTGGATGTGGATTACTTTTACAAAGTAACCTATGAATCCCATAATGCAAAAGCCAATAGCTATGGTAAAGGAGATTTTTTGGAACTCCTTGCGGTGAACCGTTTGAACAGTCGGATGGAATCATTGACGAAAAGCAACTAGGCTCGTAGAATTTAACAACTTTGTTTATTATTTTTATCAGAAAGGCTTACTGGTATGAAAGATAAAAAGATTAGGTATATTTGATGTACATATTTATTTTGGAAGGTGCCTTCCACTTTTCCATCGGTGTCAGTCTTAAGCATACATTTTTATCAAATCAGAGGCATATCAAAATCACTCGTGAACTCTGTTCACACTTCTCTTGAAACGCAACGAAAACGAATCTTTGTATTCAATTATAATACGAATTTGTAACGTATTTTAGTTTTTCCACTATTGTAAAAAGAGCAATTTACCCAAGTGTTCATTTTTGAAAATCAGAGCTATTGTTTTACTAATTTTTCCTGCAACTTCAATTCGCTGAAATAAAAACTTTGATAGGATTAAAATAAATTCTGAATAAAATTCAAAACAAATGATCAAGCGAATCCAAAAATTTTTTTCCTCAGTATTTTGACAGCTAAACTGAGTTTTTTTTTTGTTCAGGCAACTGGAGATTGCTGTATGCTGTTGCTGCGGCCTTTCGAAATTAAAAAGTAACATTCATGAATGAAAACGAAGAGCGCGTTCACTGGTCCAGCAAATAAAGGTACGTTCGACTCTGATGTTTATTTTACTTTTCTTTGGAACCAAAAATGAGGTAACTTTGGATATCTTTTATATCTTTTCCAGGATATGATATATGAACGATTTTAGTTTATTTTAACTTATTTTTAACAAAGTTAATGTATTATAGGGTTTCCCATTAAGGGCGGGTCGATTTTAAAATTGAATAAAACAAGTTTTATATAAGATATCAATAAGGTTTTATCTTTATTTGAGAGCCCTATTATAGTTATATAACATCGTACAAATGGCCACCGCGGCTTTGCTGGGGGGCGCGGATTCGAAGGTCCAGCTTTCGATGACTTCGGCGCATAAATCAAGCTGAATTTGACCGATGGTATCGATTATGTTGTCTTTGAGGGTTGAGGTGGTTTGCGACTTATTCGCATAGACCTGCAACTTAAGAAAGCCCCATAAGAAAAAGTCCAAAGGGGTCAAATCACACGATCTTGGTGGCCAATTCACGTCGCCTCGGCGTGAGATAACCATGCCATAAAACCGCTCGTGTAGAATATCGATTGTGTCTTAAGCTGTGTGGCACGTAGCGCCATCCTGTTGAAACCATATGTCTTCAGTGTCCATATCATCCAATTAAGGCCGCAAGAAGTTGGTGATCATCGACCTATAGCGATCGCCGTTGACGGTGATAGCCTGGCCAACATCATTTTCGAAGAAGTACGGACCGATGACCCCTCCAGCCCAAAATCCACACAAAACAGTAACTTTATTTGGATGTATTGGCACCTCGTGAATCTCGCGTGGGTTAGTGTCGTCCCAAATTTAGCAATTTTGCTTATTCACGTACCCATTCATCCAAAGATGGGCCTCATCGCTAAAGATGATTTTTCGACCAAAATTGCGATCAACATCTGCTCCAACAACAACTGCTCCAAAACATCATTTGCACCTATTGGACACCCCTTTAGTATAGTTAATTAAGATTTTTTCCCTTTTCTTTTATATACGCACAGAAAAATATGAAAAAAAAATATAAGGCACTTGACTTTTAACAAATACTAGTTTGTGTTTGGCATGACCCCCCCCCAAGCAAGGGCTTCCTTTGCATTTTCAAAAACTGTACCTAGGTTTTGAGGCCAGTTTAATTTTAACTTTGAGTTTTTGTTTTCTCTGAATAATATTAAGTGCTCGTGAAACAGAGCTCACATTTCTGCGAGATTTGGTATAAATCTGTGATAAAAATTTATCATACCAATAAATCGTTGGGTTTGTTTAACAGATTTTGGAGTGGGAACATTCTTAATAGCATCAATGGGATCCTTAGATGGAGCAATCATATCTGAACTTACTGTGTGACTGAGAAAGTCAAGAACTGGAACACAGAAAACACATTTGGAGAGATTCATATTAACACGTACTCTTCGAGTCTTTCGAATAGTGTTTCTATATGCTTTTTGCGTTTCTCTTCCGTTTTTGTGGCGTGTACACAAAGTCTTAATTAAAACAGACTGCATTAATGAATCGATTGAATTGGGAAGCAGATGATATGCTCTTACGATATCAATCTTGGAGAAAACCGAGCAACCCTCAACGTTCATTGAAAAATCTTGAATATTACGGATTGGGTGGCGGTCGGGAACGGTGACGGCACGGCGGCGCGGCGTAGAGCCAACGATATTCACCGCAAGGTCTCCAGTCCCGATTATTTTGCTTTTCGACCATGTGTAAAGGAGAAAAAGTTTGAGAAACTGATGGCTGACAGATGCCAAGCTGATTCAAGTACTCAAGTTTTGTTTTGGCTGCTTTATATGTCGTGTAGCTGGTCTAGGTGGTTTCGCGGCCTAGACGTGTAATGTCCTCTTCAACCTTAGTTGACGGTTTGCATGTAGTTAAATATCAACAAAAAAAATTTTTAAAAAGTGGTTTCGGTAATTTTAAATTTTCTCAAAAACTAGAAAACTTAACCATATAGTTCTCACCATTTTATCAACAATTAATCATACTATGAAAAAATTAAAATACAATTATTAATTAATTACGTAAAATAATTTTTTTTAAACATTTTTTGTTTCAAAATCCTTTAGATTCAGATTGTATTTATTATATAATTCATTTTTTGGTAGGAACATTAAATAAATTAAAAAGAGAAAAATTATTTACAAAAAAATAATATTAAAAAGGCAAAATATAAAACAATTTTCAAAAATAATTATAAATTAGTGATCTTCCGAATAACAACTTTGTATGCACCCGTAAAACAAATTATTAAGGTATTTGAAGGTCGTTACAAACTCAATCTGAAAGCAGTGAGGTGAACAGGACTCATTAGAAAAAAAACTATTAGAATTGTTTACACTGAATTGTTTGCAATCAGAAGAATGATAAAGATATCGCAATCAACTAAAATAGGTGACCCTGGTAAGCTACAATACATTATTTTTGTTTTATTGCTCAATACCATTTTAAAAGCTGCAAACCAGCGTCTTAATATGTCCAAATCATATTTAATGTCAGAAATTAAGTTAAGCAGGGACATACAACCATATGAAAAGGCCTCATCATCAGCAAATGCAGTAATTCTTCCTTTGAAAATCTGGCTGAAAATAGAATTGATGAAAATCAGGAAAAGCAAGGGACCCAAAACTGAACCTTGTGGAACGCCTTTACTTTTATCAGATAAATTGCTCAAGCTACCATCTATTCTAACTAGTTGCTTCCTATTAGATAGATAGGAATCTAACCAATTATAGATGAATCCACGCATTCCTGCATTATTTAATTTTTTCAAAAGAATACTATGGTCTACTAAGTCAAAAGCCTTAGTTAAATCAATGAAGAGTCCAGCTGTAAATAAATTATTATTCAAATTTTCATAAATTTCACTACAAAATTTAAGGAACGCATCTTCAGTTGATCTATGAGCTCAAAATCCGAATTGGGCATCACTAAAGAAATTATTTTTATTAAAAAATTTCAAAATTCTTCTTTTCATCGCCTTTTCAAAAATTTTTGAACAAACGGGTAACAAAGAAATTGGTCTATAATTATTCATAATGCAAGTGTTACTTTTTGTGAAGAGTAATTACCTCAGCAATTTTAAGCAAACTTGGAAAAACACCACCGTACACACTTTTATTAAAAATATGTGCAAGAACATCCACAATGTTTTAAGCAATTTGTTTAAAGATTATACTGGAACAATTATCATTGATAACAGAACTAGATTTTTTTAATGTACATATAGGATCATAAAAAAGACTTTCTGTAAAAATATTATCATTAACTAAACCTTCAGTAAGAAAATCGACATTTCTATTGCTAAAAACCTCTGCCGAAACATTTTCAGCTATAGAAATGAAAAAATTATTGAAACGATTAGCTATTTCAGTAATATCTGTAATTCTTATATTATCATCTTCTATTATTAAAGGTTTTTCTGATTTTGAAGCACGTTTTAAAATTCTGTTTACAACATTCCATTCACCTTTAATATTAGTTTTGTTTTTTTCGAGTTCAGAGTATTATTTGGATACATTTTACATTTTTTACGAAGCTTGTTTTTTTTTGTTTATTTTATCTAAAATATACCCTGTCATCCATTCTTTTAAATGTTTAGACCTATTCTTTTTGATCGATCTTTTTGTACAACTATCAAGATTAAAACCTAATTTTTTAATAAATTTATCATACGCAAGAGAAGGATCATTCTCATTGTAGACAACATCCCAGAATTCAAAACGTAAAAGCAAATTTAGTCTGTCAAAATCAATTTTCTTAACTTCAGTATCTTCTATAACTGTTTCTTTTTTCAGCGAGAAGATTTAAATAATGTAAACTAGTCATGCAGTGATCAGTGATACCTAAATCAGCTAAAGAGCTGACTGGTTTAAAACTATGAGATAAACTATTCTTACAAAAGATATGGTCAATACATGTCTTTAAGTTTTCAACGATTATAGTAGGTACGTTTATATACGAATCCAAACACATTAAATAATTATCCACGTATTGGGTTTTTGAGAGAAGACCAATATTAATATCACCCAGAAAAAGCATATTTTTAGTTTTCACATTCGCTAACAGAATATTAAGCTCCTCAAGAAAGACATCTATACTACTGCCATGAAGTCTATAGGCACACATAAAACAATGTTTTTCATTATTCAAACTGAAAGTAATTTTTATAAAATCCGTAGAGACCAAATTATTATTAACCACATCACAATTATTATAAATATTTTTTATAAAAACTCTAACACAACCAGCACAATAAGTATTGTTACATGTTGCGAACGTATACCCAGGAATTATAAAATTACCTTTCTCATCATCAAAAATCCAAATTTCTGTTAGAAAAATAAAATCAGGCTTAACAGAACACGATTCGATTCTGTTAGAAAAAGAAAATCAGGCTTAACAGAACACGATTCGATGTATAGCAATAACAAATCAAAATTTGCACGAAGACTACGGATATTTTGTTGTATGATATTAAAGCTGTTGGGATAAATATGGTTATTCAGAAAAACACTTAACAAAAAATCATATGATAAAACAACTTCATCTGGTTCAAAATTATGTAATTTATCAAAAATGCATTAAGATTATTTAAATCTTCTAAACTCTTGGTTCTGACAGCTTTTTCACCTTCTTGCTTTCTTATTAAAAGATTCGAATTTTTAAACCATACAAATTTGTATCCTTTAGATTTTTTAACAGACTCGGCAGCTTTACAAAGTTCTCTATTATGCTATGACAAACTATTATTTATATAAATTGGGTTTTTTTGGTTCAAATTATTTCCAAAAACTTTGGCTGTCAAATTTTGTTTGCACTCCACTGTTTTCCTCATAAGCCTACGTTTGGTGCTAAGAGAGCAGAATTTTACGCACAATACACTTGTGATCTTAAGCGTAGTATTATATTATTATTATTATAGTATTATACTTTTAATTTTTTTTATATAAACGTTATCTATATATTTAGATAGATATATATTATTAACAAAATAATATTTACAATTTGACTTATAATAACTAGTTAGATACGATGATATTATACATTTATTGGAACATTGGGGGCCTAATGTTATACTTTGTCTTAAATTTAAAGGATTATAAAATATAAAATACATGTCAAAAAATTAAATCTAAAAGTCGGCTGACTTTATTGTCCGCAGGGTGTTCCGTCCCGGTTGTCATGTTATGGTTTTGGTGGGGGGATGGGTTGGCCTTTAGCCACGGTGATATGCTGACCCTGTGTCAGCGTAGAACGAAACTGCTGGCTCGTTGTCCATGATGATGTTGTCAACCAGGATTTCCATCATACTGAGGTATTTCGGTTCGCGGTGTCGCTGCTGAGTGGCCATTCTCCTCATCAGTTGCTTTGGGTGCCTGTTAGTGAGTTCTACAAGCTTCTTTGCTTGAAGCAGTAGGTACCTGTCCAGGGGGATGATATTAGCTTCTGTGTAAAGACGCCCGTTGCTGTGATGTATCATTCGCTGCCGATCAAAATATAGTCCGGTACAAATCCTTAGTAACTTTCTTTGGAACATTTGAAGTTCCTTCATGGCCATCTTCGAGATGGAGAACCAGACAGGGAAGTAATAGCTGATTACAGGCCGCAGGAACTGCGTGTACATAAGTATCTTCGTCTTCTGGCTTAGTCTGTTTCTGCGTCTCATCAATGGGTGGAGTAGGTGAAAGGCCCAGTTGGCTTTTTTGAGGACGTTTCGTGAGTGCGGGTTGAACCTCAACAACTCGTTGAAGTGGATGCTTAGGTACTTCACGTTCTTTTTGGCTGCTATTGTAGATCCGTCCGGAAGTTTCAGAACCAGACTTCTGCACTTGGCTGCGCTGCAATTACCTCTACTGGGTCTCCTGAAACACACAAGCTCCGATTTGGAGGTGTTTATCCGGATGCCCCATTTCTTGTAGAAGGCATAGAGTCTATTGACGTGGTACTCAACTTTTCGTAAAGCTACCAGGGGAGACATCGAGGCGGCATAAGTAAGGGAGTCATCAGCATACAGGAGATTTTGGCATCCAGATGGCAATGGTTGGTCAGATGTCATCAGGCTGTAAAGGAAGGGGCCTAGCTTCGAACCTTGGGCAACTCGGCTTTGATGTTCTTCACTTGTGAATTGCAGTTGTCCATTTGTACGTAGAATTTCCTGGAAGAAAAAAGAATTTTTATTAAAGACGGAGGTAAATGTAATACGCGAAGCTTCAATCCATACGCTGTCGAATGCTTTCTCGACATCCAGAAAGCATCCAACGGTGACACGATGGTTGTTGAGCGCTATGGTGATGTCATGCTGGAACTTCAGGAGCGGATGCAAAGTGGAGTGCTTTTCCCTAAAGCCAAGCTGCATGCCCGGGATGATGGCGTTTTCGCTACAAAACCTGTTTAGTCTCCGAAGTAATACTTCTTCCAGTATTTTACTTATGTTGTTCAGAAACGAGATTGGCCTGTAATTGGACACACGATTGTTAGTGCCTTTCTTCGGGATGGCCACGATCTTAGCTCTTTTCCACGTTTGTGGGAAGTAGCAGTTGTTGATGCAGTTGTTCATGTTGATAGTTAAAAGGACTATCACTGCATGTGGCAGCCTCTCCAGGATGTAGTTTGAGACTCCGTCTGGTCCGGCTGACTTTTTTGGCTTTGAATTCCCGATGATGTCTGCTACCTCCTCCATATTGCAGAGATGTGTGCTATTGGTTGGAGTCACTAAAAACGACGTTTTCCGGATTTGGCCGCAGAGTTTGCTGAATGGATGCTTCGACTTCGTTCAGAAACGCTGGATGGTGGGTTTGGTGTGAAGTTTCCCTCGAAATATTTGGCGAACATTTCCACTTTGTCCTGTGTTGATGATACTTCAATATTGTTGTGATTTAGGATTTCCGGAACTGGGGCTTGTTTTCCAACGATTTTATTAATGTTCTTGAATGCTTTTGGTCCTGGCTTGATCGCTTGTAGCCTCTTCTGGAACTGGATGTTGTTATGATGCTGCACAGAGTTTCAGAACATGACGTTGATACCTTGCAACTCGATCCAAACCCTCCGGTAGTTGCTGTTGGTGGTGTTCAGCTCTCTCTGATGTATCCTTTGGAGCCGTTTCCTGAGCCACTGAATACAGATTCTGTATGACGGCCTTGACGGCCTAGGCCGCTTTTGGACTTCCAATGCATCACAGACAGCTTGCTCCAGACCATCTATAGCAGCGTCTATTTCACTGTCTAGCAGGTTCCGGTTTGAAGGGGGAAGCGTAATATTTTCTTCAATGTCCCGTTGGAGTCGTTCAGCATCCAGTCGTCTGTAATTAATGAAGTTCTCTGTTGGCTCTGTTGCTAGACAGATGGGTTGGAGGAGCTTGATGGTAAGCTGAACAGCATCAAGATCCGAGTCGCTAGTCATAAGTTTACAGGTGAAGTTGCAGATTTCAGGAAGTAAATAAATAAAATTAGAAGTTGAAATAAAAAAATCCAATGTAGATGGTGTTCGGGGAAAAGTTCGTATCGGTTGAGAAACAACCACCAATGAATGCTGGTCCTGGTTAGCGTCCAACCAATCTGCAATCGCTTTTCCCTCGGGTGAAACAGTGGTATCCAGCCAAAGGTGATGCTTTGCATTGAAGTCTCCACCGATTAGTCCATATGTGCTCCTTTGAAGTACACTGTTGAAAATATGTAGGTCGCTTTGTATATTTCTCATGCTGGAATGGCATTTGAAATAGACACCGATTATGGTGAGGGTCTCATCTCTTCCTATTTGTATGGTGACGGCAGTGGCTTCACTAGTCTGCAGACCAGAAATGGTGACTTCGTTGGTGTTGGGCGACAGGTTCTTCCGCACATAAATAGCTGTGCCTTTCCGGTCCTCCTTCTTGTCCTTCCGGAAGGTTTTGTAACCGATGATGTCAATGTTGTTGCATTTGGTTACGTTGGTCTCGCTGATGAGGGCAATGTCCTTGGTTGTTGTTCTTCATAAACAAGTTAAATGACGTCCTTCTTTCCAGGCTGTATAACGAGTTAGCGTTATACGTCAGTGTTCGGAGTTTCTTTAGTTGCATAATTGGAATATAAAGGTGGCCAGCGCCACGGACTTTTCCCCTTCGCTAAGCTGACCATAGTTATGTGGTACAGCACTCCTGGCTTTTTCCATCACGGACATGAGGTTGGATCCGAAAACACGTTGAACTTCTGAGCTGAGGTTCATCGCTGGCGAAGCTGATGTTGGTCTGGATATCTTTGCTGGTGCTGGACTTGCTGGAATGGTTTTGGCTGGGGTTCTTGTTGGTTGTGGCTGTTTCTGCTGCTGGTTTTTGAAAGCTGCTGGTTTGGGTGGTATGCTTCCTTTGACCACGTTAGCGAAACTGACTGCTGGGCGGGTTACGGTACAGGCGGACTTGGCAACAAACTACTTTTGAGATTTTTTCTCGGCAAGGACCTTGATCCTTTCGGTCAGTTTTGCTTTATGAGTTGGGCAACCATTAAAGCTTGCTGGATGACCTTCCTTTTGGCAGTTCGAACACCATACGTCCGATCCCGCTTTTTCCTTGCGCTTGCACATTCCAGGATCGTGTTCCTCCTCGCACTTTACGCATACATATTGCCATCCACAGTCAGTTGGAACGTGTCCAAAACGCTGGCAGTTTCGGCATTGTACAAGGTCATTGGATTTCAATCGCTCCCAGTGCACTCTGGTTCATGATCAAGGTCTTCGTGTAGACCTCGCTGACGTCACAGGATCTACAACAAAGTTGTTGTATACCTTGTCTGGTCCCTTCTTGGCTTTAAATTCGAAGCTCGTCTTCCACTTCAATGGCTTCATGCGAGTAGTGAATCCCTTTTAGGAGCAGTAGATTTTTCCTGTCCTCTCGTGGCGTGTAGGAGTTATATTGGATCTTTCGCTCCTTAAGGATTTTTTTCACTTCCTCGAAAGAATCCCGGTTTCCTGCGCTGATTATCGTAGTTTTGGTGTTCCGATTCTTAAATGTTACACTCAATTTTCTGCCTTTGCAGAACCTGCTGATTTCAGCAATGTTTCCAGAAAAGCAGAAAATTGGTGGCATTCCTGAGGCCTTGGCTGGGTTGGTAATGGTGTTATTAGGAGTGGATGGCTGGGTTGGTGGTTTCAATGGTCGTATTGCCGGTTGGGTTAAAGTTGGCTTGTTGACTGCGGCTGTGGGAGCTAGCTGTTTCGTTGTCAGATAGCCTGTTATAAGCTGTTGTGTAGGTAGCTGGGGTGGTGTTGGCTTCACGGCTCGATGGTTCAGTCTGCTGTTTTTTCGGCATGGTGGCTGCCTTTCTCACTTGCGGGCCCGTTTCTGCCCAGCTTAAGGTGATTCGCTGCCATCTTCGGAGCTACTATATGTCTCGCTCGTCACTTCCTCACTCAACATCTCTTCTCCCTTACAAGAGGTGATAGCTCCTTCGCTGTCTAAGGACTCAGTTTCATGACCCCGTTTTCGTTGTTGCTGATGACTTGATCGTCTTCTTTGTCCACGATATTGTTGGGCTGTATAATATTTTTAAATGTCATAGATAATCTTGGTCCGTATTCGGGGCCCAGGTCGTTGACAATCCTTTTCAGCAACGCCTCTAAAGCCGCAAAAGCTGATTCTGATTTATTGGCTCAGCCATTGCTGGATTAGCTACTTTTCTCCTTGTCACTTTTATCACTTTATTACGGATTAACTAGGTATAGCACAAACACTTATTTAAAAGTAAAACTTGCACTGCACATTAATCCGGATTTACTCTTTTATAAATCTTTGGGTAATAAACACAGGTAGCCGGCAGGTATACCTGTGTTTGTTCCTTTTATTTTTTTAACTAGGGGTGGTTTAAAATTCACTGACTTTTATTTTCTTCTGCTAGCACGTCCGTGTGTGTTGGCTGACTGGCACTGACTGAGGAACATTATCTATATGTTCTTCGCTTATGTTCTCATCCAGTCCAACAGAGAAAAGCTTAAGAGCTTTATCTAAGGCATTCGCTCCTGTCAGATCCGGAACTCCAATAATATCCACAGTATTCTCTAATTGCAATTGCTCCAGCGAATTCACTCTAGATTGTAGCGAGTTAACTTTCAATTGCATATCCTTTTTCTCCTCTTTCAACTCGTGCAGAGAAGACAGACAACCAAAATTAACTTTTTTTAACTCTATTTATTATTATTATTATTTTATACTATATAAAAGAAAGAATTTTAATCGTACTTAATATGACCATTTTTACAAATCACGCTACAGCCTAAACTATAAGTCCTGAAAATTGAAACTAAAATATATACGATTGCAAATTTTATGCAGGTGAGCGATAAGATCAGATTTTTTGAAATTCGCATATTTAATAGGGTAAACGAGGGTAAATGTAAGGGAAATTCGGATTTCTAACTTCTAAACGCCACGTCGTACAGTGTGAGAATTCGCAAATCTAGCGGAATTTAATTAAAAAAATGATATGTAAACACTGATGTAAAAGTTGGTTTTACTTGGAGCCTAAACCCTCTACTAACCGATTTAGAAAGAACTGTTATGCGGGAGGGATGTAGAACAAAGATAATTGATGTCAAAGTTGCAAATAGTCATTTTTTCGGTGGCAATTGGCGAGTGAAGGTGGTTTAGCTATTTATTTTTTTGTGAGTACGTGGTTCAATTTTTATTGAAAGTTTTGATTTTATTTCATTAACAGGATATCAGAGAATTGAAAAGTAAGTAATTTATATGGTGTTTAAATATATTTGTTGGTGGATGGGGAACAAAAAAAAGCATAATTTTATTCAATTTGTACAATCATTAGAGAAAAAATTAAATTATTCAGTGTTATTCGGACGTAAGACTATACGCACTTTAAAGCCTGATATGTCTGCTATAATTAACCGCTTTAAGTTGCTGCGCATAGGTGCGACGCCCACACATTTTTTGTTTTCATTTTCGATTTGGCCTTCAAAAAAACAAGAGTGCTATACAGGGTGTCCGGTAATTCGTGTACCATACTTTGGGATGTGATTCTTGGTCATATTCTAAGAAAAAAATTGGTCTACAGTTAAGTCATATTTTCAAATTTGACATCACTTTTTGGCGATTTAAAAAAAGTCTAACTTTGGTGTACCCTGACCCATGTTAAGGTCAATTTTCTGTCAGTGCTAATGGTAGGTACCTCGTTTTGTACTTTTTTCTGTAGTAGAAATACTATCCTTTAAAACTACGTTTAAGTTGAGCTGATAGGTTTTTAGGGTTGCCAGATATTCAATTTGAAATGGTGTTCAATTTTTCTTGCCCAAGCAAAATTTTTTTTTTATATATTTATAATAAATATTACAAACAAAATTAGCAACAAAGCTTTTTTGTGAGTGAAATTCATTTTTTAAGAAGGGTCTATCAATGTGCAAAAAACGTCTACTTTCAGAGCTCTGTAAATGAGGAAATTTTATAAATAAGTAATTGAGGTTCTATTTTTTTTTTTTGTATATATTCATTACAAAAAACAAAAAGTTTTTTTTTGTGACCGTAATTAATTTTTTCAAATTGGTCTACCAAAAATCAGAGCTCTGTACATCAAAAATTTGGCGGAGTATATAAATAATTATAATTAAATTTCATTATTCACATATTTATGATTAATCTTGCGAAAAAAAAAATTATCAAAAAGGTTAAGCTGTAAACGCTATTAATTTCATTCTGCTAGATGAGCAAATTCCCACACTGTGCGTCGTGTTCTTTATTTTAAAGGTCTTTAAGAATTAGGAAAAAAAACACATACATCTTTTTTTTATTAAAAATCGAAATCACCCAGATATACCCGTTTTAAGACTGAAATAGGAACAAATAGTCGGTAGGAAAAATGCTTAAAAGTTGCTTAAAAGTATACATTTTTTTAAAAATATTTTTACATATTTTTAAAGATAATAAAAAATAAATTATCCATGTTTAAGGAATTTTTGATAGGATTTTTTTCATACCCAAAATAGTTTTTGAAAAAAGGTACATTTTTTTGAACAATTTCTCAAAGTATTTGATTTTTATCTTTTTAATAGTTTTTTCGAAAAATCTCAAACTTTACTATCTTATACATTAATTTGATAGCAATTTAATCGTAAACATTTTATCTTTCTAACTTATCATTTGACAGGAGTAAAAATTTTGAAATTTGTTTTTTTGGTTTTTTATTAATATCTTTTTAATAAACTCTCGTACAGGTTTGCAATGTACT
Source organism: Melangyna quadrimaculata (assembly GCA_949320155.1). NCBI lineage: Eukaryota > Metazoa > Arthropoda > Insecta > Diptera > Syrphidae > Melangyna > Melangyna quadrimaculata. The sequence goes on along the minus strand of OX439483.1, from coordinate 260,050,330 downwards.
AATGAAATATAGGTATTTGTTCTTGGAATTTGTATAAGTAAAAATTATATTCCTATTGTACCGTTGAGCTGAGAAATTAACAATGTAATATTGTTTATACATATTACTTAATAACATGTGAGTGTGTGCATGGATTGATTTAGTTTTTTCTTATATTTAATCTCAATGGAATACCCATTAATTTTGTACCTCATTTTTAATCTACCTTTTTAAATCTACTTCCTATATAAGCGCCACAATTGATTTTTTAAAATTCATAAAAAATCGAATAAAATCCATAGAAATGCTCCGCTTTGTTCATTGGCAAAATTCGTCAACCACTAAGACCCGTTATCTCAAATTATTTTGTATTCGATTATTTTTAATATGAAAAATACTAACTTCATTTCTAATTGGCCGATATTTAAAGTTAAGATCTCAAAATTTAGCTATGCGATGTGGCTAAATTTGTGTATAGAAATTATTGAGGGGGGGGTGAAAAATTTCATGCTAAAAGGGTGTGTAAATGACCCCTCAAATTTATATTACATATATTAAATTCAAAACTTGATGAAATTTTTTCGAAATTCAAAAAACAAATGATGCACAATATTAGCTGTAACATTCTTCTACAAATATGTGTGTATTCTTATATTTGTTAATCTTACGCGAGAAAAGTATGGGCAAATTAATAAATAAATCACAAAAAAAAATACATTTAGACAACTTTAGAGGCTTCAACATTAAGTAAAACTTAATTGTTTATAATAAATGATACACGAAATTTAGGTAGAAATTTATAAATTAAATTTGTGTGTAAAAATTATTGCAAAATTTTAAACAAATTTTTACTAAAAATGTGTTTTAATGAAAAATCAACTTAATTTTTCGTACTTTAAATTCAAAAGTTAACAATACAGCGACAAACTCATACCTTTTGAGTGTATTTACTTTGAAAATTGGTAAAAAATAATAAAAAATTTATAAATTTTAAAAAACTAATAATGAAACACTATTTAAGGTGTACATTTCTTCTACAAATATTTGAGTAAAAATAATTGATAGGAAAATTTATCAAAAATCCAGTCTATAGGTCGATCAAATTGTTTCTTTTTGGAAAAAAATATACACTTAAATGGCCATAGCTGGGCAATTATTTTGTGATAGATATTCATAAATGAGGTATCAGATGTAAGGCTATACAACATAGAAAATTATTTTATTAGTTACAAAAATAACCTGTGACTGGTCGCAAGGATGATTAGTTTAGAAGCAAATCCGAAAGTACCAAAGTAGAAAAATGTGTTGATTTTGAGAAATAGTTTTGTCGTGTCGTGCGATATAATGATTGAAAGGTGGTACTCCCTAGATCAGGAATATGCCACTTTTAAGTATCTAGGACAAGTAGTTGTGCCGCAAATCGAGTTTGAATTTAGAAAGTGTCAGCTTTGAAGCCTCTAGGACGTTTAGTTTAGCCGCAAATCTCGTTTAAAGATTAAAGATAATAGCATGCGATACATCGATGTAAAGGCAGCATTCACGACTATGCCATTTTTTTAATTCGCTAGGACGCTTAGTTAAGCCCCAATTGTAAATTTCATGTCAACTAAAATACCTACCTACCCTCAAAATCTTGCAAACAAATTTAATATTTACATAGATAAATAAACATATGCAATATACAATACATGTATTGTATATATAGGAGCAAATCACATTATTATTAAGTTAAACAAAGGTCATAATAAGCTGAACTTTTACGTGAAAAACTTACAAACAACAAGTAAGAACGCATTCGACAGAAATACTATACTATATGCATAGGTACTATTCAGATACAGACAGCCTTATGCATAAACGAATTATAGCGAGTGCATAGCGCTATGTACTCTTTATAATGCCTCTGAACGCAAAAACCTTATTCATAAACTTATGCAACGTTGAATAGAAACAACATAAGCTAAACGCGTTTGGAGGTTGTATAGAGCCAACATAAGGGTTGTTTAGTATCGGAATGTCACTGACTCACACATAGTCTCGATCTGTATTGCCCGATTTTTCCACGAAGATTTTTCCAGAAATCGTGTGAAATGTACACACAGAACGATTTTTTCAATGAGATTTTTTCCTTGTCTTCTTCATTTTTGTATTGCTGTGCTCTTCATTTTGCATTGAGATTCACTCACACCATCAAACAAACGGCACACCGACAACGAACACACTCAAAAATCTGAAAAGAAAGGAAAGAGAACGTAAACAGACTGGAAAAATCGTTCGAGTTTTGTGGTACAAACGATTTGATCACTACCCCTCACTTTTCACTCCCTTCGCCAACGAACAAAAGATCGGCACTGGAAAAAATCGTTCAATGTAGACCGGGACATAGCAATAATATAGATAGATGTTAGGGGTGCGCTTATTTTTGCAATCTTTGAGGTGTTGAAATCTCACTTTCAAAATATTTTATAAAATTTAATACAGCAATTAATAATGTTGGTTTTGTTAATTTACTGTACATTTTTGTTGGGATATTGTTTAAAAAAATAAAGAATATTTTTTTGTACACTTTATTTTATGTCATAGTGACTATTTTATACTAAATGTACTATTTAGATACTGTTTGTAAGTCTGCGAAGCGACTTTTTCTGCGGGTGGCTAGTCTTATTATATATGGCTTCTAAAGAAATAGTTGTGACAGCTACAGTATCAACTGGTACCGGGTGATGAGCGAGATGTTGATGATGGGCAGCAGCACCAATTGCATTAGTGTTAAAAGGTTCAGTGATGGCAGATGTTGTAGTCACAGCAGTGAAATTGTAGGCAACAGAGGAGGTGGTAGCAGTGATGATGGAAGCGGAGGTGGCGGATGGAGAAGCAACAGCAGCGGTCCTCTTGGTGACCAGATATGGAGATGTTATAGTGGTGACGAAAAGTGACTTACGGCGAATTGAGACACACGGAGAGCAACGAAATGGAAATTCTACGTCACTATGATGAATGTTTACACAGCGAGCATGAAAGACCGCCAAACAATCACAACAATTCACTTTAGATTGCTCTTTATTCACCTGATTAGTGCAAATCTTACATTATAAGACATTTTAAATTATTTTCACTTGATTAATTATAATGTTTTTGTTTTTTGACAAGTACTTATGATATAAAATTAAATTTATTGTCTTTATTAACTTTTTTTTATGTTTAAAAGTTTGTTTTCTATTATTTTAAATCAAAAATAAAATAAAAAAAAAGAGGACAGATTAAGAACGTGTTCACCTTGCACAACTTTTCTTGTCAATGAACTTTGAAAATATTTTTTTGAAAACTTACCATTGAAAAAACTTTATTTAAATACAATATAAGAGAATGAAGTATTAACTTTAAGAAAAGCTATATCACAATTTTGTAGGTATTGTCGTTTTTTTTTTTAATATTTTTTTTTTCTATTTTAAGTAATTTTCCTAACAAAATTGGCCCGCCCACCTCAAGTGCCGACATATCAAGTGGCCCAATCTCCTAAAATCATTCTTTTGCAAGGTGACAACTATGATACAAATTTCATGTGTGTATCACAAAGTGCACAATTATATTGCTAAGCAGCCGCACTAACATGCCTTAGCTGCTTTAGGGATTGTAATCCACTCCGGAACATAAAAGCCACCACTCACTTCACTCCAACCCCAACTTGTTACAGGAGGACGTACAGGACTTGGAAACTGGCATGCCCCCAGATGAAGCAGCCCTGATATATGGCTCGCTTAACGTGTTACTTGAGTGCATCTAATGTGGGTGGAATTCTTTGTACTGAGCTTGTTCTTGTAAAAAGCTTCTTTCTTGTTTTGATGATGCTAGTGATCGTACTTGTCCGATCATATAGTAATATTATAAATCTTTCTATTGCGTGCATCGTTTCCTCAGGAATAATTTTTGGGGCGTAGCTCAAATTCTTTAGGGCTTCTGTTAACTCGGGCATCGAACTCCAACTACTACATGCTGTCACTTAACCATGTCCAACAAAAGAGGACTATCTTAACTGATGGCTCAAAGATGGAGTGTGGTGTTGGTGCAGGAGTCTCTGAGTCTCTTAATGTCTGTAGGTCCTTTCGGCTACCTGTCGTTGCAAGAGTCTTTCAAGCTGAATTACAAGTAATCAGGGAAGCATGCAAGTTCCTAAAAGAAGATCCAAACCAGAACCGTAATGGAACTATTATTAAAGACAGTCAGGCGGCTGTTAAATCCATTAATTGGTCCAGCAATGCCGGGATGAGCTTCCAAGTCTAAACACTGGCCTCGGTGTAACTATTATCTGGGTTCCGGGTCACAGTGACAACGGGGGCAATAAACGGGCTGACGAGCTGGCCAGGCAAGCATCAGCCCTTCATGGCTCACATGCAGAAAGAGTCAACATCAGCATTCTGCTTGGAGTTATGAAAGGCAATATTTTCTTAATTTTTCTTACTGAATCAAACCGCAGGTGAAACAGTTTATAAAACTGTATTATTTCTAGAAATGTTTGGCCCACCTATGATAAAGCCCAAACAATTGAACTAATACGCAGACCCAGGCAAGACATATCCAGGGTCGTTGCAACCTGTAGCCAATGGAGAGCATGCAGCGAAGCTGGACTTACCTCCTGACTGTCGGACCTGTGGGAACCAGCAGGAAAGGAAACAGTGGTTCATTTCCTCTGCAAATGCGCTACTCTGGCCAAAGCAAGAGCACAATCACCCGGAAGGGCATATTTTAACGACATTAACGAACTTTCGGAAATGAAGATCAAAGACTTGAATTCTTCCCTCAACGCGACGAAATGGCTCTAGGACAAATTTCGGCTACCTCTGCATCACACGTTCCGTCGATTCCCTATGATCGCAAGATAGCGGACTGGGGTATGGCGGGGGGTTCATGGTGCACAGCGGCCGGATGATCATTCGATGAGATCAGTGGATTCTCCAGTGTCAGCCAACAAACTGTTGGGCAAATTGTGGATGGTGCGGGTGCTGGTCTGGTTGAGTGAGTGATCCGCTTTCTTATGGTTATACTTAAAAAACAAAAAGTGCACCCATGCATCAAAGAAGATGATGCTAAATTACAACGATCCATAAAACAGCGGTAAATTCCTATCTCTCCTTCCCACATCACTCACAGTGCTTTGGTTTAGTCATTATATGCAGTGTGTGTATGTATCATACCATACAATGCTTATAATTGATTGAGCCAAAGCATATCAGATAAATTGTTGTTATTGATTTTGTGTATCCAGGGGCGGATCAGTGCATTTGCTATTTAGGCATAACACTAGTAGTATTTGTACTGGGAAGTTTTTTGGGGCCCAAAATTGATAACAGCATAGTTAACTGTCTGATTTGGTTTCTTGTGTCTGTTTTTTCATAATGGGGGGTGAATTTAGGGTTGACTACAGCAACATTCGAGGACTTAGGCAGAATTTTTGTGCTGCATATGTCCATACTGTGAAAAACAGGCCAGCTGTTTTGGCACTTAGTGAAACGCAGGTAGGGGAAAATACCGATCACTCGGAATTCAGCCTACATGGTTATAGCTTAGTGCCTTTATTTTTTTCTCATCATGGTCTCGCCGTGTATGTTCGAAACGATGTTGCTTATCAGCTTCAACCACAATATGGGTCTTGTTTGAATACAAACTTTAATTTCATGTGGTTTAAATTCACCATCCATAAGCGCATCATCCATACTTGTTTTGTTTATCGTAGTCCTAGTTTGGATGGTAATTCGACTTCCAATGAACTCGATGCACTATCTGACTCCATCCAGAGAATTATTTCCCATTTTCCGCACAGTGAAATCGTTGTTACGGGCGATTTCAATGTACATAATTCTTCGTGGCTACGCTATTCGGGTCAGACAACACCCGAAGGAAGGTACGCCGAGATTTTTGCTGAGTTAAACAACTTAACTCAGCTTGTTGACGAGCCTACTCGGATTCCTGACGTTGCAGGTCAATCCGCTAACACTCTAGACTTGTTCCTTACCTCTGACCCTGATAAATACACTATTAGTATATTATCGCCTCTAGGCACATCAGACCATTGTGTCATATCTGCTAATTTCTCATGCCAACAAAATCCAGTTAGAGAACTCCCAAGAGAACCGTTTGGCAATATGAGAAAGCCAACTGGGACGGTCTCAATGATTTTTTCAGGAGTTTTAACTGGTCACTATGCTTCCTCGATAGTGACGTAGATGCCAGTACAGATATGATCACAAATTTAATTCATTGTGGAATGAGAAATTTTATCCCGAATAGGGTAAAATCTATCAAACCCAAAGAAAACTCATGGTTTGATTCGAGCTGTAAAGAGGTTATCAGGATCAGAGAAGTAAGCTTCCGTTGTTATAAAGCCAACCCTACTGAGGAAAACCGGAAAAAGTTTCAACAAGCTAGAAAGACCTGTAACGTTCATATTCGACGAACCAAATTTTTACATGATCAAAAATTACGGCAAAAAATACTACAATGTCCCAAAGGTAGTAAAAATGTTTGGTCATTTGTAAAAAACATACGAAACACCTCCTCGTCCTCGGTTCCAACGCTCGTCTTCAATGATACTCCTTTTGTCAGCTCGCAAGATAAAGCCAATTTGCTTGCAGCACAGTTTGCTGTTAATTCGACGCTGCCAGAAAGTGTTATGACTCCTCCTGTACTTGAGAGCGTAAATGATTTTATGGGACAAATCTTCTTTCGCACTCGTGCAGTTGCTAGAGTTCTAAAAGATCTCGACGTTCACAAATCCGCTGGCCCGGATAGTATCCCTCCCATTGTTCTGAAGAGGTGTTCTTCAACGCTGGCAAAACCACTGCGTAAGCTTTTCCATCTGTCCTACTCTACTGGTCTCTTTCCGAGTGGATGGAAAACAGCATTTGTCCAGCCTGTCCCTAAGAAAGGCGTGTCTTCTTCCCCCTCCAACTATCGACCAATTGCGCTTACGTCCATTCTTTCCAAGGTCATGGAAACGCTGATAAATTTTCAGCTAAAGAAATATCTCGAAGAACGAAAGCTTCTTAATGACCGGCAGTACGGCTTTCGTAGCAATAGGTCCACTGGTGATCTGATGGTATATCTCACCGAACAGTGGCACAAATCTTTACATCGTTTTGGAGAAAGTAAGATTATTGCGCTTGATATTTCAAAAGCATTTGATAGAGTTTGGCATCAAGCTCTCTTATCGAAAATGCGTGCATTTGGTATCGATGAATCTCTTCTTCGTTGGATTAGAAATTACCTTTCGGACCGCTCAATACAAGTTGTATTGGACGGTTTCAAATCTGAAATCCACAATATAAATGCTGGTGTGCCCCAGGGCTGCGTTTTGTCTCCGACTCTCTTCCTAATATTCATAAACGATCTCTTATCTGAAACTTCTAATCCATTAAACTGTTTTGCTGACGACAGTACCCTCAGCTTTTCATATTCGTTTCTTGATTCACATCCATGTCCTTCGGATGTGGAACTTGAACGGCAGCGTATGATAAGATCATTAAATTCTGATCTTGACAGTATTGTCCACTGGGGAATAAGAAACCGTGTAGAATTTAATGCTTCTAAAACTCAATGCTGTCTCCTGTCGTTAAAGCGGAACCCACCCCCAATGCTGCTATCCATGAGCGGCACTTGCATAGAGGAAACTGAACAGCTTTCAGTCCTCGGTATGTGTGTCACAGACCACCTTTTGTGGAACGACCACATATTTGACATCGCCAAAAATGCTGCTAGGTGTTTAGGTTTTCTCCGTCGATGCAAGAAATTTTTCTCCCCCTCCGATCTGGCTGTGATCTACAAAGCCTTTATTCGTCCAAAACTTGAGTACAACTCCCATATTTGGGCAGGTGCTCCAATAACCCACTTGAGTCTATTGGATAGAATTCAAAAGAGAGCTCTTAAAATGATAGGTGAAAGAACTATAACGGAAACGTTTACATCTCTGGAGCACCGTCGAAATGTTTCATGCCTTTCGTTATATTACCGTTATTTTAACAAAAATTGCTCTAGCGAAATAGCCAGTTGCATTCCTCCCCTTAAACAATTCAACCGTTATACTCACGCTTCTAGGAATGCCCATCAGTTTACCCTTCAGCCCAACTTCGGACGTACAGTTAAGTACAGAGATTCTTTCTTTAGTCGCACTACACGAATGTGGAATGCTCTACCCAGCGCTATCTTCCCCTCCCATTGTGATCTACAGACATTCAAAACCAATGTACATCGGTTTCTCCTTTCAAATCCCCTCCAACCTACCTAATCGCTCGTGCTGTGTTTATCACTTTAAGGGTATTCATAACCCCTTTAGCGCGCGCTAAATATGGACGATATCCTGATGATATGGCCACAACCTCCCATTTTAATAATATTCACAGGTTCCAATGAGTTATGGTATTAAAACGGCACACTTAAGCGCTAATTGGGCTATGGGCTAGGCTGCCCGTGGCCCCCATGTCTACCTATATACCTACCTAGATTCAATATCCTAAAATTAACATACTACATATAATAAGTATTAGGGTAGTCCTTATAAAAGTCATTGCCTTATTTTGAATAATTTAAAAAAAAATCTTGTAAAATTTTAGGTCATTTTATTAACGTTAACCCGGCCCCAAAGATGTCTAAAGTTTTTTATGGGAAATTTCCATGCACTTTTGTACATCCAACTTTAAAAATTCATAACTTTAGTAATGATTGACAAAGAAAATTGAATTTTTGCAAACATGTAATAACTTTTGTTATGTTTAAAAAATGTATTAAAAAAAATTTAAAACATTTATTAAAACTAAAATTAAATTTAAAAAGAATTTTTTTGTTTAAATGGCTATAAGTAGAGAAATGACTGTTTTCAATTTTTTTTCAAACACATTTTTATGAGTATGACGAAGTGACTACATGTGTTCCAAAAATTAATTTTTTTTTATCAATCATTACCAAAGATAACATTTTTCAAATTTGGATTTACAAAAATACATGGGATTTCCCATATATATAACTTCAGACGTCTTGGGGGCCGGGTTAACGTTTATTAAATGAGATAAAGCTTTATTTTTTTTTTATTATTTAGAAACAATTAGGGGGATTCGTCATTCGGAGTAAGACAATGATCCTTAAAAGGACCAGCCTAATAGGTATATATCTTATTACTTAAACGAGTTAAAGTTGTGTACACTCCACTCCACTTGAATAGAAGGTTAGGTTAGGTTATAGTGGCTGCCAGCAAAGTAGCCGACACACTTAGACCATCAATTGGTCCGTTGTGATACCACATGAATCTAAGATTTTCTCCGCACTCGCTAAAACCAATTGGAGCTTTTTACAAAGCGCATGAGACTGTTAATGTCGGAGCTTTCTAGATCTGTTGGATCATCGAAGAAGAAATCCCCAAGATGGAGTTTACGTCTTTGAGATAGGGCGGGACTTGTACAGAGAAGATGAGGAATAGATTCTTCTTCATCTATACAGCTTCTGCAAAAATCATTTGCGAATACTCCAAGCCGCGTGGCGTGATTGCCTATAAGGCAGTCTCCAGTAATGACACCAATTATGGAGCTGATCTGCAATCTGCTTAAAGACAACAAACACTTAGAGCGCCTCGTGTCCAACACTGGCCAGATCTTTTTAGTTGCCAGGCAAGTGGTGATGTTATTCCACCTAAGGCTTATTCTCCTTATAGCATCTTGCTTCAGCATAAGTTTGCAAGTAGCGATAGGTATACCGATATCTACCTTGTCTGGTAGAATAGGTAGTGTTGTTCCACCTTTGGCGAGTTCGTCAGCTTTGCAATTTCCCAGAATGTCCCTATGGCCTGGCACCCAACAAAGGGGAATATTGAACTGTTGTGCCATCTCTGTAAGAGATGAGCGACAGTTTTTGGCCGTTTTAGAATTCGTAGAGACAGAGTCCAGTGATTTCAAAGCAGCTTGGCTATCTGAGAAGATACGGATATCCGACGTCGATACCACGTTCTCTTTAAGCCACGATAAAACTTCCTTTATCGCCAAAAGTTCCGCCTGGAACACGCTACAATGGTCAGGAAGACGAAATGAGAGACTATCGTTTTTTGAACCGTCCGTATAAAAATGAATCGATTCGTCTTCCAAGAATGTCACATCCTCCCATGTGGATCGGGAAGGTATGACAACCTGAAAATTCTTGTCGAAGCGAAATTGTGGGATGGTGTAGTCAATGATACCTGGAAGTAAACCGTATGAGTTCAGAATAGATGAGTGGCCAACATCATTATTGATCCACTGTGAGGAGGCTTTAAGACGGATTGCCGTACATGCTGCCGTTTGTTTACTGAATATATCTAGGGGTGTTAAATAGAGGAGAGTGTCCAGTGCAGGGGAGGGAGTAGAGCGAAGTGCTCCACTTATGCACATAGAAGCTGATCTTTGGACTTTACTGAGTTTATCGCAGTTAATCGCTCTATCCAAAGCAGTCCACCATACTGCCACCCCATAGGTGAGAATTGGTCTAATTACCGATATGTATAGCCAGTGAGTAATGCGGGGTTGTAGACCCCATTTATTCCCAATGGCTTTTTTGCAGGAGAAAAGGGCTACAGTGGCCTTATTGACTCTTTCTTGTATATTAGGTTTCCAGCTTAACTTTTTATCTAAAATAAGACCCAAATATTTTGCTTCGTCAGAGAATGTTAATGGAATACATTTAATTGTGGGAGGATCTATAATAGGAATTTTATATTTTCTAGTAAAGAGGACAAGTTCGGTTTTGTGAGGGTTGACGCCCAAACCGCATCGCTCTGCCCAGTTTATAAGCTTGTTTAAAGCATTCAGCAAGAGTTCCTTCAAGACAAAAGGATGCTTACCTGATACGGCAATAGTAATATCGTCCGCATAGGCAATCACTCTGTAACTTTCCGCTTCCAGGGAAGTTAGCAGTTCGTTTACTACCAAGTTCCAAAGGAGGGGGGATAAGACACCTTCTTGCGGTGTGCCTCTGCTAACCGCTCTTCTTGCAGAAAACCCGCCTAGTTTGGAGTTGATAATCCTGCTAGTTAGCATTTGATTAATCAGTTCACCAAGCGAATCGTTTACCTTCAGATGTGATAGCGCAGATGTTATTGCAGATGGGTCGACATTGTTAAAAGCACCTTCTATATCTAAGAAAGCAACCAATGTGTATTCTTTGTGGTGGAGGGAATATTCGATGGTACGTACTAACGTGTGGAGAGCTGTTTCCACCGACTTCCCTTTACAATAAGCATGTTGAGCATTAGATACGAGTCTCGTATCTATGCTTGATCTTAGGTGGATATCAATCATTCGTTCAAAGGTTTTTAGAATGAATGATGATAGGCTTATAGGTCTAAGATCTTTTGGGTTAACGTGTGAGCATTTACCAGCTTTGGGTATGAACACAACTTTCACTTCCCTCCATAAAAGTGGAATATGGACCAGATTAAGGCAACCATTGAATATGACTTCCAGAATCGGCAGGACAACATCTGCATTCTTTTGAAGTTCAGCTGGTATGATGCCGTCTGGTCCTGAAGACTTATATGGTTTGAAGCTGTTGAGTGCCCATTGTAATTTTTCCCTTGTTATTTAACCTTGGGGAAAAGTTATATTACCGTTAACCTATGCAGTATTGTGGTACTTTCTACTTGAGAGCTACCTGGAAAGTGAGTATCTAGTAGCAGGTTAAGCGATTCTTCGCATGAGTTGGTCTAGGAGCCATCTGCAAATTTCAGACAGCTAGGCATCACTGGATTTGTTGAGAGGATTTTTCTCAGTCTCGAAGCTTCGGAGGTTTCTTCTATATCCCCACAGAAATTTCTCCAAGAAGATCGTTTAATCTTCCTCAATTCTTTTTTGTATGTCTTTAGGGATTCTTTATATGAGTCCCAATCAGACAATTCTCTTGTAAATTTAGCTCGATTAAAAAGTTTTCTGCAGTTTTTTCTGAGCGGATCTAGCCCGTGATTCCACCAGTTTGGCTTCCTTTTACCCCTAATATGGATACGGGGGCAGGAAACAGACAGTAATGTGTTAAGGGCGGAGGTTAGATCTTTGACTTTGTTGTCGAGATCGTTAATGTTGGATGGAACATTTAATAGTTCAGGTTTAACTAATCGTTTTAGTGTTTCTTTATATTTGGACCAATCAGTTTTACGAAAATTTCGAAAAACTAGTTGGCATGGAGTTTCATCATTCAGACTGAACTGAATGTATCTATGATCTGAGAAAGAGTGGTCTTTTGATACTTTCCAGTTCAGTATTAATTGATGGATGTTGTCTGAGACAAGAGTTATATCTAATACTTCCTGTCGGTTTCTGGTAACGAATGTAGGTTCATTGTCAACGTAACTTACAATGAGGTAAGTACTTAGAATATCGAAAAGGGACTCACTTCTATCGTTGATATTGGTACTCCCCCATACTGTATGGTGGGCGTTTACGTCACTCCCAATAATGAGGCTGATTTTCTGCCTTCCAGCATCAGCGATTAGTTTCTCCAGTGTAGTGCCTGGGAGCGGGCGAAGGTGGTCATGGCCGAGATATGCCGACGCCAGCCAAAAAGTACCTTTGGCTGTTTCCAGCCTTGCAGCCGTAATATCACGATCGCTGTAATTAGGTAGTAAAAATACATTAATGCCACGTTTTACTAATATGCAAGATCTAGGTTCACCTTTGTCTGTCATATACATTACGTGGTACCCAGGAGCCCTGAGTCCCCGAACAATGGATTTGACAATCCAGGGTTCTTGGATCAGGATAATATCTTCCCCGTTGCTGGACAGACGAAGAAGAAGGGATACCGAAGCCTTGATGGAGTGTTGGAGGTTAATCTGAACTAACTGCAGCATTTTGGCTACAATCAGGCAGATCAGCCTTCACCACCGTAGTGTCTGATTCTTCCGGATCAGAAGACGAGTTTAGAAGCTCATCCTCATCCAGAAGAATCATATTGAGGTAGTCTCCGGTATCCATTTCAGATAGACCGTCGACGTGGGGAGACGATTCAGGGGCAGTCGAAGAAGTCCCGGAATCATCGACTTCCAAAGATGGAAAGGTTATCAATGCCCCGGGATCCTGGACCACAACTTTGTCATCGTGGGGGTGTGGAGGTGCGCTAGCAGCGTCAGCCTCATCTTTTTTATATACCTTAAGGGTAATAGTCTCAAACCCATACCTAATCACACCTTTGGTCTGCGCCAGAGGAGCAAGGGATTCCTTATTGATCACAATAATTGCACCTCTATAAAGACTTCTTTGCTCCTCTAGTTTCGCGACTTTCCAGTTGTGAGTAGGAAGGGATGGATTGGAGAGCTGGATCATCTGGAGTATTTCATTCATACAAGAGGGTTCAGCCGGGATCCAAGTACGCGCTCTTGGTCTGCAAGGGATATCCTCCTTAGCGACAACCTCAAGCTTCGCCCCGGGCCAGACTTCGCTTAACTTGCTAATAGCCAGCTTATAAAGATCGCACGATCTCTGATCCTCACAAACGATAAGTTTGACATGGCCTTGATGCCAGCCACCACCGCTAGTGATAGGAGGAGGTCCTGGGTTTTCCCTCATTAAACTCCAGAAGCTAGCCGAGAGCTTCAGCTTGACCTCCTGCCAACGACCAGGTGAGATCGTGCCATCCATGTCACTCCTATCGATGACCGCAACCACGATTTTACCTTGCAGCACATCGCTGAAGCATTTGCCTCCACTATGGGGATTAAGGGGTTTAGGGGGAGTGCTGATGTTGAGCACTTTACTTCGTTTTGGTTCAGGAGTTACACCCTCCACAGACCTTTGTCGCTTTGACGTGGAGTCGCAGCTGGCTAACCTTAACTTCGTTCTGAGAGTTTCCTCCGCTCTTGGATTCATTGCCAAAGATCTTCAGAATCTTCTCAGCATTCCGCTTATCCCTATAAAACGTCCCAGAAGGTGAAGGTTTTTGCCTGCCCCCACTGTGATCCTTTTTGAGAGGTTTACTCTCATTAGTGGTGGAAGGGCCATGCTTCACAATCCTACCACCACCGAACACTGACTTCGACGTTTGGGGAGGGTTTCTCCCTTAGCGGGTGCGGGGCCATGCTTCACGATCCCACCCCCGCTGAAATTTGGTTTCGAAGTTGAGAGAGGTTTACTCTCTGTAGTGGTAGAGGGGCCATGTTTCACGATCCCTCCACCACTGAATGTAGATATTTCTATCCTACTCTCACTGTTCTTACTGTCAGCGGCTTGACCATTAGTTGACATGGTCACGTCACTGACAGGAAGGACAGGAGGAACGGCAGACGACTTTTCAGTCGCACTGCCGGCCGATCTTAAAGAAGAACCCACGAGTATCGGAGAAAGGGTGGTCCATCTGCACAGAGATCCGTATATGCAGATAAGGCTAGTTAATCCGAAGGTCGCCAGGTATCCGAATACTCCGTTAACGACTGAGCTAGTATTTTAAACTGGGCCCTCAGCCAGGCTGATCATCGGCACGGTACGTATAACACCTTGATCCGGCCCAAGGAATAAGGAATTGGGTTAGTTGGGTGAGGAAGGATGGAAGGAAGAGAAAGGGTTGGGAAATAAAGAAGGGAGAGGTAGGGGAAAGGAAAGCGCCCTTTGGTTTCGGGACTCATCTAGAGCACTACACTCGAGACTCATTGACCCTACTCAGCCTCCACAACTCGACAAGTTCGACGCTCAGGTAGAGGACTTGAATAGAAACAAACTTTTTGTTTACAATCTGAGCGTGTAGCGCTTTGGTAAACTTATAAACTCACCTTTTGGTTTTAGTTCCTAAAGGAGGGATCTATTGCGAATAAAACTGCATGGGCAGAATAATTCAGGAAAATACCATAAGGTTATTTTTAACGACTTTTCTAATTACTTCATTAAAACACTGCTTTTTAATGCGCCACTCGAATAGAAACATTCTCTTAAATAAGGAAACAAATTGAAAAAGTGCAGTAGTTTTGTGTGGGTAGTTTTCTATTTGTAATCATATTTTAATAATGTGTGCTACCACCTTTATTTGAAACTAGCCGACCCGTGCTCGCGTTGTTTCTCAAATATTAATAATAATATTAATAATAATATTTTGTTTGCTATAAGTAGGTACATAATATTAAAGGAGTTTATTTATATTTGCATACCTTCCTACCTACATATGTGTTTATTTAAGCTTTCGGATACACAATGTTTTTGCAGTGTAGCCATTTCGTAAATATGTTAAGCTTCAATATTAATTGTACCTCTTTCTTTTCATACACACGGCAGTTTACAGTTTTTCCCGTCATTTTAAGATCTCAATCTTGAAGATAGGATCATTAGAAGTCAAGTTATACGCTTTTTACTGCAACCAAATCATTTTTGTCCACCCGGAAAACACCTTCTTTTTTATATCCATTGCCGATGATAAGAGATACTAAATACACAAATAATTTGATCACATAAACATAATGTGACTCTTTTCCTGCTACATAACATAAGGCGTGTTTTTTTGTGCCCTCTATATTAGCTTAAGAAATAATGGCACAAAAAACGCTCATCATTGCTTCAAAAAATAATTTGGCAGCACTGATATAACAATGACATTTTCTGACAATTTGGATGTCAACAAAAAAAAATTAAACTAAATTTCGTTAAAATTTTGGTAAATTAAAAGAAACGTCTTCTCCCTGGACCAGATCTTGCTTTTATTTATTGGAAAGTAACATTTATTTTAAATTAATAATTTTTGTATAACAAATAAAAAAATGTTTGGTTTTTACCTTTTTTTCTGTCATCTTTTTCTTGATCATTCGACTCGTGCTTCAAGATACATCTGCCAAATTAATGAATTTTTGGATGAATTTTTGACATTTGTTGAGAATTCATCGGATAAACGTAGAAAATAGTATATGGAAGCACTGTTTTTATTTTAGCTTAATTCTTAAGCAGAGATGTTTATCGCCACGAATAAAGCATATTTGGTGTTCTATTTTACAAGGAATTTTTTTTTAAGCATAGAGGGCACTAAAAAACACGCCTATAGAACATAACAACCAATTTTACACACACACACACACTTTGTTACTACAATAATAGCTTTACATTGTGGCGCTCCATATACTATTTTCTTACCTTTCTACAACTACAACATTGTGCTCAGCCAGCAGGCATGAATTCAGTTTGCGGAAGAAGCGAACAAAACAAAAAAAAGCAGCTACCCGTTGATTGCTCTTGAATAGCTTTCCTGGATAGAAATAATTTAAAAAAATTGATAACTTTCAAAAGTTTATATATTTATTGCTCAGCTTGTATGTATAATTAAGAAAAGATATATATCTTGAAATTTTCGTAAGAATGTTGAGTTTATCAAAAATTCTTATTTTTTTTTAAATATTAAACCGTTTTGTGTGTATGAGTGAATAATTGGGACAAACTCTTAGAAAAAAGGTGACAAAAACTTAAAAAACAATATTCTGAAAATTTAAACAAATTAAGAAATAAAAAGTATCCTTAAACCGTCTCATAGACATAAAGAATATTATAAAATTTGTTTCACGTAAATCAGTTAATTATTTTATGAGTTATGCGCGAAGGAACGAAATAATTCTTTCGTCTTTATATAATAGCTAGGATAACTTGAAAAACCCAGTTGGAGACTGAATCATGCAGTTATTTTTATAATTTAAAGAAATTGCACTTCATGCTTCTTTGATTGCAGCAGTAAGTGATTCTTTGTCCTCATATTGTCGGTCAGAATCGTAAACTTTACGAACCATCCATCCCCATACGTTTTTAATAATATTTAGGTCCGGAGAATACGGTGCCCATTGAAGTAAGATAACATTTTTCTCGGATATACAACTGTTAATGGTCCAAAGACATAGGTAAACTTAAGGAAATCTTCTTGCATTATTTCCTTGTAGGAGTTTGCCGTCATTTTCAATGTGAGAAATTCCAGATCAATTGTTCAAGACCAGAAAATCGCACCCCACGCCATTACACCGCCTTCTCGGCTATGGTGACGCTCAAGAAACCTGGGTTCCTTCTTCATGACATGCAAATAGTAATTTTATCCGTCCGGGCCATCTTAATTGAATGGAAAAGCTATCCATAGTAGTATTCCATAGTAGCTATCCATAGTAGGATTTTACATGAATAACAAAAACAACATCGGAAGTATGAATACTGCCGATAAAAGTGAAAGTAGAAACATCCTGTGGATAGTTTACCGAGCCTCGAATGGATTTTTGGTGATTTCATTCTCAAATGTTGGTTACTATTAGTGTTATCGTGAAGTTAATTTTGACTGCTTCTGATTCTCACAAATACCATATTTTTTTTTTTAATATTCTGACAGGTGTTCTTTCAGTTAAACCAATTTTAAAATATAAGAACCAAGGCTACTGCGGAGTGCGGATGCGTTTTTTTGGTAATTTTTTACTGTACTATTTATAAAATGCCAAAAAAACACGGGTATAGTTTTATTTATTTCTAAGGTTCGACCAAACAATTTTCACACTTCTACTTAATTGTTTGGCATTTGTGCGTAGGGGAAGCTTATTTTCCGCAGGTACTTCTATTTTGGCTTTTTCTGCAGAGTTTAATGGTTTTCCGCGGCCCATCTTTTCTTTGATAAAACAATTATTATATTTAATCTACACTTCTATTATTAGAACAATATTTTTTACTTGCCCTATACAACGTATATCGTAGTATAGGGCAAGTTTAGGATTCGTATAAAAAAAAAAATTCGAGATGATAATTTTCCCTAACATTACGATGATAGAGAACTCGAAAAAAGTGGGTCTCGCAATTCTGTCTGTCTGTCCGTCTGTCTGTACCTCGACCTGCAGCCTAAACGGCTGAAGCAATTTTCTTCAAACTTTGGACTTAGGTTCTTATGTGATTCCCTGGAGGGGAAATTGAATTTTGTTTAGCTCAAAAACTAACGGTACCTGTCATACTGTTACGGTAAAATTTACCGCAACAAAAGTCATCCTTCGATTCCTTCCTTTCCATTCTTTACTTTTCGTTACGGCTGCAGAATACTGGCAAAGTTGAGGGCAACCATGGTACCATCAACCAATGGTGTACTAAACCAGTGTTCTGCAAAAGTAACAAAAGCAGGTGTACGAGATATTTGGATCTTACAATTGGAACAGGCGGTTCCCAATTCCATATGTTCGTGGTTATCATGTAGACAAGTGGTCGCATGCAACGAGAAAAAATACCGGCGGATGAGCTGAAGAGGTAACGAGTCAGGCGGGCTCTTACCTACTCATAAATCAACAACACAACATCCTAAATACATCTTTATTTAACTAAAATTAACTTATCCTAACTTAACTTAAATTGGCTTAACGTAACTTAAAGTAACTTATCTTAACTTAACTAGATTTAACTTAACTTAATCATGTATTTTAATATGGGTCATTAACGCTTAATTCTTAACGTCCTTAATTTTCAATTCTAGTTTTTAAATAGTAAATTGGTTGTAGAAGAACTATCAGAAATGACTTATAGAGTAGGGTCCTAATTTTGAAAATATGCCTTCCTCTATTTTAACTCGAACAAAATGTATAATGGTTTCAATCGCGCTTCGAGTCACACGCGAATAGTTTTTGTTGTAACTGAGAAAATGCTCAGATAGGGTTTTTCTCGATTTTATTTCTTTTTGGTTTTTCTCGAAAAATTTAGTTTTGCGATAGGTCTGAACTCGGCCATTAAGATTCGGCAAGTTTTGGAAAGACATCCAACAACTTGCTGAATCCTTGTCTGTGAGCGTGAGAGTAAAGTTTCGTTGAGATTCAACTACGGTGGCTTCCTGCGGAGCGAAAAAGGTTTCCAGGAAGCCGGTGTGCCGTGACCGATGATCACGAAAACGATTGGCTGAATGTGTGAATGTGTGGGTGACTGGAATGGTCGAGGGAAGAATAGGTTTGTTTTTAGCTGGGAAAGCCACTCTTGAGAGAGCTAACGCAGCGAGTAGATCAGCTTGGTTGAGACGAGGAAAATCAAAAAGAAAAGAAAAGTCGAGGAAAAATTTTGGAAATAATTTCGAGGAAGTTATTTTCGAGAAGATTAAAAGAAAAAGAATAGGAAAATTGATTCGAGGAGCGAGGGAAAGGAGTTAAAAAAAAGTTCGAGGAAAATAGAGGAGGAAGCTGAGAGAAAGACAAAAAAAAGATAAGTAGAGCGGACATTTTGTCCAAGTGTTTCAAATCTTTCTTTGTGTGTTATATTAGAAATTTTGATAGTTCTTTTTTTTTTTGATATATAATTCGTGATCGTGAAAATTCTTTTGCTCCCAGTTAATTGTGGGACACGTGGGTTTTCTTAACAGCGCGTTAACGGCCCATTTTTTTTTTTTAATTACTTATTTTCTTTGTTTGCTTTTTTTATTTAACGGCTAACCGTCAGCCCCTTTCAAATTTACATAATTGTAGTTTTTTTTATGTTCGAAAAAAATTTGGGTTTTTATCCTGGTTCGTCCAAGGTTTCCCAAATAAAAATAATTTTAAGACCCCTTCCGGGCATATGATCAAACTTTGTGTTTTCTTTTATATTAATTAACTTAGAATATTAGATTTGGAATTTTGCTAATTAGCCCAATTAAAATTCCTGGCGCCCACCTTTTATTAAAAGTACCCCACTGTACTTGTAATAAAACATTTCGATCGTTTTATCACTTTGATTAAAACGAATCATATTTTTTTTTATAACAAAATTCTTCCACAACAGAACCCAGCCCAGCTGAGCAGTCGTGGTGGTAGCTTTTTATCGTGCTACAGCTTGCACTTTTTTTTGTCTCTTTACGCATCTTCTTTCGTGTCTCGTTCGGTTAGTGTTAGCTGTCAAATGCTAAACTAATTTATATTTTTTCATTCGGTTTCGTTGCACATCGTGTGCTTTTGTTTATTTAATAATTAAATTTGATCCGCGTTATTAAATCGATTGGTTTTCTTTTTTATAAGTACAAATAAAAACCAACGTAAGATAAATACCCCCTCGCGACGTGAAGAAAAAGTGCAACAATTGGCGCCCAACGTGGTTTTTGTTGTAACTGAGAAAATGCTCAGATAGGCTTTTTCTCGATTTTATTTCTTTTTGGTTTTTCTCGAAAAATTTAGTTTTGCGATAGGTCTGAACTCGGCCATTAAGATTCGGCAAGTTTTGGAAAGACATCCAACAACTTGCTGAATCCTTGTCTGTGAGCGTGAGAGTAAAGTTTCGTTGAGATTCAACTACGGTGGCTTCCTGCGGAGCGAAAAAGGTTTCCAGGAAGCCGGTGTGCCGTGACCGATGATCACGAAAACGAATGGCTGAATGTGTGAATGTGTGGGTGACTGGAATGGTCGAGGGAAGAATAAGTTTGTTTTCAGCTGGGAAAGTCACTCTTGGGAGAGCTAACCCAGCGAGCAGTTGGATTTGTTTTTTTGAGAAAACGAGGAAAATTGAAAAAGGAAAAGAAAAAAATCGAGGAAAAGTTTTGGTGGTAAAGAGGAAAAATAAAGTCGAGAAAATTTTAAGGAGAAAAGGTGATTCGAGGTACGAGGAACTAGGAGAAAATTCGAGGAGATAGAGGAGGAATAGTTGGAGGAAATTCAAAACAAAAAGATAAGTAGAGCGGACATTTTGTCCAAGGGTTTTAAATTTTTTTTGTGTGTAATATTAGAAATTCTGATAGTTCTTTTTTTTATAATTCGTAATCGCTTAAATTCTTTTAATCCCAGTTAATTGTGGGACACGGGAATTTTCTTAACCGCGCGTTAACGGCCCATTTTTAATAACCTTTTTTTTTTCTTTGTTTGTTTTTGATTTTTAACGGCTAACCGTAAGCCATTTGAAAATTTATCTAATTGTAGTTTTTTTAATATTCGAAAAAAATTTTGGGTTTTTATCCTGGTCCGTCCAAGGTTTCCCAAATAAAAATAATTTTAAGACCCCTTCTGGGCATACGATCAAACTTTGTGTTTTATTTAATAACAATTAACTTAGAATATTAGATTTGGAATTTTGCTAATTAGCCCAATTAAAATTCCTGGCGCCCACCTTTTATTACAAGTACCCCACTGTACTTGTAATAAAACATTTCGATCGTTATTATCACTTTGATTAAAACGAATCATTTTCTTTTTATATAACAAAATTCTTCCACACCAGAACCCAGCCCAGCTGAGCAGTCGTGGTGGTAGCTTTTCTTTATCGTGCTACAGTTTGCATTTTTTTTCTTTCGCGTCTCTTTCGTTCTCTCCTTTCGTTGTTCTGGAGTCGAGCTGTCACATTGAAGACAAACAATTATTCGGTGCACATCGTGTGCTTACTTTTTTTGTATTTATTTAATAATTAAAATTTGATTCGCGAAAATCCATCGAGTAACTTTATTAATAATATAAAAAAAAAAATACCCATTCCCATCGCGAAGAAAAAGTGCAACAATTGTCGCCCAACGTGTGGGGCCAACCTGTGGAAGAGTTTGTGTTTTAGAATATTTGTTTTGGTTTGTTGATCGTGTCATAAAAAAGTTTTGTTTTAATTTGTTTTATAAAAAAAAAGAATTAACTGCGTTTTTTTTAATAGGTAATAAATTATAACAACTTGGAGTGTCAGTCGTGGATAAGTCTCGATTTGGAAAATTGAACATATAGGTATTTGGTGGTTCAACAAGACAAGGGAGTACCTACAGGCTACAGTCACAGTGTACAGTACATACATAAACACAGCAGATAGTACATAAAGATTCGCAAGTATTTTTTTTTTCATTGTTGTGATTGTTTTTTTTATATTAATTTTTATTGAGAATTTCGTTTTCGGGTTTCATAGTAGTTTTAATTTATTTTATTCAATTTCAAATAGTTTATATAAGATTTTCATTTTCTGTTTTGGCGCGTCGGCATTGTGTTTTTATTTTTCTCCCGTGCGAGTTCTTATTTTTCTATCGTGATATTTTTTTTTTGTTTTGATTGTGCAATTAG
This sequence comes from Melangyna quadrimaculata, assembly GCA_949320155.1. NCBI lineage: Eukaryota > Metazoa > Arthropoda > Insecta > Diptera > Syrphidae > Melangyna > Melangyna quadrimaculata. The sequence continues at coordinate 260,028,402 of OX439483.1, read as the reverse complement.
TATTGAGTAAAAATTACATTAGTTCAAATAGGGCATTACCGACAATTTTTTTTGCGTGAAAAATTGTGTTAGGAATTTTATTTAGATTTTCGAGGACAATTAAAAATTGATTAATTGAATTTTAATTAATTGATTATTTAATTGATTTTAAGGGTTACCAACTCGATTTTTTTTTTTGTGAAATATAATTTTTCGGACTTAAGTGCAGGTTTCAAAGGTCAGTAAATTAAAAAAAAAAAATTCAATTTATTAAATTGATATTTTCATTAGATTTTAGGGTTGCCAATATTATTTTGTTTGTTTTAAATTGTGATTTATTAAACGCGATTGCGGGTTTTAATATTTTGAATAGATTCCTTATTCTGGTTAACAGAATAAGTTGATAACAGTTTAGGTTCAAATACAAAACCGATTTAGTTTCAAATTTTTGATTTTTTTTTAATATAGGTAACTTATTTGGTTTCTACTTAACAGAGTACCCAATAAGGAAGTAAGGAAAATATTTTTTTTTATAAATACAATTTTTTTAAACAATCCGATTTTTTTTTAAATTGATTATTTGTTCGGTTATACGGGAATAGATTTCAAAGATTTGTAGGGTTACCATACTATCAGTTTTTTTATTATAGATATTTTTTGTTGAGATTTTAGAAATGAATATAGGACGCTTAGCTCAGGACGAACTGGCCTATGAGATGAAGGTCAGGGGTTTAAAAGTAGGGACAGTTGAGGAAATGCGTAAAGCATTAAGGTCATCGAGATTACTCGTTAAGAGGAACTCGATAGAGGGTAGTATCGCGTACCCTTTTTGTTTTGAGGAGGATAGGGATGCTGTTAAAGCGAAAATTGAAGAGATTAGGACTCTTCTTAAAGAACCGCCGAGAAATCCGAAGTCATCGGAATATATTAAAATCATGACCAAAATAGAATGGTGCATGGGTAGGTTAGCTAGGACACCTTGTGAGGCCGAAGATGAGGAAGAGGAGATTAGCTCGATTAGGAACGATGTTTTGTTTTTATTAGGTGATCTCACCGGTGATACTGAGATCAGTGATAGGGAAGAAGAGCCACCGAAACAAAAGGCTCCTGTTAGGGCAGAAACCCAACTGAAGGTACCAGTTGGTCGGACAGAAACGGTTAGTCCGCGGTCTACGTCAGGTTCTTCTGCGAATAGGGTTTCGTTAGGGCTTGCTCAAGATACTGTAGCTACACCAGGTCGTGGTGACAGTACTTCTATAGCAGGACAGTTAGCTGCTAGGGTACTAGAGCGTAGGTCAGAGAGGGTTGAGGCATACCCTGAGAGATTAGTGGTCCAGCAAAGGTGGCCTGAACGGATAGGGAAATTAGTGGATAAATTTACTGGTGACTCGGAAGGAGCATCAGTGAATTCTTTCTTAGAGAGGGTGGAGGAACTTCGGTTGTCGAACGATGTTCCAGAATCCCAACTTTTTAAATCAGCTTCTGAGCTTTTTTCTGGTAGGGCACTTATGTGGTTTAGGACAGTTAGGGAAGATATTTTAAATTGGCAGGACCTTGTGAAGGAACTCAAAGCGGAGTTTCTACCTGCGAATTACGATGATCTTTTGTGAGAAGAGATCAATCGTCGTTCGCAGGGAAAGGATGAGACTTTCGGTGCGTATTTGACCACCATGAGGACATTGTTCCGAAGATTGTCGGAACCTTTGTCAGAGCGAAGAATGGTTTCCATTTTAAGGAAAAATGTGGATCCATTTTTCCAACTTCAGATCGCGAGTGCCCAACCTCAGACGGTTAAGGAACTTGCAGTGCTTGGTAGGGAATTAGATACGTTAAAGGTTAATGTAGAGTCATTTTCTCCGCCTTCTAGAGGCAAACATTTATTAGAACCGGAATGTGGCTACCGGCCAAGTACGTCGGGACAAAACCGAGTGGCGGTTGTAAGTTCGGCTCCGAATAACCCATTCCGTCAGGTAGTTAGGTGCTACAACTGCAACAGGGAAGGGCATTTCGCCCATACCTGTTCAGTTGAAAAGCGTTGTTTTGGGTGTGGTGCTTCAGGCGTTTACCGTTGGGATTGTAGGCGGTGTTCGGGAAATGGGGAACGGGCTCTTGTGACAGCAGGACAGGAGACCCGTCGGCGTCAGTTAGGTCGTCTGCTGGCGACCAACTGGAGGATCGAGTGGAACTGAGTTTCACTTTAGCGGCAAATGGTAGGGACAGTAGGCCATATTTAGGAGTAAATATTTATGGAATCAAGTTTTTAGGATTACTTGATTCAGGTGCTTCACGCACAATTGTAGGAGGAGATGGGTGGAAAATTTTGAAAGAGTTAGGACTTAGGTTAGGAAACTGTAGTGTTGGGTCAGTAGCTTTAGCAGGTGGGGCGGGTGTAGGAGTAGCTGGATCTGTTTCTTTGCCTATGGAGGTTGAGAACAAATCCCTACTGATTGAATGTCTGGTTATACCGAATCTCCCTCACCTATTGATCTTAGGTGCCGATTTTTGGGCACTATCGGGCATAGTCCCGGATTTGAGATCAGGTATGTGGAGTTTTTCGAACCAAGAGATGGTGGCGTCGATAACAGACATGGTAGCGATTAGGGAAAAATCAGATTTGAATGAAAGTGAAGGAAAAAAGTTATAATTAGTTTTAGAAGAGCTTTTTGAGTCAATGACCGAAGGATTAGGGTGCACCAATTTAGTTGAGCACAAAATTAGGACGTCCGCAGAACCGATTAAGCAGCGATACTATCCAGTGTCACCTGCGATTCAAAAACATATCGATCAGGAGCTTCAAGAGATGTTAGAAGCTGGAGTGATCGAGAAATCCAAGAGTCCTTGGGCATCTCCGATTCTTCTTGTGAAGAAAAAGGATGGTAGTTTTCGGTTCTGTGTAGACTATAGGAAACTTAATGAAGTTACAGATAGGGATGCTTATCCACTCCCCTTTATTTCTTCAATTTTGGACAAACTTCGAAACGCGAAGTTTTTGTCATCTCTTGATATTAAGTCCGCCTACTGGCAGATACCCATGGAGGAAGAATCGCGCAAGTACACAGCCTTTACTGTGCCGGGAAGGGGTCTCTTTCAATTTCTGAGAATGCCTTTCGGCTTGCACAACTCCCCGGCAACTTGGCAAAGGTTCATTGACGATGTTCTGGGTCCTGATCTAGAACCATTTGTCTTTGTGTACTTGGATGACATTATCATCGTCACCGATACTTTTGAGAAACACCTTGAAATTCTCAAAGAAGTTTTTAAAAGATTGAGGGAGGCAGGACTTAAAGTAGGTAGGGAAAAATGTAATTTTTGTAGGCCTTCTTTGAAATTTCTTGGTTACGTCGTAGATAGGAACGGACTTCACGTCGACCCTGAAAAAGTGGAGAGCATGTTAAAAATTCCTGCACCGAAAAACGTGAAGGAAATTAGGAGTTTTGTAGGGACAATTTCGTGGTACCGTAGATTCGTACCAAATTTTGCAATTTTAATTAGGCCTCTTGCCGATCTCTTAAAGAAAGGTAAGAAATTTGAGTGGACAAAAGAGTGTGAGGAGTGTTTTAGGAAAGCCGAAGAATGTTTGGTTACGGCTCCGATATTGACATGTCCGGATTTTTCTCTGTCGTTTGTCGTTCAGACAGACGCGTCAGATTATGGTATCGGCGCCGTACTTTCTCAAGAGTTTGGAGATGGGGAAAAAGCAATTTGCTATATTAGTCGGTCATTGAATAGGAATGAAAGGAACTACTCTACGACCGAAAAGGAATGCTTAGCGGTTCTTTGGGCGATCGAAAAGTTGCGGCCGTATCTCGAAGGTGTTCGATTTACTGTCGTGACTGATCATCACTCATTGGTCTGGCTTAGTAACCTTAAGGAACCGCAGGGTAGATTAGCTCGTTGGGCCATTCGGCTCCAACAATTCGATTTCAAAATCATCCACAGAAAGGGCAAAGAACATGTCGTTCCAGACATGTTATCGCGAGGAGTTCCAGAGTTAGCTGGAATCTCAGATGCGGATTCGGACCCTTGGTTGATAAAAATGAAATCCTTAGTAGAAAAGAGCCCTTTAGCATACCCGTCTTGGAGAATAGAAGATGGGCGGCTCTATAAACATGTTAGGGTGAACCATGTAGTTGTTCATGAGGAAGGTGAGGGGTGGAAGTTAGTGTTAGGAAAAGGTGATAGGCCAAAAGTTTTGAGTGAATGCCATGATAGTCCAATAGCAGGACACATGGGTGTTAAGAAAACTTTTGCTAGGGTAGCAGAAAAATATTACTGGCCTAAAATGAGAGGGGATATCACAAAGTATGTGAAAAATTGTAAGATTTGCCAACAAGTGAAACCAGTAAACGAGAAACCAGCTGGTCTTATGACAGAAAGAGTAGGGAATTCAAAACCATGGGAGATGATTTGCGTGGACTTGGTTGGTCCATTGCCAAAATCTTCCAGGGGTTTTATTTATATTTTGACGGTGGTGGACTACTTCACGAAGTTCCCACTTTTGTTCGCGTTGCGTTCGGCAACAGCGAAGGCGGTGTGTAGGGAATTGGAGGAAAATGTTTTCCTTCTGTTCGGTGTTCCTAAGTGGATCGTCTGTGACAACGGTCCCCAGTTCCGTAGTAAAGAACTGAAAACGCTTAGCGAAGCGTACGGGTCACAACTTCGTTATACAGCGCACTATCATCCGCAGGCGAATCCTGCGGAGCGCATAAATCAAATTATAAAGACGACTCTCCGAGCTTACGTCTCTGAGAATCATCGAAGTTGGGATTCGCAACTGGCAAAAGTAGCCTGTGCGATCCGAACTTCGCAACATGAAGTATTAGGTGTTTCGCCATATTTCGCGAATTTTGGTAGGAACATGGCAACTAGCGGCCATAATGTAGGGATTAGCGATAGAGATAGGGAACAAAATAGTGGGGAAATTGATAGGCAGTTTAGAAAGTTGAGAGATGATATAGCTAGAAAGTTAGAAGCGGCTGGTAAAAAGTCTGCTAAAACGTATAATTTACGGAGAAGAGACACGCAGTACCAACCTGGTGATCTCGTTTGGAGGAGAAATTTTTCGCTGTCAGATGCAGCAAATTACTATGCAGCAAAATTGGCTACCAAATTTGTTGGACCATTCAAGATTAGCAAACGGGTGTCACCTTGGACATATTTGCTAATCGATGACAAGGGTAAAGATCGAGGGACATGGCACGTTAAGGATTTGAAACCTTACATAGATGGTTGAGTCAAAAGTCCCTTAATCTTTTCTCTTAATTAATATTTTTTTTTAAAAGTTTGATTTTGTTCTTGTTTTTTTAAATACTTTTTAACTTATTATAATCCGTGCCAATTTTTTTATTTTTTTTTTATAGATTCTTTTTTATTACTAATGATGAAACCATCCGATGTTGTGTTGTTTACCTTTTAAAACCTTTCCCAGTTGAGCCTTAAGAAATGGTTTGCTTTTATTGAAAAGTAAACACATTTCTTGGGAGGTAAGGGTGGGATTTGTTACGGTAAAATTTACCGCAACAAAAGTCATCCTTCGATTCCTTCCTTTCCATTCTTTACTTTTCGTTACGGCTGCAGAATACTGGCAAAGTTGAGGGCAACCATGGTACCATCAACCAATGGTGTACTAAACCAGTGTTCTGCAAAAGTAACAAAAGCAGGTGTACGAGATATTTGGATCTTACAATTGGAACAGGCGGTTCCCAATTCCATATGTTCGTGGTTATCATGTAGACAAGTGGTCGCATGCAACGAGAAAAAATACCGGCAGATGAGCTGAAGAGGTAACGAGTCAGGCGGGCTCTTACCTACTCATAAATCAACAACACAACATCCTAAATACATCTTTATTTAACTAAAATTAACTTATCTTAACTTAACTAGATTTAACTTAACTTAATCATGTATTTTAATATGGGTCATTAACGCTTAATTCTTAACGTCCTTAATTTTCAATTCTAGTTTTTAAATAGTAAATTGGTTGTAGAAGAACTATCAGAAATGACTTATAGAGTAGGGTCCTAATTTTGAAAATATGCCTTCCTCTATTTTAACTCAAACAAAATGTATAATGGTTTCAATCGCGCTTCGAGTCACACGCGAATAGTTTTTGTTGTAACTGAGAAAATGCTCAGATAGGCTTTTTCTCGATTTTATTTCTTTTTGGTTTTTCTCGAAAAATTTAGTTTTGCGATAGGTCTAAACTCGGCCATTAAGATTCGGCAAGTTTTGGAAAGACATCCAACAACTTGCTGAATCCTTGTCTGTGAGCGTGAGAGTAAAGTTTCGTTGAGATTCAACTACGGTGGCTTCCTGCGGAGCGAAAAAGGTTTCCAGGAAGCCGGTGTGCCGTGACCGATGATCACGAAAACGAATGGCTGAATGTGTGAATGTGTGGGTGACTGGAATGGTCGAGGGAAGAATAAGTTTGTTTTCAGCTGGGAAAGTCACTCTTGAGAGAGCTAACCCAGCGAGCAGTTGGATTTGTTTTTTTGAGAAAACGAGGAAAATTGAAAAAGGAAAAGAAAAAAATCGAGGAAAAGTTTTGGTGGTAAAGAGGAAAAATAAAGTCGAGAAAATTTTAAGGAGAAAAGGTGATTCGAGGTACGAGGAACTAGGAGAAAATTCGAGGAGATAGAGGAGGAATAGTTGGAGGAAATTCAAAACAAAAAGATAAGTAGAGCGGACATTTTGTCCAAGGGTTTTAAATTTTTTTTGTGTGTAATATTAGAAATTCTGATAGTTCTTTTTTTTATAATTCGTAATCGCTAAAATTCTTTTAATCCCAGTTAATTGTGGGACACGGGAATTTTCTTAACCGCGCGTTAACAGCCCATTTTTAATAACCTTTTTTTTTCTTTGTTTGTTTTTGATTTTTAACGGCTAACCGTAAGCCATTTGAAAATTTATCTAATTGTAGTTTTTTTAATATTCGAAAAAAATTTTGGGTTTTTATCCTGGTCCGTCCAAGGTTTCCCAAATAAAAATAATTTTAAGACCCCTTCTGGGCATACGATCAAACTTTGTGTTTTATTTAATAACAATTAACTTAGAATATTAGATTTGGAATTTTGCTAATTAGCCCAATTAAAATTCCTGGCGCCCACCTTTTATTACAAGTACCCCACTGTACTTGTAATAAAACATTTCGATCGTTATTATCACTTTGATTAAAACGAATCATTTTCTTTTTATATAACAAAATTCTTCCACACCAGAACCCAGCCCAGCTGAGCAGTCGTGGTGGTAGCTTTTCTTTATCGTGCTACAGTTTGCATTTTTTTTCTTTCGCGTCTCTTTCGTTCTCTCCTTTCGTTGTTCTGGAGTCGAGCTGTCACATTGAAGACAAACAATTATTCGGTGCACATCGTGTGCTTACTTTTTTTGTATTTATTTAATAATTAAAATTTGATTCGCGAAAATCCATCGAGTAACTTTATTAATATAAAAAAAAAAATACCCATTCCCATCGCGAAGAAAAAGTGCAACAGCCAATACACAAAAATTGATTTATTTCAAAAGCGGCTCTAACGATTTTCAAAAAAAATTAAGAAGTAGTAAAATTACTAAACTAAATATTTTGGTAGAAAAAAAAAAATTTATAACTGTTATTAACGGTACCTGTCATACAACCGATTTTTTGGTTTTAAAATTTCTCGTTTACTACTACACTGATTTCAACCAAAATTTTTATACAAAAGGTCGCTTACAATTTTAACAATTTTGCATATAAAAATTTTCGAAAATATAATTTTTGGATTTTTAAAAAAATATTGAATTTTTTTTTTTTGAAAATTCAATATATTGAAAACGGGCTAATGAATTTTTTTATTTTGTGAAAAATTGTATTTTATTAAATACTAAAAGTTGGCATACCAAATTTTATTTTAAAAAATGTTCAAGAATTTTTATGTATACTAAATTAATTAAAAAAAAAACCGCTCTAACGATTTAAAATTTTTTTTTTCATAAATTCACCTTTATTAAACAAATCAGATGGCATACTTTTTTTTGAGCTCTATCTGTTTTAGCTATTAAAATAACTAATTTATAATTATTCATAGTAATCATTTATTGTTTTTAAAACTTTTTTGTGTTAATTATATCATAATGTTATGGAACCAATACATATGTACATTGACTATTTCAAGCTACGTTAAAGTTGTTAGCTACGAGAGCAAGTTTTGTGCGATCCAGTCGTGCCCATTTTCTTCTTACCGTTATCTATAGAGACAAAACTCACACTCTTTCTATTCAAGTTGCGTTAAGAAAGCAGTGTATTTATGGCCAGTTGCACCAAGATGCTCTAAAACCAGTTTTAGCTAAAAGGCAATTTAAATTTATCGACATGATAAATTAATCGAGTCGATAATATCCAAAATTCCGAAGCAAATACGCAGCTTAAGCAACAAAAATCTTAGATCTTCAATCGCGAAAGTGCAAAAAAAACAATATAACAATGTCAAAGCAAGAAGATTTGTCCAGTAATAATTACTGGCATCCATTGCAAGCTCAATATTCACGTGACACCGATGATGTTGATGATGACATGTTACTGACAGAAACTTTCGCTAAAGCCATTGCTCCACCCATTAAATTACTGCAGAAATCTGCAGAATTTGTTCATGATTTAATAAAGGAACTTAAAATTGAAAATTATTCAATCAAAAAAACATCAATCGGTATTAAAATATTTTGCGAGTGTATAACCTCTTATAACTTTGTGTGCGCGACTTTAAAAGAAAAAAAGTGTTAATATTTCACTCACGATCTCAAAAGTGAAAGATCTTTCAAAGTTGTTCTCTTTGCTTTGGATGAAACTAAAATTGAAGTTCTCAAAGCGAACTATGTAAATTAGGACTACAATGCAAATACATAAAAATGGTGAAAAATAACTATGAACATTATACAGAAGTATTTTATATAGTTTTTCTTGAAAATCAAAGTGTGAAAATTGCGGCCAAGTTCTCCGAACTCTTGTTCGTTGGGAATTCCAACGGAGACTAAAGAATAAAATCACTCAATGCCATAATTGTCAAAGGTATGGACACGGTGAGAGAAACTGTAGTGTAAACACTTATTCCGCAAATTGCTCACAACCCCATAAAACTGCAGAATGTACTGCCGCAGGAATTTCAAAGGTGCTAATTGTCAGGGAAATCATAAATCAACTGACATAAACTCTCCCCGAAGAGTAAAATACCTGGAGATAAGAGGTAAAACCACTCATAAGAGAAGCCCAGCATTGACTTATTCTCAGCCCAAACAACACTTTAGAGCTCCACCAAACTACATGAGCTCAAATGATTTTCCGTCCCTCCCAAAACGAAATAGATCTTTTGCGCCTAGAGCATCAACATCTGCAGCTACTCTCCAAACACCACGTGCACATCAACACCAATGGAGACAAAATCCAACTCCAACTGCCTACAACCAAAATGATACGATCAAAGAGAGTGATCTTTTTACTCAAGATGAACTATGCTCTCTCACCATGGATATGATAACTAAGTTAATTATATGTAAATCTAAGTATGAACAATTTACTGCCCGAGCAGAATGGAGTCGCTGTAGCGGCCGCTTGTCGCACTGTCAAAGTTAAAATCTACGAAAACAGTACACAGCGCCACAATGAGAAGCTGTAACTGCAGCGATCGCTGTCGCCAAAGTTGAATAATTTTCAACTTTCTGCTTTTAGTCGCGCTACTTTTTTGACATATCTGTGGGTCTGTTCAAAACACTGTATGTAAACTAGACATTGGGTTCGTTCAACACATTGAGTTATTTTTTCATGATTATTATGAACTGAAATTTGGAAAAAAATTGGTTTCGATATCAATGATTGTAGAAAAAAAGCATTTGAATAAAGTCTTATTATTAATAATTTGAGTATGTTGTCACTGACCCCAAAATTGCACAGCTTTGAGAACTCAATTTTAAAATTGCGCAGTGCTTACGCTACAAGTGAGACCATTTTGTATGAAAGCTCCAATGGGCTTGGATGAAAAAAATTAACAAATTCTTCACATTTATAAAACTGATGGAATTGTTCTGTTGTCCTTTTCTGCTTCCAATTTTGTATCTGTCAAGGGTAAGGTTTAACAACATAGACCTACTTTTTCCAAAATAAAGAAATAAACATGCATGCTTAAGACACCTGTTTGCAAAAAAACATGCGAAAATTGTTCTGACAGATAATTTTAGTCACCATACAGGATTTTCAATTTTTTTTTTTGGCAAGCAAGTGATATTTTTTTCCACGTTTGTACTTTTTGCAAAATGAACACAAAAGAGTACCGCTACTGGAACTGAAGCCATAGCTGAAATAGCTATCAAATAGTATCGTGAGTGCTATTTTTCATGTGCCCACAATGCAGCTGCGCAAAATATTATTTCTTTTTAAAAGTTCAATAAAATATTCTGTGTTGTGCTCTGCCATGTTGAATTTTGTTTGTTTGTTTTCTGTTGTGTCAAATACCGGCATACTTTGTGTTTTATATATTAAAAGAGAAACATGATAGTCTCGCATTTGTAATAGAATTGAAAACAACATGCAACATATGGAACATGCCTTGTAAAAATAAGAATTCCAAACATCTGAACCAACCCAAACAAATCTAAATGTCAAAAAAACGTTCTTTCTGCGCTACACCATTGTGGACGACCTTTGCGACCTAGTGAGCGATTTTAATGACAGCTTGTGCTACAGCGATTTTTACCGCGACCAGCGACTTGCATTGTGTTCAAGGGGTTAATGTTATATCGCGGCTTGCGACTAAATATTTGTACAACCATGTCAAGTAAATTAAATTCTCTTAATCTTTTTTTGTTGGAATGCCAGAAGTATTCGATACAAATGTACTGAATTTTTCAATTTTCACTGCAACAATGATGACGATATATTACTTGTGTGTGAAACATTGCTTAACAGTAGCATCTCTTTCTCACACAATAATTATTACTGCCACAGGTAAGATCGAAATGATAATGAAATAGGAGGTGGAGTTGCCATCGTAGTTAAAAAGGTTTTTGTATATAAACTAATACCAAATGTCAAAACTAGTCCGTTTGAATCAATTGGTATTGAACTTATGCTAAATGATAATACTAAATTTAAAATTGTATCAGTTTACTCTCCTGGGGGAGCTTCTAATGCACAGAAAATTGGCTCGTTTAAGGATGATTTAAGGAAGCTTATCACAAATAATGACAAATTTTTACTCGGGGGTGATTACAACTGCAGGCATCGTAATTGGGGTTGCAAAAGAGCAAATAAGTGGGGAAATTTGCTGTTGGATATAACTATGCGGTATCCAATAAGTTTACTATATCCAAATGGGCCGACCTATTTTCCAACCAACAAAAAGTCTTCGCCATCCACATTGGACCTGATTATAACGAACTCGCCAGAAATCGTTACCCAGCCTGTGGCGGTTAACGCTTTGAGTTCGGATCATATTCCAATAAACTGTGATATTCTTCTTAATGGTAGAACTAAAGATGTGCAATACTTAGATTTTAAGAACGCAAACTGAAATAGATTTAGAACTAAAATTAAACAACGCCTTCGAAATACACCCTGTGATATAGATAGTATAAGTAGTTCTAATCAAATTGATGACAAAATTGATTTCTTTACAAATTCCTTACTGGAAAGTGTTGATCAAAAGCGAGAAGGACAACTATTCTTCCACAATACGTTTTGAATTTAATCAAGCAAAGAAATAGATTGAGGAGTCAGTGGCAAAGATGTTCAAAAGGGTAGTTATGTGCATTCAAGAGGACACAAGCATCCACAGGTTTTTCTTAAAACCCACCTCTGTCTACCAACTCCTACTCTCACCTCCTAGTGGTGAACATCTGGGGCCTGTCTCAGCGCTACTACATCAGTTACATCAACTACATCATACAACTACTTTCAACAACTACACCAGCTACATTTTTCTGTTTCACATATCCTACTGGAAGAGTTGTATGATGAAGCTGGATGATGTAGTTGATGGTGGGATGACATTTATCTTATACCTAGACCCCGATTACTCGATTCGTTTTTTCGGTTGTTTCGTCTTTTTGTTATAGAAAAAAACGATTTGAACAAAAATGATTGAATTGGAAAACTGTTTTTCGCCATGGAATATAATTTATATACGAGTATATTTGAGAATGAAGGGATTAAAAAACATTTTTATTTATTACTACTGATTATTTCCTCGCAAAATAACCCTAAAATCCATGAACGTCAAAATAACGAAAGAAAGTACGTACGTATTTTCACCCTACACAACCCGACATTCTATCACACACGATTTGACATGTGATAATACATGAAGAAATTTAGGAATGAACTGCTTAGTGCGTATTGACTGCAGTTTGTCGGTGACATCGGTGAGGGGGAAATGAAGGCGAAAGTCAAGAAGAAAACATAAACATTGTAGTGAGCAGTCGTGTTTGATTTCCAAAATGTTGCATTTTGTTCCAATTAGTTCATAACTCCGATATATTCAATGAGTTCAGAGATACACATGAATAAAAACTACTGATAGAGAGAAAGAGAGATAAGTAAAAGTCAAAGTCTTATAGTGCTCTGTTTTTATTTTGTGAATAAAAAGCTAATTAAATTAAAAGTAATTTTTAGAAAACATTCTTTAATTAAATTTGCAAAAGAAGAAATTGGAATCTCTTAAAGTTGTCCAAAAGGTACGATAGTTTAAGACTTTTAAATTAAACGCAGATGGAAGCCATTTTTATTTTTTCTGTGCACAACTGATTTATGAAGCCGAAGAGAAAGTTGGAGGAAATATATCCAAACAAATCTCCAGATAGCAAAAAATCTACGCCACATAAACTGCCAGAAAATCCATTTGTAATGGCTCCAATATTTGCCCAAGCGAATGATTTAAAATCCATTGTTGACGGATGCTTGGCCGAGCATTTAAAAAACATCGCAACAAAGGACGACGTCTTAGCTGTCTCCGCTGAAATACAGCTCTTACGGTCCCAAAACGAGCTCCTTACGGATCGCTTAGCTGTCGTTGAAAACTATTGCGAGACACTTGAGAGACAACTGGAAATATTACACCAAAAATCACACGAAAATTCGGTTGTATTGCATTTACCCCCAGACGAGAAGACAGACATGAATTATCTAGCAAAACAAACTTGTCTTGGCCTTCTCGGTCTAGATGAAAATGCAGAGCTATCTTTTGATAAAACACAACAGTTTGTTAATCGTTACAACAACAAAACCACGATGGTGTTAAACTTGGCCAACAAAAATACCGCACAAAAAATTATAGATGCTGCAACGAAATTAAAAAACTCTGGAATTGTGATACATCGGGAGCAATCTTTACTTTTCCGTAAAAAGAGGAGAACACTTCACCAAATCAGAAGTAAACTTTTGGAAAAGAACCCAAAAATAAAAATTTTAATCCGAGGAATAAAACTTAAAATTGAGGAATTTTCTTTTTCACACGACTCGCTACGAGGACTAAAAATAACAACAAGTGACGAGCTGTCCTACGTCAAAACAACCTTTGGTGAGGATGCAATGTGCTTTTTTGACAGCGTCAGTTCGAACCAAAACAACTCGTATGTGCCAAATGAGCCCTCTGTGAGTCGATTCTCAAACAAAAAACATGGTTTGGATCCCAGCTTTAGCCGCCATCATCGTTCAACATAGGAAAGAGTTGCCGCCTGCCATAATATTAATCTTAATTTAAATATTTTACTTAAAACAAATTATTGATGCCAGATTTTTTTAAACTAATTTTAAATAATGATATTTTTATATTATTAGAAACTTTTGTTGAAGAGGGTAAGGAGTTGCAATATCAAAAGTATTTTTTAGATTTTAACTTAAGATAGATACCGGCTATGAGAAATAATATACTTGGTCGAGCCAGCGGTGGTATATTGTGTGGCATCAAAAACGACATTCCAAACAAACACATTACTTTTAGAATTACTGAGAACAAGATTATAATAGATTTGATTATTAATTCGAAACACTTTTTAATAGTTCCCATATACCTGAATTTTAGTAGATGGATTCTCGATTTCGAAGAACTTCAAAATTTTCTATTACATGAAAACAATGAAAATATTTTAATAAATGGGGACTTAAATAGTCGGATAGCGAGCTTCCAGAACTCTCCTTTTTTAAACAATGAACATTTTTCAGCCCAAAGTTAACGGAAACCGTTTGATAGATTTGGTTGAGGATTTCGGGTTTCTTATCTTGAATGGGGTTTCCAGAGGTGATATTATGGGTAATTTTACTTTTATATCTACTCAGGGTTCTTCTGTTATCGATTATTGCCTTGTAAAAGGAGAATGGCTGAACGTTGTCAAAGATTTTGAAGTTTTTCCTGCTAACTACTCAACACACCTGCCTGTCGTTGTCTCTTGTGAGTTTGTTACACAAGAAAACAATATAAGAACTCAACCAAATATTTTTAACCACAGGCTTCGCTGGAATGAAAAAAATTGTGATATCTACAAAAGAAATCTAGTTCAGAATTCGGCGAATCTGCCAAACCAAATAACAAGCACAGTGGATGAAGCATCAGATTTAGTTTTTCAAACTATTAGACAATCTTCAGTTGTTTACTCAAATAAAAATAATAATAATAGAAATATTTTTAGAGCTAGCTGGTATGACAATGAATGCAGAAAAAGTAGAGAGAGATCTTTTAAGTTTTTAAAACTCTTTAGGAGTTCAAATGACATTGCTTTTAGGGCTCTATATCTGCAGTATAATAAAGCCTTTAAGGATCTATGCAGGAGCAAAAGAATTTTTTTTTTTGAAAAAATCAGCATCAAATCTACTACAATGCCGTGACTCTAAAACTTTTTGGATCAATGTGTGCATTTTGGGTGACCAGAATAAGTCAGTTATTTCTCCCATTAGAGTAGATTTACTGACTCTACATTTCGAACAGCTGTTTTTACCAGACCCAAATCAAATGGTTATAAGCTTTACGCTTCCGTTTATACACATTGAAGAATTGGATGCTCCAATCTCAATGTTAGAACTGCTGGCTGCACTACATAAAATGAAAAACAATAAGGCATCGGGGTTAGATGGTATCCCTGCTGAATTTTATAAAAACGCCACTTCACAGTTCCTGGAATACATTTTATTACTCTTTAATAAAATGTTTGATGATGAGAATTTCCCAGCTGTCTTTCAATCTTCGTCAATTTCGGCAATTTTTAAAAAGGGTGATCCTAATCTACCCGAAAATTATAGAGGAATTTCTGTGCTAAGTTCATTCCGGAAATTATTCACTCAAGTCCTCTATTTCAGACTTGTGGGTTGGGTTGAACGAAACAATAAAATAAGCTGCTTTCAGGTTGGTTTCCGAGCTAATCTGTCGACAATCGATCAAATCTTCACTCTTACCAGTATTGCTAGGCGTTTCTTAGAGAAAAAAACAAATCTGTACGCATTCTTCGTAGATTTTAAATCGGCTTTCGATACCAATAATAGGAGATCACTTCTTTTTAAACTTGCAGTCATCGGACTATCGACTAAATTTATACGAATTTATGAGAAGCTTCTCTCAAACATGACTGCCTTGGTCTCAAATGGTCGTAACCAATCGAAACAGTTTAGATCTGACATGGGTGTCCCACAAGGCTGTATTTTGAGCCCGTTAATCTTCTCACTGTTTATAAATGACATTGAAGACCATATCCCCTGGTGGTGTTACTTTTGGCGATATATCTATCAAGGTTTTGCTTTACGCGGATGACCTGGTAATTTGAACCGATAATGAGGTCACTCTTCAGCTTCAAATAAACAAATTAAAGCAATTTTGTGATACATGGGACCTTAAAATAAATACGATGAAGTCAAAAATTATGGTTTTAAGATCCCAAAATCGTAGCAATAGAAATGACCGTACTTGGACCCTTAATGGTTGCAGTAAAGAAGTGGTGAAAGAATTCAAATACTTAGGCTTCACTTTAACACACAATTTGAATCTTTCAGTTCACATAAAAAATAAAGTGAAAACAGCGAAAGCCGCAATTAACCGTATCTGGTAAAATTTTTTTAAAAACAAACTTGTTGATCCGGCTTCTAAGTTCAAAGTGTTTGATGCAACTATCAAAAGCTGTTTAAACTATGGCAACGAAGTTTATGGTTACAAACAATTAGATGAAATTGAAGCCGTCCAAAGATATTTTTTCAAGCGGATCTTAAGGCTCCCTTCAAACACACCTAATTATGCAATACACGTGGAATCGGGACTCGCCCCTCTGTTCATAAAGAATTTAAAGGCAAATGCTGACTGTATCATCAAAGTCATGCAAATATTGAACAACAATCTGCAAAAGAGGATTCTTTTAGTGTCTTTAAGGTGTCGGTATACCCCTATTAAAGACTGGTATGAGCTGGCCTCAGCGCATAGCTTTCCTTTGACCCTCTCAATAGACAGCTTAGACTCGTGGAGAAGTACTCTCTACGATTGCATTTCTATCATCGATGATCATTTTTTTCAGAGCTGTCTCGATAGGGCGAGGATATCTGTGACGAGAACAACATACAGTAAATTAAATCTCAGTTTGCGGGCATCCAATTACTTTCGAGATGAATTTAAGTTATGGGAGATGAGTCTCATATTTAAAGCTCGCACAGAGATGCTAGAGCTCAATTACAAACCTCACCGAACTGATATTAATCCCAACTGTACTTTGTGCAACCTCAACCAAATTGAAAACATCTTCCACTTCCTAGCGTTATGCCCTATCTTGCAGGAAATACGACGACTATATTTCTACAAGAGTTTTCTAACTTTAGAGGAATGTTTATGTGTTCTGAACGGAGGAGAGGGTTGGAGACTTCTTATCCGTTTTTTCTCACATGCGATTTCATTTAGAAATGATTTCATTAATCTATTTTAGATCAAAGTTAGAATTAAAACTTTTACAATTTTGTTTTAGCCAAACTAAAAGCTCTAAAAATTATTAAAAAAAAAAAAAAAAAAAAAACTTGAAGCCTGACATTGTTGAACAGTTTTTTTTTCGAGTGTATATTGCAGTACCTTATCAACCCCTTTTTTGTTTTAGCTAAACTAAAAGCCATAAAACTATGTATAAATCTTTTGCTTAAAGTATTGTTATTTTCTTTCTTGTAAACTAGGAACTTGTTTTTTGAAAGCTTCACGTTTATTCACGTTTAATAATTTTGTTTCAGCTAACCTAAATGCTTTAATTCAAATATTATTTGGCTGTTTCTTTTTTATAAATCTAAATAAGTCTCACATAATTCCTTCTTGTGATTATTAAATATTGTAAATTATTCACTCTTGCACCTATAATTTTTTGTTTTTTTTTTTTCAGAAATTTTGTGATTGTACACATATACATATAATTACATATAATTACTCTTTTTTATTTTTCTTTTATTTTTGATTATTTATAAATAACTAAATTATTTTATATTTTCTCTCAAATGTTAACAATAGAAAACTAACCGGCAGACGGCTTCTGAGCCATGCATGTAAATCTTTCATTTAATTTTTTGTATATTTTATAAATGAAAAAAACAATAAAGATATAATAATAATAATAATAATAATAATAATAATAATAATAATAATAATGATAATAATAATAATAATAATAAAATAAAAACTACAATAATGTAGACACGCAGTGACTGCTCACTCCCAAACCAATGCGAAACATTCGGTACGGCGACGAAACATTCTTCAGTCAAAATTAATTTACATGGTGATAAATGAGAGTGCCCACACCAACGCGGCAAAGAAACGTTCGCCTTTCAAACATTTTTTGCAGGATGATAAATGAGAGTGCCCACACCAACTGCGAATGTTTCTTCGCCACACCGAATTTTTCGCATTGGTTTGTGAGAGCCTTTATACAAATAATATTTTGCCGCATCGTGAAGTGTAGTTCGGCTGAAGTTGAGTGCGGTCGTGCCTTAATAGTTCAAAGAAGACGAAATACGTATATATTTAGAACGTGTTAATTTCAATATGTAGATCTCTATTTTGTGGAGCGTTTCGGAATGCCAAGAGTTTGTTTGGAGTATTTATTTCAACACTTGGGTGCATTTATTGCGCATCCAATTAAATGCAACCAATATAGTACGATATAAACAGAAAATACAAAAATAAACGATATAATATGTATAACTTATGTTTTTATAAAAACGACTTACTTTTGTATACCTTCTTTTGGATACAAACATTGTTAATCCTTCAAAAATAAAAGCTATGTCATTCCAGTAGATTCTCCGTATCTACACTGATGTACTACAACTGAAAATCGAACGTTCCTATGAAAAAGAACTGATGTAATAGAACAGTCAAAATGCTACATTGTACTTGATGTAGTAGCACAAATAGGCCCCGGGTGTCTAGTACCTCAGTTGGAGACGGGGTTTAAATCCCCGTGGAAAGCTGTTGGGGACAGACAAGGAGAGAGGGGGGAGGAGTGTTACCACTAAGGCATTTCTCTTTTCATCGAGGCGGCAGCGGACGAATTCTCCAGATGGAATCAATGGTGGCGTCTGTAGTTCCAGTTAGGTTGAACTACTTAGTGAACACCTTATATGGGCTACTACGACATATTTGTAGCTCAGGCCTATAAGGAGCGGGTTATCCGGCTCCCTACCCTTGGAGTTATACGAAGGGTCTGGTCCTCCGGGTCGGGGGTTGTGCGTCGGGATATCTTCCCTACCACGTAAAAAAAAATTTGTTCCGAAACATCAACAAGCCTCGGATATGGATGATCTTAAAATTGACGACGCCAGCAAACGAAACAAGGACAATGAATTTCGGATCTGCACGTGGAACGTCCTGTCCTTATACAGAACACGTGCAGCCGAACAATTAGCGGAGAACCAGGACAGGCTAAATACTGACGTAACAGCCATCCAGGAAGTGCGATGGGATGGAGAGGGCTTACGGAGACTGAAATCGTGTGACATCTACTATGGCGGGTGCTTGAAGGAACAGGGTCAGCGGCTCTTTGGTTGTGGTTTTGTGATAAGGGGAAGACTTAGGCAAGAAGTCTTGGGCTTCCGAAGTGTAAGCGAGCGCCTGGTCACAATCCACATCAAAGGCAAATTTAAGAACTTTACGCTGATCTGTGTTCACGCCCCCCATGAAGGGAGAGAGGACTCAACCAAAGAAGCATTCTACGATCTCCTGGAGACAACGTATTATATGTGCCCGAAGTACGACGTGAAGATCACTCTTGGTGACTTCAACGCAAGATTCGGAAAGGAGGGCATCTTTGGTTCGATAGTCGGAGGACACAGCCTACACGACGAAACTTCCGGCAACGGACATAGGCTGGCAGACTTTGCGGCAGGGAGAAATGTCATCATCTCAAGCACCTACTTCCCACAGCTCAATATTCACAAGGGGACTTGGCGGTCGCGTGATCAACTAACCGTCAACCAAATCGACCACGTTGCAATAGACACGAGACATGCTTCCAGTATCTTGGACGTCAGAACGTTCCGAGGGGCCAACATTGACTCGGATCACCTCCTGGTGGTAGCTAGACTACGTATGCGGATATCCATGACGCGACAACGCAGAGCAGATGCTGTGAAAAGATTCGATGTCGAGAAGCTTATATCGCAAGGGACCGCCAGAACTTTTGCAGACCACGTAACTCTTAATCTATCAAGCCACCAGCATCAAGTGCAGAGGACCAGTGGAAACACTGTCAACAAGCCATCAGAAGTGCCACCTCTGATGTGCTGGGTTCCACTAGGCGAATACAACGAAACCCCTGGTTCGATGAAGAGTGCCGGCTAGCGCATGCAGCTAAGGACGAGGCCTACCAGGCAATGCTGCAGACTCGAACAAGAGCTGCTGAGAGAGTAGCCCGGGTGCTCTACGGGCTGAAACGAAAAGAGGAACGCCGACTTCTCAGGAGGAAAAAGAGAGAGCACGAGAAGCGGGCGGTAGAGTCTATTGAGAGTTGTAGCGGTAGGTGAGATGTTCGAAAATTTTATCATAGGGTGAAGTGATCCACCCAAGGATACAAGGCTAGAACGGAAGCCTGCCGAGATGAGAGTGGGAATATGGTAGTAGACACACAGCCAGTGATGAGGATCTGGAAAGAACACTTCTGTAGACTGCTTAATGGCGAAGACAGCCAAGATGCCGCTAATAGGCAGAACTCTCCATTCAACTTGGACGATGATGGCCAAGACTTCCGTCCACCCGACCCAACCGAAGTGGGCTGGCAATATCCAAACTTAAGTCGTACAAGGCTGCTGGTGCGGATGGCTTACAAGCCGAACTATTTAAATCAGCGGGAGATAAATTGGCTAGGAGCATACACCAGGTCATCTGCAAAATTTGGTCGGATGAAAGTATGCCCGATGAATGGAACCACGGTATAGTGTGCCCCATCCATAAAAAGGGAGATGTTCTCAAATGTACCAACTACAGAGGAATTAGTCTCCTAAACTTCGCTTATAAAATCTTGTCGGCTATTCTGTGTGACCGCTTAAAACCTTTTGTCAACGATCTGATCGGCCCCTATCAGTGTGATTTTAGGCCAGGCAAGTCAACCGTCGATCAAATGTTCACACTCCGACAGATTTTAGAAAAATCCCGGGAATTCCAGATCGATACACACCACCTTTTTATCGATTTTAAAGTCGCGTACGATAGCGTGAATAGGGACGAATTATACAGAGCCATGTCGAGTCTCGGCATTCCTGCCAAACTCGTCCGCCTGTGCAGGATGACGATGTAGAAATCTCGCTGCTCCGTCAAAATTGGTAAGAACACCACCGATTCCTTTGATGTTGAGAAAGGATTGAGGCAAGGCAAGATGGAGAACCGATCTGCATCCTACTGCGAACACATGTGAAGCGAGTTTGAGTGCGGTATTTTTCGTTCGTTTGCCTAAACCCCCAAACAAAAAAAGTTTTTGCCATCAACTCCCATAAAGTGAAATAAAACAAAATAAATAAATAGCCCAAAATTGCAATAATTATCAATAAATCAATATATATCAAATAATTAAACAACATATCGCGCGGCGAGAAAAACAAAAAAAAATCAACCAAAAGTCATGCATAATCACAACAACAAAAAACTAAATAACCCATAGCCACAGCGAGCGGTACTCTAATTTCACTCCTTCCCAACATCTCTCGCAGTTGCTTTGGTTTGACCATTGCATGCACTATGTGGGTAAAATCCATACAATGTGTGCAATGGACTAAATCAAAGTAATATTGGATAAATTGCTGTAATTTTGTTTGGGTAACCAGGGGCGGCTCAATGCAACCTACCATTAAGGCATAACACTAATGGTATTTGTTATTGTGAAGTAATTTTGGTACCCAATATTTAATTTTAGCATAGTTAATTGTCTAGTTTTGTTTTTTTTTTATGTTGAATGCTGTAATGGAAGGTAAGTTTAGGGTCGATTATAGTAACATTCAGGGGCTTAGGAAGAATTTCTGTGCTGCATATGTTCATACTGTAAAAAACAGGCCAGCAGTCTTCGCACTAAGCGAAACCCAGGTTGGTGAAAATTCCGATCCCTCGGAATTCAGCCTCCAAGGTTATAATTTAGTGCCGCTATTTTTTCCACATCATGGTCTTGCCGTCTATGAACGTAATGATGTTGCTTATCAGCTCCAACCACAATCATGTGGTTCAAGTTCAACATCCATAAGCGCATTATTCATACATGTTTTATTTACCGCAGCCCAAGTTTGGACGGCAATTCGACTTCCAACGAATTCGATGCGCTATCTGACTCTATCCAGAGAATTGTTTCCCATTATCCGCACAGTGAAATCGTTGTTACGAGCGATTT
This sequence comes from Melangyna quadrimaculata, assembly GCA_949320155.1. NCBI lineage: Eukaryota > Metazoa > Arthropoda > Insecta > Diptera > Syrphidae > Melangyna > Melangyna quadrimaculata. The sequence continues at coordinate 260,006,589 of OX439483.1, read as the reverse complement.
CAATGTACACAATTCTACGTGGTTGCGCTATTCAGGCCAGACAACACCCGAAGGAAGGTATGTCGAGATTTTTGCTGAGTTAAACCACCTGACTCAGCTTGTTGACGAGCCTACTCGGATCCCTGACGTTACAGGTCAATCCGCCAACACTCTAGATTTGTTTCTTACCTCCTTACCCTGGTAAATACACCATTAGTGTATTATCACCTCTAGGCACATCAGACCATTGTGTCATATCTGCGAATTTCTCGTGCCACCAAAACACAGTTAAAGAAAAAACTCCCAAGAGAACCGTTTGGCAGTACGAGAAATCCAACTGGGACGGTCTCAATGTTTTCTTCAGGAACTTTAACTGGTCACTATGCTTCCTCGATAGTGACGAAGATTCCAGTGCAGATATGATTACAAACTTAATTCCTTGTGGAATGAGAAATTTTATCCCGAATAGGGTGAAATCTATCAAACCCAAAGAAAACTCATGGTTTGATTCGAGCTGTAAGGAGGTTATTAGGGTTAGAGAAGTAAGCTTCCGTTGTTATAAAGCCAACCCTACTGAGGAAAACCGGAAAAAGTTTTAACAAGCTAGAAAGACCTGCAACGTTCATATTCGACGAACCAAATTTTTACATGATCAAAAATTACGGCAAAAAATTCTACAATGTCCCAAAGGTAGTAAAAATGTTTGGTCATTTGTAAAAAACATACGAAACACCACCTCGTCCTCGGTTCCAACGCTCGTCTTCAATAAGACCCCTTTTGTCAGCTCGTTAGATAAAGCCAATTTGCTTGCGGCACAGTTTGCTGTTAATTCGACGCTGTCAGAAAGTGTTATGGCTCCTCCTGTACTTGAGAGCGTAAATGATTTTATGGGACAAATCTTCTTTCGCACTCGTGCAGTTGCTAGAGTTCTAAAAGATCTCGACGTACACAAATCCGCTGGCCCGGATAGTATCCCTCCCATCGTTTTGAAGAGGTGTTCTTCAACGCTGGCAAAACCACTGCGTAAGCTTTTCCATCTGTCCTACTCTACTGGTCTCTTTCCGAGTGGATGGAAAACAGCATTTGTCCAGCCTGTCCCTAAAAAAGGCATATCTTCTTCACCCTCAAATTATCGACCAATTGCACCTACGTCCCTTCTTTCCAAGGTCATGGAAACGCTGATTAATTTTCAGCTCAAGAAATATCTCGAGGAACGAAAGCTTCTTAATGACCGGCAGTACGGCTTTCGTAGCAATAGGTCCACTGGTGATTTGATGGTATATCTCACCGAACAGTGGAACAAATCTTTACATCGTTTTGGAGAAAGTAAGATTATTGCACTTGATATTTCAAAAGCGTTTGATAGAGGTTGGCATCAAGCTCTTTTATCGAAAATGCGCGCATTTGGTTTTGATGAATCTCTTCTTCATTGGATTAGAAATTACCTTTCGGACCGCTCAATACAAGTTGTATTGGACGGTTTCAAGTCTGAAATCCACAAAATAAATGCTGGTGTGCCCCAGGCTCCGTTTTGTCTCCGACTCTCCTCCTTATTTTTATAAATGATCTTTTGTCTGAAACTTCTAATCCATTAAACTGTTTCGCTGACGACAGTACCCTCAGCTTTTCATATTCGTTTACAGATTCACATCCATGTCCTTCGGATGTGGAACTTGAACGGCAGCGTATGATAAGCTCATTAAATTCTGATCTAAACAGCATCGTTCAATGGGGAATCAAAAACCGAGTAGAATTTAATGCTTCTAAAACTCAATGCTGTCTCCTGTCGTTAAAGCGAAACCTACTCCCAATGCCACTATCAATGAACGGCACTTGCATCGAGGAAACCAAACAGCTCTCAGTTCTCGGTATGTACCACCATTTGTGGAATGACCGCATATTTGATGTCGCCAAAAACGCTGCTAAGTCTTTAGGTTTTCTCCGCAGATGCAAGAAATTTTTTTCCCCTTCTGATCTGGCTATGATCTACAAAGCCTTTATTCGTCCAAAACTTGAGTACAATTCTCATGTCTGGGCAGGAGCTCCAAAAACGCACTTAAGTTTGTTGGACAGAATACAAAAGAGAGCTTTAAAAATGATAGGTGAAGGATCTATAACGGAAACAATTACATCTCTCGAACACCGCCGTAATGTTTCATGTCTTTCCCTATTTTACCGTTCTTTTTATAAACAGTGTTCTAGTGAAATAGCCAGTTGCATTCCTCCCCTTAAACAATTCAACCGTAATACTCGCGCTTCTAGGAATGCCCATCAGTTTACCCTCGAGCCCAACTTCGTACTGTTAAGTATAGAGATTCTTTCTTTAGTCGAACCACAAGAATGTGGAATACTTTACCTGGCTCTGTGTTTCCCTCTTATTACAGTATTCAGACATTCAAAACAAATGTTCATCGGTATCTCCTTTTTAACCCTTTCCAATTTCCTGAATGCTCGCACTGTGTGTAAATATTTTAAGGGTAATAATAATCCCTTTTGTGCGCGCAAAGTTTAAAAAAAAAAGGCGACGCGTTATCATGCAACCTATTCAACATCGTTCTTGAAGCCATTGTACGCAACACACATGTCAACACCAGCGGTACAATCTATCAACTTGCGTATGCGGATGACATAGACATTGTCGGCAGAACGAAGCGAGCTGTGGCAGGAACACTTGCGAGTATTGAATCGGAGGCGGCTAAAATGGGATTGACGGTTAATGAAGACAAGACGAATTATATGCTGTCATCGAGAGAGGAATCTCAACATCGTCGACTCGGGCAAAATATCACGATGGACAGGTATAACTTCGAAGTTGTCAAGGACTTTGTCTACCTGGGCTCCACTATTACATCGCAGAATGACATCAGTGCAGAGATCAAGCGAAGAAATACTCTTGCCAACCGCTGTTTCTTCGGTCTCAGGAGGCATTTAAGTAGTAAGGCCCTCTCTCAGAGAACCAAGGAAACTTTATACAAGACCCCAATCATCCCGGTCTTGCTTTATGGGTCAGAAGCATGGACACTGAAAGATTCGGATAAAAATCTGCTAGGGTGCTTTGAGAGGAAGATTCTTCGTGTGAATTTCGGTCCGGTGGGTATCGAAGGAGTATGGAGGAGAAGATTCAACGACGAGCTATACGGGCTATACAGCGACGTTGACCTGGTTAAAAAGCTGAAAATACAGCGGCTGAGATGGCTGGGGCACGTGGAGCGTATGGACAGCAACGCACCTGCCCGACGAGTCTTCGAATCCAACCCCGATGGGGTACGCAGCAGAGGAAGAACCCGTAACAGGTGGCGCAAACAAGTGGATGACGACATCAAAGCACTCGGTGTGCGCAACTGGAAGCGGCTAGCTAGGGACAGAGCTGACTGGAGGGGCTTGTTAGTTGAGGCCGAAGCCCATCCTGGGATGTGAGCGCCATCAAAAGTAAGTAAGTGTCACAGATATAGGCAGGTTTATGATTTAAATGAAATGAACATGTACACAAGACAAATAGCTTTTGAAATTTCAAAATTCAGAAATAAAACATGGAATGAAAAACTTAGTCCTCTTGATCCCAATTCCAAACCCTTTTGGGAAATAGCCAAGGTTCTAAGAACAAGAAACAAATTTATTCCACATTTAGAACAAATTGATTCATTGCTGTTAACTAGTGAAGAAAAAGCTGACGTTTTTGCAGACTCATTTGAAAAAAATTTAATAATCCATTGATTAATGAAACAAGCCCAGCTAACAGCGAAGTGAGTCTATTAATTTCATCAATACTAATAATGACCTCCTACCAACAAACCTTTTTGAATCAAACGATGATATAAAAGGGATAATTCAATGTATGCGCAACAATAAAGCACTTGGAATAGATTCTCTGAAAAATACGTACTTTAAGGAACTCGCAATCATTGCAATATTTTTTATATGTTTTATTGTTAACGCTTGCCTTAAGTTTCAACACTTTCCAAACAAATGGAAAACTGCAAAAATTATACCAATCCTCAAGGCAGGGAAACCTCCAAACAACACTAACAGTTATCGACCTATAAGCTTGCTCAGTAGTTTAAGCAAAATATTATAAATAAAACTTCTTGATTTTTTTGAGTCTTCCAATGTTTTGCCAAACCAACAATTTGGATTTAGGCAAGGTCATAGCACTACACATCAAGTTCTTATTTGCAAACATGTAAAAGAAAAAATGAGCGCAAAAGAATCTACGGGTCTTGTCCTTTTTTATGTTGAAAAGTCTTTTGATAGTATATGGCATGATGGTATTCTTCATAAACTTCTCAGCTAAAAACAAATAATTGTGATGTTCCGTGGGTTAATTCTGTCAAATATCTAGGTGTATATTTAGACAAGACATTAACTTTCCGTGACCATATCACAAGCACCCTCAGTAAAAAAAGCATTTCTACTAAAATGTTATACCTCTTATATGTAGGAAATCGTCCCTGAGTAAATTTAATAAGATCATAATCTGTAAAGTAATTTTTCAAGCCTTAATCGTTTATGCATGCCCAGTATGGTGAACTTGTGCAAAATCACGTATAAAAAAATTACAAGATTCTCAAAATAAAACACTTAAAATGATGACAAATTTACCTTGGTATTTTTCCACACAACTTTTACATGAAAAAACTGGAGTCCATCAAGTTGCAAGAAAAATTGAAATTCTCAATCAAAGCTTTTATTTAAGATGTAGTGATTCAAGAAAAATGTTAATTCAAAATTTAGTAAACCAATAATAATTGTATGCATATTGGTTATTTATTTTCTGTTATTTACTTATTTATTTTTTGTTTATTTATATGCTTGTTTATTGATGCATTTGTATGTTTATTTATTTATTTAATTTTGTTCATATATATGTTTATTATTTATTCATTTATTTAATTATTTATTTATTAATTAATTTATTTATTAACTAATTTATTTATTTAACTATTTATTTCTTTATTTATTTATTTACTTATTTATTTATTTATTTAATTATTTATTATTTATTTATTTATTTATTTATTTATTTATTTATTCATTTATTTATTTATTCATTTATTTATGTATTTATTTATTTATTTAATTTTTTTCATTTATTTATTTATTTGTTGCTTGTTAATGTATTCAATAACTTATTTTTGTTTGTCCCCAAACTATTAATTTATGCAATAATGAATTAAATTATCTATTTATTTATTAACACAAAATGTAATAATTTATGACTAAAGGCCCAACTATAATAGGCATAAGCTAGTATATGAGCGCATAAGTAAACGTGCGAATACAAAGAGTTTCTATGCGAGTGAACATAATGGAGTCTAGCTACTTTTCGTTCAATTTTTCTCAGTTTTGTTCACTTAAGCGAGCATAAGCAAGAGCGATCCCAGTCGCTCAGCGCATAAGTAAATTTTACAAATACAGCAAAAAACACAAAGCCACAGCTGTTTTGTGAATCAATTCAGAAGTTGTGCACGAGTATGTGTGTAGCTTTTGTTGTATCGTCGCCGCATTTTCATTTGTATTTAAAAATGCAGAACAAAACACAAAGCTGAAAATCGAATGTGGGGCGAAAGCGGAGAGGTATTTTTTTAATTTTTGCTTATGCCTGCATAAGTCCATTATGGCTATACGGGGTAATTTTGCAAACATAAGCAAATTTTCGTTAGCTGTTTGACATTAGCTTATGATTGCTTATGCCTTTTATAGTTGGGCCTTAAGAACATACAAATTTCATTTATTTATTTATGAAAATTCTTGTATACCAACTTGGCAATTCCATTAGTTTTTAAGTTATTTATCTAGTCATATTTTTTTCTTTTATACAAAACAACTATTATAAAATATATTAAATGAAGGTTTTTTGTCATAATTTTCCTTCAAAAGTAATTCTTCTTCAATTTAAGCTTATTTCTTAAAATGTTACAAAAAAAATTTTGTCAGTTGCAAGCTGCGCATCATTTCAATTTGTAAAGCCTTATATATGACAATAAAATATCTATCTATGCAAGTAGCGTAAAAAAAAGCAGTGTATTTATGGCCAGTTGCACCAAGATGCTTTAAAACCAGTTTTTGCTAAAAGGCAATTTAAATTTATCGACATGATAAATTAATCTGGGTTGCACCAAAAATCATCACAGATATTTTAGCTAAAATGGATTTCATTAAACATCCCTGCATTTTAACATTTGTTTTCAAAACTAAACGAAAAAGTTTCAACTAGTGCAACTGAGATAGCAATACGAAAAATGTCAATGAAAATAAATAAACATTGGGATGCGCTGCGTAACAATCCATACAAACATAAATATGTACGAGTAGGTACCTGGTACATGCACCTCGAAAATAGTAAAGAAAATTGTGAAAAGAATGTTTGTTTATAACTCGGCAGCTTATTATTATGATTTGGCTGGGTTTCAGTTCATAAATAAATATATTAAAACATTCGTTTTCATTTAGTAGGTATTGTATGGGGTTGTTTTCCACTTCACTCAAAATATAAAAAAAAAACAAATGGATTTAAATTCCAACTCATGCATCTTTGTTTTTCACCCTTCCAGTGTTTTTTTTTTTTTATTTATTTCTGGGTTCTGTCCAATAAATAAGTTTTAAAATTTAACTGGAAGAAAATGGAACTTTAGTTTATTGGTTCGTTTATTGAGCTTTTAGAATTAAAAGTGGTCGGTGCAACCGGTATATGTCATTTTAAAATCAAACGAAGCAATACAAATTTAAGAGCTTGGTGCAACTGGCCATTAATGAAGTAATTAAAAAAGAAGTACAAAATAAGCTAATGGTATTTTCCTGAATTATTCTGTCCCTGCAGTTTTTATCGCAATAGATCCCTCTTTTAGGAACTAAAACAAAAATGTATATGTATGTATATACATTAGACTGGACCTTAGACACCTACAAAAAATCACTCTTCTCCACCCTTCAATAGTTTCTAAATAGTAAACAAAAAAAAAATCCCTTATTTTTTTCAGATTTTTTCCTCTCCCCTTAAGTCGCCCTGTTTTCAATTAAAGATTGATATATATCAAAGTTCATTCAGCCTTAATACGATTAAAATCGCATAACTGGTATGATAGCTACGGAGTAAACGTATATAAGAGTCCGGCTCCCTTGTTTTAATTCTCGACGAATAAATTTAAAAGACTTACCAAAAATACCTTATTTACGTTCTTTGATGAGACAGCGTGACCTAGCCTATAGACGGTGGAAACTCTTTCGTCTTGACAGCTTTCACCAAAAATTTACCTCTTTGCGCAACAAAACTGTTCAAAAAATTCGTAAGGCAAAAACCGCTTTGTATGCAACTCGCATTGATGCGTCTTTAGGAAGTAAGCAAATTTGGAAAAATTTGAAGACTATCGGTGTTGGAAAAGTATCTTGTGGTTTGCCTGAAGACACTGACATCAACGCACTCAACAAATCTTTTGTTTCTAACCCAATTATTAACCACCAATCCTTAGACCCCCTACAATATTTTGAACAGATTTTTTCAGCGCATAACTTAAACGCAAATTCATTTATGTTTTCTCCAATAACTGCGGAGGATGTGGTAGAAGCACTCCTCTCTATTAAGTCCAATGCTATAGGCCTTGATAATATGCACCCTTGGTTTTTGAAAATTATTTTACTAACGCTATTGCCCGTTATTACCCATATTTTCAATTCCATTTTAATACAAAATGAATTTCCAACACAATGGAAAAGGGCAAAAGTTTTACCCATTCCAAAAACTTCAAAAGGAGATGAATTTAGGCCAATTTCGATATTGCCATTTTTATCAAAAGTTTTTGAGAAAATTGGTTTCTTAATCTGTTCAATTTATTAACCCCCAAGCAATCAGGCTTTCGAAAGAAAAACAGCTGCATTACAGCTTTGTTAAGTGTCTCGGAAGATATAAGGAAAGCTATAGACGAGGATAATGTCACATTTTTAATACTTCTCGATTTCTCGAAAGCGTTTAACATGGTAAATCACATGGTACTTTGCGAAAAACTCTTCAGTCATTTTAGATTTTCTTCCTCTGCAGTCAGGCTCTTATTTCCATACCTTACTGATCGAGTGCAAGCAGTAGAGGTTAACAGAAATCTTTCCAACTTTCTACCTGTCGTTAGGGGCGTTCCACAAGATTCGATTCTTGGCCCGTTGTTGTTTTCAATCTATGTTAACGAACTTCCTACAACCGTAAGACAATGTTCAATACGCCTGTATGCTGATGACACCCAGCTCTATTTGAGCTGCCCATTGGGACTTATCGAAAACTCTGCAGCTTGTATAAATGAGGACCTAAGCTTGATTGAGCGTTGTTCTGTTGATAACTGCTTACTTCTGAACCCAAAGAAATCAAAGTGTCTCGCGGTTTAAAAAAACAAAATTGATGTGTTTTACTTTCCAGCAATCCTTTTAAATAACTGACCTATAGCTTACGTCGACTCAGCTTAAAATTTAGGTGTAGTTTTTAACCGCAGCCTTACCTGGACACATCATATAAACAACACAATTGGGAAATCGTATGGTGTCCTACGCATGCTATGGTCAACACAGCACTTTATTCCTTTAACAATTAGAATTCTGCTGGTGAAAACGCTGATTTTCCCTCTGCTTACTTACGGCTGTGAAATTTTTTGTAAGTTAGACTTCGAGAGTTGCATTTAATAACGCAATAAGAATATATCTTATATATATCACGGGCTGCGACGTTACGATAGAGCTTCGCAGCATACATCCCAACTTCTTGGGATGTCGTTTGAGAATTTTATAAAATTCCGAACAATAGCCTTGTTCTCTGACATACTTCTAACCCGCCAATCAGTGGATCTTTACAATGAATTAAACTTTTTCAACTCTAATAGATGTCGTGATCTAGTAATTCCGCGTTTTCAGTGTCTGACATCCGAACGTCAGTTTTTTGTCAACTCTGTAAGAATTTGGAATTCATTGCCGCGAAAAATAAAAAGTATAAATAACACAAAACAATTGGGAAAAGAACTTAAACTTTACTTTAATAATGCATAGATTAAAAATTTAAAAATATAAATATGTAAGACTTGAATTAAAATCAATTATGTATGTAGCTACTGTACATTTTACAAGCTACACTATAAATAAGATATTGTATCTTACAGTGTAAGCTAATCAACAAATAAATAAATACTAAAAAATACTAAAATACTAAAATTTTCAAATTATTATTTTTTTTTACTAGCACTGGATAGTTTAAACTCCTAAAAATTAACATGGAAAATAATTATATGTAAGGAATTCTATTTGAACAGACATTTAATTTAAATAGTGAATTGGTATTTTTGTTCTATGAATTTGAAGAAAAAACAAAAATAGCAATTCACTATTTAAATTAAATGTCTTTTAAAATAATAACCGTGGAAAATAACCAAAATTAGGGAGCTTCAAAACTGGAAATGAGAGTTGGAGCTTGGGAAAAAACAAACAGTCACGGCTTCAAATGTTAATTTACTTAATCAAAGTACATACCAGCATTATAATGGAATTATTGGAAGACGAACACATATAATTGGTTTCTTCAGCAGCTTGAAATGGGAAAAACCCATTGCACCTTTTACTATTTGGAGTATTTAATCGATGATTTAATAATCTAACTGTAATCGCGATTCTGCTTGTTTTGTAATGTTTTTTACAAAAATTGCAATAAAGCTGCATATTATTTTCGTTCTCGAATTAGAGAAAAGTTATTTCCCTAAAAACTCACGGATTTTGGTCTTCCATTGACACTCATTTCTTATTTGATTTTTATTTTATATAAAATAAATTGATTAAATTTTTGTAATAGACAATATTCTTGGAATTTATAAACACTAGAACAGGTAGCGACAGCACTTGAACGACAACAAAATGTTCTCTATTTATTTAGATTTTGACAGATAACGACAATGCCTCTCATTTTCTCAGTTTTTTCTCAGTAATTTACTTTATTTACTTCTTTTTTAACCTTTTTTTTACGTTTTTTACGAGATTTTTACGTTTTTTACACTTATTTACGCATTTTTACATAGAAAAGGTAAAAAATAGTTTTTTACATGGATTTGAACATCTCTGGACTCGATATCGATAGCGCGATACCACAACAATAAAACACTCGCGCACACACAAGTAGGCATATTGGTATATACAGATGGGAAATTTTAATTTACAGCCGTTGACTCGCCGTCACTAGATAGATAGATTATTTTTAATTACTCTTATTGACCATTTTGACTATATTATTAAAAAAGCTAACAGGACTCTCGGTTTTATTAAAAGATTTGCTAGAGAATTTCGTGGTCCTTATGTTCTAAAAACTCTCTATGTCTCATTTGTAAGATCCATCTTAGAATATGGTTGTGTTGTATGGGCGCCATATTATGCGGTTCATATAAATAGATTGGAGTCCGTTCAAAGAAGATTTATGAGATTTTGCTTAAGATTTCTACCATGGTCGAATCGAATTACCTTGCCACCTTACGCTCAACGTATTCAACTAATAAATCTTCCATCTCTAACGAGTCACAGAGCGTATCTACAATTTGGTTTTATTGTCGGGATAATCAATGGATCGATTTCAGCTCCATTGATCCTCTTTAAATCTTTTAATTAATATTTACAATCAAAATTCTAATATAATTAATTCCAGCAATGACAATGTAAAATCACTTAACTTAAGAAAATTATTTTTTAGTCATAATAATCCATAATGTACATTAGATGTAAGTTTTCTTTTTTTTTTTTTTGTTATAATTTAAAAAAAATAATGTATCGTTAGTACTTAACGAAATAAATAAAAAAATAAATAAATGGAATTTTCTATGGCCATGCTGATATTTTGAAAACGGTTCAACCAATCAATCTGATTTTTTTTACAGCAGTCAACCAAGTCGATACCCATTATGACAAAAAAATAATATAAAGGTTTGATACATTTTCGTTACTCAAAAAAATTTCAAAGTGCCTAATTCTCAGTCCCCTGACGTGTCCCCCGCTTGTTTTTCAAACAAAAAATCATAACTGTTCTTTTATTTTTTATTTTTATTCAATTTAACACTGTGTTGTTTCACGCACTCTCTATTGCTTTTCCTTCTTGTTTTTTTTTTCTCTACTGCTGTGGCTCGATCAGTGTTGTTAGACTTTTTTACTTTACGTTTTTTACGTTGTTTACATTAGTTTTTTACCAGCTGGATTTTTTACTATGCTTATGTAAAAACCGTAAAAAAGTTAAAACCGTGGAAAATAACCAAAATTAGGGAGCTTCAAAACTGGAAATGAGAGTTGGAGCTTGGGAAAAAACAAACAGTCACGGCTTCAAATGTTAATCTACTTAATTAAAGTACATACCAGCATTATAATGGAATTATTGGAAGACGAACACATATCATTGGTTTCTTCAGCAGCTTGAAATGGGAAAAACCCATTGCACCTTTTACTATTTGGAGTATTTAATCGATGATTTAATAATCTAACTGTAATCGCGATTCTGCTTGTTTTGTAATGTTTTTTACAAAAATTGCAATAAAGCTGCATATTATTTTCGTTCTCGAATTAGAGAAAAGTTATTTCCCTAAAAACTCACGGATTTTGGTCTTCCATTGACACTCATTTCTTATTTGATTTTTATTTTATATAACATAAATTGATTAAATTTTTGTAATAGACAATATTCTTGGAATTTATAAACACTAGAACAGGTAGCGACAGCACTTGAACGACAACAAAATGTTCTCTATTTATTTAGATTTTGACAGATAACGACAATGCCTCTCATTTTCTCAGTTTTTTCTCAGTAATTTACTTTATTTACTTCTTTTTTAACCTTTTTTTTTACGTTTTTTACGAGATTTTTACGTTTTTTACACTTATTTACGCATTTTTACATAGAAAAGGTAAAAAATAGTTTTTTACATGGATTTGAACATCTCTGGGCTCGATATCGATAGCGCGATACCACAACAATAAAACACTCGCGCACACACAAGTAGGTATATTGGTATATACAGATGGGAAATTTTAATTTACAGCCGTTGACTCGCCGTCACTAGATAGATAGATAGGCAAATTTCTTTATTTCCATAGACTTGTACAATATTTAACAATTAAGATTAAGGACATGGCTTTGCTGCCGTCTGCCTGATTGACATTTCTAAAATTATGAAATATATGAATAGAATAAAAGTACATATATATTATAAATATGTATAATAGTTGATTGAATTTATAATTTTAAATAAGAATACCTACGACATGCATTGATTTTTTTTTGCGAATCTAAATTGCACGTATTTGTGCTGGAACAAAATTGACAAGAATTTGGGTGCAATATTTATAGATATCGAAAATCCGCTATTGAATTTTTGTATACAATATATGTTAAATGTGAAATAAAAAATAAAGTATTACAGATTTGAGCGGTTATACAATTTTAGAATGATTTGAAACACAAAAAATACAATTTTCGGATGACTTGAAACATAAAATTATCAATTTTAGGGTGATTTGAAACACAAAAAAGATCTAAACTTTAACTGGTGGAATGGGAAGAGTCTTCGGAGCGAGTTAGAAGCTTTTGCGGTACAATAAAGCATATTTACACAATTTTAAAAGATTTGACCATCCTAAGGATCCATTCAAAATGTTAATGGCCTCCGTCGATGACAAAAAGCTCTCTTGAAAGTAGTACTTTATAAATATTTCTGCTCGCTGACGATGCTGCACTGTTTAAGTGTTGAATATATATTTTTTCATCTATTTTAGAAACTAGATCAGCAAACATATTTTGCCAATCATCTAAGTTATTTTCATTGATTGAAAGGCTTGCGTCATGAGCTATAGCCATCTGACTCAGTTCTTTAAAAGTTGTATTCTTCGTATGAAGTAGCCTTCGCATAAATGATGTGTGGAGACCGTTATCTCTTCTCATAACTTTTAATATATAAGATTTTGAACGAAAATAGGAGGAATACCGGATTCTATGTGAATAGAATAAGTTGGTGTTGCGTTAGGTAACCGAAATAATCTTTTGAAAAAATATCTTTGAATTGTTTCAAATTCCTCGAGTAGAGCGTAGCCAAAAACCTGTGCATCATTACACATACACGTATTAACGGTCGCATTGAAGACCCGGTATTTCGTTGAGATATTAAAGAAAGATGGCTACAAAATCGAAAGTCCTGGCCCAAATTTAAGGTTCTGATTTGAAAATTCGTAAGACATAAAAATGAAGCTATCCAAAAAAATTCAGCTTTGTCTGAGTTATATTTGAAAAGATATTTTAATTTTATCGATATACTTGAACAAAAATGTTTTATTGTTGTTTTGTTTTTAACCTGTTTTTTGGATTCAAACGGTTATAACTTTCTATTGAGCACCGCTTTAGCAAGTTTTATACTTTTTTAAAACTACAGAAAAACGGGATATTTTTGTAAGATAAAATCTGTATTGTGTCATACGAATTTTTTTCATGGAGCTCTTAAGAAGATTGAGGACAAAAATTAAGTTTGTTCAAAGTTCAAGTTTATCTTTTAGTTTGTAGGCAAATGGTGATGTAAATGAACATTTTTTTATTCAGTAACATAAGTCAAACTATAAGCCAAAGTTTTAGTGTAAAAATTGTAAAAAACAAAAGTCAATTATGGACAGGGTAAGCAAAAAACTGGTTCAAAGTAAAGTTTTTTATTAAATTTCGAAAAATAGCCGTTACTCGAAAACCGTTATGAGTCGGTATGAACAAGTTACCAAATTCTGAAAGGTCATGACCTGGCCTATCACCATATTCAGCTTGGACCATCCTTTACGGGACACCCTGTATAATAATAATAATAAGTAACAACACGGTTAATTGAATTTGTTATAAAAACCTTTTTAGCATGTTATGACAATATTATCTGTAAAATAAAATTCATCCTAAGTCGATATCTTTATTCGTTCTCGATATACGAGTGATTCTAGGTAGGTAGGAAGGTAGAAATGGCGGCCACGGGCAGTCTAGCGCATAGCCCAATTAGCGCTGAAGTGCGCCGTTTTGATACCATAACTGGTTTGAACCTGTATATGGAATTGAAGAGAGAGAATATGGGCATATCCTCAGGATATCGTCCCTTTTAATTTAGTTTAGAATAGGATTTTGTTGTAGCTTTTAGCACAATCATCAGAAAGTTGATCACTCACTGAACCAGATCAGCAACCGCACCCGCACCATCCACAGTTAGCCCACTAGGCAGTTCGTTGGCTGGCACTGGAGCGTCCACTGATCTGATTTGATGATCATCCGTCCACTGTGCACCACAAACCCCCACCAGAACCCTACTCCACTATTTTGTGATCATAGGGAATCGACGGAAGGTATAATGTTGAAGTAGCCGAAATATGTCCTAGAGCCATTTCGTCGCGTTGAGAATAGCAATCAAGTCTTTGATCTTCATTTCAGAAAGTTCGTTAAAGTCGTCAAAGAATGCTCTTCCGAGTGACTGTTTTCTAGCTTTGGCTGCATTTGCAGAGGAAATGAACTAGTGTTTCCTTTTCCTGCTGGTCCTCACAGCTCCGACAGTGAGTATTGTGGGCTATGCCCAGCTTCGCTGCATGCTCTCCTGGCCAGTGTTCGCTACAGGTTGCAACTACCCTGGCTATGTCTTGCCTGGATCTGCGTATTAGATCAATTGTTCGGTTCTTGTCTTAGGTCGGCCAATTCTTCCAAGATATAATACAGTTTGATAAACTGCTCCACCTACGGTTTGCTTTAGTAAGATAAGTTGAGAGAATGTTGCCCTTCATAACTCCAAGCGGAATGTTGACTCTTTCCGCAAGTAAGCTGAACCTTGCCGGCCAGCTCGTCAGCCCGTTCATTGCCCTCAATGCCACTGTGACCCGGGACCCAGATAAGAGTGACATTTAGGTCAGTGTTCAGACCCGCAAGCTCATCCCGGCATTGCTGGACTAGTTTGGAGGATGCTGTAGCTGAATTAATGGCTTTAACAGCCGCTTGACTGTCTGTAATAATAGCTGCATTACGGTTTTGGTTTGGATCTGCTTTTAGTAACTTGCAAGCTTCCCTGATTGCTAGCAATTCAGCTTGAAAGACGCTAGCAAGGTCAGGTAGCAGAAAGGACCTAGATACATTTAGAGACTCAGAGAAGATTCCTGCACCAACGCCTCACTCTATCTTTGAGCCATCAGTAAAGATAGTTGTGTCGAAATCTTTCGTCACGACGTTATCATTCCAATCCTTCCTGGATGGAAATTTAACTTTGAAATCCTTACTGATACTCATTGTAGGGGTGCAGTAGTCAGTGGGAGCCGAAAACATTTGCATTGGAATCAAGTCTGTGATATTGCTGTGACCATAGGGCTTGGCAAACCAAGAGTTTGATTCTTTAAGTCTTAAAGCGCTGCAAGAAACTAGATATTTAATATGTAAATCAAGTGGTGTGTACGTCCACAGGATCATCTTCGACTGAAGCCCCCACTTTTTACCAAAAGTTTTACTACAGGCATAGAATGCTATGCAGGCCTTCTTGACCATTTCTTCAATGTTCAACTTCCAATTTAATTTGGGATCGAGAATATCACCTAACTATTTAGCTTAAGAGGAGAGTGAGAGGGGTAGAGTGAAGTGGTGTATCTTAGTCTTGGTAGTAAATAGCATCAGTTCAGTTTTGCTTTGGTTAACTCCTAGCCCACAGCTCGTGGCCCAGTTGGTGACCTTCCTTAAAGCCATTTCCGCGATCTCACTTAACACAGGAGTAAACTTCCCTGACACTAATATCACCAAATCATCAGCATATGCCACCGCCTTTACTCCACATCTTTCCAACTTAACAAGAATTTTATTCATGACTAAAAGCCATAGAAGAGGGTACAGAACCCCACCCTGGGGTGTACCTCTACTTACATGTTTGGTCGAGTTTGTATTACCTAACGTAGCTTGAATCCGTCTGTCTCTGAGCATGGATATTATCCATTCTTCTACACCAAAATCAACTAAAGACTCTAGAATGGATTCAGTAAGCACGTTGTTGAAAGCCCCTTCAACATCTAAGAAAGTGGCAAGAGTTTATTCTTTATAGTTTATAGTTTTCTCAATAGTGCGCACTACCTCATGAAGGGCTGTTTCAGTGGATTTGCCTTTAAGGAATGCGTGTTGAGAGTTTTCAAGTGGACATCTATCCAGGATGTCTCTAATATGGATGTCGAGGATGCGCTCTAAGGTTTTAAGCACAAAAGAGGTTAGACTAATTGGACGGAAATCCTTCGCAGATTCATGCCTCCGCCTACCGACTTTTCATGGCAGATATTAAAGATTGTTCTAGTCATTTTCCTTAGATTAGATAGGTCTTCATTCCACCAAGGGGTAGTGTTTTACGGCTATATTTTATTGGACAGGAGACCTTAAAAGCAGTGTTCATTGATGCCTCAAAGGATTTCACCTTTGACTCAAGATCTATCACGAGTCTGGACTTAGGTTCGGTATATTTCCCAGTTTAGATTTTACAACTTGACTGAATTTCTTCCAGTCTATTCTTTTGGGATTTCTATAAGGGGATTTATTTTCGGTTTTGAAATTATTGCTGAAGAGTATCCATCTATGGTCCGAAAAAGATTTCAGAAGGGATACCTTCCAGTTTTCTACTATTAGATTCATTTTGTTATTTACGATCGTAACACGAGTGATTCTACAAATGATGTACCAGAATGTAAACGGCCTCCGGACAAAGACCAACAAAGTCTATAATAATGTAAATAATATTCCTCATGATGTTCTTATACTCACAGAAACTTGGCTGAATTCATCTTTTGCTGACACAGAGTTATTTGATTCCAATTTTCAAATTTTTCGTCGTGATCGTCATAGTGACCCCAATATAGCTACTGTTGGTGGAGGTTTGTTAATAGCCATTCGTAATAATTTATTTTGTAATCTCGTCGACGATATTTTGGACTCCAACCTCGAAATTATTTGTGTGAAAATATCAACTCCGTCTGGTCATTTATATGTGGTTGGTTGCTATATCCCGCCTTCTTCTAGCAGTGATGTCTACAATAAACTTGTCGATTGCTTGGAATCTATAAATGACAAGATTGAACCTTCTGATGAACTTTTTGTTATTGGCGACTTTAATTTGCCAAATCTTGAATGGACTAAATCATCGGAACATGAATGTTATAATGCCGTTAATGCGTCGAGCAACAATGAAGTTCTTTTTATCGATGAAATGACTTCATTTGGACTTAATCAATTAAGCAATGTCAAAAACCAATTTGGTAAAATTTTAGACCTTGTTTACTTTTCTGACCTCAATAATTCTGATGGAACTGTGTTACTTTCTGATACGAAACTCGTTGAGGAAGATCGACATCATCCTGCATTATCTATTTCATTAAACCTAAATATCATTAATGTAATTTTTAATTGTAAGAATATGCATGAATTCAACTTTAAAAAATGTTATTTTTATTTTTATTGGATGATATTAACTGGAATAGTTTATTTTTTAACGTCAGTTTTGATGAAATGGTCTTTAGTTTTTATAAAATTCTATTTGATTCTTTCTTAGAAACCATTCCGTTACGGAAAATAAGGCCTTTAATTAACACTCCACCGTGGTTTGATCTACATATTAAAACTCTTAAAAACAAAAGAAACAAGGCTTGGGTGAAGTTGAATCGATCCTGGAGCGTCGAGGCACAAAATAATTACGCTATACTAAGAGATGAATTTATTAACTACTCTAATTTTCTTTATTCGGACTTTATTTCTAAAACTGAAGATGATCTTAAATCTAACCCGCGAAATTTCTGGAAATATATCAACTGTAAATAACTGTTATCAAAATTCAGAAAGTCACTACCCAGAGGAAATAGCAAACATGTTTGCCGAATATTTTCAGAGTGCTTTTGAAGTATCTACTTGCGATACAAATAATACTCCTGCTGTAGATGAGTTTTTACATCTTAATTCGATTGACTTTACTATTACTGAGGCAACTATATTTGAGTATATTAAAAAATTAGATGATTGTTTAAGTCCTGGTCCTGATGGTTTCCCCGCTTTTATGTTAAAAAAATGTGCAATATATATGTCGTATCCGTTATTTTTACCTTTCAATCAGTCTATAAATAGCTGTAAATTTCCGACCCTTTGGAAAAATGCATTCTTAATTCCTACTCATAAGAAAGGTAAAAAAAATCTGGTTTTAAATTATAGACCAATTGCTAAACTATCTGCTATACCCAAAATGTTTGAATCTATTATTTGTGATATTTTGTCTTTTCACTGTTCCTCCGTTTTATGTGACTTTGTTAAAAGACATCCACCATAACAAATTTGTTACAGTTAACTACATTTTGTATTGACGCGTTTGAAAAAAAAAACAACAAGTTTACTGTATTTTTACTGACTTTAGCAAAGTATTTGACAAACTTTGCCACCATATACTTTTAAGAAAACTGCAAAATATGGGTCTCAACGACAGATTTGTACTATGGATGTCTTTATATCTCAAAGATAGGTTATATAGTGTTGTTTTTAAGAGTGAACATTCTAAATGTTTTACTGTTATTTCCGGTGAACCTCAGGGTAGCCATCTTGGGCCATTACTATTTGTACTATTTATTAACGATCTTCCGCCCGTCCTTGTTAATTCTATGTCTCTTATATATGCCGATGATATAAAAAATTTTCGTACAATCAACTCTGTAGAAGACTGTGATCTTTTACAAAAAGACCTTCAAAGTTTCTGGGAATGGTGCAATATTAATGGTTTAGCTTTAAATATTGACAAGTGTAAAACAATGTGTTTTACACGCAAGAAAAATGTGACTGTCTATAATTATGTGATTAATTTGTCACCACTTAGTAACCTGTCCAGTTTTACTGAGCTTGGGATAGTGTTAGACTCAAAATTAACTTTTATTGACCATTTTGACTACATTATTAAAAAAGCTAACAGGACTCTCGGTTTTATTAAAAGATTTGCTAGAGAATTTCGTGATCCTTATGTTCTAAAAACTCTCTATGTCTCATTTGTAAGATCCATCTTAGAATATGGTTGTGTTGTATGGGCGCCATATTATGCGGTTCATATAAATAGATTGGAGTCCGTTCAAAGAAGATTTATGAGATTTTGCTTAAGATTTCTACCATGGTCGAATCGAATTACCTTGCCACCTTACGCTCAACGTATTCAACTAATAAATCTTCCATCTCTAACGAGTCACAGAGCGTATCTACAATTTGGTTTTATTGTCGGGATAATCAATGGATCGATTTCAGCTCCATTGATCCTCTTTAAATCTTTTAATTAATATTTACAATCAAAATTCAAATATAATTAATTCCAGCAATGACAATGTAAAATCACTTAACTTAAGAAAAATATTTTTTAGTCATAATAATCCATAATGTACATTAGATGTAACTTTCCTTTTTTTTTTTGTAATAATTTAAAAAAAATAATGTATCGTTAGTACTTAACGAAATAAATAAAAAAATAAATAAATGGAATTTTCTATGGCCATGCTGATATTTTGAAAACGGTTCAACCAATCAATCTGATTTTTTTTACAGCAGTCAACCAAGTCGATACCCATTATGACAAAAAAATAATATAAAGGTTTGATACATTTTCGTTACTCAAAAAAATTTCAAAGTGCCTAATTCTCAGTCCCCTGACGTGTCCCCCGCTTGTTTTTCAAACAAAAAATCATAACTGTTCTTTTATTTTTTATTTTTATTCAATTTAACACTGTGTTGTTTCACGCACTCTCTATTGCTTTTCCTTCTTGTTTTTTTTTTTCTCTACTGCTGTGGCTCGACCAGTGTTGTTCGACTTTTTTACTTTACGTTTTTTACGTTGTTTACATTAGTTTTTTACCAGCTGGATTTTTTAGTATGCTTATGTAAAAAACGTAAAAAAGTTAAAACCGTGGAAAATAACCAAAATTAGGGAGCTTCAAAACTGGAAATGAGAGTTGGAGCTTGGGAAAAAACAAACAGTCACGGCTTCAAATGTTAATCTACTTAATCAAAGTACATACCAGCATTATAATGGAATTATTGGAAGACGAACACATATCATTGGTTTCTTCAGCAGCTTGATCTGGGAAAAACCCATTGCATCTTTTACTATTTGGAGTATTTAATCGATGATTTAATAATCTGACTGTAATCGCGATTCTGCTTGTTTTGTAATGTTTTTTACAAAAATTGCAATAAAGCTGCATATTATTTTCGTTCTCGAATTAGAGTAAAGTTATTTCCCTAAAAACTCACGGATTTTGGTCTTCCAGTGACACTCATTTCTTATTTGATTTTTATTTTATATAACATAAATTGATTAAATTTTTCTAATAGACTATATTTTTGGAATTTATAAACACTAGAACAGGTGGCGACAGCACTTGAACGACAACAAAATGTTCTCTATTTATTTAGATTTTGACAGATAACGACAATGCCTCTCATTTTCTCAGTTTTTTCTCAGTAATTTACTTTATTTACTCCTTTTTCAACCTTTTTTTTTACGTTTTTTACGAGATTTTTACGTTTTTTACACTTATTTACGCAATTTTACATAGAAAAGGTAAAAAATAGTTTTTTACATGGATTTGAATATCTCTGGGCTCGATATCGATAGCGCGATACCACACCAATAAAACACTCGCGCACACACAAGTAGGTATATTGGTATATACAGATGGGAAATTTTAATTTACAGCCGTTGACTCGCCGTCACTAGATAGATAGATAGGCAAATTTCTTTATTTCCATAGACTTGTACAATATTTAACAATTAAGATTAAGGACATGGCTTTGCTGCCGTCTGCCTGATTGACATTTCTAAAATTATGATATATATGAATAGAATAAAAGTACATATATATTATAAATATGTATAATAGTTGATTGAATTTATAATTTTGAATAAGAATACCTACTACATGCATTGATTTTTTTTTTGCGAATCTAAATTGCACGTATTTGTGCTGGAACAAAATTGACAAGAATTCGGGTGCAATATTTATAGATATCGAAAATCCGCTATTGAATTTTTGTATACAATATATGTTAAATGTGAAATAAAAAATAAAGTATTACAGATTTGAGCGGTTATACAATTTTAGAATGATTTGAAACACAAAAAATACAATTTTGGGATGACTTGAAACATAAAATTATCAATTTTAGGGTGATTTGAAACACAAAAAAGATCTAAACTTTAACTGGTGGAATGGGAAGAGTCTTCGGAGCGAGTTAGAAGCTTTTGCGGTACAATAAAGCATATTCACAAAATTTTAAAAGATTTGACCATCCTAAGGATCCATTCAAAATGTTAATGGCCTCCGTCGATGACAAAAAGCTCTCTTGAAAGTAGTACTTTATAAATATTTCTGCTCGCTGACGATGCTGCACTGTTTAAGTGTTGAATATATATTTTTTTATCTATTTTAGAAACTAGATCAGCAAACATATTTTGCCAATCATCTAAGTTATTTTCATTGATTGAAAGGCTTGCGTCATGAGCTATAGCCATCTGACTCAGTTCTTTAAAAGTTGTATTCTTCGTATGAAGTAGCCTTCGCATAAATGATGTGTGGAGACCGTTATCTCTTCTCATAACTTTAATATATAAGATTTTGAACGAAAATAGGAGGAATACCGGATTTTATGTGAATAGAATAAGTTGGTGTTGCGTTAGGTAACCGAAATAATCTTTTGAAAAAATATCTTTGAATTGTTTCAAATTCCTCGAGTAGAGCGTAGCCAAAAACCTGTGCATCATTACACATACACGTATTAACGGTCGCATTGAAGACCCGGTATTTCGTTGAGATATTAAAGAAAGATGGCTACAAAATCGAAAGTCCTGGCCCAAATTTAAGGTTCTGATTTGAAAATTCGTAAGACATAAAAATGAAGCTATCCAAAAAAATTCAGCTTTGTCTGAGTTATATTTGAAAAGATATTTTAATTTTATCGATATACTTGAACAAAAATGTTTTATTGTTGTTTTGTTTTTAACCTGTTTTTTGGATTCAAACGGTTATAACTTTCTATTGAGCACCGCTTTAGCAAGTTTTATACTTTTTTAAAACTACAGAAAAACGGGATATTTTTGTAAGATAAAATCTGTATTGTGTCATACGAATTTTATTCATGGAGCTCTTAAGAAGATTGAGGACAAAAATTAAGTTTGTTCAAAGTTCAAGTTTATCTTTTAGTTTGTAGGCAAATGGTGATGTAAATGAACATTTTTTTATTCAGTAACATAAGTCAAACTATAAGCCAAAGTTTTATTGTAAAAATTGTAAAAAACAAAAGTCAATTATGGACAGGGTAAGCAAAAAACTGGTTCAAAGTAAAGTTTTTTATTAAATTTCGAAAAATAGCCGTTACTCGAAAACCGTTATGAGTCGGTATGAACAAGTTACCAAATTCTGAAAGGTCATGACCTGGCCTATCACCATATTCAGCTTGGACCATCCTTTACGGGACACCCTGTATAATAATAATAATAAGTAACAACACGGTTAATTGAATTTGTTATAAAAACCTTTTTAGCATGTTATGACAATATTATCTGTAAAATAAAATTCATCCTAAGTCGATATCTTTATTCGTTCTCGATATACGAGTGATTCTAGGTAGGTAGGAAGGTAGAAATGGCGGCCACGGGCAGTCTAGCGCATAGCCCAATTAGCGCTGAAGTGCGCCGTTTTGATACCATAACTGGTTTGAACCTGTATATGGAATTGAAGAGAGAGAATATGGGCATATCCTCAGGATATCGTCCCTTTTAATTTAGTTTAGAATAGGATTTTGTTGTAGCTTTTAGCACAATCATCAGAAAGTTGATCACTCACTGAACCAGATCAGCAACCGCACCCGCACCATCCACAGTTAGCCCACTAGGCAGTTCGTTGGCTGGCACTGGAGCGTCCACTGATCTGATTTGATGATCATCCGTCCACTGTGCACCACAAACCCCCACCAGAACCCTACTCCACTATTTTGTGATCATAGGGAATCGACGGAAGGTATAATGTTGAAGTAGCCGAAATATGTCCTAGAGCCATTTCGTCGCGTTGAGAATAGCAATCAAGTCTTTGATCTTCATTTCAGAAAGTTCGTTAAAGTCGTCAAAGAATGCTCTTCCAAGTGACTGTTTTCTAGCTTTGGCCAGAGCAGGGCATTTGCAGAGGAAATGAACTAGTGTTTCCTTTTCCTGCTGGTCCTCACAGCTCCGACAGTGAGTATTGTGGGCTATGCCCAGCTTCGCTGCATGCTCTCCTGGCCAGTGTTCGCTACAGGTTGCAACTACCCTGGCTATGTCTTGCCTGGATCTGCGTATTAGATCAATTGTTCGGTTCTTGTCTTAGGTCGGCCAATTCTTCCAAGATATAATACAGTTTGATAAACTGCTCCACCTACGGTTTGCTTTAGTAAGATAAGTTGAGAGAATGTTGCCCTTCATAACTCCAAGCGGAATGTTGACTCTTTCCGCAAGTAAGCTGAACCTTGCCGGCCAGCTCGTCAGCCCGTTCATTGCCCTCAATGCCACTGTGACCCGGGACCCAGATAAGAGTGACATTGAGGTCAGTGTTCAGACCCGCAAGCTCATCCCGGCATTGCTGGACTAGTTTGGAGGATGCTGTAGCTGAATTAATGGCTTTAACAGCCGCTTGACTGTCTGTAATAATAGCTGCATTACGGTTTTGGTTTGGATCTGCTTTTAGTAACTTGCAAGCTTCCCTGATTGCTAGCAATTCAGCTTGAAAGACGCTAGCAAGGTCAGGTAGCAGAAAGGACCTAGATACATTTAGAGACTCAGAGAAGATTCCTGCACCAACGCCTCACTCTATCTTTGAGCCATCAGTAAAGATAGTTGTGTCGAAATCTTTCGTCACGACGTTATCATTCCAATCCTTCCTGGATGGAAATTTAACTTTGAAATCCTTACTGATACTCATTGTAGGGGTGCAGTAGTCAGTGGGAGTCGAAAACATTTGCATTGGAATCAAGTCTGTGATATTGCTGTGACCATAGGGCTTGGCAAACCAAGAGTTTGATTCTTTAAGTCTTAAAGCGCTGCAAGAAACTAGATATTTAATATGTAAATCAAGTGGTGTGTACGTCCACAGGATCATCTTCGACTGAAGCCCCCACTTTTTACCAAAAGTTTTACTACAGGCATAGAATGCTATGCAGGCCTTCTTGACCATTTCTTCAATGTTCAACTTCCAATTTAATTTGGGATCGAGAATATCACCTAACTATTTAGCTTAAGAGGAGAGTGAGAGGGGTAGAGTGAAGGGGTGTATCTTAGTCTTGGTAGTAAATAGCATCAGTTCAGTTTTGCTTTGGTTAACTCCTAGCCCACAGCTCGTGGCCCAGTTGGTGACCTTCCTTAAAGCCATTTCCGCGATCTCGAGGCGTCGAGGCACAAAATAATTACGCTATACTAAGAGATGAATTTATTAACTACTCTAATTTTCTTTATTCGGACTTTATTTCTAAAACTGAAGATGATCTTAAATCTAACCCGCGAAATTTCTGGAAATATATCAACTGTAAATAACTGTTATCAAAATTCAGAAAGTCACTACCCAGAGGAAATAGCAAACATGTTTGCCGAATATTTTCAGAGTGCTTTTGAAGTATCTACTTGCGATACAAATAATACTCCTGCTGTAGATGAGTTTTTACATCTTAATTCGATTGACTTTACTATTACTGAGGCAACTATATTTGAGTATATTAAAAAATTAGATGATTGTTTAAGTCCTGGTCCTGATGGTTTCCCCGCTTTTATGTTAAAAAAATGTGCAATATATATGTCGTATCCGTTATTTTTACCTTTCAATCAGTCTATAAATAGCTGTAAATTTCCGACCCTTTGGAAAAAT
Source organism: Melangyna quadrimaculata (assembly GCA_949320155.1). Taxonomy (NCBI): domain Eukaryota; kingdom Metazoa; phylum Arthropoda; class Insecta; order Diptera; family Syrphidae; genus Melangyna; species Melangyna quadrimaculata. Next base: position 259,981,701 of record OX439483.1, on the reverse strand, counting down.
GCATTCTTAATTCCTACTCATAAGAAAGGTAAAAAAAATCTGGTTTTAAATTATAGACCAATTGCTAAACTATCTGCTATACCCAAAATGTTTGAATCTATTATTTGTGATATTTTGTCTTTTCACTGTTCCTCCGTTTTATGTGACTTTGTTAAAAGACATCCACCATAACAAATTTGTTACAGTTAACTACATTTTGTATTGACGCGTTTGAAAAAAAAAACAACAAGTTTACTGTATTTTTACTGACTTTAGCAAAGTATTTGACAAACTTTGCCACCATATACTTTTAAGAAAACTGCAAAATATGGGTCTCAACGACAGATTTGTACTATGGATGTCTTTATATCTCAAAGATAGGTTATATAGTGTTGTTTTTAAGAGTGAACATTCTAAATGTTTTACTGTTATTTCCGGTGAACCTCAGGGTAGCCATCTTGGGCCATTACTATTTGTACTATTTATTAACGATCTTCCGTCCGTCCTTGTTAATTCTATGTCTCTTATATATGCCGATGATATAAAAAATTTTCGTACAATCAACTCTGTAGAAGACTGTGATCTTTTACAAAAAGACCTTCAAAGTTTCTGGGAATGGTGCAATATTAATGGTTTAGCTTTAAATATTGACAAGTGTAAAACAATGTGTTTTACACGCAAGAAAAATGTGACTGTCTATAATTATGTGATTAATTTGTCACCACTTAGTAACCTGTCCAGTTTTACTGAGCTTGGGATAGTGTTGGACTCAAAATTAACTTTTATTGACCATTTTGACTACATTATTAAAAAAGCTAACAGGACTCTCGGTTTTATTAAAAGATTTGCTAGAGAATTTCGTGATCCTTATGTTCTAAAAACTCTCTATGTCTCATTTGTAAGATCCATCTTAGAATATGGTTGTGTTGTATGGACGCCATATTATGCGGTTCATATAAATAGATTGGAGTCCGTTCAAAGAAGATTTATGAGATTTTGCTTAAGATTTCTACCATGGTCGAATCGAATTACCTTGCCACCTTACGCTCAACGTATTCAACTAATAAATCTTCCATCTCTAACGAGTCACAGAGCGTATCTACAATTTGGTTTTATTGTCGGGATAATCAATGGATCGATTTCAGCTCCATTGATCCTCTTTAAATCTTTTAATTAATATTTACAATCAAAATTCAAATATAATTAATTCCAGCAATGACAATGTAAAATCACTTAACTTAAGAAAAATATTTTTTAGTCATAATAATCCATAATGTACATTAGATGTAACTTTCCTTTTTTTTTTTTGTTATAATTTAAAAAAAATAATGTATCGTTAGTACTTAACGAAATAAATAAAAAAATAAATAAATGGAATTTTCTATGGCCATGCTGATATTTTGAAAACGGTTCAACCAATCAATCTGATTTTTTTTACAGCAGTCAACCAAGTCGATACCCATTATGACAAAAAAATAATATAAAGGTTTGATACATTTTCGTTACTCAAAAAAATTTCAAAGTGCCTAATTCTCAGTCCCCTGACGTGTCCCCCGCTTGTTTTTCAAACAAAAAATCATAACTGTTCTTTTATTTTTTATTTTTATTCAATTTAACACTGTGTTGTTTCACGCACTCTCTATTGCTTTTCCTTCTTGTTTTTTTTTTTCTCTACTGCTGTGGCTCGACCAGTGTTGTTCGACTTTTTTACTTTACGTTTTTTACGTTGTTTACATTAGTTTTTTACCAGCTGGATTTTTTACTATGCTTATGTAAAAAACGTAAAAAAGTTAAAACAGTGGAAAATAACCAAAATTAGGGAGCTTCAAAACTGGAAATGAGAGTTGGAGCTTGGGAAAAAACAAACAGTCACGGCTTCAAATGTTAATCTACTTAATCAAAGTACATACCAGCATTATAATGGAATTATTGGAAGACGAACACATATCATTGGTTTCTTCAGCAGCTTGATCTGGGAAAAACCCATTGCATCTTTTACTATTTGGAGTATTTAATCGATGATTTAATAATCTGACTGTAATCGCGATTCTGCTTGTTTTGTAATGTTTTTTACAAAAATTGCAATAAAGCTGCATATTATTTTCGTTCTCGAATTAGAGTAAAGTTATTTCCCTAAAAACTCACGGATTTTGGTCTTCCAGTGACACTCATTTCTTATTTGATTTTTATTTTATATAACATAAATTGATTAAATTTTTCTAATAGACTATATTTTTGGAATTTATAAACACTAGAACAGGTGGCGACAGCACTTGAACGACAACAAAATGTTCTGTATTTATTTAGATTTTGACAGATAACGACAATGCCTCTCATTTTCTCAGTTTTTTATCAGTAATTTACTTTATTTACTTCTTTTTCAACTTTTTTTTTACGTTTTTTACGAGATTTTTACGTTTTTTACACTTATTTACGCATTTTTACATAGAAAAGGTAAAAAATAGTTTTTTACATGGATTTGAATATCTCTGGGCTCGATATCGATAGCGCGATACCACACCAATAAAACACTCGCGCACACACAAGTAGGTATATTGGTATATACAGATGGGAAATTTTAATTTACAGCCGTTGACTCGCCGTCACTAGATAGATAGATAGGCAAATTTCTTTATTTCCATAGACTTGTACAATATTTAACAATTAAGATTAAGGACATGGCTTTGCTGCCGTCTGCCTGATTGACATTTCTAAAATTATGATATATATGAATAGAATAAAAGTACATATATATTATAAATATGTATAATAGTTGATTGAATTTATAATTTTGAATAAGAATACCTACTACATGCATTGATTTTTTTTTTGCGAATCTAAATTGCACGTATTTGTGCTGGAACAAAATTGACAAGAATTCGGGTGCAATATTTATAGATATCGAAAATCCGCTATTGAATTTTTGTATACAATATATGTTAAATGTGAAATAAAAAATAAAGTATTACAGATTTGAGCGGTTATACAATTTTAGAATGATTTGAAACACAAAAAATACAATTTTGGGATGACTTGAAACATAAAATTATCAATTTTAGGGTGATTTGAAACACAAAAAAGATCTAAACTTTAACTGGTGGAATGGGAAGAGTCTTCGGAGCGAGTTAGAAGCTTTTGCGGTACAATAAAGCATATTTACAAAATTTTAAAAGATTTGACCATCCTAAGGATCCATTCAAAATGTTAATGGCCTCCGTCGATGACAAAAAGCTCTCTTGAAAGTAGTACTTTATAAATATTTCTGCTCGCTGACGATGCTGCACTGTTTAAGTGTTGAATATATATTTTTTTATCTATTTTAGAAACTAGATCAGCAAACATATTTTGCCAATCATCTAAGTTATTTTCATTGATTGAAAGGCTTGCGTCATGAGCTATAGCCATCTGACTCAGTTCTTTAAAAGTTGTATTCTTCGTATGAAGTAGCCTTCGCATAAATGATGTGTGGAGACCGTTATCTCTTCTCATAACTTTTAATATATAAGATTTTGAACGAAAATAGGAGGAATACCGGATTTTATGTGAATAGAATAAGTTGGTGTTGCTTTAGGTAACCGAAATAATCTTTTGAAAAAATATCTTTGAATTGTTTCAAATTCCTCGAGTAGAGCGTAGCCAAAAACCTGTGCATCATTACACATACACGTATTAACGGTCGCATTGAAGACCCGGTATTTCGTTGAGATATTAAAGAAAGATGGCTACAAAATCGAAAGTCCTGGCCCAAATTTAAGGTTCTGATTTGAAAATTCGTAAGACATAAAAATGAAGCTATCCAAAAAAATTCAGCTTTGTCTGAGTTATATTTGAAAAGATATTTTAATTTTATCGATATACTTGAACAAAAATGTTTTATTGTTGTTTTGTTTTTAACCTGTTTTTTGGATTCAAACGGTTATAACTTTCTATTGAGCACCGCTTTAGCAAGTTTTATACTTTTTTAAAACTACAGAAAAACGGGATATTTTTGTAAGATAAAATCTGTATTGTGTCATACGAATTTTATTCATGGAGCTCTTAAGAAGATTGAGGACAAAAATTAAGTTTGTTCAAAGTTCAAGTTTATCTTTTAGTTTGTAGGCAAATGGTGATGTAAATGAACATTTTTTTATTCAGTAACATAAGTCAAACTATAAGCCAAAGTTTTAGTGTAAAAATTGTAAAAAACAAAAGTCAATTATGGACAGGGTAAGCAAAAAACTGGTTCAAAGTAAAGTTTTTTATTAAATTTCGAAAAATAGCCGTTACTCGAAAACCGTTATGAGTCGGTATGAACAAGTTACCAAATTCTGAAAGGTCATGACCTGGCCTATCACCATATTCAGCTTGGACCATCCTTTACGGGACACCCTGTATAATAATAATAATAAGTAACAACACGGTTAATTGAATTTGTTATAAAAACCTTTTTAGCATGTTATGACAATATTATCTGTAAAATAAAATTCATCCTAAGTCGATATCTTTATTCGTTCTCGATATACGAGTGATTCTAGGTAGGTAGGAAGGTAGAAATGGCGGCCACGGGCAGTCTAGCGCATAGCCCAATTAGCGCTGAAGTGCGCCGTTTTGATACCATAACTGGTTTGAACCTGTATATGGAATTGAAGAGAGAGAATATGGGCATATCCTCAGGATATCGTCCCTTTTAATTTAGTTTAGAATAGGATTTTCTTGTAGCTTTTAGCACAATCATCAGAAAGTTGATCACTCACTGAACCAGATCAGCAACCGCACCCGCACCATCCACAGTTAGCCCACTAGGCAGTTCGTTGGCTGGCACTGGAGCGTCCACTGATCTGATTTGATGATCATCCGTCCACTGTGCACAACAAACCCCCACCAGAACCCTACTCCACTATTTTGTGATCATAGGGAATCGACGGAAGGTATAATGTTGAAGTAGCCGAAATATGTCCTAGAGCCATTTCGTCGCGTTGAGAATAGCAATCAAGTCTTTGATCTTCATTTCAGAAAGTTCGTTAAAGTCGTCAAAGAATGCTCTTCCGAGTGACTGTTTTCTAGCTTTGGCCAGAGCAGGGCATTTGCAGAGGAAATGAACTAGTGTTTCCTTTTCCTGCTGGTCCTCACAGCTCCGACAGTGAGTATTGTGGGCTATGCCCAGCTTCGCTGCATGCTCTCCTGGCCAGTGTTCGCTACAGGTTGCAACTACCCTGGCTATGTCTTGCCTGGATCTGCGTATTAGATCAATTGTTCGGTTCTTGTCTTAGGTCGGCCAATTCTTCCAAGATATAATACAGTTTGATAAACTGCTCCACCTACGGTTTGCTTTAGTAAGATAAGTTGAGAGAATGTTGCCCTTCATAACTCCAAGCGGAATGTTGACTCTTTCCGCAAGTAAGCTTAACCTTGCCGGCCAGCTCGTCAGCCCGTTCATTGCCCTCAATGCCACTGTGACCCGGGACCCAGATAAGAGTGACATTGAGGTCAGTGTTCAGACCCGCAAGCTCATCCCGGCATTGCTGGACTAGTTTGGAGGATGCTGTAGCTGAATTAATGGCTTTAACAGCCGCTTGACTGTCTGTAATAATAGCTGCATTACGGTTTTGGTTTGGATCTGCTTTTAGTAACTTGCAAGCTTCCCTGATTGCTAGCAATTCAGCTTGAAAGACGCTAGCAAGGTCAGGTAGCAGAAAGGACCTAGATACATTTAGAGACTCAGAGAAGATTCCTGCACCAACGCCTCACTCTATCTTTGAGCCATCAGTAAAGATAGTTGTGTCGAAATCTTTCGGCACGACGTTATCATTCCAATCCTTCCTGGATGGAAATTTAACTTTGAAATCCTTACTGATACTCATTGTAGGGGTGCAGTAGTCAGTGGGAGTCGAAAACATTTGCATTGGAATCAAGTCTGTGATATTGCTGTGACCATAGGGCTTGGCAAACCAAGAGTTTGATTCTTTAAGTCTTAAAGCGCTGCAAGAAACTAGATATTTAATATGTAAATCAAGTGGTGTGTACGTCCACAGGATCATCTTCGACTGAAGCCCCCACTTTTTACCAAAAGTTTTACTACAGGCATAGAATGCTATGCAGGCCTTCTTGACCATTTCTTCAATGTTCAACTTCCAATTTAATTTGGGATCGAGAATATCACCTAACTATTTAGCTTAAGAGGAGAGTGAGAGGGGTAGAGTGAAGGGGTGTATCTTAGTCTTGGTAGTAAATAGCATCAGTTCAGTTTTGCTTTGGTTAACTCCTAGCCCACAGCTCGTGGCCCAGTTGGTGACCTTCCTTAAAGCCATTTCCGCGATCTCACTTAACACAGGAGTAAACTTCCCTGACACTAATATCACCAAATCATCAGCATATGCCACCGCCTTTACTCCACATCTTTCCAACTTAACAAGAATTTTATTCATGACTAAAAGCCATAGAAGAGGGTACAGAACCCCACCCTGGGGTGTACCTCTACTTACATGTTTGGTCGAGTTTGTATTACCTAACGTAGCTTGAATCCGTCTGTCTCTGAGCATGGATATTATCCATTCTTCTACGCCAAAATCAACTAAAGACTCTAGAATGGATTCAGTAAGCACGTTGTTGAAAGCCCCTTCAACATCTAAGAAAGTGGCAAGAGTTTATTCTTTATAGTTTATAGTTTTCTCAATAGTGCGCACTACCTCATGAAGGGCTGTTTCAGTGGATTTGCCTTTAAGGTATGCGTGTTGAGAGTTTTCAAGTGGACATCTATGCAGGATGCCTCTAATATGGATGTCGAGGATGCGCTCTAAGGTTTTAAGCACAAAAGAGGTTAGACTAATTGGACGGAAATCCTTCGCAGATTCATGCCTCCGCCTACCGACTTTTTATGGCAGATATTAAAGATTGTTCTAGTCATTTTCCTTAGATTAGATAGGTCTTCATTCCACCAAGGGGGTAGTGTTTTACGGCTATATTTTATTGGACAGGAGACCTTAAAAGCAGTGTTCATTGATGCCTCAAAGGATTTCACCTTTAACTCAAGATCTATCACCGAGTCTGGACTTAGGTTCGGTATATTTCCCAGTTTAGATTTTACAACTTGACTGAATTTCTTCCAGTCTATTCTTTTGGGATTTCTATAAGGGGATATATTTTCGGTTTTGAAATTAATGCTGAAGAGTATCCATCTATGGTCCGAAAAAGATTTCAGAAGGGATACCTTCCAGTTTTCTACTATTAGATTCATTTTGTTATTTACGATCGTAACACGAGTGATTCTACAAATGATGTACCAGAATGTAAACGGCCTCCGGACAAAGACCAACAAAGTCTATAATAATGTAAATAATATTCCTCATGATGTTCTTATACTCACAGAAACTTGGCTGAATTCATCTTTTGCTGACACAGAGTTATTTGATTCCAATTTTCAAATTTTTCGTCGTGATCGTCATAGTGACCCCAATATAGCTACTGTTGGTGGAGGTTTGTTAATAGCCATTCGTAATAATTTATTTTGTAATCTCGTCGACGATATTTTGGACTCCAACCTCGAAATTATTTGTGTGAAAATATCAACTCCGTCTGGTCATTTATATGTGGTTGGTTGCTATATCCCGCCTTCTTCTAGCAGTGATGTCTACAATAAACTTGTCGATTGCTTGGAATCTTTAAATGACAAGATTGAACCTTCTGATGAACTTTTTGTTATTGGCGACTTTAATTTGCCAAATCTTGAATGGACTAAATCATCGGAACATGAATGTTATAATGCCGTTAATGCGTCGAGCAACAATGAAGTTCTTTTTATCGATGAAATGACTTCATTTGGACTTAATCAATTAAGCAATGTCAAAAACCAATTTGGTAAAATTTTAGACCTTGTTTACTTTTCTGACCTCAATAATTCTGATGGAACTGTGTTACTTTCTGATACGAAACTCGTTGAGGAAGATCGACATCATCCTGCATTATCTATTTCATTAAACCTAAATATCATTAATGTAATTTTTAATTGTAAGAATATGCATGAATTCAACTTTAAAAAATGTTATTTTTATTTTTATTGGATGATATTAACTGGAATAGTTTATTTTTTAACGTCAGTTTTGATGAAATGGTCTTTAGTTTTTATAAAATTCTATTTGATTCTTTCTTAGAAACCATTCCGTTACGGAAAATAAGGCCTTTAATTAACACTCCACCGTGGTTTGATCTACATATTAAAACTCTTAAAAATAAAAGAAACAAGGCTTGGGTGAAGTTGAATCGATCCTGGAGCGTCGAGGCACAAAATAATTACGCTATACTAAGAGATGAATTTATTAACTACTCTAATTTTCTTTATTCGGACTTTATTTCTAAAACTGAAGATGATCTTAAATCTAACCCGCGAAATTTCTGGAAATATATCAACTGTAAATAACTGTTATCAAAATTCAGAAAGTCACTACCCAGAGGAAATAGCAAACATGTTTGCCGAATATTTTCAGAGTGCTTTTGAAGTATCTACTTGCGATACAAATAATACTCCTGCTGTAGATGAGTTTTTACATCTAAATTCGATTGACTTTACTATTACTGAGGCAACTATATTTGAGTATATTAAAAAATTAGATGATTGTTTAAGTCCTGGTCCTGATGGTTTCCCCGCTTTTATGTTAAAAAAATGTGCAATATATATGTCGTATCCGTTATTTTTACTTTTCAATCAGTCTATAAATAGCTGTAAATTTCCGACCCTTTGGAAAAATGCATTCTTAATTCCTACTCATAAGAAAGGTAAAAAAAATCTGGTTTTAAATTATAGACCAATTGCTAAACTATCTGCTATACCCAAAATGTTTGAATCTATTATTTGTGATATTTTGTCTTTTCACTGTTCCTCCGTTTTATGTGACTTTGTTAAGACATCCACCATAACAAATTTGTTACAGTTAACTACATTTTGTATTGACGCGTTTGAAAAAAAAACAACAAGTTTACTGTATTTTTACTGACTTTAGCAAAGTATTTGACAAACTTTGCCACCATATACTTTTAAGAAAACTGCAAAATATGGGTCTCAACGACAGATTTGTACTATGGATGTCTTTATATCTCAAAGATAGGTTATATAGTGTTGTTTTTAAGAGTGAATATTCTAAATGTTTTACTGTTATTTCCGGTGAACCTCAGGATAGCCATCTTGGGCCATTACTATTTGTACTATTTATTAACGATCTTCCGTCCGTCCTTGTTAATTCTATGTCTCTTATATATGCCGATGATATAAAAAATTTTCGTACAATCAACTCTGTAGAAGACTGTGATCTTTTACAAAAAGACCTTCAAAGTTTCTGGGAATGGTGCAATATTAATGGTTTAGCTTTAAATATTGACAAGTGTAAAACAATGTGTTTTACACGCAAGAAAAATGTGACTGTCTATATTTATGTGATTAATTTGTCACCACTTAGTAACATGTCCAGTTTTACTGAGCTTGGGATAGTGTTGGACTCAAAATTAACTTTTATTGACCATTTTGACTACATTATTAAAAAAGCTAACAGGACTCTCGGTTTTATTAAAAGATTTGCTAGAGAATTTCGTGATCCTTATGTTCTAAAAACTCTCTATGTCTCATTTGTAAGATCCATCTTAGAATATGGTTGTGTTGTATGGGCGCCATATTATGCGGTTCATATAAATAGATTGGAGTCCGTTCAAAGAAGATTTATGAGATTTTGCTTAAGATTTCTACCATGGTCGAATCGAATTACCTTGCCACCTTACGCTCAACGTATTCAACTAATAAATCTTCCATCTCTAACGAGTCACAGAGCGTATCTACAATTTGGTTTTATTGTCGGGATAATCAATGGATCGATTTCAGCTCCATTGATCCTCTTTAAATCTTTTAATTAATATTAACAATCAAAATTCAAATATAATTAATTCCAGCAATGACAATGTAAAATCACTTAACTTAAGAAAAATATTTTTTAGTCATAATAATCCATAATGTACATTAGATGTAAGTTTCCTTTTTTTTTTTGTTATAATTTAAAAAAAATAATGTATCGTTAGTACTTAACGAAATAAATAAAGAAATAAATAAATGGAATTTTCTATGGCCATGCTGATATTTTGAAAACGGTTCAACCAATAAATCTGATTTTTTTACAGCAGTCAACCAAGTCGATACCCATTATGACAAAAAAAATAATATAAAGGTTTGATACATTTTCGTTACTCAAAAAAATTTCAAAGTGCCTAATTCTCAGTCCCCTGACGTGTCCCCCGCTTGTTTTTCAAACAAAAAATCATAACTGTTCTTTTATTTTTTATTTTATTATGTTGTTTCACGCACTCTCTATTGCTTTTCCTTCTTGTTTTTTTTTTTCTCTCTACTGCTGTGGCTCGACCAGTGTTGTTCGACTTTTTTACTTTACGTTTTTTACGTTGTTTACATTAGTTTTTTACCAGCTGGATTTTTTACTATGCTTATGTAAAAAACGTAAAAAAGTTAAAACCGTGGAAAATAACCAAAATTAGGGAGCTTCAAAACTGGAAATGAGAGTTGGAGCTTGGGAAAAAACAAACAGTCACGGCTTCAAATGTTAATCTACTTAATCAAAGTACATACCAGCATTATAATAGAATTATTGGAAGACGAACACATATCATTGGTTTCTTCAGCAGCTTGATCTGGGAAAAACCCATTGCATCTTTTACTATTTGGAGTATTTAATCGATGATTTAATAATCTAACTGTAATCGCGATTCTGCTTGTTTTGTAATGTTTTTTACAAAAATTGCAATAAAGCTGCATATTATTTTCGTTCTCGAATTAGAGTAAAGTTATTTGCCTAAAAACTCACGGATTTTGGTCTTCCAGTGACACTCATTTCTTATTTGATTTTTATTTTATATAACATAAATTGATTAAATTTTTCTAATAGACAATATTTTTGGAATTTATAAACACTAGAACAGGTGGCGACAGCACTTGAACGACAACAAAATGTTCTCTATTTATTTAGATTTTGACAGATAACGACAATGCCTCTCATTTTCTCAGTTTTTTCTCAGTAATTTACTTTATTTACTTCTTTTTCAACCTTTTTTTTTACGTTTTTTACGAGATTTTTACGTTTTTTACACTTATTTACGCATTTTTACATAGAAAAGGTAAAAAATAGTTTTTTACATGGATTTGAATATCTCTGGGCTCGATATCGATAGCGCGATCCCACAACAATAAAACACTCGCGCACACACAAGTAGGTATATTGGTATATACAGATGGGAAATTTTAATTTACAGCCGTTGACTCGCCGTCACTAGATAGATAGATAGGCAAATTTCTTTATTTCCATAGACTTGTACAATACTTAACAATTAAGATTAAGGACATGGCTTTGCTGCCGTCTGCCTGATTGACATTTCTAAAATTATGATATATATGAATAGAATAAAAGTACATATATATTATAAATATGTATAATAGTTGATTGAATTTATAATTTCGAATAAGAATACCTACTACATGCATTGATTTTTTTTTGCGAATCTAAATTGCACGTATTTGTGCTGGAACAAAATTGACAAGAATTCGGGTGCAATATTTATAGATATCGAAAATCCGCTATTGAATTTTTGTATACAATATATGTTAAATGTGAAATAAAAAATAAAGTATTACAGATTTGAGCGGTTATACAATTTTAGAATGATTTGAAACACAAAAAATACAATTTTGGGAATTTGGGGAAACATAAAATTATCAATTTTAGAGTGATTTGAAACACAAAAAAGATCTAAACTTTAACTGGTGGAATGGGAAGAGTCTTCGGAGCGAGTTAGAAGCTGTTGCGGTACAATAAAGCATACTTACAAAATTTTAAAAGATTTGACCATCCTAAGGATCCATTCAAAATGTTAATGGCCTCCGTCGATGACAAAAAGCTCTCTTGAAAGTAGTACTTTATAAATATTTCTGCTCGCTGACGATGCTGCACTGTTTAAGTGTTGAATATATATTTTTTCATCTATTTTAGAAACTAGATCAGCAAACATATTTTGCCAATCATCTTAGTTATTTTCATTGATTGAAAGGCTTGCGTCATGAGCTATAGCCATCTGACTCAGTTCTTTAAAAGTTGTATTCTTCGTATGAAGTAGCCTTCGCATAAATGATGTGTGGAGACCGTTATCTCTTCTCATAACTTTTAATATATAAGATTTTGAACGAAAATAGGAGGAATACCGGATTCTATGTGAATAGAATAAGTTGGTGTTGCGTTAGGTAACCGAAATAATCTTTTGAAAAAATATCTTTGAATTGTTTCAAATTCCTCGAGTAGAGCGTAGCCAAAAACCTGTGCATCATTACACATACACGTATTAACGGTCGCATTGAAGACCCGGTATTTCGTTGAGATATTAAAGAAAGATGGCTACAAAATCGAAAGTCCTGGCCCAAATTTAAGGTTCTGATTTGAAAATTCGTAAGACATAAAAATGAAGCTATCCAAAAAAATTCAGCTTTGTCTGAGTTATATTTGAAAAGATATTTTAATTTTATCGATATACTTGAACAAAAATGTTTTATTGTTGTTTTGTTTTTAACCTGTTTTTTGGATTCAAACGGTTATAACTTTCTATTGAGCACCGCTTTAGCAAGTTTTATACTTTTTTAAAACTACAGAAAAACGGGATATTTTTGTAAGATAAAATCTGTATTGTGTCATACGAATTTTTTTCATGGAGCTCTTAAGAAGATTGAGGACAAAAATTAAGTTTGTTCAAAGTTCAAGTTTATCTTTTAGTTTGTAGGCAAATGGTGATGTAAATGAACATTTTTTTATTCAGTAACATAAGTCAAACTATAAGCCAAAGTTTTAGTGTAAAAATTGTAAAAAACAAAAGTCAATTATGGACAGGGTAAGCAAAAAACTGGTTCAAAGTAAAGTTTTTTATTAAATTTCGAAAAATAGCCGTTACTCGAAAACCGTTATGAGTCGGTATGAACAAGTTACCAAATTCTGAAAGGTCATGACCTGGCCTATCACCATATTCAGCTTGGACCATCCTTTACGGGACACCCTGTATAATAATAATAATAAGTAACAACACGGTTAATTGAATTTGTTATAAAAACCTTTTTAGCATGTTATGACAATATTATCTGTAAAATAAAATTCATCCTAAGTCGATATCTTTATTCGTTCTCGATATACGAGTGATTCTAGGTAGGTAGGAAGGTAGAAATGGCGGCCACGGGCAGTCTAGCGCATAGCCCAATTAGCGCTGAAGTGCGCCGTTTTGATACCATAACTGGTTTGAACCTGTATATGGAATTGAAGAGAGAGAATATGGGCATATCCTCAGGATATCGTCCCTTTTAATTTAGTTTAGAATAGGATTTTGTTGTAGCTTTTAGCACAATCATCAGAAAGTTGATCACTCACTGAACCAGATCAGCAACCGCACCCGCACCATCCACAGTTAGCCCACTAGGCAGTTCGTTGGCTGGCACTGGAGCGTCCACTGATCTGATTTGATGATCATCCGGCCACTGTGCACCACAAACCCCCACCAGAACCCTACTCCACTATTTTGTGATCATAGGGAATCGACGGAAGGTATAATGTTGCGTTGCTTAAATTTTGTAGTAAAATTTATGAAAGTTTGAATAATAATTTATTTACAGCTGGACTCTTCATTGATTTAACTAAGGCTTTTGACTTAGTAGACCATAGTATTCTTTTGAAAAAATTACATAATGCAGGAATGCGTGGATTCATCTATAATTGGTTAGATTCCTATCTATCTAATAGAAAGCAACTAGTTAGAATAGATGGTAGCTTGAGCAATTTATCTGAGATAAGTATAGGCGTTCCACAAGGTTCAGTTTTGGGTCCCTTGCTTTTCCTGATTTTCATTAATTCTATTTTCAGCCTGAATTTCAAAGGAAGAATTACTGCGTTTGCTGATGATAAGGCCTTTTCATATGGTTGTAGGTCCCTGCTTAACTTAGTTTCTGAGATTAACTATGATTTGGACATATTAAGACGCTGGTTTGCAGCTAATAAAATGGTTTTGAGCAATAAAACAAAAATAATGTATTTTAGCTTATCAGGGTCACCTATTTTAGTTGATTGCGATATCTTTTATCATTCTTCTGATTGCAAAAAATTCAGTGTAAACAATTCTAATAGTTTTTTTTCTAATGAATCCTGTTCACCTCACTGCTTTCAGATTGAGTTTGTAACGACCTTCAAATACCTTGGGGTCTTACTTGATAGTAACTTGTACTTGTTATGTTGTTCTAGACAGTTTTATCCTCTTAGTTTGTATTGTTCACAAAAAATACTAGTTATGATTTACTATGGTATTGTTCATTCTAAAATTCAGTATGGAATAACTTGTTGGGGGTGTTCTTATCAAAAGAAGATTAATCCTCTTCTTATTCTTCAAAAACATGTTGTACGAATCATTTGTAAAAAAAATCGATTTCATAATAGTTTCATTTTGTTTCAGGATTTAAAAGTTCTTCCTCTAAGACATCTGTACTACTTTAAAGTTTTAAAGGTATTTTTTATTAGAAGTGGATATCTTTCAACGAGAAATAATCCACGACATAATTTACGAGTGAATACGATGAATTTAGTTAACATCCCTTCTTATAATAGAACACATTTTCGAAGATTTTTTACAATAGTTGCTCCCTCAGTTTTTAACAAATTGCCTTTCTCCGTTAGAAATCTTAGAGTTTTGTCTTCTTTTCTACAAAATGTTAAATCATGGCTTTTTGGATATGATCATGTTCAAATTGAAAGTTTATTGTCCTTAATTACTTAATATAATAAAAAAAAAAAAAAAACCCTTTTCCTTCCTTTTTCCCTTTTCTTTTCACCTTGCACACAACTATGTTGATTTATTTTATTTGTATGGGCATTCGCCATTAGCTCTAGCTTTAAGCTTCGCTTAAGAGTGTCTATTAATTTATTTTATGGGTACATACAGAGTTGTTATTCGGAAGATCACTATATTATAATTATTTTTGAAAATTGTTTTATATTTTGCCTTTTAAATATTATTTTTTGTAAATAATTTTTCTCTGGTTTTCTTAATTCTAATATGTTAATTTATTTAATGTACCTACCAAAAAATGAATAAAATGAAACTTGAAAACTTGAAACTTGAAGTAGCCGAAATATGTCCTAGAGCCATTTCGTCGCGTTGAGAATAGCAATCAAGTCTTTGATCTTCATTTCAGAAAGTTCGTTAAAGTCGTCAAAGAATGCTCTTCCGAGTGACTGTTTTCTAGCTTTGGCCAGAGCAGGCCATTTGCAGAAGAAATGAACTAGTGTTTCCTTTTCCTTCTGGTCCTCACAGCTCCGACAGTGAGTATTGTGGGCTATGCCCAGCTTCGCTGCATGCTCTCCTATTGGCCAGTGTTCGCTACAGGTTGCAACTACCCTGGCTATGTCTTGCCTGGATCTGCGTATTAAATCAATTGTTCGGTTCTTGTCTTAGGTCGGCCAATTCTTCCTAGATATAATACAGTTTGATAAACTGCTCCACCTACGGTTTGCTTTAGTAAGATAAGTTGAGAGAATGTTGCCCTTCATAACTCCAAGCGGAATGTTGACTCTTTCCGCAAGTAAGCTGAACCTTGCCGGCCAGCTCGTCAGCCCGTTCATTGCCCTCAATGCCACTGTGACCCGGGACCCAGATGAGTGACATTGAGGTCAGTGTTCAGACCCGCAAGCTCATCCCGGCATTGCTGGACTAGTTTGGAGGTGCTGTAGCTGAATTAATGGCTTTAACAGCCGTTTGACTGTCTGTAATAATAGCTGCATTACGGTTTTAGTTTGGATCTGCTTTTAGTAACTTGCAAGCTTTCCTGATTGCTAGCAATTCAGCTTGAAAGACGCTAGCAAGGTCAGGTGGCAGAAAGGACCTAGATACATTTAGAGACTCAGAGAAGATTCCTGCACCAACGCCACACTTCATCTTTGAGCCATCAGTAAAGATAGTTGTGTCGAAATCTTTCGTCACGACGTTATCATTCCAATCCTTCCTGGATGGAAATTTAACTTTGAAATCCTTACTGATACTCATTGTAGGGGTGCAGTAGTCAGTGGGAGTCGAAAACATTTGCATTGGAATCAAGTCTGTGATATTGCTGTGACCATAGGGCTTGGCAAACCAAGAGTTTGATTCTTTAAGTCTTAAAGCGCTGCAAGAAACTAGATATTTAATATGTAAATCAAGTGGTGTGTACGTCCACAGGATCATCTTCGACTGAAGCCCCCACTTTTTACCAAAAGTTTTACTACAGGCATAGAATGCTATGCAGGCCTTCTTGACCATTTCTTCAATGTTCAACTTCCAATTTAATTTGGGATCGAGAATATCACCTAACTATTTAGCTTAAGAGGAGAGTGAGAGGGGTAGAGTGAAGGGGTGTATCTTAGTCTTGGTAGTAAATAGCATCAGTTCAGTTTTGCTTTGGTTAACTCCTAGCCCACAGCTCGTGGCCCAGTTGGTGACCTTCCTTAAAGCCATTTCCGCGATCTCACTTAACACAGGAGTAAACTTCCCTGACACTAATATCACCAAATCATCAGCATATGCCACCGCCTTTACTCCACATCTTTCCAACTTAACAAGAATTTTATTCATGACTAAAAGCCATAGAAGAGGGTACAGAACCCCACCCTGGGGTGTACCTCTACTTACATGTTTGGTCGAGTTTGTATTACCTAACGTAGCTTGAATCCGTCTGTCTCTGAGCATGGATATTATCCATTCTTCTACGCCAAAATCAACTAAAGACTCTAGAATGGATTCAGTAAGCACGTTGTTGAAAGCCCCTTCAACATCTAAGAAAGTGGCAAGAGTTTATTCTTTATAGTTTATAGTTTTCTCAATAGTGCGCACTACCTCATGAAGGGCTGTTTCAGTGGATTTGCCTTTAAGGTATGCGTGTTGAGAGTTTTCAAGTGGACATCTATGCAGGATGCCTCTAATATGGATGTCGAGGATGCGCTCTAAGGTTTTAAGCACAAAAGAGGTTAGACTAATTGGACGGAAATCCTTCGCAGATTCATGCCTCCGCCTACCGACTTTTTATGGCAGATATTAAAGATTGTTCTAGTCATTTTCCTTAGATTAGATAGGTCTTCATTCCACCAAGGGGGTAGTGTTTTACGGCTATATTTTATTGGACAGGAGACCTTAAAAGCAGTGTTCATTGATGCCTCAAAGGATTTCACCTTTAACTCAAGATCTATCACCGAGTCTGGACTTAGGTTCGGTATATTTCCCAGTTTAGATTTTACAACTTGACTGAATTTCTTCCAGTCTATTCTTTTGGGATTTCTATAAGGGGATATATTTTCGGTTTTGAAATTAATGCTGAAGAGTATCCATCTATGGTCCGAAAAAGATTTCAGAAGGGATACCTTCCAGTTTTCTACTATTAGATTCATTTTGTTATTTACGATCGTAACACGAGTGATTCTACAAATGATGTACCAGAATGTAAACGGCCTCCGGACAAAGACCAACAAAGTCTATAATAATGTAAATAATATTCCTCATGATGTTCTTATACTCACAGAAACTTGGCTGAATTCATCTTTTGCTGACACAGAGTTATTTGATTCCAATTTTCAAATTTTTCGTCGTGATCGTCATAGTGACCCCAATATAGCTACTGTTGGTGGAGGTTTGTTAATAGCCATTCGTAATAATTTATTTTGTAATCTCGTCGACGATATTTTGGACTCCAACCTCGAAATTATTTGTGTGAAAATATCAACTCCGTCTGGTCATTTATATGTGGTTGGTTGCTATATCCCGCCTTCTTCTAGCAGTGATGTCTACAATAAACTTGTCGATTGCTTGGAATCTTTAAATGACAAGATTGAACCTTCTGATGAACTTTTTGTTATTGGCGACTTTAATTTGCCAAATCTTGAATGGACTAAATCATCGGAACATGAATGTTATAATGCCGTTAATGCGTCGAGCAACAATGAAGTTCTTTTTATCGATGAAATGACTTCATTTGGACTTAATCAATTAAGCAATGTCAAAAACCAATTTGGTAAAATTTTAGACCTTGTTTACTTTTCTGACCTCAATAATTCTGATGGAACTGTGTTACTTTCTGATACGAAACTCGTTGAGGAAGATCGACATCATCCTGCATTATCTATTTCATTAAACCTAAATATCATTAATGTAATTTTTAATTGTAAGAATATGCATGAATTCAACTTTAAAAAATGTTATTTTTATTTTTATTGGATGATATTAACTGGAATAGTTTATTTTTTAACGTCAGTTTTGATGAAATGGTCTTTAGTTTTTATAAAATTCTATTTGATTCTTTCTTAGAAACCATTCCGTTACGGAAAATAAGGCCTTTAATTAACACTCCACCGTGGTTTGATCTACATATTAAAACTCTTAAAAATAAAAGAAACAAGGCTTGGGTGAAGTTGAATCGATCCTGGAGCGTCGAGGCACAAAATAATTACGCTATACTAAGAGATGAATTTATTAACTACTCTAATTTTCTTTATTCGGACTTTATTTCTAAAACTGAAGATGATCTTAAATCTAACCCGCGAAATTTCTGGAAATATATCAACTGTAAATAACTGTTATCAAAATTCAGAAAGTCACTACCCAGAGGAAATAGCAAACATGTTTGCCGAATATTTTCAGAGTGCTTTTGAAGTATCTACTTGCGATACAAATAATACTCCTGCTGTAGATGAGTTTTTACATCTAAATTCGATTGACTTTACTATTACTGAGGCAACTATATTTGAGTATATTAAAAAATTAGATGATTGTTTAAGTCCTGGTCCTGATGGTTTCCCCGCTTTTATGTTAAAAAAATGTGCAATATATATGTCGTATCCGTTATTTTTACTTTTCAATCAGTCTATAAATAGCTGTAAATTTCCGACCCTTTGGAAAAATGCATTCTTAATTCCTACTCATAAGAAAGGTAAAAAAAATCTGGTTTTAAATTATAGACCAATTGCTAAACTATCTGCTATACCCAAAATGTTTGAATCTATTATTTGTGATATTTTGTCTTTTCACTGTTCCTCCGTTTTATGTGACTTTGTTAAGACATCCACCATAACAAATTTGTTACAGTTAACTACATTTTGTATTGACGCGTTTGAAAAAAAAACAACAAGTTTACTGTATTTTTACTGACTTTAGCAAAGTATTTGACAAACTTTGCCACCATATACTTTTAAGAAAACTGCAAAATATGGGTCTCAACGACAGATTTGTACTATGGATGTCTTTATATCTCAAAGATAGGTTATATAGTGTTGTTTTTAAGAGTGAACATTCTAAATGTTTTACTGTTATTTCCGGTGAACCTCAGGGTAGCCATCTTGGGCCATTACTATTTGTACTATTTATTAACGATCTTCCGCCCGTCCTTGTTAATTCTATGTCTCTTATATATGCCGATGATATAAAAAAATTTCGTACAATCAACTCTGTAGAAGACTGTGATCTTTTACAAAAAGACCTTCAAAGTTTCTGGGAATGGTGCAATATTAATGGTTTAGCTTTAAATATTGACAAGTGTAAAACAATGTGTTTTACACGCAAGAAAAATGTGACTGTCTATATTTATGTGATTAATTTGTCACCACTTAGTAACATGTCCAGTTTTACTGAGCTTGGGATAGTGTTGGACTCAAAATTAACTTTTATTGACCATTTTGACTACATTATTAAAAAAGCTAACAGGACTCTCGGTTTTATTAAAAGATTTGCTAGAGAATTTCGTGATCCTTATGTTCTAAAAACTCTCTATGTCTCATTTGTAAGATCCATCTTAGAATATGGTTGTGTTGTATGGGCGCCATATTATGCGGTTCATATAAATAGATTGGAGTCCGTTCAAAGAAGATTTATGAGATTTTGCTTAAGATTTCTACCATGGTCGAATCGAATTACCTTGCCACCTTACGCTCAACGTATTCAACTAATAAATCTTCCATCTCTAACGAGTCACAGAGCGTATCTACAATTTGGTTTTATTGTCGGGATAATCAATGGATCGATTTCAGCTCCATTGATCCTCTTTAAATCTTTTAATTAATATTAACAATCAAAATTCAAATATAATTAATTCCAGCAATGACAATGTAAAATCACTTAACTTAAGAAAAATATTTTTTAGTCATAATAATCCATAATGTACATTAGATGTAAGTTTCCTTTTTTTTTTTTTGTTATAATTTAAAAAAAATAATGTATCGTTAGTACTTAACGAAATAAATAAAGAAATAAATAAATGGAATTTTCTATGGCCATGCTGATATTTTGAAAACGGTTCAACCAATAAATCTGATTTTTTTACAGCAGTCAACCAAGTCGATACCCATTATGACAAAAAAAATAATATAAAGGTTTGATACATTTTCGTTACTCAAAAAAATTTCAAAGTGCCTAATTCTCAGTCCCCTGACGTGTCCCCCGCTTGTTTTTCAAACAAAAAATCATAACTGTTCTTTTATTTTTTATTTTATTATGTTGTTTCACGCACTCTCTATTGCTTTTCCTTCTTGTTTTTTTTTTTCTCTCTACTGCTGTGGCTCGACCAGTGTTGTTCGACTTTTTTACTTTACGTTTTTTACGTTGTTTACATTAGTTTTTTACCAGCTGGATTTTTTACTATGCTTATGTAAAAAACGTAAAAAAGTTAAAACCGTGGAAAATAACCAAAATTAGGGAGCTTCAAAACTGGAAATGAGAGTTGGAGCTTGGGAAAAAACAAACAGTCACGGCTTCAAATGTTAATCTACTTAATCAAAGTACATACCAGCATTATAATAGAATTATTGGAAGACGAACACATATCATTGGTTTCTTCAGCAGCTTGATCTGGGAAAAACCCATTGCATCTTTTACTATTTGGAGTATTTAATCGATGATTTAATAATCTAACTGTAATCGCGATTCTGCTTGTTTTGTAATGTTTTTTACAAAAATTGCAATAAAGCTGCATATTATTTTCGTTCTCGAATTAGAGTAAAGTTATTTGCCTAAAAACTCACGGATTTTGGTCTTCCAGTGACACTCATTTCTTATTTGATTTTTATTTTATATAACATAAATTGATTAAATTTTTCTAATAGACAATATTTTTGGAATTTATAAACACTAGAACAGGTGGCGACAGCACTTGAACGACAACAAAATGTTCTCTATTTATTTAGATTTTGACAGATAACGACAATGCCTCTCATTTTCTCAGTTTTTTCTCAGTAATTTACTTTATTTACTTCTTTTTCAACCTTTTTTTTACGTTTTTTACGAGATTTTTACGTTTTTTACACTTATTTACGCATTTTTACATAGAAAAGGTAAAAAATAGTTTTTTACATGGATTTGAATATCTCTGGGCTCGATATCGATAGCGCGATACCACACCAATAAAACACTCGCGCACACACAAGTAGGTATATTGGTATATACAGATGGGAAATTTTAATTTACAGCCGTTGACTCGCCGTCACTAGATAGATAGATAGGCAAATTTCTTTATTTCCATAGACTTGTACAATACTTAACAATTAAGATTAAGGACATGGCTTTGCTGCCGTCTGCCTGATTGACATTTCTAAAATTATGATATATATGAATAGAATAAAAGTACATATATATTATAAATATGTATAATAGTTGATTGAATTTATAATTTCGAATAAGAATACCTACTACATGCATTGATTTTTTTTTGCGAATCTAAATTGCACGTATTTGTGCTGGAACAAAATTGACAAGAATTCGGGTGCAATATTTATAGATATCGAAAATCCGCTATTGAATTTTTGTATACAATATATGTTAAATGTGAAATAAAAAATAAAGTATTACAGATTTGAGCGGTTATACAATTTTAGAATGATTTGAAACACAAAAAATACAATTTTGGGAATTTGGGGAAACATAAAATTATCAATTTTAGAGTGATTTGAAACACAAAAAAGATCTAAACTTTAACTGGTGGAATGGGAAGAGTCTTCGGAGCGAGTTAGAAGCTGTTGCGGTACAATAAAGCATACTTACAAAATTTTAAAAGATTTGACCATCCTAAGGATCCATTCAAAATGTTAATGGCCTCCGTCGATGACAAAAAGCTCTCTTGAAAGTAGTACTTTATAAATATTTCTGCTCGCTGACGATGCTGCACTGTTTAAGTGTTGAATATATATTTTTTCATCTATTTTAGAAACTAGATCAGCAAACATATTTTGCCAATCATCTTAGTTATTTTCATTGATTGAAAGGCTTGCGTCATGAGCTATAGCCATCTGACTCAGTTCTTTAAAAGTTGTATTCTTCGTATGAAGTAGCCTTCGCATAAATGATGTGTGGAGACCGTTATCTCTTCTCATAACTTTTAATATATAAGATTTTGAACGAAAATAGGAGGAATACCGGATTCTATGTGAATAGAATAAGTTGGTGTTGCGTTAGGTAACCGAAATAATCTTTTGAAAAAATATCTTTGAATTGTTTCAAATTCCTCGAGTAGAGCGTAGCCAAAAACCTGTGCATCATTACACATACACGTATTAACGGTCGCATTGAAGACCCGGTATTTCGTTGAGATATTAAAGAAAGATGGCTACAAAATCGAAAGTCCTGGCCCAAATTTAAGGTTCTGATTTGAAAATTCGTAAGACATAAAAATGAAGCTATCCAAAAAAATTCAGCTTTGTCTGAGTTATATTTGAAAAGATATTTTAATTTTATCGATATACTTGAACAAAAATGTTTTATTGTTGTTTTGTTTTTAACCTGTTTTTTGGATTCAAACGGTTATAACTTTCTATTGAGCACCGCTTTAGCAAGTTTTATACTTTTTTAAAACTACAGAAAAACGGGATATTTTTGTAAGATAAAATCTGTATTGTGTCATACGAATTTTTTTCATGGAACTCTTAAGAAGATTGAGGACAAAAATTAAGTTTGTTCAAAGTTCAAGTTTATCTTTTAGTTTGTAGGCAAATGGTGATGTAAATGAACATTTTTTTATTCAGTAACATAAGTCAAACTATAAGCCAAAGTTTTAGTGTAAAAATTGTAAAAACAAAAGTCAATTATGGACAGGGTAAGCAAAAAACTGGTTCAAAGTAAAGTTTTTTATTAAATTTCGAAAAATAGCCGTTACTCGAAAACCGTTATGAGTCGGTATGAACAAGTTACCAAATTCTGAAAGGTCATGACCTGGCCTATCACCATATTCAGCTTGGACCATCCTTTACGGGACACCCTGTATAATAATAATAATAAGTAACAACACGGTTAATTGAATTTGTTATAAAAACCTTTTTAGCATGTTATGACAATATTATCTGTAAAATAAAATTCATCCTAAGTCGATATCTTTATTCGTTCTCGATATACGAGTGATTCTAGGTAGGTGGGAAGGTAGAAATGGCGGCCACGGGCAGTCTAGCGCATAGCCCAATTAGCGCTGAAGTGCGCCGTTTTGATACCATAACTGGTTTGAACCTGTATATGGAATTGAAGAGAGAGAATATGGGCATATCCTCAGGATATCGTCCCTTTTAATTTAGTTTAGAATAGGATTTTGTTGTAGCTTTTAGCACAATCATCAGAAAGTTGATCACTCACTGAACCAGATCAGCAACCGCACCCGCACCATCCACAGTTAGCCCACTAGGCAGTTCGTTGGCTGGCACTGGAGCGTCCACTGATCTGATTTGATGATCATCCGTCCACTGTGCACCACAAACCCCCACCAGAACCCTACTCCACTATTTTGTGATCATAGGGAATCGACGGAAGGTATAATGTTGAAGTAGCCGAAATATGTCCTAGAGCCATTTCGTCGCGTTGAGAATAGCAATCAAGTCTTTGATCTTCATTTCAGAAAGTTCGTTAAAGTCGTCAAAGAATGCTCTTCCAAGTGACTGTTTTCTAGCTTTGGCCAGAGCAGGGCATTTGCAGAGGAAATGAACTAGTGTTTCCTTTTCCTGCTGGTCCTCACAGCTCCGACAGTGAGTATTGTGGGCTATGCCCAGCTTCGCTGCATGCTCTCCTGGCCAGTGTTCGCTACAGGTTGCAACTACCCTGGCTATGTCTTGCCTGGATCTGCGTATTAGATCAATTGTTCGGTTCTTGTCTTAGGTCGGCCAATTCTTCCAAGATATAATACAGTTTGATAAACTGCTCCACCTACGGTTTGCTTTAGTAAGATAAGTTGAGAGAATGTTGCCCTTCATAACTCCAAGCGGAATGTTGACTCTTTCCGCAAGTAAGCTGAACCTTGCCGGCCAGCTCGTCAGCCCGTTCATTGCCCTCAATGCCACTGTGACCCGGGACCCAGATAAGAGTGACATTGAGGTCAGTGTTCAGACCCGCAAGCTCATCCCGGCATTGCTGGACTAGTTTGGAGGATGCTGTAGCTGAAATAATGGCTTTAACAGCCGCTTGACTGTCTGTAATAATAGCTGCATTACGGTTTTGGTTTGGATCTGCTTTTAGTAACTTGCAAGCTTCCCTGATTGCTAGCAATTCAGCTTGAAAGACGCTAGCAAGGTCAGGTAGCAGAAAGGACCTAGATACATTTAGAGACTCAGAGAAGATTCCTGCACCAACGCCTCACTCTATCTTTGAGCCATCAGTAAAGATAGTTGTGTCGAAATCTTTCGTCACGACGTTATCATTCCAATCCTTCCTGGATGGAAATTTAACTTTGAAATCCTTACTGATACTCATTGTAGGGGTGCAGTAGTCAGTGGGAGTCGAAAACATTTGCATTGGAATCAAGTCTGTGATATTGCTGTGACCATAGGGCTTGGCAAACCAAGAGTTTGATTCTTTAAGTCTTAAAGCGCTGCAAGAAACTAGATATTTAATATGTAAATCAAGTGGTGTGTACGTCCACAGGATCATCTTCGACTGAAGCCCCCACTTTTTACCAAAAGTTTTACTACAGGCATAGAATGCTATGCAGGCCTTCTTGACCATTTCTTCAATGTTCAACTTCCAATTTAATTTGGGATCGAGAATATCACCTAACTATTTAGCTTAAGAGGAGAGTGAGAGGGGTAGAGTGAAGGGGTGTATCTTAGTCTTGGTAGTAAATAGCATCAGTTCAGTTTTGCTTTGGTTAACTCCTAGCCCACAGCTCGTGGCCCAGTTGGTGACCTTCCTTAAAGCCATTTCCGCGATCTCGAGGCGTCGAGGCACAAAATAATTACGCTATACTAAGAGATGAATTTATTAACTACTCTAATTTTCTTTATTCGGACTTTATTTCTAAAACTGAAGATGATCTTAAATCTAACCCGCGAAATTTCTGGAAATATATCAACTGTAAATAACTGTTATCAAAATTCAGAAAGTCACTACCCAGAGGAAATAGCAAACATGTTTGCCGAATATTTTCAGAGTGCTTTTGAAGTATCTACTTGCGATACAAATAATACTCCTGCTGTAGATGAGTTTTTACATCTTAATTCGATTGACTTTACTATTACTGAGGCAACTATATTTGAGTATATTAAAAAATTAGATGATTGTTTAAGTCCTGGTCCTGATGGTTTCCCCGCTTTTATGTTAAAAAAATGTGCAATATATATGTCGTATCCGTTATTTTTACCTTTCAATCAGTCTATAAATAGCTGTAAATTTCCGACCCTTTGGAAAAATGCATTCTTAATTCCTACTCATAAGAAAGGTAAAAAAAATCTGGTTTTAAATTATAGACCAATTGCTAAACTATCTGCTATACCCAAAATGTTTGAATCTATTATTTGTGATATTTTGTCTTTTCACTGTTCCTCCGTTTTATGTGACTTTGTTAAAAGACATCCACCATAACAAATTTGTTACAGTTAACTACATTTTGTATCGACGCGTTTGAAAAAAAAACAACAAGTTTACTGTATTTTTACTGACTTTAGCAAAGTATTTGACAAACTTTGCCACCATATACTTTTAAGAAAACTGCAAAATATGGGTCTCAACGACAGATTTGTACTATGGATGTCTTTATATCTCAAAGATAGGTTATATAGTGTTGTTTTTAAGAGTGAACATTCTAAATGTTTTACTGTTATTTCCGGTGAACCTCAGGGTAGCCATCTTGGGCCATTACTATTTGTACTATTTATTAACGATCTTCCGCCCGTCCTTGTTAATTCTATGTCTCTTATATATGCCGATGATATAAAAAAATTTCGTACAATCAACTCTGTAGAAGACTGTGATCTTTTACAAAAAGACCTTCAAAGTTTCTGGGAATGGTGCAATATTAATGGTTTAGCTTTAAATATTGACAAGTGTAAAACAATGTGTTTTACACGCAAGAAAAATGTGACTGTCTATAATTATGTGATTAATTTGTCACCACTTAGTAACCTGTCCAGTTTTACTGAGCTTGGGATAGTGATAGACTCAAAATTAACTTTTATTGACCATTTTGACTACATTATTAAAAAAGCTAACAGGACTCTCGGTTTTATTAAAAGATTTGCTAGAGAATTTCGTGATCCTTATGTTCTAAAAACTCTCTATGTCTCATTTGTAAGATCCATCTTAGAATATGGTTGTGTTGTATGGGCGCCATATTATGCGGTTCATATAAATAGATTGGAGTCCGTTCAAAGAAGATTTATGAGATTTTGCTTAAGATTTCTACCATGGTCGAATCGAATTACCTTGCCACCTTACGCTCAACGTATTCAACTAATAAATCTTCCATCTCTAACGAGTCACAGAGCGTATCTACAATTTGGTTTTATTGTCGGGATAATCAATGGATCGATTTCAGCTCCATTGATCCTCTTTAAATCTTTTAATTAATATTTACAATCAAAATTCAAATATAATTAATTCCAGCAATGACAATGTAAAATCACTTAACTTAAGAAAAATATTTTTTAGTCATAATAATCCATAATGTACATTAGATGTAACTTTCCTTTTTTTTTTTTGTTATAATTTAAAAAAAATAATGTATCGTTAGTACTTAACGAAATAAATAAAAAAATAAATAAATGGAATTTTCTATGGCCATGCTGATATTTTGAAAACGGTTCAACCAATCAATCTGATTTTTTTTACAGCAGTCAACCAAGTCGATACCCATTATGACAAAAAAATAATATAAAGGTTTGATACATTTTCGTTACTCAAAAAAATTTCAAAGTGCCTAATTCTCAGTCCCCTGACGTGTCCCCCGCTTGTTTTTCAAACAAAAAATCATAACTGTTCTTTTATTTTTTATTTTTATTCAATTTAACACTGTGTTGTTTCACGCACTCTCTATTGCTTTTCCTTCTTGTTTTTTTTTTTCTCTACTGCTGTGGCTCGACCAGTGTTGTTCGACTTTTTTACTTTACGTTTTTTACGTTGTTTACATTAGTTTTTTACCAGCTGGATTTTTTACTATGCTTATGTAAAAAACGTAAAAAAGTTAAAACCGTGGAAAATAACCAAAATTAGGGAGCTTCAAAACTGGAAATGAGAGTTGGAGCTTGGGAAAAAACAAACAGTCACGGCTTCAAATGTTAATCTACTTAATCAAAGTACATACCAGCATTATAATGGAATTATTGGAAGACGAACACATATCATTGGTTTCTTCAGCAGCTTGAAATGGGAAAAACCCATTGCACCTTTTACTATTTGGAGTATTTAATCGATGATTTAATAATCTAACTGTAATCGCGATTCTGCTTGTTTTGTAATGTTTTTTACAAAAATTGCAATAAAGCTGCATATTATTTTCGTTCTCGAATTAGAGAAAAGTTATTTCCCTAAAAACTCACGGATTTTGGTCTTCCATTGACACTCATTTCTTATTTGATTTTTATTTTATATAACATAAATTGATTAAATTTTTGTAATAGACAATATTCTTGGAATTTATAAACACTAGAACAGGTAGCGACAGCACTTGAACGACAACAAAATGTTCTCTATTTATTTAGATTTTGACAGATAACGACAATGCCTCTCATTTTCTCAGTTTTTTCTCAGTAATTTACTTTATTTACTTCTTTTTTAACCTTTTTTTTTACGTTTTTTACGAGATTTTTACACTTATTTACGCATTTTTACATAGAAAAGGTAAAAAATAGTTTTTTACATGGATTTGAATATCTCTGGGCTCGATATCGATAGCGCGATACCACACCAATAAAACACTCGCGCACACACAAGTAGGTATATTGGTATATACAGATGGGAAATTTTAATTTACAGCCGTTGACTCGCCGTCACTAGATAGATAGATAGGCAAATTTCTTTATTTCCATAGACTTGTACAATATTTAACAATTAAGATTAAGGACATGGCTTTGCTGCCGTCTGCCTGATTGACATTTCTAAAATTATGATATATATGAATAGAATAAAAGTACATATATATTATAAATATGTATAATAGTTGATTGAATTTATAATTTTGAATAAGAATACCTACTACATGCATTGATTTTTTTTTTGCGAATCTAAATTGCACGTATTTGTGCTGGAACAAAATTGACAAGAATTCGGGTGCAATATTTATAGATATCGAAAATCCGCTATTGAATTTTTGTATACAATATATGTTAAATGTGAAATAAAAAATAAAGTATTACAGATTTGAGCGGTTATACAATTTTAGAATGATTTGAAACACAAAAAATACAATTTTGGGATGACTTGAAACATAAAATTATCAATTTTAGGGTGATTTGAAACACAAAAAAGATCTAAACTTTAACTGGTGGAATGGGAAGAGTCTTCGGAGCGAGTTAGAAGCTTTTGCGGTACAATAAAGCATATTTACAAAATTTTAAAAGATTTGACCATCCTAAGGATCCATTCAAAATGTTAATGGCCTCCGTCGATGACAAAAAGCTCTCTTGAAAGTAGTACTTTATAAATATTTCTGCTCGCTGACGATGCTGCACTGTTTAAGTGTTGAATATATATTTTTTTATCTATTTTAGAAACTAGATCAGCAAACATATTTTGCCAATCATCTAAGTTATTTTCATTGATTGAAAGGCTTGCGTCATGAGCTATAGCCATCTGACTCAGTTCTTTAAAAGTTGTATTCTTCGTATGAAGTAGCCTTCGCATAAATGATGTGTGGAGACCGTTATCTCTTCTCATAACTTTTAATATATAAGATTTTGAACGAAAATAGGAGGAATACCGGATTTTATGTGAATAGAATAAGTTGGTGTTGCGTTAGGTAACCGAAATAATCTTTTGAAAAAATATCTTTGAATTGTTTCAAATTCCTCGAGTAGAGCGTAGCCAAAAACCTGTGCATCATTACACATACACGTATTAACGGTCGCATTGAAGACCCGGTATTTCGTTGAGATATTAAAGAAAGATGGCTACAAAATCGAAAGTCCTGGCCCAAATTTAAGGTTCTGATTTGAAAATTCGTAAGACATAAAAATGAAGCTATCCAAAAAAATTCAGCTTTGTCTGAGTTATATTTGAAAAGATATTTTAATTTTATCGATATACTTGAACAAAAATGTTTTATTGTTGTTTTGTTTTTAACCTGTTTTTTGGATTCAAACGGTTATAACTTTCTATTGAGCACCGCTTTAGCAAGTTTTATACTTTTTTAAAACTACAGAAAAACGGGATATTTTTGTAAGATAAAATCTGTATTGTGTCATACGAATTTTATTCATGGAGCTCTTAAGAAGATTGAGGACAAAAATTAAGTTTGTTCAAAGTTCAAGTTTATCTTTTAGTTTGTAGGCAAATGGTGATGTAAATGAACATTTTTTTATTCAGTAACATAAGTCAAACTATAAGCCAAAGTTTTAGTGTAAAAATTGTAAAAAACAAAAGTCAATTATGGACAGGGTAAGCAAAAAACTGGTTCAAAGTAAAGTTTTTTATTAAATTTCGAAAAATAGCCGTTACTCGAAAACCGTTATGAGTCGGTATGAACAAGTTACCAAATTCTGAAAGGTCATGACCTGGCCTATCACCATATTCAGCTTGGACCATCCTTTACGGGACACCCTGTATAATAATAATAATAAGTAACAACACGGTTAATTGAATTTGTTATAAAAACCTTTTTAGCATGTTATGACAATATTATCTGTAAAATAAAATTCATCCTAAGTCGATATCTTTATTCGTTCTCGATATACGAGTGATTCTAGGTAGGTAGGAAGGTAGAAATGGCGGCCACGGGCAGTCTAGCGCATAGCCCAATTAGCGCTGAAGTGCGCCGTTTTGATACCATAACTGGTTTGAACCTGTATATGGAATTGAAGAGAGAGAATATGGGCATATCCTCAGGATATCGTCCCTTTTAATTTAGTTTAGAATAGGATTTTGTTGTAGCTTTTAGCACAATCATCAGAAAGTTGATCACTCACTGAACCAGATCAGCAACCGCACCCGCACCATCCACAGTTAGCCCACTAGGCAGTTCGTTGGCTGGCACTGGAGCGTCCACTGATCTGATTTGATGATCATCCGGCCACTGTGCACCACAAACCCCCACCAGAACCCTACTCCACTATTTTGTGATCATAGGGAATCGACGGAAGGTATAATGTTGCGTTGCTTAAATTTTGTAGTAAAATTTATGAAAGTTTGAATAATAATTTATTTACAGCTGGACTCTTCATTGATTTAACTAAGGCTTTTGACTTAGTAGACCATAGTATTCTTTTGAAAAAATTACATAATGCAGGAATGCGTGGATTCATCTATAATTGGTTAGATTCCTATCTATCTAATAGAAAGCAACTAGTTAGAATAGATGGTAGCTTGAGCAATTTATCTGAGATAAGTATAGGCGTTCCACAAGGTTCAGTTTTGGGTCCCTTGCTTTTCCTGATTTTCATTAATTCTATTTTCAGCCTGAATTTCAAAGGAAGAATTACTGCGTTTGCTGATGATAAGGCCTTTTCATATGGTTGTAGGTCCCTGCTTAACTTAGTTTCTGAGATTAACTATGATTTGGACATATTAAGACGCTGGTTTGCAGCTAATAAAATGGTTTTGAGCAATAAAACAAAAATAATGTATTTTAGCTTATCAGGGTCACCTATTTTAGTTGATTGCGATATCTTTTATCATTCTTCTGATTGCAAAAAATTCAGTGTAAACAATTCTAATAGTTTTTTTTCTAATGAATCCTGTTCACCTCACTGCTTTCAGATTGAGTTTGTAACGACCTTCAAATACCTTGGGGTCTTACTTGATAGTAACTTGTACTTGTTATGTTGTTCTAGACAGTTTTATCCTCTTAGTTTGTATTGTTCACAAAAAATACTAGTTATGATTTACTATGGTATTGTTCATTCTAAAATTCAGTATGGAATAACTTGTTGGGGGTGTTCTTATCAAAAGAAGATTAATCCTCTTCTTATTCTTCAAAAACATGTTGTACGAATCATTTGTAAAAAAAATCGATTTCATAATAGTTTCATTTTGTTTCAGGATTTAAAAGTTCTTCCTCTAAGACATCTGTACTACTTTAAAGTTTTAAAGGTATTTTTTATTAGAAGTGGATATCTTTCAACGAGAAATAATCCACGACATAATTTACGAGTGAATACGATGAATTTAGTTAACATCCCTTCTTATAATAGAACACATTTTCGAAGATTTTTTACAATAGTTGCTCCCTCAGTTTTTAACAAATTGCCTTTCTCCGTTAGAAATCTTAGAGTTTTGTCTTCTTTTCTACAAAATGTTAAATCATGGCTTTTTGGATATGATCATGTTCAAATTGAAAGTTTATTGTCCTTAATTACTTAATATAATAAAAAAAAAAAAAAAACCCTTTTCCTTCCTTTTTCCCTTTTCTTTTCACCTTGCACACAACTATGTTGATTTATTTTATTTGTATGGGCATTCGCCATTAGCTCTAGCTTTAAGCTTCGCTTAAGAGTATCTATTAATTTATTTTATGGGTACATACAGAGTTGTTATTCGGAAGATCACTATATTATAATTATTTTTGAAAATTGTTTTATATTTTGCCTTTTAAATATTATTTTTTGTAAATAATTTTTCTCTGGTTTTCTTAATTCTAATATGTTAATTTATTTAATGTACCTACCAAAAAATGAATAAAATGAAACTTGAAAACTTGAAACTTGAAGTAGCCGAAATATGTCCTAGAGCCATTTCGTCGCGTTGAGAATAGCAATCAAGTCTTTGATCTTCATTTCAGAAAGTTCGTTAAAGTCGTCAAAGAATGCTCTTCCGAGTGACTGTTTTCTAGCTTTGGCCAGAGCAGGCCATTTGCAGAAGAAATGAACTAGTGTTTCCTTTTCCTTCTGGTCCTCACAGCTCCGACAGTGAGTATTGTGGGCTATGCCCAGCTTCGCTGCATGCTCTCCTATTGGCCAGTGTTCGCTACAGGTTGCAACTACCCTGGCTATGTCTTGCCTGGATCTGCGTATTAAATCAATTGTTCGGTTCTTGTCTTAGGTCGGCCAATTCTTCCTAGATATAATACAGTTTGATAAACTGCTCCACCTACGGTTTGCTTTAGTAAGATAAGTTGAGAGAATGTTGCCCTTCATAACTCCAAGCGGAATGTTGACTCTTTCCGCAAGTAAGCTGAACCTTGCCGGCCAGCTCGTCAGCCCGTTCATTGCCCTCAATGCCACTGTGACCCGGGACCCAGATGAGTGACATTGAGGTCAGTGTTCAGACCCGCAAGCTCATCCCGGCATTGCTGGACTAGTTTGGAGGTGCTGTAGCTGAATTAATGGCTTTAACAGCCGTTTGACTGTCTGTAATAATAGCTGCATTACGGTTTTAGTTTGGATCTGCTTTTAGTAACTTGCAAGCTTTCCTGATTGCTAGCAATTCAGCTTGAAAGACGCTAGCAAGGTCAGGTGGCAGAAAGGACCTAGATACATTTAGAGACTCAGAGAAGATTCCTGCACCAACGCCACACTTCATCTTTGAGCCATCAGTAAAGATAGTTGTGTCGAAATCTTTCGTCACGACGTTATCATTCCAATCCTTCCTGGATGGAAATTTAACTTTGAAATCCTTACTGATACTCATTGTAGGGGTGCAGTAGTCAGTGGGAGTCGAAAACATTTGCATTGGAATCAAGTCTGTGATATTGCTGTGACCATAGGGCTTGGCAAACCAAGAGTTTGATTCTTTATGTCTTAAAGCGCTGCAAGAAACTAGATAATTAATATGTAAATCAAGTGGTGTGTACGTCCACAGGATCATCTTCGACTGAAGCCCCCACTTTTTACCAAAAGTTTTACTACAGGCATAGAATGCTATGCAGGCCTTCTTGACCATTTCTTCAATGTTCAACTTCCAATTTAATTTGGGATCGAGAATATCACCTAACTATTTAGCTTAAGAGGAGAGTGAGTGTTTGGCCGTTGAGTCGGGGTAGAGTGAAGGGGTGTATCTTAGTCTTGGTAGTAAATAGCATCAGTTCAGTTTTGCTTTGGTTAACTCCTAGCCCACAGCTCGTGGCCCAGTTGGTGACCTTCCTTAAAGCCATTTCCGCGATCTCACTTAACACAGGAGTAAACTTCCCTGACACTAATATCACCAAATCATCAGCATATGCCACCGCCTTTACTCCACATCTTTCCAACTTAACAAGAATTTTATTCATGACTAAAAGCCATAGAAGAGGGTATAGAACCCCACCCTGGGGTGTATCTCTACTTACATGTTTGGTCGAGTTTGTATTACCTAACGTAGCTTGAATCCGTCTGTCTCTGAGCATGGATATTATCCATTCTTCTACACCAAAATCAACTAAAGATTCTAGAATGGATTCAGTAAGCACGTTGTTGAAAGCCCCTTCAACATCTAAGAAAGTGGCAAGAGTTTATTCTTTATAGTTTATAGTTTTCTCAATAGTGCGCACTACCTCATGAAGGGCTGTTTCAGTGGATTTGCCTTTAAGGAATGCGTGTTGAGAGTTTTCAAGTGGACATCTATCCAGGATGTCTCTAATATGGATGTCGAGGATGCGCTCTAAGGTTTTAAGCACAAAAGAGGTTAGACTAATTGGACGGAAATCCTTCGCAGATTCATGCCTCCGCCTACCGACTTTTTATGGCAGATATTAAAGATTGTTCTAGTCATTTTCCTTAGATTAGATAGGTCTTCATTCCACCAAGGGGTAGTGTTTTACGGCTATATTTTATTGGACAGGAGACCTTAAAAGCAGTGTTCATTGATGCCTCAAAGGATTTCACCTTTGACTCAAGATCTATCACGAGTCTGGACTTAGGTTCGGTATATTTCCCAGTTTAGATTTTACAACTTGACTGAATTTCTTCCAGTCTATTCTTTTGGGATTTCTATAAGGGGATTTATTTTCGGTTTTGAAATTATTGCTGAAGAGTATCCATCTATGGTCCGAAAAAGATTTCAGAAGGGATACCTTCCAGTTTTCTACTATTAGATTCATTTTGTTATTTACGATCGTAACACGAGTGATTCTACAAATGATGTACCAGAATGTAAACGGCCTCCGGACAAAGACCAACAAAGTCTATAATAATGTAAATAATATTCCTCATGATGTTCTTATACTCACAGAAACTTGGCTGAATTCATCTTTTGCTGACACAGAGTTATTTGATTCCAATTTTCAAATTTTTCGTCGTGATCGTCATAGTGACCCCAATATAGCTACTGTTGGTGGAGGTTTGTTAATAGCCATTCGTAATAATTTATTTTGTAATCTCGTCGACGATATTTTGGACTCCAACCTCGAAATTATTTGTGTGAAAATATCAACTCCGTCTGGTCATTTATATGTGGTTGGTTGCTATATCCCGCCTTCTTCTAGCAGTGATGTCTACAATAAACTTGTCGATTGCTTGGAATCTATAAATGACAAGATTGAACCTTCTGATGAACTTTTTGTTATTGGCGACTTTAATTTGCCAAATCTTGAATGGACTAAATCATCGGAACATGAATGTTATAATGCCGTTAATGCGTCGAGCAACAATGAAGTTCTTTTTATCGATGAAATGACTTCATTTGGACTTAATCAATTAAGCAATGTCAAAAACCAATTTGGTAAAATTTTAGACCTTGTTTACTTTTCTGACCTCAATAATTCTGATGGAACTGTGTTACTTTCTGATACGAAACTCGTTGAGGAAGATCGACATCATCCTGCATTATCTATTTCATTAAACCTAAATATCATTAATGTAATTTTTAATTGTAAGAATATGCATGAATTCAACTTTAAAAAATGTTATTTTTCTGAACTCAATCGTTTATTGGATGATATTAACTGGAATAGTTTATTTTTTAACGTCAGTTTTGATGAAATGGTCTTTAGTTTTTATAAAATTCTATTTGATTCTTTCTTAGAAACCATTCCGTTACGGAAAATAAGGCCTTTAATTAACACTCCACCGTGGTTTGATCTACATATTAAAACTCTTAAAAATAAAAGAAACAAGGCTTGGGTGAAGTTGAATCGATCCTGGAGCGTCGAGGCACAAAATAATTACGCTATACTAAGAGATGAATTTATTAACTACTCTAATTTTCTTTATTCGGACTTTATTTCTAAAACTGAAGATGATCTTAAATCTAACCCGCGAAATTTCTGGAAATATATCAACTGTAAATAACTGTTATCAAAATTCAGAAAGTCACTACCCAGAGGAAATAGCAAACATGTTTGCCGAATATTTTCAGAGTGCTTTTGAAGTATCTACTTGCGATACAAATAATACTCCTGCTGAAGATGAGTTTTTACATCTTAATTCGATTGACTTTACTATTACTGAGGCAACTATATTTGAGTATATTAAAAAATTAGATGATTGTTTAAGTCCTGGTTCTGATGGTTTCCCCGCTTTTATGTTAAAAAAATGTGCAATATATATGTCGTATCCGTTATTTTTACTTTTCAATCAGTCTATAAATAGCTGTAAATTTCCGACCCTTTGGAAAAATGCATTCTTAATTCCTACTCATAAGAAAGGTAAAAAAAATCTGGTTTTAAATTATAGACCAATTGCTAAACTATCTGCTATACCCAAAATGTTTGAATCTATTATTTGTGATATTTTGTCTTTTCACTGTTCCTCCGTTTTATGTGACTTTGTTAAAAGACATCCACCATAACAAATTTGTTACAGTTAACTACATTTTGTATTGACGCGTTTGAAAAAAAAACAACAAGTTTACTGTATTTTTACTGACTTTAGCAAAGTATTCGACAAACTTTGCCACCATATACTTTTAAGAAAACTGCAAAATATGGGTCTCAACGACAGATTTGTACTATGGATGTCTTTATATCTCAAAGATAGGTTATATAGTGTTGTTTTTAAGAGTGAACATTCTAAATGTTTTACTGTTATTTCCGGTGAACCTCAGGGTAGCCATCTTGGGCCATTACTATTTGTACTATTTATTAACGATCTTCCGCCCGTCCTTGTTAATTCTATGTCTCTTATATATGCCGGTGATATAAAAAATTTTCGTACAATCAACTCTGTAGAAGACTGTGATCTTTTACAAAAAGACCTTCAAAGTTTCTGGGAATGGTGCAATATTAATGGTTTAGCTTTAAATATTGACAAGTTTAAAACAATGTGTTTTACACGCAAGAAAAATGTGACTGTCTATAATTATGTGATTAATTTGTCACCACTTGTGTTGGACTCAAAATTAACTTTTATTGACCATTTTGACAACATTATTAAAAAAGCTAACAGGACTCTCGGTTTTATTAAAAGATTTGCTAGAGAATTTCGTGATCCTTATGTTCTAAAAACTCTCTATGTCTCATTTGTAAGATCCATCTTAGAATATGGTTGTGTTGTATGGGCGCCATATTATGCGGTTCATATAAATAGATTGGAGTCCGTTCAAAGAAGATTTATGAGATTTTGCTTAAGATTTCTACCATGGTCGAATCGAATTACCTTGCCACCTTACGCTCAACGTATTCAACTAATAAATCTTCCATCTCTAACGAGTCACAGAGCGTATCTACAATTTGGTTTTATTGTCGGGATAATCAATGGATCGATTTCAGCTCCATTGATCCTCTTTAAATCTTTTAATTAATATTTACAATCAAAATTCAAATATAATTAATTCCAGCAATGACAATGTAAAATCACTTAACTTAAGAAAAATATTTTTTAGTCATAATAACCCATAATGTACATTAGATGTAAGTTTCCTTTTTTTTTTGTTATAATTTAAAAAAAATAATGTATCGTTAGTACTTAACGAAATAAATAAAAAAATAAATACATGGAATTTTCTATGGCCATGCTGATATTTTGAAAACGGTTCAACCAATCAATCTGATTTTTTTTACAGCAGTCAACCAAGTCGATACCCATTATGACAAAAAAATAATATAAAGGTTTGATACATTTTCGTTACTCAAAAAAATTTCAAAGTGCCTAATTCTCAGTCCCCTGACGTGTCCCCCGCTTGTTTTTCAAACAAAAAATCATAACTGTTCTTTTATTTTTTATTTTTATTCAATTTAACACTGTGTTGTTTCACGCACTCTCTATTGCTTTTCCTTCTTGTTTTTTTTTTTCTCTACTGCTGTGGCTCGACCAGTGTTGTTCGACTTTTTTACTTTACGTTTTTTACGTTGTTTACATTAGTTTTTTACCAGCTGGATTTTTTACTATGCTTATGTAAAAAACGTAAAAAAGTTAAAACCGTGGAAAATAACCAAAATTAGGGAGCTTCAAAACTGGAAATGAGAGTTGGAGCTTGGGAAAAAACAAACAGTCACGGCTTCAAATGTTAATCTACTTAATCAAAGTACATACCAGCATTATAATGGAATTATTGGAAGACGAACACATATCATTGGTTTCTTCAGCAGCTTGAAATGGGAAAAACCCATTGCACCTTTTACTATTTGGAGTATTTAATCGATGATTTAATAATCTAACTGTAATCGCGATTCTGCTTGTTTTGTAATGTTTTTTACAAAAATTGCAATAAAGCTGCATATTATTTTCGTTCTCGAATTAGAGAAAAGTTATTTCCCTAAAAACTCACGGATTTTGGTCTTCCATTGACACTCATTTCTTATTTGATTTTTATTTTATATAACATAAATTGATTAAATTTTTGTAATAGACAATATTCTTGGAATTTATAAACACTAGAACAGGTAGCGACAGCACTTGAACGACAACAAAATGTTCTCTATTTATTTAGATTTTGACAGATAACGACAATGCCTCTCATTTTCTCAATTTTTTCTCAGTAATTTACTTTATTTACTTCTTTTTTAACCTTTTTTTTACGTTTTTTACGAGATTTTTACGTTTTTTACACTTATTTACGCATTTTTACATAGAAAAGGTAAAAAATAGTTTTTTACATGGATTTGAACATCTCTGGACTCGATATCGATAGCGCGATACCACACAATAAAACACTCGCGCACACACAAGTAGGTATATTGGTATATACAGATGGGAAGTTTTAATTTACAGCCGTTGACTCGCCGTCACTAGATAGATAGATTATTTTTAATTACTTTTATTGACCATTTTGACTACATTATTAAAAAAGCTAACAGGACTCTCGGTTTTATTAAAAGATTTGCTAGAGAATTTCGTGGTCCTTATGTTCTAAAAACTCTCTATGTCTCATTTGTAAGATCCATTTTAGAATATGGTTATGTTGTATGGGCGCCATATTATGCGGTTCATATAAATAGATTGGAGTCCGTTCAAAGAAGATTTATGAGATTTTGCTTAAGATTTCTACCATGGTCGAATCGAATTACCTTGCCACCTTACGCTCAACGTATTCAACTAATAAATCTTCCATCTCTAACGAGTTACAGAGCGTATCTACAATTTGGTTTTATTGTCGGGATAATCAATGGATCGATTTCAGCTCCATTGATCCTCTTTAAATCTTTTAATTAATATTTACAATCAAAATTCAAATATAATTAATTCCAGCAATGACAATGTAAAATCACTTAACTTAAGAAAAATATTTTTTAGTCATAATAATCCATAATGTACATTAGATGTAAGTTTCCTTCTTTTTTTGTTATAATTTAAAAAAAATAATGTATCGTTAGTACTTAACGAAATAAATAAAAAAATAAATAAATGGAATTTTCTATGGCCATGCTGATATTTTGAAAACGGTTCAACCAATCAATCTGATTTTTTTTACAGCAGTCAACCAAGTCGATACCCATTATGACAAAAAAATAATATAAAGGTTTGATACATTTTCGTTACTCAAAAAAATTTCAAAGTGCCTAATTCTCAGTCCCCTGACGTGTCCCCCGCTTGTTTTTCAAACAAAAAATCATAACTGTTCTTTTATTTTTTATTTTTATTCAATTTAACACTGTGTTGTTTCACGCACTCTCTATTGCTTTTCCTTCTTGTTTTTTTTTTTCTCTACTGCTGTGGCTCGACCAGTGTTGTTCGACTTTTTTACTTTACGTTTTTTACGTTGTTTACATTAGTTTTTTACCAGCTGGATTTTTTACTATGCTTATGTAAAAAACGTAAAAAAGTTAAAACCGTGGAAAATAACCAAAATTAGGGAGCTTCAAAACTGGAAATGAGAGTTGGAGCTTGGGAAAAAACAAACAGTCACGGCTTCAAATGTTAATCTACTTAATCAAAGTACATACCAGCATTATAATGGAATTATTGGAAGACGAACACATATCATTGGTTTCTTCAGCAGCTTGATCTGGGAAAAACCCATTGCATCTTTTACTATTTGGAGTATTTAATCGATGATTTAATAATCTGACTGTAATCGCGATTCTGCTTGTTTTGAAATGTTTTTTACAAAAATTGCAATAAAGCTGCATATTATTTTCGTTCTCGAATTAGAGTAAAGTTATTTCCCTAAAAACTCACGGATTTTGGTCTTCCAGTGACACTCATTTCTTATTTGATTTTTATTTTATATAACATAAATTGATTAAATTTTTCTAATAGACTATATTTTTGGAATTTATAAACACTAGAACAGGTGGCGACAGCACTTGAACGACAACAAAATGTTCTCTATTTATTTAGATTTTGACAGATAACGACAATGCCTCTCATTTTCTCAGTTTTTTCTCAGTAATTTACTTTATTTACTTCTTTTTCAACTTTTTTTTTACGTTTTTTACGAGATTTTTACGTTTTTTACACTTATTTACGCATTTTTACATAGAAAAGGTAAAAAATAGTTTTTTACATGGATTTGAACATCTCTGGGCTCGATATCGATACCGCGATACCACAACAATAAAACACACAAGTAGGTATATTGGTATATACAGATGGGAAATTTTAATTTACAGCCGTTGACTCGCCGTCACTAGATAGATAGAATTTCAAATTTCTTTATTTCCATAGACTTGTACAATATTTAACAATTAAGATTAAGGACATGGCTTTGCTGCCGTCTGCCGAATTGACATTTCTAAAATTATGAAATATATGAATAGAATAAAAGTACATATATATTATAAATATGTATAATAGTTGATTGAATTTATAATTTTGAATAAGAATACTTACTACATGCATTGATTTTTTTTTTGTGAATCTAAATTGCACATATTCGTGCTGGAACTAAATTGACAAGAATTTGGGTGCAATATTTATAGATATCGAAAATCCGCTATTGAATTTTTTTATACAATATATGTTAAGTATAAAATAAAAAATATAGTATTACAGATTTGTGTGGTTATACAATTTTAGAATGATTTTAAACACAAAAAATTTCAATTTTGGAACATATGGCTTCTACGGATAGATCAGAACGAAAATAGTTACTATCAGTTAGCAATCTGTGATTTAGTACTTTATAAATATTTCTGCTCGCTGACGATGCTGCACTGTTTAAGTGTTGAATATATATTTTTTTATCTATTTTAGAAACTAGATCAGCAAACATATTTTGCCTATCATCTAAGTTATTTTCATTGATTGAAAGGCTTGCTATAGCCATCTGACTCAGTTCTTTAAAGGGTGTTTTCTTCGTATGAAGTAGCCTTCGCATTAATGATTTGTGGAGACCGTTTTTTCTTCTTCATAACTTTTAATATATAATCTGTATGGACCTTCAGATTTTGAAAGAAAATAGGAGGAATACCGGATTCTACGTGAATAGAATAAGTTGATGTTGCGTTAGGTAACCGAAATAATCTTTTGAAAAAATATCTTTGAATTGTTTCAAATTCATCG
Source organism: Melangyna quadrimaculata (assembly GCA_949320155.1). Classification (NCBI taxonomy): domain Eukaryota; kingdom Metazoa; phylum Arthropoda; class Insecta; order Diptera; family Syrphidae; genus Melangyna; species Melangyna quadrimaculata. The sequence goes on along the minus strand of OX439483.1, from coordinate 259,940,482 downwards.
AGTTGAGCGTAGCCAAAAACCTGTGCATCACAACACATACACGTATTAACGGTCGCATTGAAGACCCGGTATTTCGCTGAGATATCAATTGTTATCAAAGAAAGATGGCTACAAAATTGAAAGTCCTGGCCCAAATTTAAGGTTTTGATTTGGAAATGCGTAAGACAAAAAAATTAAGCTATATTTTTGTTTTATTTTTAACCTGTTTAATTGGTTTCAAACGGTTATAACTTTCTATTGAGCACCGCTTTAGCAAATTTTATACTCTTTAAAAAACTACAGAAAAACGGTATATTTTTGTAAGATAAAACCTGTATTGTGTCATACGAATTTTATTCATGGAGCTCTTAAGAAAATTGAGTACAAAAATTAATGTATTGAATACAATGTATTGAATACAATTATTATTTTATGAGAAAACACCTTTTAATTATTTTATAATCTATTATAAATAGTGAATGTTACCGACCTTAGTAAAAAACCATTCATACAACATTGATTATGGAGAACAGAAAAAAATACCCAATGCACAGCAATTAGATCACGCTATACAAAAAATTGTACTCTATTAGAGAGATGTTACTAGGTTGGTGGTCGAACAGAAACAGAAAGATTTTTACATAATACATCATTTGTTAATGCTATACGAATTAACGGATGAAGCAAAGAAGAGTTATGGATTTAAGAGAATATGTAACAGTTAGAGTAAATTTTGATTATAACTTGCAAAAATGCAAGAAATTACAGTTTAAACAAAATAGACTAGGGTAATTGTTAACATGTTTGGCAAAGTGTGGAACAAAATTATTAATTAAGAAAATTGAATTAGAAAATTAAATGTGTATAAAGTTTAAATTAAAATAAATGATTTATAAAGCATAATAATACAGAACATTCAGCCCCCCCCCCCTGAAAGGCTCCGGTCTTTCAGAAAACGGGAGTGGGGCAACTTTCACAACTGGGCGTGTATATTCTCCATTCAAGGTTCGTACTGTGACAACTCTGACCTTGTCGTCCTCTCCTGGATAGGTTGCAATGATTCGACCAAGAATCCATTTAGAGGGTGGAAGATTTGGCTCCTTCAATAGAACGACATCATTAACAGACAGATTTGGTTGTGGTTTCTGCCATTTTTTTCTTTGTTGAAGGGATTTCAAATATTCTTCATGCCATCTTATCCAAAATCCTTGGTAGAGTTTCTGTAAAAGATACCAATTTGTTTGAAAAGAAATTTGAGAATTTACCACACTAGGATGAGGGATTGAGGTGTAAGCTTCCCCAATCATGAAATGAGAAGGTGACAAGGAACTTGGTTCTGTGTCCGATGTCTGCCACATTGGACGCGAATTCAGGAGAGCTTCAATCTTCGTTAGAAGGGTGTACATTTCTTCATACGTCAAGATATGTTCTCCGAAAGCTTCCCATAAACCACCAAAGTCAGGAGCTGACGGTGGGAAAAACTTCCATGATATGCTATCCTTTGCGGAATGATCGATGACGATACGCTGATGCTGCTCACTCATGATACCTTCAAACATCTCATTCAGCTTACGTTTGGCACCATGAAAATTGGTTCCATTGTCACTCCAAATTTCCGTTGGCTTTCCGCGACGCGAACAGAGCCGATCTAAAGCCTGGAGAAATGCGTTTGACGATAAATCACCAACCAATTCCAAGTGAATGCCTTTTGTAACGAAGCACACAAACAGAGCAATATATGCTTTTACAAATTTGGGGTTTCTACCGCGAGAAAGTCTTAGAGTTATAGGACCGGCGTAATCACATCCTACTTTGCTAAATGGACGTGAAAACCGAATTCGTTCGATAGGAAGATTTCCCATTAATTGCTTCGAAGAATCGCGACACTGTCGAAAGCAAGGTAGTCAGTCATGAACTATTTTTCGCACTAGATTTCTGCAACCAAGAATATAGAATTCTTTCTTTATTAACGCGATCATAAGTGTCACACCGGCAAGTTAATATTGGGCATGTGTTGTAAAGTACACACTTCCCAACCTCCAACGGTCATTTCTCATGCCCTTTCATGACCCCATCCATCCATTCAACTCCACTTCAAATTCCCATGGTCATCATTTCCTTTGATTGACCAATATCAATCCCACTTCAAATTCCCATGGTCATCATTTCTTTTGATTTACCAATATCCGACCTACTTAAAATTCCCATATCATCATTTCCTTTTAATTACTTACAAATTCTATCACACTCCAAAGTCGTCAACCACGCAGTCAACGATCACTCAACTTAAACCCATTCACTTTTCCAATCCGTTAAACTTCTCCAATTTCATTGCCTGCTCCATTGAAATAAAACCCATAATTCCCAGATCATCATTTTTCCATTTTTCTATATCCAACAATCAATGCACTCCCTTTCCAATACACACTCTTCAAACCCATTAAACGTGCATTGATCCCAAATTTAGTATCGCAACTACACACAGGCACACTTGTGCTGATGTTGCATCTTTTTCCTTTTTTCTTCGTGTCGGGTGACGAGCTATCAAGGCGACACTCTGTTTCTTGATATCGAACCAGTCGGACGGTTTCTTTAAAATATTTTATATTCTATTTCTTTACTAAATCTCTTTAATTGTAAAATTAATTGTTAAGAATAACCATAAGACCTAAATATAAGCTTTTCAAAAATAAAATAAAACTTAAAGGTACAATTCAGTTACCGAAAGAAACTGTTTACTTTTATTCTTTTTTCACTAGACACTAAAGAAAAATACACGAAAATACAGGTAAAAACCCAACTGAGAATCGTGCTTCTCAGGTAATAAAATAAAGCACAACAAAAATTGGTGTCAGATGTGGGGTTTGCCTGAAAAGTGACAAGTGCAAAGTGTTAAAAAAAAGAAAAACAACAAGACGTGAAACAAAATAATAACTAGAAGTGGAAACAAAAAAATAACTAATAAATAAATAAGTGATACCTTCCTTCTGCAAATCAAAAAAAAAAAAAAAAACAAATCAAGCAAAAGAAACTCAAAACCAAGTGAAAAAAAAAATATATATTACAAACAAAAAACTACAATCAGTGATAAAAAAAACCCATAACAAAACAACAATCAGTGAAAAACAAAATCTGAGAGAACTAAGGACTACACATTCATCTGTAACCCTCCGCATCCATCTTTAACCCGCTGCATCCACCAACAACCTATTATCATCATTTTACAAAGCAGAATTTTCAAATACAATTTTTTTTTACTAGTAAGCTATCTTTTAATTATTTTTCTTTACTATTTTCTTATCATTAATTTAATTCTTGCGTAGCCCTAAGATTTTTTTTTTATATATATACATATATGTAAGTAATTATTGTATACATGTCTCAAGGTGAAATAAATAAAACCGACGAATCCGAATCAACGTTAAACTCGTCCGAAACAGATAGTGATACAGAATCCGACACCCCTTACAATACTTCTCCTTCCTCTCATTCTACTCCCAATAAATTACTGAATATGGCTCCTAAGTTAGATAGGTCTTTTGCGTTCAAGCTCATCCCGGAGTTTGACGGGGACAGATCGATCCTACATAAATTCATAAATGCCTGCGACTTAATCGCAGAAGAGACCTCTTCTTCAGATCTACCCATTCTTCTTCTTATAATAAAAACGAAATTGTCTGGAAGCGCATATAATGTAGTTAAGTACACTGACTTCGAAGATTGGAAGCCCCTTAAAGAAAAGCTACTCCAGCAATTCCTAGAGTTTAAATCTCTATCTCAATTACAGGTGGATCTCATCCAAATGAAACAGCGAACGAACGAATCTGTTCGTCAGTTTTCAAACAGATTAGAAAAAACTTTATCCCATCTGAATGATGCTTGCATTGCAAGTGAAGGCTCAGATAAAGCTGACACAATCATAAGTCTTAATCGTAAAACTGCGTTGAAAGCGTTCGAAAGAGGGCTTAATTATCGAGTAGGTCTTATTATAAAAGCATCAAGATTTAATACATTGACGGATGCCATTGAAGCAGCCGTCCTAGAAGAGAAAACAAGTTCGTCACATCCTACACATTTTTCTACTAGCTCATCACAAAGCAAATCCAGAAATTCAATTTCATGTTATAACTGCCAAAAGTCGGGACATAACATAGAACAATGCTACTTAAGGAAAAATAAGGAACAGCTTCCTTCTTTCAAAAGTGAAGTTAAGAAAGTAACTATTACTTGTAGTTACTGTAAGAACCTTGGGCATCATATAAATGAATGTCGAAAAAGGGAGTATAATAATAATAAAAAAAACAATACTAATTCCCCTTCGACTGTAAATAAACATTCGGAAAACCGTTCAGAGGCCGAAACCAGTGGCAGGCTTCGGACCCAAACTTAATATCTTCTCGCCACATCTTTCATATAAACTTAAATAATAAAATTTCTAGAGTAGATTCTATAAAAATTTCATCCGAAACTTTGCTAAATCCTCAACCTTCGAAATTTCTCATTGATGGTGGCAGTGAAATTAGTCTGATTAAAATAGATAAATTAAAACCAGGACTACCCATTGACTCAAACATTATTCATTCATTATCTGGTATTACTGATTCCGTGATTCGTACTAAGGGTGTTATATACTTACGCATAAATTTACCCAAAAATATTACTATTTCTTATCCCTTTCACGTTGTAGATAAAAAAAACAATTTTCTAGATGATCATAAAGCTCAAATCGACTATAGGACTAAAATGCTAACATTCTCTTTTCAAAAATTCATTATCGAATATGATTTAATCCTTTCACATTTAGTCACTATCCCACCAAGATCGGAAGTCGTAGTCCCTGTTCTTAAAGATGTTAATGTGGACAGTATATGTCTCTCCCAACAGTTTCCCAATGGATTATATATTGGCAATAGTATTACTCCTGCCAATAGTTCTATCTCTTACATATCTGTCGTTAATTCTTCAGAATCTCCTATTGAACTTAATACCGAAGACCTTATATTCGATGAAGTCTGCAACTACAACATTTTACGAATTAAAAATTATCTTGAATCATATGATAGAATCCAAGCTATAAAAGACCTAGTGGTGACAGATCACATGCCGAAGAACGAAAAAGAATCGATATTAAATCTGTGTATCTTGTATAGCGAACTCTTCTATCTAAAAGGAGACAAATTAACTCATACCTCTTCTGTACAACATCCAATCCTTACTCCTGATGCTTCACCTACATATATTAAACCCTACAGGTTGCCGGAAGCTCAAAGACAAGAGGTTGACAAACAAATCCATGAGATGATGGACGATAACATAATCCAACCATCGAATAGTCCTTGGAATTTCCCTCTTATCGTTGTTCCAAAAAAACCTGATAAGGACGGTAATAAGAAATGGAGAATCGTCGTCGATTTTCGCAAACTCAACGACAAAACTGTCGGTGATGCATTTCCATTACCCAACATAACTGATATTCTAGACCAGTTAGGAAGCTCTAAATTTTTTTCCACCTTAGATCTCGCCAGTGGATTCCATCAAATCCAAGTTAGACCGGAAGATAGAGAGAAGACCGCCTTTTCCTCACCATTTGGTCATTACGAATTCATTAGAATGCCTTACGGATTAAAAGGTGCCCCAGCCACCTTCCAAAGGTTAATGAATAATGTATTGACTGGTCTTCAAGGTATAAAAACTTTTGTATATATGGATGACATAGTGGTCTATGGTAAGACTTTAGAAGAGCACAATTCAAAACTAAGAGAAATCTTTGAACGCCTTAAAATGCATAACCTAAAATTGCAACCCGATAAATGCCAGTTTTTGCGAACAGAACTCACATACCTAGGACACGTGATAAATGAATCAGGTATCAAACCCGATCCACAAAAAATCGAATGTGTAAAGAATTTCGCTCAACCCAAAAACGCCAAAGACATAAAAAGTTTTCTGGGACTCGCTGGATATTATCGCCGTTTCATAAAAGATTTTGCAAAAATCTCCAAACCTCTTACTAATCTTTTACGCAAGGATGTTCGTTTTGACTGGACTCCTCTTTGTTCAAATTCCTTTCATGGATTAAAAGAAAAACTAATAAATCCACCCCTTCTTCAATATCCTGATTTCACTAAAAATTTTATCTTAACAACAGATGCTAGCGATGTTGCAATTGGAAGCGTCCTTTCCCAAGGTGAAATTGGTAATGACCTTCCTATCTCGTATGCATCAAGAACTCTCAATAAAAGTGAAAAAAATTATTCTACTACAGATAAGGAACTTTTGGCTATCGTTTGGTCAGTTAAACATTTCCGACCATATCTGTATGGAAGAAAATTTCAACTTTACACGGATCATAAACCTCTAGTTTATATCCATAATTGTAAAGATACAAATTCTAGAATGATGAGATATCGTTTACAGCTCGAAGAGTTTGAATATGAAATCATTCACAAAAAAGGTGAACAAAATACAAATGCTGATTGCCTAAGCAGAATTGCAAAAATGACTCTTCGTTCAGACACAAAATCTCCTTCTACTTCTTCTCAAAATTCATCTTGTGAATCATCTCCAAAGTCGTCTTCTATCTCAGCTACTACATCGTCAATTACTAATTCTTGTTCTACACCTTCAAATACAAATCCTTGTACTATATCGTCGAATACTAACTCTTGTTCTACATCTTCAAATACAAATCCTTGTACTACATCGTCTAATACTAACCCTTGTCCTACATCTCCAATTCCTAAATCTAGTTCTCATCCTATATCTTCAAATAAAAGTTCTAATTCTTGCCCTACTACTTTGAATACAAATCTTAGTCCTTCATATTCAGACATGAATTCTAATTCTTCTTCTAACCCTTCAACAAGACGAGAACTACCTCAAAATGAAATTAAAACTATACTCAAAGAATTTCATTTAAACCCTATCGGAGGACACTGTGGTGTCAACCGTACTTTTAAACGCATACGACTTTATCATAAGTGGAAAAATATGTTCCAGGATATAAAAAACTTTATAAAAAATTGCGAACTCTGTCAAAAGAACAAAATTACTAAGTACACAATGGAACCAATGGTCATTACTTCTACTGCTAAGGAACCCTTTGAGAAAATTTCTATCGACATCGTTGGTCCATATCCTATCACTAACAATCATAACAAATATCTTTTAACCTTCATTGACGACCTAACAAAATATACTGATGCAATACCTTTACCAAATCAAGAGGCTAATACAATCGCAGAAGCATTTGTCAAAGAAATAATATTTCGTTATGGCACACCCAAATACGTTTTGTCAGATCAAGGACAAAATTTTCTTAGCGACATGTTTAAAAATGTATGTAAACTTCTCAGAATAACTAAACTACAAACCACTGCATACCGACCACAGTCAAATGGATCTTGCGAACGAAGCCACAGAAACTTTGTAGAATATTTGCGTTGTTTTATCAATAAATCTCAAGATGATTGGGATAATTGGATAAAATATGCCGTTTTCGTCCATAACACGACCCCGAACACTTCAACGTCATTTACCCCGTTCGAACTCATGTATGGTAGACAGGTTGAACTTCCTTCAAGCGTAACTAAAAATCCAGAAATTTGTTACAATTACGACCTTTATGCCAATGAACTTAAATCAAGACTTCAACACTGCCATCAGATAGCAAGAGATAATCTCATCAAGAGTAAAGAATCCTCAAAACAGCAATACGATAAGAGACTAAACCCTGTTGATTTTCAAATAGGAAACCTAGCTTTACTCAAAAATGAAAGCAATCCCAAAAATACAAATAAAAAATTACTTCCCCTTTGGTCAGGACCATACGAAATCATATCTACGTCAGGAGTAAACTCAAACATTAAAATAAAGAACAAAATAACAAAAGTTCATAACAACAGACTAAAAATTTATTCAACCTAACTAATTTACCCCAACTTCAATATTCTTTCCAGAAATGGAAAAACTAATAATCCTCATCTTTATAAGCAACATGGTTTTAACCTCCCAAATGGCTATAAACACCGAAACCCAACTACACGAAATCATCGATCTACATAACAAATCAGGACTATACTACGAAAACGTTGGTAACCTAAAATTATTTTCTAATCAATGGAATTTAGTCATATACACTAACCTCACTGAGTTAGACTCACAATATAAATCTATTTTACTGACCTATGAACAAATTTTATCTACATGCCAAAAACTTCTTTCCTCTAACGAATACCTTAGTCAATGCGAATCCCTTCCTACCCTAACTACCATGTTACTAGATCGAATAAAATCCCAAGATATAATTATTAATAAGTACTTAGGAACTACTATAAAACCGAGGATACAAAAGAGAGGACTAATAAATGCTATTGGCTCTATTTCAAAACAACTATTCGGCACCCTCGACGACGAAGATGCCAAAATCTTTTCACAACATATCGATAAACTTAAGCAACAACAAGATTATGCATCCCATTTACACGATAAACAAATTTCCATATCAAAAAACATTATACATCAATTAAACCTTACAAACGACCAAATTATTAAAATAGATGACAAAATTAAAGAAACCGATAAAATCATTAATCAGATAAGCAAAAACACAAATAATGACAACATAATAAATAAATCCTTTCTTCAACTAAACGAACTTTTCACGATGTTTAACTCCTTATCAGAATATTATTATTCGACCAAAGATCACCTCCTTGATGCCAGCTCATGGAAAACTTCATCCATACCTTATTGATCCTTCTAAACTCACCGAGGAAATTAAAAAGATACAATTACTTCTTCCAGAAGAAAATCGCCTACCACTACCTTTACAAGAAAAATATATAGATACACTTTTCAATCTCTTAGAAACTCATGTTTACTACATTGACAACCAAATTAATTTTGTATTAAAGATTCCTTTAACTTCTTCTAAAAACTATAACATTTATAAAATGACTAGCATACCAAATCTCCTTGAAAACAAAACCTATACAATCATAATCCCCGAAAAACCTTTTCTTGTAGTAGACTCAGAAAAACAATCATATTTTCTCTTTGATAAACATGACTTGGATAAATGCCAAAGAACAATAAAAAATAACTATCTTTGCGAACGAAACGCGCCAATTCTTTTCACACATTCTAGTAACGCTTGCGAATTGAATTTACTTTCAATTTTACCAAGTGAAATCAGCAATTGCAATATTCAGTTAATACAAATATACCACCCAATTTTTCTGCAGTTAGCTGACACTAACTCTTGGGTTTTTGTTTCGAAGTTTGTTTTAGAGTTTAAGGATTGGTATTTTGTATTTGCTACGCAGTTTTGTTGGATTTTAAGAATACCAGTTGCATTCATTTGTATGTGAGAGTTAAAGTTTTTGCATTTACTCATAAGATTTTCTGGATTTGGAGAAATCTTTAACTTTATTTCACCAAATCCAAATCTTCCCTTAAATATAACACTGCCACAATTTGAGAAAATTCCTAACTACGCGACAAAGTCCTTTAACATACATGATCAAATTGATGAACTTAATTCTATAAGTAAAGATATAGAAAACATAAAAAAATCACGGTTCATATATTCTAAAGTCGACCAAGAAAATAAAAATATGGTAGTCGTGTTCCTTCTTGCAATGTTCTCCGCCATACTTATGGTTATAATCATATTACTCATGCGACATAAAAGTAAAACCTTCGTAAACACAAACAAAATATCGAATTGCTTACCATTAAAAGAAATAAAAACCTCAGATCAGTTCAAACCATCAACGTAAAAACTCAAGAACCATTACCAATACCTACACCTCGTCTAGCTCCATCTAATCTTTCTCGTTCACTTCCGATCCCATCTTCTAAAGCCGAAACTCGCACCATTCCAAGGTACAAGTTTCGTTCTTAAGGGGGGAGGTGTTGTAAAGTACACACTTCACAACCTCCAACGGTCATTTCTCATGCCCTTTCATGACCCCATCCATCCATTCAACTCCACTTCAAATTCCCATGGTCATCATTTCCTTTGATTGACCAATATCAATCCCACTTCAAATTCCCATGGTCATCATTTCTTTTGATTTACCAATATCCGACCTACTTAAAATTCCCATATCATCATTTCCTTTTAATTACTTACAAATTCTATCACACTCCAAAGTCGTCAACCACGCAGTCAACGATCACTCAACTTAAACCCATTCACTTTTCCAATCCGTTAAACTTCTCCAATTTCATTGCCTGCTCCATTGAAATAAAACCCATAATTCCCAGATCATCATTTTTCCATTTTTCTATATCCAACAATCAATGCACTCTTCAAACCCATTAAACGTGCATTGATCCCAAATTTAGTATCGCAACTACACACAGGCACACTTGTGCTGATGTTGCATATTTTTCCTTTTTTCTTCGTGTCGGGTGACGAGCTATCAAGGCGACACTCTGTTTCTTGATATCGAACCAGTCGGACGGTTTCTTTAAAATATTTTATTTTCTATTTCTTTACTAAATCTCTTTAATTGTAAAATTAATTGTTAAGAATAACCATAAGACCTAAATATAAGCTTTTCAAAAATAAAATAAAACTTAAAGGTACAATTCAGTTACCGAAAGAAACTATTTACTTTTATTCTTCTTTCACTAGACACTAAAGAAAAATACACGAAAATACAGGTAAAAACCCAACTGAGAATCGTGCTTCTCAGGTAATAAAATATAGCACAACACATGAATATAATCAACAATTAGTTCGGATAAACGATTTGATTTGCAGAGTATGATAGGGTGCTTTTCATCGTAAGAAAGTTCAGAGTTCTGCACTCGCCCACCAACTCTAAGTAATCCGTCCGAATCGATAAAGGGCGCGAGGTTTAAAATTTTATGTTTTTGTGACAAATCTTTTCTCGTTTGTAACGCACGAATTTCTGATGAAAAAACCGTCATCTGACTATATCTTATCAACGTTATTTTAGCCTTTAAAAGTTCTTGAACGCACAATGGTTGATAATTTCTTAGTAAAGAGTCTTCTTTAGGAACGCGACAATTAAAACGAAACCGAAACATTGTTGCAACTATTCTTATGCATTTATACCATTTCGAAGAGTTGTTTAGAATAGTTTGCAAAACATTTTCATCAATAGCATTTGACACAAGTACCTGCATTTTCGGGTTTCTCCTTTCTTCCAACTGCTCACTTGAAAACTCCTTGTTGCATGGATTTTAGTATGGCCATTGCTCCTTCTCCTGCCACAGCCACGAGGGTCCTCTCCACCACAGCTCGTTTGAAGGCAAAAGAGATGGTGAAATTCCACGAGTTGCGCAATCAACTGGGTTGCTTTCAGATCGAACGTGATTCCAAAGTTTCGGTGGAATTGAAGAGACGATCTCTGAAGTTCGATTTCCGATAAACACCGACCATTTTTTCGGAGGAGAAGAAGGCCAGTGGAGCACGATTGAAGAATCTGCCTAAGCGAAAACTTTCATTTCTTTATCCTGTAAAGATATTTTAAGTTTATTGATTAGACGAGTTAACAAAAGGGCCCCGCAGAGCTCTAGTCTAGGAAGAGACAAAACGTTGATGGGAGAAACCTTACTCTTTGCAGCTACCAATGCTACCGAAAATGTACCATCTTCATTTTTGCTTCTGCAATACATGACTGCTGAATATGCATCTAAAGAAGCATCACAAAATCCGTGGAACTCGTATTTATTTTTGTTTGTCCAAATAATCCTCGGAATTTGAAGATCTTCAATGAGGGGTAGGTCTTGTCGAATAGTCATCCATCTATCAGCAAGTTCTTTAGGAAGTTCTTCATCCCAATTCAGTTTTTCCCTCCACAAGTCCTGAAGAAGAATTTTCACAGCAATAACGATTGGAGCAAGAAATCCCATTGGGTCGAAAATGCGAGATGCATCTGACAAGATACGACGCTTGGTACATACAGCAGTTTCAATAAATTTCACCTTGTAAAGAAAGCGATCTTTTGCAGGACACCTTTGCAAATCTTAACTGAATCAAAATCCTCGAATTGAACAGGTGACATCTCGCGTTGGTCTTCAGGAATCGACATCAAAAGAAGCCAGCAATTTGTTGTCCACTTACGCAGGTTAAATCCTCCCGTTTTTAGCAGGTCTACCAACTGCTTCTGAAGATCAATGACTTCTTCGACTGTATCTGAACCAGTGATAACATCATCGACGTAAAAGTCGTTAAGAACAGTTTCTGATGCAAGCGGATATTTTTCAGAAGAATCTAAAGCCAACTGTTTCAACGTTCTGACTGCTAAAAAGGGAGCACACGCCGTACCATACGTAACTGTTAACAGTCGATAATGTTTGACTGGTTCTTTTGGAGTTTTACGCCAAAGTATTATCTGGTAATCACAATGATCACGAGAAACTCGAATCTGTCGATACATCTTCTCGATGTCCCCGGAGATGGTGTACAAATGCCGTCTTAACCGAAGGCAAACAGAGGAGATATCCCGTTGAATGGATGGACCAACAAGAAGCGAATCGTTTAAGCAAATAGACTGATTTGTTTTGGCAGATCCATCAAAAACTACTCTAACCTTTGTAGTGCTACTATCATCTTTAAAAACCACATGATGAGGAAGATAAAACGACTTGTAAGATGGCGAAATATTTCAGCAGCAGGAATTTCTTCCATATGGCCTAACGACAAGTAGTCATCCATAAATTTGTGGTACTGTTCCTTTAGAGCAGAATTTGACAAAAATCTTCGTTCTATTGAGTGAAGACGGCGAAATAGCAAAAGAGTTCACGAAATCTACGTTTTTGACACATTTTAAAGGCAGATTTACCATATACCGACCATCAGGAAGCCTTTCATGAGAGGGTGGGCTCATTAGAAATTTCTTCTAAACGCCATATTTGTTCATTGGGTGGTCCTGATATTATACTAAATACCTTATCCACACCAATTAAGACGTCAATGTGACCTGGTTTGTTGAAATAAGGATCAGCAAGCTCAAAAGACACAAGATTTTCCATGTCGATACTGTCAATTGAGTATTGTGGCAACAACGATGTCAGCTTCGAAAGAATATGACAATCTACGTCAACAAACTTTGAACTAAAACAAGAAGTAAGCCTTATTGATACAGTTCCATTAGTAACACCTGCTGAAGTAGAAGTCATTCCAAATACAGGTATACGTGATTGACTTCGGTCAAGACCTAATTGCTGAACAGCTTGTTCAGTTATAAATGAACTCTGGGATCCAGTATCAAGAAGCACACGGAGATTATGGAACGATTTTTCTCTATCTTTCGTTCTTACAACAGCAGTAGGGAGTATAGTACGAGAACTACAACTAGATTCACTCGAATGATGATTAACGACCGACGGAGCTGGGTTCGAAGACGAAGATGAAGACGAAGTTGACGACGAAGATGTAACTGGGGCAACTGGTGACTGGTTCAAATTCAAACTACATCCTTATGAACTAAAACATGGTGTCGAGACTTACAGATTTTGCAACGCTGATGCAAAAAACATCTGTTAGCAGAATGTCCTTGTCGTAAACAGTTAAAACACAACGAGTTTTCCCTAGCAAAATTTCGACGAGCATCAACATCCCGTGCGAGGAAATTCTTACATGTATGTAAACCATGGTTTCCCTTACACTCTAAGCAGCTTTGCACGGATTCAACTACATGAGATCGAATGCTACCTCGCGTTTTGTTTTTAGGTTTAGAAGGCCGAATAGGAGCTGAACAAGATTCCAGGCAAGCACAACGATTTTGCAAAAACTCGAGAAGTTCGTCTATTGTAGCACCTTCCTTTGACCCAAGATGTTCCGCCCAAGCTTGCTTCGAGTCTGGGTCAAGCTTTTGAACTAGCAGATAGATTACCCACGGATCACGACCGTTTGTGTCGAGAGCGTTTAAACCCCTAATCACCTCGTCTGCACCATCTGTTAATTTTCTCAGCAAAGCTACGTTGGATGAATTCATTGATGTCAACGAAAGAAATGAATTTATATACGCATGAACGATGGGCTGTGACCTATCAAACCGTTTTTCCAACCTATCCCAAGCCTCGAAATAGTTACTATCGGTAAGATTCATGTGGCTAACCAAGTCAGCCGCTGTACTACTCAAGAAACTTTTGCTTCATATTCGTAGAACTCTGGTTCAGGATCTACAAAATCAGCCTCATCAATGTGCAAATACATCGCATCCTGAGGCGAAATGAAATCTGCCCATGCTTCCTCCAATTTATCAAAACATACTTGCAGCATTGAAAGCGGAGTGTTAATATCCACTGCGCTAGCGAAGTCTGAGGCTTTCGTCAGACTACCCTTGGCAACAGCACGTTTTGCCTTGATAACGTTCATATTGAAGCACAAGGTTTTATTAATAAACGAAATTTACAAAAAAAAATTTACAGGAACTTGAAAATATATTTATAGCACGTTCTGAAGATATTTTCACAAGCTGTTTGATAAGTTTAATCACTGGGAATCAATCGCAAAAATTTCCATATACATAGATATTCCCAGCAAAACTATCACGTGACCACTTTTTCTCCAATGTCGAATTCAAAAAGGCAAATTATCAAAAAAAAAAAGGCTCAATAATTTGGCAGCGAAGGACCAATATGTATTGTAATTTGACGAATACAATTTTTGTTTTATGAGAAAACACCTTTTAATTATTTTATAATCTATTATAAATAGTGAATGTTACCGACCTTAGTAAAAAACCATTCATACAACATTGATTATGGAGAACAGAAAAAAATACCCAATGCACAGCAATTAGATCACGTTATACAAAAATTGTACTTTATTAGAGAGATGTTACTAGGTTGGTGGTCGAACAGAAACAGAAAGATTTTTAGAAATGATGTGTTAATGCTATACGAATTAACGGATGAAGCAAAAAAGAGTTATTGATTTAAGAGAACATTTAACAGTTAGAGTAAATTTTGATTATAACTTGCAAAAATGCAAAAAATTACAGTTTAAACAAAATAGACTAGGGTAATTGTTAACATGTTTGGCAAAGTGTGGAACAAAATTATTAATTAAGAAAATTGAATTAGAAAATTAAATGTGTATAAAGTTTAAATTAAAATAAATGATTAATAAATCATAATAACACAGAACAATTAAGTTTGGTCAAAGTTTAAGTTTATCTTTTATTTTGTAGGCAAATGGTGACGTAAATGAACATTTTTTTATTCAGTAACATAAGTCAAACTATTACCCAAAGTTTTAGTGTAAAAATTGTAAAAAACAAAAGTCAATTATGGACAGGGTGAGCAAAAAACTGGTTCAAAGTAAAGTTTTTTTTAAATTTCGAAAAATAGCCGTTACTCGAAAACCGTTATGATTCGGTATGAACAAGTTACCAAATTCTGAAAGGTCATGACCTGGCCTATCACCATATTCAGCTTGGACCATCCTTTACTGGACACCCTGTATAATAATAGTAATAAGCGACAACACGGTTAATTGAATTTGTTAAAAAAAACTTTTCAGCATGTTATGAAAATATTATCTGTAAAATAAAATTCATCCGAAGACGATATCTTTATTCGTTCTTGAGATATGGTGGACGAAAAAAGTACCTCGAACGTACGTACATATACGAGTACCACAGTATAAACAATTCTTTTTTCTTATGTCAAATAAAACGTTGCTATGTTTTTGGCGCAAAAACTATGAAAACACTCAGTCCCCTCACCTCAGTCCCCAGACATTTTTTTTAATAAAATGTGCTTAATTGGGGCATTTTTTTTAAGTTCATTACTTTTTTATTTAACGTCCCTAAAAATAAATTATTTAACACAAAAATAATTTATTTACCAAGGTTTTTAGTAACTTTTTATTAGAGACAACAGAGATAAAACTGAAATCTAAAATATAATGCTAGGTACCTACATAAAAATTACTCTGGATACTTTTATGTATTTTTTTTTAGGATTTACTATGTATTTTGTTTATACATTATATAAGTTACAATTTTAATAAGAAAACATAATGAGTTTTAAGATATTTTGTGTTTTATATTAGTCCCGGAAAAAAAAAACTAATTCCCATGACCACATATTTTTTAAAAAATGCCCATAAAAGTGATAATTTGACATTGTTTGCCGGGCCGTTTTGTGGTATGTGAAAGGACGTTCTAATGTTACATTAAAATTACCACTATTTGCTTCAAAAAGTGTCGTGTCGAAATTATCATCATTTTATTCCATAGTTTGTAGAATCACCCATACACACATACAGAAATCTTGCTAAAAACGACGGATTCTGATTCTAGAGACCTCAAAACGTGAAGATGTGTCAAAATTTTCAATTCGACAAATCGCACCAATAACAATAACTTCCAATGGGAAGTTAAAAATCACAAGCAAGCTAACCAAGCCGAAACAAATTTACAAATACATGTGCACAAAATGAAAGAAAAAGCAAAAAAGTAACAATAAAAATGGTGTCAATTATTCTTAAAACCATTTTTGAATACCCAAAAATGATGCTATGCCTTCAATTGCTTTAGGAATCCTTTTTTGTCTGTACTTCTTATAGCGCAGGCAAATTGTACTTTTTCTGCCAAAAAAAATCCAAGTGACGGTTTTTTCGGAAAATATTTTATATCTATTTTGCAGATTTTAATATTCCCTTGAGCAAACATTACCACACTTATTTGCGTATAACGCATCAGTTGCAAGATATTGCGACTTCGAAAATGGACAACTTTGAATAAACAGGATTTTGTAATAAAATTTATGTACAACTATATTTTCGAAGTTTGACCATTTTTGAAGTCGCAATATCTTGCAACTGATGCGTTAATCGCAAAAAAGTGTGATAT
Organism: Melangyna quadrimaculata; assembly: GCA_949320155.1. Classification (NCBI taxonomy): domain Eukaryota; kingdom Metazoa; phylum Arthropoda; class Insecta; order Diptera; family Syrphidae; genus Melangyna; species Melangyna quadrimaculata. Next base: position 259,923,656 of record OX439483.1, on the reverse strand, counting down.
TCACAATGGAATATTAAAATCGGCAAAATAAGTACAAAATATTTTCCGAAAAATTCGCATTTAAGAGTAAAGAGTTCAAGCTTACGGTTTAAAAGATATATGCGAAAAACCGTTTTTTTGATAGTTGACACTATTAAAGTAGCAATATCTTCCGACTTATGACTCGTATGAAAAAAGTTTTATATTTTTTTTGAAGAGAATATCATGATGTTCAAACTGAGCGTAAGATTTTTTTCGACAACTTGTGCTTTTAAGAGTAAAAAATTAAAAAAAAAAAACAGAAATTTGAACTTTTTCTCAAACTTTTAAAAAAATTATATTTTAAAACGGTTGTCTTAAAGAAAAAAATAAAAATGTTTTCTTGTAAGGATTCACATAATGTACAAACTTTGTATTCAGATAATTTCAAAAATTTGAACCGTTTAGGAGCTATACGTGAAAAACGACCATTTTCGACATTTTTCGTTTTTTGAAATGTCGATATCTTCTTAACTGTGGGTCGTAAGAAAAAAATTGTTATAACTTTTTTTTGGCGGATACTGACATGTTCTGCATGAAACACTTTTTGATAACATTTACCGTTTCCGAGTTTTATGCGAAAAACTGATATTCTCGACATTTAACTTGAATAACTATTGACGCGCATACGATTAAGTAATGGACTTTCGCGACAGTATTTCTTATGCCAAAATAAAGACAATTACATTTAAAAACGAAAATATTTGAGACGAAAATTATTTTTCAACTGTTTTTCTTAGTTAAAAAAAAATGTGTCTGTTGAATTTTTTTTTTTTAATATTTACCAATTTTGGATGACATTTCAACTGTCAGTGGTGGAAGTGTAATTTTAACTAAGCTCTTAATAAAGTTGAAATTTCTTTTGAAAACATCAAACAAACATTTATAAAAAGTATATAAAACAACTTGTTTTGCACCAGAAAATCGTTTTGTGTGCGAATATATCACTTAACTGTCCAAGGTAGGAGGTATTTTTAAGTTTAAAAATCAAATATCCATCTACGGAATATCCTTATGAACAATAAAAGAGGGATAACGGACACTTCACCAGAATCTAACAATATAACAAAAAAACACGATTCGAACAAAATGGCAGTTGGAAATATGTCGATTACTCAATTGCAAGACATTTTAAATAAGACTATATCCGATTTGGCCACGAAATCTGATGTTGCATTCTTGTCTACCGAACTAAACGAATTAAAGTCAACTAATGCACAATTGAACCAAAAATTAAAGGTTATGACCGAGCGGTGTGATGTATTGGAGTCTCAATTAGAAATGATTTCGCGAAAAAGTAACGAAAACTGTCTGGTGGTACACCTTCCTCTAGACAGAGAAACCAATGCTGTTGATTTAGCAAAACAAACATGCCAGGGGCTTCTCAAGTTAAAAGAAGGTGAAGAAATTCACTTGAAAAAAACTCGGGTACTCCACAACACACAATTACAAAGAGGTACGGTCTTCATGGAACTTCACTCGGCAGAAGATGCAGAAAAAATCATGTCCGCCGCGAGCCAACTCAAGGGTAAGGGCATTAGTATTTACCGAGAGCAATCATTGATGTACCGACAAAAGAGACGAACACTAAATGTCTATAAAAACAAACTTTTGGAAATTAAACCGGATGCCAAAATTAGTATCAAAGGTGATAAATTGCAAATAAACAATTACACATTTGCGTTTAAACATTCACGAGGCCTTGTCATAAAAACAGTCGCGGAGTTGACATTTGTCAACAACATGTTTGGTGACAGTTCTTTGGAGTATTTTGACTGCAGCGAGGGAGCCAAGTTAGTCGCAGTTGAAAACCATCAATCATCATCTGGCTCTCAGTCGATGTTACCGCCATCTGGGCTTCAGTTGCCGAAGCATTTTAGGTCGACTACGCACTAGGACAAAACTGTCGTCTGCCCAACAACTATTATAAATTTAAATTTACTTAATTTAACGATCTTAGCTTATAACATAACAGGTCTTAAAAGCAAACTCTTGCAACCTGATTTTTTCAAATATATTTTTAGTTTTGATGTTATTATATTAATAGAAACTTTTTTAGAACCGAAAGATGAAAATGATTTTTTAAAATATTTCAAAGATTATAAAATAACTTTTATCTCAGCAATACGAAGTAGTGTACATGGGAGGGCGAGTGGAGGTATACTTTGTGCAATAAAATCTAATATTTCTCACCTTGCTCAATTTAGGACCATTAATAACAAACTTCTTATTCATATATTAAGCAATAGTTTGAATTATTATATTATACCGGTTTATCTTAACTGCAACAATTGGCAGAATGATTTTGATAATTTGTGTAGTTTTATGACCAATTCGTCTTTAGAAAATACTCTTATTATTGGCGATCTCAATGCTCGGATTGGTGATTATCAGAATCATCCTGCTCATATGTCACAAACCCTGCTGAATTTCGGTGCCAACAGGAGTTCAAAAGATATAACTCTTAACAGAAATGGTAAACTACTGGCAGAATTTTTTGAAGATTTTGGATTTTTTGTGCTGAATGGAGTGTCGAATGGCGACGTAGATGGTAATTTCACGTTCATTAGCGGTCAAGGACAATCAGTAATTGACTTTTGTGCCATATCTGGAGAGTGGTTCAATGTAGTCGATGATTTTGAGGTGCTTTTGGCTGGTTTTTCTTCTCACTTACCAATTATGATTAAAGCGCATTTTAAGGAAGAAATCCAACCGAGGAACTTGGATACTCTACGAAAACTAAAATGGATGCAAAGCAAAGCCTCCCGTTGCAAAGCAAATCTTGATTACCAATGTAACTTCCTTCCGCTTCAGTCAACAAGCTCCGTAGAACAAATTGAAGAAAATGTTGTGAGAATAGTTTATGCCTCGGCACCAGATGTTAATAATAATTACATAACTTTCACACCTAAATGTAAATGGTTCGACAAGGAGTGTGTAAAGCTTCGTAAACTGTCGTTTAAATATTTAAAGCTATTCAGATTGACAAACATCATCTCCTTCAAATATTTGTATCTTGGTGCCAACAAGGAATTTAAACAATTATGCTGTACCAAAAAAATAAATTACCTTAAAAATCTGGCCGTACAGGTACAACATAGCAAAAATTCCAAGGAATTTTGGTCCAGCGTACGTGAACTGAGTGGATTGCACCGAGGTATGAAGATCGCTGTTGAAGCTCAGACTCTAGCAGCACATTTTAAAACTCTTTTGTCGGCTGATGAGCATCTTCATACCTTCACCTATGCAATGCAAGACTTTTATGTGTCTGAATTGGACGCTCCGATATCTGTAGGAGAACTGGAGGCAACTCTTTTAGGAATGAGAAACAACAAAGCGGCAGGCATTGATGGTATCCCAGTTGAATTCTTAAAACATAGCAATGACCAACTCAAAACGTATATCGTAAATTATTTAAACCTTCTTTGTAACAATGCTTATGTGCCTACAACTTTTTCAAAAGCCCTCATATTCCCAATATTGAAAAAAGGTGATGCGATGCAACCCGAAAACTATAGAGGAATCTCAATACTCAACTCTCTAAGAAAGATATTTGCGGGAAATCTTTATAGAAGACTTTAGAACTGGATAGAAAGAACGAACAGGTTGAGTTCATTCCAAGCGGGTTTTCGTTCTGGATTTTCCACTATGGACCACATTTTTGCCTTAACTTGCATTGCTAAGAAATATACTGAAAAAAATAAGAGACTATATGTATGTTTTGTTGATTTTAAAGCCGCTTTTGATACCGTCAACAGACAGGCTCTGATATATGAGCTAGATAAGCTTGGAGTGTCTCGGAAGTTTCTGATGCTTTATAAACATTTCTTGTCGTCATCTAGTGCAGCAGTTTGGGATGGTACCAAGTTGTCAGAGTGGTTTGATACGTCAGCAGGTGTCCCACAGGGATGTATTCTAAGCCCTCTTTTATTCGCGCTGTTTATCGATGATATCTCTGAAATGCTTCCTGGAGGTGTTATGTTCGCTGGAACTCTCATCAAGGTTCTTCTCTACGCTGATGACTTGGTATTAATAGCTGACAACCCCTTTACTCTCCAACTCCAAATTAATCGTCTGGATGATTACTGTAAAACCTGGGATCTCAGCATCAATGTCCAAAAAACCAAAATTATGATTTTTGAAAGTCGAAATAGAAGGGTAAGGCTACCTGAAGAAACTTGGCGTCTCAATAATGAAACGATTGACATAGTACGTAAATTCAAGTACCTTGGAGTGTTGTTAACATCGAACTTGAACTTTGGGAAGCATGCAAAGGATAAAAGCACTGAAGCTAAGCTGGCGCTAAATATTATGTGGAAAAGGTTCTTTGCTAACCAAAATATTGACCATTCGACAAAATATCAAGTGTTTAGTGCGACAGTTAACACTTGCATGTGCTATGGAGTGCAAGCCTTTGGTGTTACGCCCTTCGAAGAATTTGAAGCTGTTCAAAGATTCTTCTTCAAACGAATATTTCGATTACCGAATTCAGCACCAACCTATGCTATACACGTGGAATCTGGCTTACCACCCATCTATATTAATAATCTTAAAGCTCATGCAGACTATTTAATAAAAGTTATGAGGAGAAGCAATACCAGTCTCCACAAAACAATTCTGATTAGACAACTGCAATTGAATCAGTATCCTTTTAGGGAAAGGAATCAGTTGGCCTTATCCAATGACCTACGTCTGTCCTTAACAGCGGAGAACGTTTTCGAATGGCAAAATATATTCGCATCAATTATTGCTAAGACCGATGAAAGGATATATGACCAGCACCTAACCAGAGCCTCGTCGTCAACTTCCAGATTATTCTACAGGAACCTTAACCATACAATTCTAACTGAGGATAGCTATTTCAACGTTAAGTACTCGTCTGAGGCTATAAGTACTATTTTCAGAGCAAGAGTAGAAATCCTTAATCTGAACTACATCCCACATAGAACTGATCTTCAGCAGACTTGTGACTTGTGCAACAGAAGAGAATGTGAAGATGTTTACCACTTCATTGCGGTTTGCCCTTTATTACAAGAAATTCGGCGCTTGTATTTCCAAGAAAGTTTTATTTCACTCAATAGCTTGTATGAAATATTAAATGGTAGTCGTGGTTGGTCTAACTTATACAAAATTTTGCAAACACGCTTTAAATTATCGGAATAGTTTTTGAAATTTTGATTCTTTAAATATTTCTTCTAATTATTACTTTTTATATGGCAAATCATCAAAATTGAAAGAAATAACAAATCATTTAAAATTATTACTTTTTATGTGGCAAATCATTAAAATTGCAAAAAATCCCAAATCGTTTAAATTTATTACTTTTTATGTGGCAAATCATTAAAATTGCAAAAAATCCCAAATCGTTTAAATTTATTACTTTTTATGTGGCAAATCATTAAAATTGCAAAAACCTCATGATTATCGCTCTTCCATTATTTATCTAAATCTTATGTTTTTTATGTTGCATATCATCAAAACTATGAAAACCTAAGAACCATACCGATTAAATCTTAGCTAAAACTATAAATTTCGTGTCATTTTTCGTTTTTATTCTTGCTATTTCTGATTAAAAATATTTTCTTTTTTTCCTTTTTTATATCAAGATACTCGTAGTGTAAAAATCATTTTGTAAAATTATTGTTAATTACATAATTTCTATTTTACTTTTTTAATTTTATATTTACTTACTCATGAAATGTCATATCCGGCAGACGGCAGATTGCCATGTCCGTATTCTTAAGTTTATAATTGTATCAATATAGAATCGAAAAAATAAAGAATTTTATCTATCTATCTATCTATTTACCAATTTGGTATTGTGTAATTATGTGTAAATTAAAAATAGTCTGAAGTGAATATCTTATTCCGTTCTCGAGATATTCCAGATTAATGACATTTAACAGATCCTTTTTTAAATTGCTGTAGTAAAAAGCGGTTTATTGAATTTGTTAGAAAACCTTTTCAGCACGTTATGACAATATTATCTGTAAAATAAAATCCGAGGTCGATATCTTTATTCATTCTCGAGATATGGTGGACTAAAAAAGTACCCCGAACGTACGCACATACAGACATCTTGCTAAAAACGACGAATTCTGATTCTAGAGACCTGAAAACGTGAAGATATGTCAACATTTTCAATTCGACAAATCGCACCAATGGGAAGTTAAAAATGCAAATTAAGTGTCATATGCAAATTTTGACTTTGAAGCGATTTTGATGGTAAGATTTTTTCGAATTAAAACATTTTTGAAAAGTTTTTTTTTTACAACATTTTGATTTTAATCTTGTTAAAGGGGTTCTTTTAAAATTCTCAAAATTACGCAACACATACATATATGGTATTGGTATATATTTTTGGTAAAAATTTGAAATCGATATCATCGCTTTTTCAAATGTTTGAGTGGAAAAACAGTTGTTAAGAGTTCTTAATAGTTTTTTGCAGTTTTTTTGCTCTAAAAAAACTATCTATTGATTTTTTTTGAAAAAAAATACCAGTTATTGACTACATGATTATATGTAAAAAAAAATACACTGGATTCGGAAACGTTTTTTATTCTCGAAATATCTGAGACGAAAATTATTTTTCAACTGATTTTCTGCGTTTTAAAAAAATGTCCGTCGAATTTTTTTTTAAATGTTCACCAATTTTCTATTGCGCAGTTATGTGTAAAATAAAATTAGTCTGAAGTGAATATCTTTTTCCGTTCTCGAGATATTCGAGACAAATGACATATTACAGCTTCTGTTTAAATTGCTGTAGTAAAAAAACGGTAAATTGAACTTGTTGGAAAACCTTTTCAGCACGTTATGACAATATTATTTGTAAAATAAAATTCATCCGAAGAAAAAAGTACCCCCAACGTATGTACGTACATACACACACACAGACATCTTGCTAAAAACGACGGATTCTGATTCTAGATACCTCAAAATCTGAAGATATGTCAAAATTTTCAATTCGACAAATCGCACCAATGAATGGGAAGTTAAAAAAGCAACAAGAAATTGAATACCAATAAAATCAACACAAAAAGCACATTTATTACCTATTTCTTTAAAATAACCGCTAATAATACAAATTGCTTTTAATTTTAGTATTAAGGCCACTAGACTGTCGATTTCGAAGTACTAACTTATACTGAGTTTTAACTGGTACTCGGTACCAACTTGACAGGACTAGGGCTTAGTACTTCTGTGAAGAAATCAATTGGTACTGATTTGAGTACTAACAATTAGTATAGCAACCAGATACTAGATTGTTTTGACGAGCTAGCTAGTACCGTGTCGTAACTAATGCTCAGTACCAAATTGACAGGACTAGGGCTTAATACTTGTGTGAAGAAATGAGTTGATACCGATTTGAGTACTAACTTTAGGACTAGGACCGATCCTAGCATTAATACTTTTTGAAGAAGTTGGCTGTAATCAAATATTTATTTTCTTTAATTTACTTCTTCGTTTTTTGTTCTACGATTTTTTTTTTGTTAATAAATCTGCTTTCGAATTAAAAAATATACTTCTATAAAACCACTTCATTGACCACCGATTTCTCAGCAAAAAATCACACTACATAAGATCTAAGAACAGTGTTGAAACCTTGAAAAAATTCTTTGCAAGATCAAGGAATTTTCCACACAGGGTGATTCACCTAAGGTGTGACAATAAGATAGAGCCAACAAAATCGCAAAGGATGGGGGTCTATTTCCCCCCGTTTAGGCAGGAGGGGAAATTTTCTAAAAAATTGACTTTTTATAAAATTAATTTTCAAACACTGAATTTTGAAAAAAAAAAAATCAAAAAAAATTTACAACTAATTTTCTCCAAACATTTCGTAATTAAATACTATTCTTGTTTTCAAAATTCAATGTATCATTAAGAAAAATTCAAATATAAAAACAACCAATATTTGTATCTCTTTCTCCTAATTTCAACTTTGGCGATAATATCAAAGTTTTAAATGTATTGTATTTGACAAAAGATAATCATTTTATGACCATTTTTATACCTGTAAGAAGGCCCTTCGAAAAACTTATGTTGAGTTTTTCGGAACGCCATCCCCCTGGGGAAATCCGCCATTTTGGAAAACGCGAATTGATCTATATCTCCGAAAGTGTTGATTTGAGGTGAAAAGTTGTCACAACTAAATTAGTTGGTAGTAAAATAATGTTTTATTTGACATCAAAACTTTTTTCACTGTTGACAATATTTTTGAGGTTATGTCATTTTAATATTTTTTTTTTACTTTTTCGCATTTTGCTCATTTTCTAAGTTACTTATGTGAACTGCTTTTATTATAAAATAGTAGAGCACAAAGTTTAACAAATTTTGATATACATTTGAAGATGATGCGATATCCTAGTCCAAAGTTACAGCTTTTGGAAAGTTGGCTGCAAAATTATTTCAACTGATATACGTAGGTGTTTTTGGAAAGCTGAAAGTGCCTAGGTAATTTTGAATTTAAAAATCTATGAACCCCTAAATACAGTCAAAAAATTTCAAAAAAAAAAAAAATATATATATTTTCCTATAATTATTTTTGAAATAATTTTGTTTACCTGCATCTACACAAATAAAGCCTAAAAGCTCTCACATACCAACGTGAAAAATTCGGCGCAACAACGAAAAAATAGAAAAAAAAAACTAAAACTATACTTGAAGGAAACTTTTCTCTGGAGTCAAACAATTAGTTTGAAAATTAAATCACACAAAATTTGTTTTTTATTTATTTTGTATCTATATATTAATACGCTTAGCAAAACCTAAGCAAAACCTAACGGTACACTTTTCTCTGTAAATACTCAACGGAACTACATAAATTATACAACATATGGAAAGGTTTTGTCCCATAGATGTGCAGAAACCAACAATTATGTCTGTATGTAGCTGATAAAGCATTTAATGGACATTTGAATTTTCCCATATAAATTATTTTTATCATTTTAAGGGTTGGACATATAAGTCTAAAATTTCGACAGATAATGACCATTATTGATTTGGATTTTTGGTGGAAAATTTGGAATCTATATAGCTTACCGTAAAGCTTAGAAAAGTAACATTTTTATATATTTCTGACCAAAATTAATTTCCATAAGAAATACAAAAAAATTGAACTATAGGTATAGTAGACAAAGCTTTAAAATAAAAAAAAATAAATATTTTGTATGTACATACGACATACACACATTCATAATGTTTGAAAGTATTTGGAAAAAAGTGAGTTTGTGTGAAATTAAAGATTATTTTATATCGTGTTTCTCAATATAAACCAGTTTTTATTTCTATATTTCCCAGGGCCACTAGTATACACAAATAGCTTTAAAATTTGTTTGTGGTAACATTTGCTCAAAAAGTATCCAACCGATTTCAATAAAATTTATGTGGTTTGAAAGCAAATCTTTCAAATTTTTTTTCAGGTGTCAATATGAGTTTTTGGCCAGTGGGCGATATACTAGTATGATGGGATTTGACTAAACACCATTCGATTCAAGTGTTTTAGTAAATCTGTTGCAAAAACCAACATCTCGCCTTCTTGCAAGCCTTCCATCAACCTCAGCCGCTGCGGAACAACACATATATACATAGGACATATTTACAAGTGCAAGTGCGGCTTAAAAACGATTTGGATGCCACATCGTGGGGCTGGAAGAAAACTCTTCATGGGTAAGAGCCCATTACCACCACTGCCGATGCGATGTCGCTCCGAAATCATTGATGAAAACGATTTCCTGCAAATGCAAAACAGATTTTGGGAATATATGTGGGTGCCGTAAGGCGGGACTTAAGTGTTCTGTTTTATGTGCAAACTGCTCTAGCAAATCTTGCGATTCGGGAGCTGCTAGATAATGAGGATGCAGTTGAATCAAACAATCCCGGAGAATTACAAAAACGAACTGACAATACGGAAGACGAAACACTTGCCATGATTGAAAATGAGGTTTATGATTTAAATTTGGAACTACTATCATCGAAAAAGAAATTAAAATCCGATTAAATACTACAAGTATTTAAATGCGTGGATAAGGCCTACAGGAAACCACGTCACAAAAACAAAAATATCGCGCCTAGTACTCTACATCTACGGTGGTGCGGAAAAGAGTTTAGGTCATATCAAGCAAAGCCTCCGATAGAAAAGCATATGAAAATTCTCGTATTTTCAAAAATCCCAAGTTTAAACACTTAAAAAACATTTTTTTAAGAAATACCAAAGTAGTTTTTGTAATTTTTAATTTAGTAAATTTCAATAAAGTTCTTAAGTCCACCCGGTTTTCAACAATCGGCTAGAAATTATAAAGAGCGTTGAATTTTAAAATCAAAAATATTACTAATTTACGTAAAATTTACAAATTTATTTTTTCAAAATTTTGAGTTTGAAAATTTATTTTTCAAAAACTGTTAACTAAAACCAAATTTTTTCAACACCTAATAAAAGAATGGATATCTTTCTTTAAAAAAGATATTGCATAACATTGAAAGTGTTGCCATTGTTTTTCAATATTTTTTTTTTTATATTCAAAGTTTTTTTTTGCTAATAATAAAAACTAGTACTTTAGTAAATCCATGATGGCGGCTTTAGCAGGAGAGCTATTTTCCCGACAAAACACTCAAGGATGCCTAATCACCCCCTTTAACGAGTTCTGAAAGAAAAGTGTGTTTTCCTTGGCAAATGCTCATTCCGACTGAGCTAAAGCATGCAAAGTTATATTGTGATAAAGCACCACAAAAAAAAAGTAAATTAATTTCACTGCTGATGTATAGTTGGAAGTTCCGAAGTAGAATTTTAATTGTATATTTGTTTGTGGGCTAAGAAAATTCCTCTTATTCGAAGTGTAGCTGTGCCGATGCGTGAAAACTTTCGAAAATTGACATACTGGAAAAGTTAAATGCAATTCTATTCAAAATATTTCAGTTGAAACTAACTTACCAATTTGTTTATATTAAGAAATTTATGCAAAAGAACTCCCCCAAATACAAAAAGAAAGGATGCAAATTTTTAAATTTGAAAACCTACATATACATAAGTTAAAACACAAGAGCGTTGGAAATATACTTGTATGTTTGTTTTACTTGAAAGTTATTTACTAATTATTTTGTTCACAATAACAATTTTATTGTTCAGATACACAATTGAAAATTTTAATAATAATTATTCCAAAAACACCTACATATATGGGTTAAAATAATTTTTGCGGCCAACTTTCCAAAAGCTCTAACTTTGGACTGGCATATTGCATCATTTTCAAAAGTATATCAAAATTTGTTAAACTTTGTGCTCTACTATGTGGCATATACACACTGACCCTTTCTTCACAAACCTAAAAAAATCTTGTCCTGCTAAAAATGCGATGTCCATGTAACATTTCAATGAACTATTACCCCTGATGACCATATACATGGACGAAACGTTGTGAACTGGTTTCATTTATTGACTTAAAGCCCAACAACAAAACAATTTTTTTTATATTTAGCGCGCGCTAAAGGGTTTGCGACTACCCTTAAAATGATGTACACAGCACGAGCGATTAGGTAGGTTGGAGGGGATTTGAAAGGAGATGCCGATGGACATTGGTTTTGAATGTCTGTACATCACAATGGGAGGGGAAAATTGAGCTGGGAAGAGCATTCCACATTCGTGTAGTGCGACTAAAGAAAGAATCTCTGTACCTAACAGTACGTCCGAAGTTGGGCTCAAGATTAAACTGATGCGCATTCCTAGAAGCACGAGTATTACGCTTGAATTGTTTATGGGAAGGAATGCAACTGGCTATTTCACTAGAACACTGTTTGTAAAAATATCGCTAAATAAATAACGAAAGACATGAAACATTGCGACGGTGCTCAAGAGATGTAAATGTTTCCGTTATAGTCCTTTCACCTACCATTTTTAGAGCTCTCTTTTGTATTTTTTCCAATAGACTTAAGTGGGTTATTGAACATCAGCCAAAATATGGGAGTCGTACTCAAGTTTTGGACGAACAAAGGCTTTATAGATCACAGCCAGATCAGAAGGGGAGACAAATTTCTTGCATCGACGGAGAAAACCTAAACACCTATACTCTGTTCAGTTCGTATTTTCAGTACAGGGAAAATAGGGTGTTTTCCTCTCACGCTTACTTTTATGGATTTCAATAAGCTATCTCTTTTTTTATAAAGCTTTTGCATTTTCCATGATGCCGTATCGCGCATTATAAATTGGCATATTTCTCTCTTCGCTCTCATTTAAATGTCAGTAGGGTTACCAACTGCTAATTTAGATTTCATAAACAGAAAAAATGTAAATCGTAAACTAAATCTAAAAAAAAAATGATGTAAAAATGCAAATAAAAATAAATCTATCTTTTTCCACACCACCAAGAGGTAAGATAGTAGGCGCGTTTTTTTAGTTTTATAGCAGCATTTTTGGCAATGTCAAATATGTGGTCGTTCCACAAAAGGTCGTCTGTGACACACATACCGAGGACTGAAAGCTGTTCAGTTTCCTCTACGCAAGTGCCGCTCATGGATAGCAGCATGGGGGGTGGATTCCGCTTTAACGACAGGAGACAGCATTGAGTTTTAGAAGCATTAAATTCTACATGATTTTTTATTCCCGACTGGACAATACTGTCAACATCAGAATTTAATGAGCTTATCATACGCTGCCGTTCGAGTTCCACATCCGAAGGACATGGATGTGAATCAAGAAACGAGTTTGAAAAGCTGAGGGTACTGTCGTCAGCAAAACAGTTTAATGGATTAGAAGTTTCAGATAAGAGATCGTTTATGAATGTTAAGAAGAGGGTCGGAGACAAAACGAAGCCCTGGGGCACACCAGCATTTATTTTGTGGATATAAGACTTGAAACCTTCCAATACAACTTGTATTGAGCGGTCCGAAAGGTAATTTCTAATCCAACGAAGGAGAGGTTCATCGATAACAAATACACGCATTTTCGATAAGAGAGCTTGATGCCAAACACTATCAAATGCGTTTGAAATAAATACACTACTTCATAAGAAGCTCCTACTGGTGTAAGTTTCAACGAGTTCAAAAATGCAGGAATTCGGCAGCACTGCAAAATTTACTTTCCATTTCTGCAGACAGATACTTTCCGTTAGAAAGCATTTCTGCTGCCTATTATATACTACGGTATACTAAGTCCATGTATGCTGCTATAGACGAATTAATTGGTACTATAGACGAATTAATTGGTGCTATAAGGTTTCTATTAGGTTTTTATTTTTGCCGTTTTATCGTTTCACACATATCAAGCACAGCCGAATACAAACCGAATGGGGACCGAACCTCCGAACCGAACTCTCCAATCTCCAACCATTTCATCATTATGACATATTCGGTTCGTGTTCGGTTTTTCTGAATTTTTTTAATACATTTTATTTAATTTTAATTATAAGTGAGTACAAACCGAATATGAACCGTCTGTGTGTGAAGAGGTCTTGACGGAAACCGAAATCGAACCGAATACACACCGCGCCTATCTTTGAGTATAAATAATATGGAGTGCTCGTTTTCAAAAGGGGGCGCGGTAATCTATGCGGTTATTCAATTTTCAACAGAGATGGTTTTTACAACACCGTCATAGCTGCAGCTGTCAACAAACTCTCTATTTGAAATCACGCCCCCTATCACAGGCTCAAGCACTACAATGCATAAGGGATACGAACGAGCACTCCATATTATATATACTCAATGTCTCTATTCGGTTTGTATTCAGCTGTGCCTAATATGTGTGAAACGATAAAACGGCAAAAATAAAAACCTAATAGAAACCGTAGTGCACCGTTTTATCGTTTCACAAATATAAGGCACAGCCGAATAGAGACCGAACCGAATAAAACCGAATGTGTGAAACGACCCTAATAAGGGTGAATGTGTCCTCTCTAATAATGACAAAAAACTTACATAAATAGTACCATTTTTTTCCAAATGTATTTTGCAGTGATGCATCATTACTGCATTTCTGAACTTGGGGTTTTCTGCTGACAGCCACTTAAACTTAGCTTACTAAAAGCATCCTTTGGATTTATTGTGAATACCGCATGTTAAAAGTACCCTCTTCGACTCAAGTCGAACGTTTTTAAAATCACATATGTCGTGGTTTTAAGAATAACAAACTGCGACGTTCGTATAGAGCAACATCTCATTTCAACACATTTTTGACTTTTTAGCCGAATACATTTAGGTGAGCCATAAACGGTAGTGCCAAAAGTCAGATTCGATTAATATTTCTTGCGACTCGCGATTCATAATAGGTGCCTATAATCGTCACCATCTTACCTGAAGTCAAGGCAAAGTTTTGCTCTCTTTACAACCAACTGCAATAGAGATGCCGCCAATACAGAGTTTGTCAGAAAAACAAAAAATACTATTCTACCATCGTATTTAGAGATCCACAGAACCTAGAGCGGACTAAATTTTAGTTCAAATAAAATCAACTTTTGGAAATATTTACATCATATCCAAAAAAAGATGATACTGGCAAGTTTATATCCAAGACGTAACTAAACAACAGCAATACAGCCCCAAGCATAAAATATGTGCATAATTGCATACACATAATCTGCGCAAAAATTAACACCAAATCCCACTGAACAATCCGGAAGCGTCTATACTGCATTGTATCCTTTCCATTTAATTTTTCGCAAACCAATATCATAGATAAACAAAAGGGATTTATCTATATGTCAGCCAAATGCCAATATTCAGCATTCTTGCCATAAATAAACCATAATAAAGATACAAATCCATCGTATACGTGCGTTTCGCCCTCCAAACCCCATTTTACTACTAGATTGTGTTTGTAATTTTATTTTGAGTAATGTACTCCGTTTACATGAGATATTCGGGCGAGCTTCAAGCTCGCTTGGCCCCTTTGTATATCTGCTTTGACTTGAAATGAGCTTCAACCAATTCGATTCCACTTCAGGAGCGGAGTCGAGTCGAAATTGTTGATAAAAAACCTGGATCGAAGAGTCGGTCTTGAGGATGTTGCTCGATTCATGGTGGATTTATGGTGGATTTACATGTATCTGCATTTGGTTTCTGCACAAAAAAGGGATGCCAAATACAAAATGTATATTTGTTAGATAGAGAGAAAAGATCGAAATGCAGAAGAACTTCGTTTCTGCACTATAGGAAAGTGCCATAATGCTGAAATGAAGACGAACATGTTCATATTCTTGATGTTTCTCTTTCACTCACTCGGATTTTTTGTATACATCTGTCCTGCTCTACTTTTCTGCATTTTGCAGATGAAGATACATGTAAATCCACCATTACATGTATCTTTATCTGCAAAATGCAGAAAAGTAGAGCAGGACAGATGTATACAAAAAATCCGAGCGAGTGAAAGAGAACCATCAAGAATATGAACATGTTCGTCTTCATTTCAGCATTATGGCACTTTCCTACAATGCAGAAACGAAGTTCTTCTGCATTTTGATTTTTTCTCTCTATCTAACAAATAAACATTTTGTATTTGGCATCCCTTTTTTTGTGCAGAAACCAAATGCAGATACATGTAAGTCCACCATCACAATGCAACGTGAAAACGCGACGTGAGCGTGACGAGATAACTCGTCATAGTTGTCAAACCGATTTCAAAACATGTAATTATAAGAGGAAACGCCAGGGTATGCACAATGAAACGTTTCTCGTCGTCACGTCACGCCGGAGTTGGGAAAATTGAATAAAAAAGCTCTCGTCGACGTCTTTTTTGTTTTGTTATATTTGACTGATGGTGAATTTTATGAAATTGTATAAAAGAATAAAGAAAACAACAGATAAGTTGAAATTAACGAAAATAAATATAAATTTTGTTGACAATGAAATTATATTTATAGAGCTATTTGTGTTGGCAATGTTATAATGTTGTATTGTTTTAATTTCTTTCCACTTTTAGCCGAAAATCATTTCACCAGCCCAATGTACAAACAGAATTATAATATTTAACGTAATTTCAGTTTGATTTTTTTTCATTATTTTGAACGCACACAGCACAGCAAGAACAAAAATAATAAATAATTTATTGCTGTCAGAAAACTCGTCGCCAAGAAACTCGTTGCATTGTGAATTGGGGAACGATTTTATGACTATAAAAAAATGACAGCAATTCACGTCACGCTCCTGTGTTCACCAGTGTTTTTGCACATTTGCGAGTAAAATTATGTATTTGTTTTGATAGCTATGTGAAGTATTTACAAAAATTCATTAAATTTGAAGAGTTTTCGTGTAAAATAAATATTTTGTTGCTATTCCATTAAATGTAATCTCAACACCATATCAACTCAACTTCAAATCGGGCTCTCAACCATAGAGAAAATACTTACTCTATGCTCTCAACTCACGTGACGAATCACCTGGGTCGAAAATCCGACTCTAATCCAACTCGAGCTCTCGATTCTGTTTGTAAACGGGGTAGACACAAATTGGACTCATGGATGAAGGCCCTTCAAGCAAAATCACGGACCCAAATTTCTCGGTTCAATTGGGACTCCAAAAAAATAAGTGTCTAACACACAATAACAAATTTTCTGTGTTCGCATGTAATAAGAACGAGAATCGAGAGTATTTTTTTCAAGCATCGAGAAATAGAGAGAGTATTGGCACATGGAGTCACGGCACCTAGCAGCCAGCGCGTGAAACTAACAAACGAGATAGATTTCTTTTTCATTTGACGTTCAATGCATTTCCCATAAGAGAAAAACAAAAACAGCTCGTAGAAACATTATTTTAACAAATTAATTTTATATGAACGGTTGTTTCTATTATAATTGCAATAGAATAATTAAACATGCTAGTTTGCAAATCAAACGTAAAATATATCGAAACTTATTACTAATTTGCTTTATTAAGCAGATGAAATATGTAAACAAACGTGCTTTTTTTGTTGTTGTTTTCCCAAATGGATGCAAGGCGCCAGTCAGAACGATATCATGTGCGTAGTCAGATAGAAGTTTAGGGGGCTAGAGTTTCTTATGGATTTAAATAAAACATTAATTTGTGATATAAATCTTCATTTTATTTTTTTTTGTATTAGGTACGCGCAGGTTAATATAAAGTTAATATAAATTATAGGGGCATCATTTGATTTCCCTGTGTTCGTTTGTTTTATCCTACCACGTAAGTTTCTTTCTAAGAACAATGTAATTTCTGGCAAAAAAAATTTTATCCTCCATTTAAAAAAAAGGTTAGCACTCTTTTAAAGTAAACTCTTCTTAAAAATAGAAATAAATTAAGAGTGATCGAGCTTGACCTTCATTCATACCTTGCCTCTTTTGTAAACTAAAAAACAAATGTGTAAATAGCCAATTGAAAAATATTTTTTTAACAATTGCTTTACAAGAAGATTTTTATTCAAATACCTTTATTTTACGAACAAACATATTTTTTTAATAATCGTGACTACGCCTCTGCCTTTCTCTTTTTCTAATCGAGTACTTTTGTTGTTGTTTCTGGTTGTAAAGGTGGTTTGTTTACATTTTTCATTTACAAAGCAAAGCGTTTTAGCTATCTATTTTAATATATTTTCGGGTTAATTTATAGGATTACACATTTTTTGATTCTATTTCAATCATAATATGGATACCATTTAAAAAAAAGGTTAGCACTCTTTTAAAGTAAACTCTTCTTAAAAATAGAAATAAATTAAGAGTGATCGAGCTTGACCTTCATTCATACCTTGCCTCTTTTGTAAACTAAAAAACAAATGTGTAAATAGCCAATTGAAAAATATTTTTTTAACAATTGCTTTACAAGAAGATTTTTATTCAAATACCTTTATTTTACGAACAAACATATTTTTTTAATAATCGTGACTACGCCTCTGCCTTTCTCTTTTTCTAATCGAGTACTTTTGTTGTTGTTTCTGGTTGTAAAGGTGGTTTGTTTACATTTTTCATTTACAAAGCAAAGCGTTTTAGCTATCTATTTTAATATATTTTCGGGTTAATTTATAGGATTACACATTTTTTGATTCTATTTCAATCATAATATGGATACCCGTTGATATAAAATAATTTGGTAAAACTAATTTTCATCTGGCGCTTTTTTCGTTTTCTCTTATGGGAAATACATTGAACGTCAAATCGAAAATAATTCTATCGCCTTTTGAAGCTTAAGCGCTTGAGATGCAGGTGGCGTGGAAAGCAACTTACCAGGTGTCAATAGGCGAAGTATACAATCATTTTGCCTTAATTTCCACCACTTTTTTTTAAGTTCAGTTTTGTAGGTAGCGTGGTGAAGAAGGTTGCTTTTTTATCTCTTTTTTCTTGTTAAAACTTTTAAAAATTTCCAATCAGAAATGCAAGTTTCTATTTATTAAATGTAAATTTATATTTGTGGAAATATGTCATGTTTATTAGTGCGAAATAGTCTTTAGAAAACCTTTGATGAATGATAAATAAAAAAATCTCTTGAAATGAAAAAATTCTGTTTGTTTTATTTTTGTAGGCAATGAAGAAACTGGAATAGATGGTATGCCTCAATTCATTCATTTTTTTTTGAACCGTTTTAAATTCAATTTGGTTTCGGTTCTCCGAGTATGGTGAATTGAAAAAATCTGTGTCACAATACATTCACATAATGGCTGCGTGGTGATTCTAATTTCCATACTAATTTGAGCCGCAACACGCAGTTTTTCGATCCGTATTTGGATCCGAATGCGAAGTCGTCCATACTTTGTTTGATACGTTTGTGGACCGAAAACGAGCTCGCTTGCTTGAAGGGAGAATACAAGATTACGCCATTTCCTACGTTTTTGGAGACAAAACGTAACAACAGATGTGACAGCCAAAAAATGTTGTATAGAGATGAATTAAAATGTACATTTGTTGGATAGAGAGGAAACACCAAAATGTAGAAGATCTTCGTGCATGCAGATTATAGGAAGTGGCATAATGCAGACATGAAGACGATTATAGTGGACTTACAAATATCTTCATCTGCATAATACAGAAAATTAGAGCAGGACAGATGTATACAAAAAAACCGAGCGAGTGAAAGAGAACCATCAAGAAGATGAACATGTTCGTCTTCATTTCTGCATTATAGCACTTTCGTATAATGCAGAAACGAAGTTCTTCTGCATTCTGATCTTTTCTCTCTATCTAACAAATATACATTTTGTATTTGACATCCCTTTTTTTGTGCAGAAACCAAATGCAGATACATGTAAATCCACCATTATGTTCATCTTCTTGATGGTTCTCGCTTGGAGTTTTGGCATACATCTGTCCCACTCTACTTTTCTTCATATTTGCAGACGAAGATATATGTAAATCCTGTATAGGGGAAGTGCCATAATGCAGATATGAAGACGAACATGTTCATCTTCTTGATGGTTCTTTCACAAGCTCGGAGTTTTGGAATACATCTGTCCCGCTCTACTTTTCTTCATATTTGCATACATGTAAATCCAGCATGATGGTCGTTGAATGTTCTCTTTGACACGCTCGAAGTCTTGGCATACATCTGTCCCGCTCTACTTTTCTTCATATTTGCAGACGAAGATACATGTAAATCCAGCATAATGGTGGATGTACATGTATCTTCATCTGCAAAATGCAGAAAAGTAGAGCAGGACAGATGTATACAAAAAATCGGAGCGAGTGAAAGAGAACTATCAAAGAGATGAACATGTTCGTCTTCATTTCTGCATTATGGCACTTTCCTATAATGCAGAAACGAAGTTCTTCTGCATTTTGATATTTTCTCTCTATCTAACAAATATACATTTTGTGTTTGGCATCCTTTTTCTTGCGCAGAAACCAAATGCAGATACATGTAAATCCACCATAAAAGGCCTTCCACACTAGCCCACTGTGTATTAATGGTGGATTTACATGTATGAAGAAAAAGAAATTGAAATATTAAATTATTAAAATTACTTTAGTTTTAAGTGGAGTGAATGAATTCAAATAAAAAGTACAAGTGACCTCAACTCCAGAAATTGTTGTGTTTCGCCCAAGGTATAACAATGGGCGCTTCAGTCAGTCTGTTATACCCTACTAAGACACAAATTTCACTCCACTTAAAACCAAAATAATTTAAGTATTTTAATATTTAAAATTCTTTTTCTTCATTAAAAAACCTGACCACGGGTAATTATTTTCTGGGTGTACGAATTTAAGCAAATTCCCCTAGAATAATAAAATTCACAGTATGTTTTTGCTGTGATTTTTAAAAGAGTCGGTAAACATCGACCAAAATGTGTGTCTTAGTAGGGTATAACAGACTGACTGAAGAGCCCACTGTTATACCTTGGGCGAAACACAATTATTTCTGGAGTTGAGGTCACTTGTACTTTTTAATTGAATTTTATTCATTCACTCTACTTAAAACAGAAGTAATTTCAATATTTTAATATTTAAATTTCTTCATCTTCTTATTATAAAAAACCTGACCACGGGTATTTATTTTCTGGGTGCACGAATTTAAACAAATTCCCCTAGAATAATAAAATTCACAGTATCTTTTTGCTGCGATTTTTATAAAAGTCGGTAAACATCGACCAAAATTTGTGTCTTAGTAGGGTATAACAGACTGACTGAAGAGCCCACTGTTATACCTTGGGCGAAACACAATTATTTCTAAAATTGAGGTCACTTGTACTTTTTAATTGAATTTTATTCATTCACTCCACTTAAAACAGAAGTAATTTCAATATTTTAATATTTAAATTTCTTCATCTTCTTATTATAAAAAACCTGACCACGGGTATTTATTTTCTGGGTGCACGAATTTAAACAAATTCCCCTAGAATAATAAAATTCACAGTATCTTTTTGCTGTGATTTTTATAAGAGTCGGTAAACATCGACCAAAATTTGTATCTTAGTAGGGTATAACAGACTGACTGAAGAGCCCACTGTTATACCTTAGGTGAAATACAATTATTTCTGGAGTTGAGGTCACTTGTACTTTTTAATTGAAGTTTATTCATTCACTCCACTTAAAGCAGAAGTAATTTCAATATTTTAATATTCAAATTTCTTCATCTTCCTCTTATATAAAACCTGACCACGGGTATTTATTTTCTGGGTGCATGAATTTAAACAAATTCCCCTAGAATAATAAAATTCACAGTATCTTTTTGCTGTGATTTTTATAAGAGTCGGTAAACATCGACCAAAATTTGTGTCTTAGTAGGGTATAACAGACTGACTGAAGAGGCCACTGTTATACCTTGGGCAAAATACAATTATTTCTGGAGTTGAGGTCACTTGTACTTTTTAATTGAATTTGATTCATTCACTCCACTTGAAACAGAAGTAATTTCAATATTTTAATACTTAAATTTCTTCATCTTCTTATTAAAAAAACCTGACCACGGGTATTTATTTTCTGGGTGCACGAATTTAAAAAAATACCCCTAGAATAATAAAATTCACAGTATCTTTTTGCTGTGATTTTTATAAGAGTCGGTAAACATCGACCAAAATTTGTGTCTTAGTATGGTTTAACAGACTGACTGAAGAGCCCACTGTTATACCTTGGGCGAAACACAATTATTTCTGGAGTTGAGGTCACTTGTACTTTTTAATTGAATTGTATTCATTCACTCCACTTGAAACAGAAGTAATTTCAATATTTTAATATTTAAATTTCTTCATCTTCTTATTATAAAAAACCTGACCACGGGTATTTATTTTCTGGGTGCACGAATTTAAACAAATTCCCCTAGAATAATAAAATTCACAGTATCTTTTTGCTGTGATTTTTATAAAAGTCGGTAAACATCGACCAAAATTTGTGTCTTAGTAGGGTATAACAGACTGACTGAAGAGCCCACTGTTATACCTTGGGCGAAACACAATTATTTCTGGAGTTGAGGTCAATTGTACTTTTTAATTGAATTTTATTCATTCACTCCACTTAAAACAGAAGTAATTTCAATATTTTAATATTTAAATTTCTTCATCTTCTTATTATAAAAAACCTGACCATGGGTATTTATTTTCTGGGTGCACAAATTTAAACAAATTCCCCTAGAATAATAAAATAAAATTCACAGTATCTTTTTCCTGTGATTTTTATTAGAGTTGGTAAACATCGACCAAAATTTGTGTCTTAGTAGGGTATAACAGACTGACTGAAGAGCCCACTGTTATACCTTGGGTGAAACACAATTATATCTGGAGTTGAGGTCACTTGTACTTTTTAATTGAATTTTATTCATTCACTCCACTTAAAACAGAATTAATTTTAATATTTTAATATTTAAATTTCTTCATATTCTTATTATAAATAAACTGACCACGAGTATTTATTTTCTGGGTGCACAAATTTAAAAAAAATACCCCTAGAATAATAAAATTCACAGTATCTTTTTGCTGTGATTTTTATAAGAGTCAGTAAACATCGACCAAAGTTTGTGTCTTAGTAGGGTATAACAGACTGACTGAAGAGCCCACTGTTATACCTTGGTCGAAACACAATTATTTCTGGAGTTGAGGTCACTTGTACTTTTTAATTAAATTTTATTCATTCACTCCACTTAAAATAGAAGTAATTTCAATATTTTAATATTTAAATTTCTTCATCTTCTTATTATAAAAAAACTTGACCGCGGGTATTTATTTTCTGGGTGTCGGTAAATATCGACCAAAATTTGTGTCTTAGTAGGGTATAACAGACTGACTGAAGAGCCCACTGTTATACCTTGGGCGAAACACAATTATATCTGGAGTTGAGGTCACTTGTACTTTTTAATTGAATTTTATTCATTCACTCCACTTAAAACAGAAGTAATTTCAATATTTTAAAATTTAAATTTCTTCATCTTATAAAAAACCTGACCACGGGTATTTATTTTCTGGGTGCACGAATTTAAACAAATTCTCCTAGAATAATTAAATTCAAAGTATGTTTTTGCTGTGATTTTTATAAGAGTCGGTAAACATCGACCAAAATTTGTGTCTTAGTAGGGTATAACAGACTGACTGAAGAGGCCACTGTTATACCTTGGGCGAAATACAATTATTTCTGGAGTTGAGGTCACTTGTACTTTTTAATTGAATTTTATTCATTCACTCCACTTGAAACAGAAGTAATTTCAATATTTTAATATTTAAATTTCTTCATCTTCTTATTATAAAAAACCTTAACACGGGTATTTATTTTCTGGGTGCACGAATTTAAACAAAGTCCTCTAGAATAATAAAATTCACATTATCTTTTTGCTGTGATTTTTATAAGAGTCGGTAAACATCGACCAAAATTTGTGTCTTAGTAGGGTATAACAGACTGACTGAAGAGCCCACTGTTATACCTTGGGCAAAACACAATTATTTCTGGAGTTGAGGTCACTTGTACTTTTTAATTGAATTTTATTCATTCACTCAATTTAAAACAGAAGTAATTTCAATATTTTAATATTTAAATTTCTTCATCTTCTTATTATAAAAAACCTGACCACGGGCATTTATTTTCTGGGTGCACGAATTTAAATAAATTCCCCTAGAATAATAAAATTCACAGTATCTTTTTGCTGTGATTTTTATAAGAGTCGGTAAACATCGACCAAAATTTGTGCCTTAGTAGGGTATAACAGACTGACTGAAGAGCCCACTGTTATACCTTGGGCGAAACACAATTATTTCTGGAGTTGAGGTCACTTGTACTTTTTAATTGAATTTTATTCATTCACTCAATTTAAAACAGAAGTAATTTCAATATTTTAATATTTAAATTTCTTCATCTTCTTATTATAAAAAACCTGACCACGGGTATTTATTTTCTGGGTGCACGAATTTAAACAGTTTCCCCTACAATAATAAAATTCACAGTATCTTTTTGCTGTGATTTTTATAAGAGTCGGTAAACATCGACCAAAATTTGTGTCTTAGTAGGGTATAAACGACTGACTGAAGAGCCCACTGTTATACCTTCGGCGAAACACAATTATTTCTGGAGTTGAGGTCACTTGTACTTTTTAATTGAATTTTATTCATTCACTCCACTTAAAACAGAAGTAATTTCAATATTTTAATATTTAAATTTCTTCATCTTCTTATTATAAAAAACCTGACCACGGGTTTTTATTTTCTGGGTGCACGAATTTAAACAAATTCCCCTACAATAATAAAATTCACAGTATCTTTTTGCTGTGATTTTTATAAGAGTCGGTAAACATCAACCAAAATTTGTGTCTTAGTAGGGTATAACAGACTGACTGAAGAGCCCACTGTTATACCTTGGGCGAAACACAATTATTTCTGGAGTTGAGGTCACTTATACTTTTTAATTGAATTATATTCATTCACTCCACTTAAAACAGAAGTAATTTCAATATTTTAATATTCAAATTTCTTCATCTTCTTATTATAAAAAACCTGACCACGGGTGTTTATTTTCTGGGTGCATGAATTTAAACAAATTCCCCTAGAATAATAAAATTCACAGTATCTTTTTGCTGTGATTTTTATAAGAGTCGGTAAACATCGACCAAAATTTGTGTCTTAGTAGGGTATAACAGACTGACTGAAGAGCCCACTGTTATACCTTGGGCGAAACACAATTATTTCTGGAGTTGAGGTCACTTGTACTTTTTAATTAAATTTTATTCATTCACTCCACTTAAAATAGAAGTAATTTCAATATTTTAATATTTAAATTTCTTCATCTTCTTATTATAAAAAACCTGACCATGGGTATTTATTTTCTGGGTGCACAAATTTAAACAAATTCCTCTAGAATAATAAAATTCACAGTATCTTTTTGCTGTGATTTTTATAAGAGTCAGTAAACATCGACCAAAATTTGTGTCTTAGTAGGGTATAACAGACTGACTGAAGAGCAAACTGTTATACCTTGGGCGAAACACAATTATTTTTGGAGTTGAGGTCACTTGTACTTTTTAATTAAATTTTATTCATTCACTCCACTTAAAATAGAAGTAATTTCAATATTTTAATATTTAAATTTCTTCATCGTCTTATTATAAAAAACTTGACCACGGGTATTTATTTTCTGGGTGTCGGTAAATATAGACCAAAATTTGTGTCTTAGTAGGGTATAACAGACTGACTGAAGAGCCCACTGTTATACCTTGGGCGAAACACAATTATATCTGGAGTTGAGGTCACTTGTACTTTTTAATTGAATTTTATTCATTCACTCCACTTGAAACAGAAGTAATTTCAATATTTTAATATTTAAATTTCTTCATCTTCTTATTATAAAAAACCTTAACACGGGTATTTATTTTCTGGGTGCACGAATTTAAACAAATTCCTCTAGAATAATAAAATTAACATTATTTTTTGCTGTGATTTTTATAAGAGTCGGTAAACATCGACCAAAATTTGTGTCTTAGTAGGGTATAACAGACTGACTGAAGAGCCCACTGTTATACCTTTGGCGAAACACAATTATTTCTGGAGTTGAGGTCACTTGTACTTTTTAATTGAATTTTGTTCATTCACTCAATTTAAAACAGAAGTAATTTCAATATTTTAATATTTAAATTTCTTCATCCTCTTATTATAAAAAACCTGACCACGGGTATTTATTTTCTGGGTGCACGAATTTAAACAAAGTCCCCTAGAATAATAAAATTCACAGTATCTTTTTGTTGTGATTTTTATAAGAGTCGGTAAACATCGACCAAAATTTGTGTCTTAGTAGGGTATAACAGACTGACTGAAGAGCCCACTGTTATACCTTGGGCGAAACACAATTATTTCTGGAGTTGAGGTCAATTGTACTTTTTAATTGAATTTTATTCATTCACTCCACTTAAAACAGAAGTAATTTCAATATTTTAATATTTAAATATCTTCATCTTCTTATTATAAAAAACCTGACCACGGGTATTTATTTTCTGGGTGCACGAATTTAAACAAAGTCCCCTAGAATAATAAAATTCACAGTATCTTTTTGTTGTGATTTTTATAAGAGTCGGTAAACATCGACCAAAATTTGTGTCTTAGTAGGGTATAACAGACTGACTGAAGAGCCCACTGTTATACCTTGGGCGAAACACAATTATTTCTGGAGTTGAGGTCAATTGTACTTTTTAATTGAATTTTATTCATTCACTCCACTTAAAACAGAAGTAATTTCAATATTTTAATATTTAAATTTCTTCATCTTCTTATTATAAAAAACCTGACCATGGGTATTTATTTTCTGCGTGCACAAATTTAAACAAATTCCCCTAGAATAATAAAATAAAATTCACAGTATCTTTTTGCTGTGATTTTTATAAGAGTCGGTAAACATCGACCAAAATTTGTGTCTTAGTAGGGTATAACAGACTGACTGAAGAGCGCACTGTTATACCTTGGGCGAAATACAATTATTTCTGTAGTTGAGGTCACTTGTACTTTTTAATTGAATTTTATTCATTCACTTCACTTGAAACAGAAGTAATTTCAATATTTTAATATTTAAATTTCTTCATCGTCTTATTGTAAAAAACTTGACCGCGGGTATTTATTTTCTGGGTGTCGGTAAATATCGACCAAAATTTGTGTCTTAGTAGGGTATAACAGACTGACTGAAGAGGCCACTGTTATACCTTGGGCGAAATACAATTATTTCTGGAGTTGAGGTCACTTGTACTTTTTAATTGAATTTTATTCATTCACTTCACTTGAAACAGAAGTAATTTCAATATTTTGATATTTAAATTTCTTCATCTTCTTATTATAAAAAACCTTAACACGGGTATTTATTTTCTGGGTGCACGAATTTAAACAAATTCCTCTAGAATAATAAAATTCACATTATCTTTTTGCTGTGATTTTTATAAGAGTCGGTAAACATCGACCAAAATTTGTGTCTTAGTAGGGTATAACAGACTGACTGAAGAGCGCACTGTTATACCTTGGGCGAAACACAATTATTTCTGGAGTTGAGGTCACTTGTACTTTTTAATTGAATTTTATTCATTCACTCCACTTAAAACAAAAGTAATTTCAATATTTTAATATTTAAATTTCTTCATCTTCTTATTATAAAAAACCTGACCACGGGTATTTATTTTCTGGGTGCACGAATTTAAACAAATTCCCCTAGAATAATAAAATTCACAGTATCTTTTTGCTGTGATTTTTATAAGAGTCGGTAAACATCGACCAAAATTTGTGTCTTAGTAGGGTATATCAGATTGAATGAAGAGCCCACTGTTATACCTTGGGCGAAACACAATTATTTCTGGAGTTGAGGTCACTTGTTCTTTTTAATTGAATTTTATTCATTCACTCCACTTAAAACAGAAGTAATTTCAATATTTTAATATTTAAATTTCTACATCTTCTTATTGTGGTGAATATACCCATTTATGCAAACAACGACATCTTTTATTTTTCTATAACAGAATAAATTAGTAGCGCCATCTTTGAGCAAAAGATTAACTAATGTTATCCAATACCAAAACCACACTAATTAATTAACTGAACGAAAGCTTTTGAGAGCTTTTTGAGCTACTTGTGGAGACTTGTGGAGGGGAAGCGTATTCCAGCAAATTCCAGCACATTCCAGAACTTTAGAGAAGATTCTAGTAGCTTTTTCTCAGAAAGAAATACAGGGCCACCAGTCCGAAGACCTCAGTTTGATTTTGAAAGTGAACGAATACACATCGGTGTAAAATAGTGAATTGTGCTTGTTATAATAAAAGTAATGGAAGTTAAGTATTTGAAGTGAAATAAAGGTGTTTTATTTTTGTAAAGTAATTGTTGTTCAGTTTAAAAAATAAGTTTTATTGGCGAACCCTTGGCAAAATATTACATTATTATAAAAACCTGACCACGGGTATTTATTTTCTGGGTGCATGAATTTAAACAAATTCCCCTAGAATAATACATTTCACAGTATCTTTTTGCTGTGATTTTTATAAGAGTCGGTAAACATCGACCAAAATTTGTGTCTTAGTAGGGTATAACAGACTGACTGAAGAGCCCACTGTTATACCTTGGGTGAAACACAATTATTTCTGGAGTTGAGGTCACTTGTACTTCTAAATTGAATTTTATTAATTCACTCCACTTAAAACAGAAGTAATTTCAATATTTTAATATTTAAATTTCTTCATCTTCTTATTATAAAAAACCTGACCACGGGTATTTATTTTCTAGGTGCACGAATTTAAACAAATTCCCCTAGAATAATAAAATTCATAGTATCTTTTTGCTGTGATTTTTATAAGAATCGGTAAACATCGACCAAAATTTGTGTCTTAGTAGGGTATAACAGACTGACTGAAGAGCCCACTGTTATACCTTGGGCGAAACACAATTATTTCTGGAGTTGAGGTCACTTGTACTTTTTAATTGAATTTAATTCATTCACTCCACTTAAAACAGAAGTAATTTCAATATTTTAATATTTAAATTTCTTCATCTTCTTATTATAAAAAACCTGACCACGGGTATTTATTTTCTTTGTGCACGAATTTAAACAAATTCCCCTAGAATAATAAAATTCACAGTATCTTTTTGCTGTGATTTTTATAAGAGTCGGTAAACATCGACCAAAATGTGTGTCTTAGTAGGGTATAACAGACTGAATGAAGAGACCACTGTTATACCTTGGGTGAAACACAATTATTTCTGGAGTTGTGTAGATTAAGTACAATTCAAAATATTTTATATTCCACCTACGCAATATGATTATTGCTAAATAAATTCATTTGATTATCCTTAATATTTGGGTAAAAAAGTAACAAATTGGGTTCCATTTAATTTAAATACAGACAAAATATTTTGCTTCTCTTAATGGCTTACTGGATTAATTTTGTATGAGGAAAGAAAGAGATTATGCTAAATATCAATGTGCGCTTAGCAGTTAATTATTATTATTTAAACAATTATACAAATAACCACACAGTTTGCCTTTAAAAATATAAAGAGCAACACTATCGATTAAAATAACTTTATTTAAAAAGAAAATTCAAGAATGGATTTCAGATAAGCTATAGAAAAACTTAAACCAAAATTTTCTTATAATTGTGTTAATAGAAAAATAAAACCTGATGATGTTCATAATCATGAACGAAACGTCGTTTTAAACTAAACAACAATTTGTGTTTCATTTAATTGAACAAACTGACCTACAGCCCATAAACTAATAACAAAATACAACAATTTATAAAGGTCATAAAAACATACAACTATAGGAGTATATTTTATGTGTAACCATTGTTTTTCAGGAGTGTTGTTACCACTTATTTTCATTTTTTTAGAAAACTGCCCCTACCATCTAAACGAGGGTATATAGACCCCCCTTCTAACATGATTGTTTTATTATTTTTGTCCAACCTACACGCTCCAGTGCTTTGATGCATTTATTTAAACCATTCTTTATTTTCCATTATACTGTTTGATAATACTACTTGTTATATATAATTTTTTATCCCTAAATTTTGAAATGCTGTATTTTGGAAACCATTCGGTTTACAGGCATGGTTTTGGTCTTAAATTGGAGCAAAGTAGATAACTTTGAAATGGTAAAACAATGTTTTTATTTAAAATTAATTCTTTAGGACAAAAATCGCCAATAACTGGAAAAGGCGCGAAAAACTCACGTTTTTTTTTATTTTTGACCAAGAAGCGGTCGCTGTTCGAGGTCGAAAACTAAGGTTATTTGCTAGGCCAATATCCTGAACAACTCAGCAAAAAATCTGAAGTACCAGATTTGACGCAAACGTTGCCTTCCATACAAACGACAAGGTTACTGTACTGTTACTGTAATAACCTTTTCTTTTTGGTAAAACGAAATTTTGTAAAAACATAATTCGAAAAAAGTCAGATAGATAACGGTTATTATTTTGCTAAGCTTTTTTTATTAATGTTCTAGAATTAAAAAACTATTTACTTTCGCACCGAGAGTCGAGCAACCTATTATTTACCATTATTGCAAATGTCGGCTGCATTACGAGTATATATTGCACAATGGAACAATAAAAATATTTTGGTTAAACACAAATTATCATTTATAGACGAATTTTTGTATTAAAAAAAAGCATATATTAAATTAATAAATAATTAATATAATAATGGGAGCCTGCGTTAATATATAAAAGAACCATTATTGAGATTTATTAATTATTTTAAATTCGATTTAAAATTAAAAAAAAAATTGAAATTTGGTCAGGGAAAACTTAAAAATTGGTCAGGGAGAGTCAGGGAATATTATTTTAATTAGTGGCAACTATGTAATTTAACGATCTTTTCTTTCAAATCTTTTTCTTAACTGCGGTTAATAGGGTCCATTCTGATCAGGGGCGGATTAAGGCCAAGTGCCGCCCTGGGTACTAATGTTTGTGCTACCCCCTGGTTTCTAGCTTATGTATGTAATTCAAACGCAATAATGCTCGGAAACACTATATTACTATATACTAAGCAAATTGATCAAACATTGAAGTAAAAAATTCGCAGTCTAAATAAAAAAGGTATTGTTACTAATTTAAAAACTAAATCAGTCTTGTTCTGATTTGCTACAACAATTTTTTAGATCATTAAATAAAAGGATCAGTTCACAAATCATTGAAAACCATTAAGTATTAACACAAATTTGTTTGCTCACAAAATTTATACCGAGTCTTTTCATTCAGTTCAAAATAATTAGTGCAATCGTGAGTTATTGGATTTTCATGTTCAGGTTTGCACAATTTTTCATCAAATTCCGTGCGCAACTTGCGCGCATTTTTGGCTTTTGTATGGATATACATTATATTTTGCTTTCTTCTTGATTTCCTTACCTTTGTTCTTGTTGGGTGTTTCAAAAAGAAATAGACTATAGAAGAAAAAATAGCTTTCGGTCTGTTAGGACGCACAACCAAACGGGTAAACACAAGTCAACAAATTGAAGCCTAATGATGGTTTATAAAACCGCAACGCGTCGCTTCTAACGGTACAAATTATAAATGATAAAAATTTTTCAAATTAATAAATAAATTTAATTATTTTATTAAAATTAAGAGTTTTTTAATTTTTTTTATTTTTATTCTACCATTTCACAAACGGTTGAATTCAAAAAATAAATTCGATTATTCAAATTTTGTCGAACCTTCACCACTACCCAGAATCAATTGGCACCAGTGAAACACATCCACTCTGAGACCTACGCTACCACATTTTGCACCTATACTCAAAACGTAATCATCCCCTGGTCTTCTAACTCCTTTAAACCACACTGCAGACTTAATGGACTTCAGGCTAAGGTATTTGACTAGTTCACACATGAAACTTTCAACTTTAAGTTAATGTTGTCTCCTTTTTTAGTTGGCTTCTTTTGCAAACTTTCGAAACCCGCGGCTATAATCATTGTTATGAGATGCTCAAAAGCCAAAGGCATGTTGATTTCGCATCGCAATTAGAAAACTTTGGCTTGTGGAAATGGTCGGTGTTTGTTTTGCTTCATATAAAAGATCTGCAGTCCACTGTGAGTTGACGTGTGCGGGAGTGGTGAATTACCTAATTAAATATCCCCAGTTTTTGATCATTGACTACATTAATTATTACAGTAGTGTTTATTTCTTCATCGCCTCTTATTATAACAAAAAAAAAAATACCGCGTATTCCAAATCTAAAATAAAAAAAAAAAAATTATAAAATTAATATAATTCTTTTGTTCGCACCGCGAAAACAAAAAAAAAACAATAGCCCATATAAGTGCCACAGTACTAGTGCAAAACAACAACAAAAAGTGCACCTTACAAGTAGCGCCGCGCGAAACAAAAAAAAAATCAATAACCCATATTATTTAAAATACCCAAATCAAAATCAAGTGCCAGTGCCAGTGCATAACAGAAACAACAAAAAGTGCACCCATGCATCAAAGATGATGATGCTCAACTACAACTATCCATAACACAGCGGTAAATTCCTATCTCTCCTTCCCACATCACTCACAGTGCTTTGGTTTAGTCATTATATGCAGTGTGTGTTTTATGTCTGTTTATTGTAATGGTGGGTGAATTTAGGGTGGACTACAGAATTTAGGGTGGACTACAGCAACATTGGGCGACCTGCATCGTGCCTGATCGGGAAACTATTGATTGCTCAGAACTTGGTCTGGGCCAGTAGCGCAACAATCAGTCACGATGAAGTGCTTGTTTTACCTCCTCGTGGTGGTCCCCGGGCAACTATTTATGTATCCCAATATACATAAATAGGCTAAAATTACAAGTGCGAAAAGGCCTAGCTTTCTAGGATAGGTTACGGAGGTTAGCATTCTCCGTAACTGAAATCAACCCGCTACCGAAACCAACACTACGCCTCGGATAATTAATGATAACTCGTTGACGACTTTTGGCTATTGTACCCGGACAAAGATTGGTTTCTGGAATGTGAAGACGCTTCTTGACAATGGAAAAGAAGGTCCTCAGAATGCCAGATTCCTGCAACTAGAGAAGGAATTCATGCGGTATAGGATGGACATCTTAGGGATAAGTGAAGTTAGATGGCTGGGTTCGGGGAAGTTCAAGTCACCAACCCGTAACACTGTACTATTCTATTCCGGAAAAACACCTGGAAGCGCTCGGGAATCTGGCGTTGGATTGCTGCTTTCCAAAACAGCTCTCAAAAGCCTAATTTCCTGGGAGCCTTTAGGTGACAGGATCCTGAAAGCCAGGTTCCGGACTAGAGTACGTCGCGTCACCATCATAGAGTGTTACGCCCCAACTTTGCTCTCTTCTGACGAGGAGAAGGAGGCCTTTTATAACCGGCTGAGTGCTGCTTATGATAGCGTTCCACGAGGTGATATAGTTATGGTGATGGGAGACTTAAATGCCAAGGTTGGCAATGACAACACTGGGCTAAGGCATGTCATGGGAAAACATGGTGTTGGTAACCGAAACGACAATGGCGAACGATTTGTCGATTTCTGCAACGCCAACGGCCTTGTTATGGGAGGGACCATGTTCGAGCATAAGACGTGCCACAAAGTCAGTTGGGTGTCGACTGACAGACAAGCAACTTCCAACCAAATTGACCACTTCGCGATCAGCCGGCGTTTTAGAAGCAGTCTCCAGGACGTCCGTAACAGAAGAGGTGCTGACATGGGAATGGCCCGGGACCACCATCTGATGGTTGCTACCGTAAGATTGCGTACAGCTGCAGTTCGGAGATCCCAAGGAAACACTCGAATGCCCAAGTTTAATACAGATAGACTAAAGGATCCTGCAGTGCGCCAACAACTAGGGGACCACCTTTCACAAGGATTGAACGCAATCAGCAGCACGGAAACCACATCCATCGAAAATCAGTGGTGTGCTGTGAAAAATGTGTTCATATCCGGTGCTGAAAGTATAGTCGGCCGGGCGCAAGGAAGAAACAGTGCTTGGCTTTCCGACGAAACTTGGGCAAGGATCGAAGAAAGGAAACACCTTAAAGCTCGCATCGCAGCTACCCCAGCAGCAGAGAGAAACGAGCTTGAGTCTACGTACCGCATGAAGATGAGGGAAGTTCACCGTAGTGTGCGACGTGATAAGCGTAACTACATCAACGCACTGGCTACAGAAGCAGAAGAAGCCGCTAGTAGGTGTGACAGTAGGACCGTCTACAGAATTACCAAAGAGCTCACTGGTGTCCAGAGCTCTAAACAACACCTGGTCAAAGACACAAACGGATCCCTGCTAATTTCGGATGAGGACCAGCTCATAAGGTGGAGGGAACACTTTTCTGCGGTTTTAAACCGCGTTTTCGCAAGTGAAGTGAACCCTATTCCCACTGAGCTACCCGAAGTAACAATTTACCGAATACGCACCGTACCCCCCAGTAAAGAAGAAATTATCACCGCCATCAAAGCACTGAAGAACAACAAAGCGGTTGGACTTGACGGTATTCCTGCAGAGCTCTTAGGAGCAGCCCCAACGACATCGAGCGAGCTACTGCACCCACTTATTAAGAGAGCTTGGGAAGCAGAGAGCTTTCCTGAAGAGTGGAAAAAAGGAATGATTGTCAAGCTCCCAAAGAAAGGAGATCTCACACAGTGCGAAAACTGGAGAGGAATATGCGTTCTGCCTGCAGTAGCCAAGATAATAGCAAGGATAATATTGGACCGAATTAAAGACCACCTCGAAGACACACTCGACGCCGAACAAGCAGGTTTCCGCACTGGATCTTCCTGTGTTGATCACATCAACACCTTGAGGATCATCATCGAACAGTGCGTTGAATATCGATCACCACTTCACCTGCTGTTCATCGATTTTGAAAAGGCGTTCGACAGTGTCAATAGAGAATTTATTTGGCTTGCTTTGCACAGGAGGGGCATCCCAGATAAATTGATTGCTATTATCAAGGCTACATATGATGGATCCAGGTGTCACGTTTTGCACAAAGGTAGGCTGTCAGAGGAGTTTGAAATCCAAAGTGGAGTTAGGCAAGGCTGTAAACTGTCACCAATACAGTTCCTGTTGGTGATAAGTGACGTACTGCACGCAGCTTTGTCAAGTGGAAATGGAGGAATTCAGTGGACTCTGCAATCTCACCTCAAACATCTGGACTACGCGGACGACGTATGCTTACTCTCTCATAGGATCATGGATCTCCATCAAATGACAACAAGGGTGGAGAGAGAAGCAGAAATCGTAGGGCTTAAGATCAACTCGGCAAAAACTAAAAGGATCAGCCTTGGAACTTCCTCTTCAATCCAAGTAAATATTTCTGGACAACCGGTAAAGATGGTAGAGGATTTCCAATATCTTGGGAGTATTATCTCTACGGGTGGCGGAACTGAACTGGACGTAAACAGCCGAATCAGAAAAGCAAAGGCTGCGTTCGGAATGCTGTCCAAAATATGGAGAAACAACTCTTTTAGCTTAAAGACCAAGCTACGACTGTTCCGCTCCAATGTTGAATCCGTTCTGCTTTATGGCTGCAGCACTTGGAAAGTCACTGAAATTGTCACTAGAAAGCTGCAAACCTTCGTTAATAGATGTCTACGAAACATCTTGAGGATTTTCTGGCCCAACCGTATCTCCAATGCCGAACTTCATGCGAGAACGGGTCAGGAGCCCATAGACTCCATTATACGAAGAAGAAAGTGGCAGTGGATTGGCCATACGCTTCGAAAAGGCGATCGGTGCATTGCATCTCAAGCAATGCAGTGGAACCCGCTCACACAGGAGGGAAGACAAGTGGGCCGGCCTAGAAGTACATGGCGAAGAACAGTCGAACAGGAATCGGCACGACTGGGGAAAAGTTGGAGAGAGCTGAAATATATTTCAAGAAATCGTACACGATGGCGCGTAGGTGTAGTGAAGGCCCTATGTCCCGTAAGGGAAACATCACGGACGTAATAGGTCCGAGGACCTAAGTAAGTAAGTAAGTAAGTACAGCAACATTCGCGGACTGAGGCAGAATTTTTGTGCTGCATATGTCCATACTGTGAAAAACAGGCCAGCTGTTTTGGCACTAAGTGAAACCCAGGTAGGGGAAAATACCGGTCACTCGAAATTCAGCCTACATGGTTATAGCTTAGTGCCTCTATTTTTTCCACATCATGGTCTCGCCGTGTATGTTCGCAGTGATGTAGCTTATCAGCTTCAACCACAATATGGTTCATGTTTGAATATGAACTTTAATTTCATGTGGTTTAAATTCACCATCCATAAGCGCATCATCCATACTTGTTTTATTTATCGTAGTAATTCGACTTCCAACGAATTCGATGCACTATCCGACTCCATCCAGAGAATTATTTCCCATTTTCCGCACAGTGAAATCGTTGTTACGGGCGATTTCAATATACATAATTCTTCGTGGCTACGCTATTCGGGTCAGACAACACCCGAAGGAAGGTATGTCGAGATTTTTGCTGAGATAAACAACCTAACTCAGCTGGTCGACGAGCCTACTCGGATTCCTGACGTTGCAGGTCAATCCGCCAACACTCTAGATTTGTTTCTTACCTCTGACCCTGATAAATACACTATAAGTGTATTATCGCCTCTAGGCACATCAGACCATTGTGTCATATCTGCGAATTTCTCGTGCACCAAAACCCAGTTAAAGAAAAAACTCCCAAGAGACCCGTTTGGCAGTACAAGAAAGCCAACTGGGACGGTCTCAATGTTTTCTTCAGGAACTTTAACTGGTCACTATGCTTCCTCGATAGTGACGTAGATTCCAGTGCAGATATGATTACAAACTTAATTCTTTGTGGAATGAGAAATTTTATCCCGAATAGGGTGAAACCTATCAAACCCAAAGAAAACTCATGGTTTGATTCGAGCTGTAAAGAGGTTATTAGGGTTAGAGAAGTAAGCTTCCGAAGTTATAAAGCCAACCCTACTGAGGAAAATTTTCATATTCGACGAACCAAATTTTTACATGATCAAAAATTACGGCAAAAAAAACTACAATGTCTTAATACGAAACACCACCTCGTCCTCGGTTCCAACGCTCATCTTGAACGATACTCCTTTTGTCAGCTCAATCGATAAAGCCAATATGCTTGCAGCACAGTTTGCTGTTACTTCGTCGCTGCCTGAAAGTGTTATGACTCCTCCTGTACTTGAGAGCGCAAATGATTTTATGGGACAAATCTTCGTCCGCACTCGTGCAGTTCCCAGAGTTCTGAAAGATCTCGATATACACAAATCCGCTGGCCCAGATAGTATCCCTCCCATTGTTCTGAAGAGGTGTTCTTCAACGCTGGCAAAACCACTGCGTAAGCTTTTCCATCTGTCCTACTCTACTGGTCTGTCCCTAAAAAAGGCGTGTCTTCTTCCCCCTCCAACTATCGGCCAATTGCGCTTACGTCCCTTCTTTCCAAGGTCATGGAAACGCTGATTAATTTTCAGCTAAAGAAATATCTCGAAGAACGAAAGCTTCTTAATGACCGGCAGTACGGCTTTCGTAGCAATAGGTCCACTGGTGATCTGATGGTATATCTCACCGAACAGTGGCACAAATCTTTACATCGTTTTGAAGAAAGTAAGATTATTGCGCTTGATATTTCAAAAGCATTTGATAG
Source organism: Melangyna quadrimaculata (assembly GCA_949320155.1). Classification (NCBI taxonomy): domain Eukaryota; kingdom Metazoa; phylum Arthropoda; class Insecta; order Diptera; family Syrphidae; genus Melangyna; species Melangyna quadrimaculata. The sequence continues at coordinate 259,886,709 of OX439483.1, read as the reverse complement.
ATTTTGGCATCAAGCTCTCTTATCGAAAATGCCTGCATTTGGTATCGATGAATCTTTTCTTCGTTGGATAAGAAATTACCTTTCGGACCGTTCAATACTGATGAATTGAAAACGCAAAACTATATTTAAGTAAAAAGTTTATTTTAATCAAAGCAACAAGAAAGAATAATTTGCGTTGGAAGTTTCTAGAGAAAAGAAAATGACATATTCAGTCGTTTGAATTTAAAAAGCAATGGTGTTGCCAACTATAAGCTAAATGTAAAGCCTTCTGTCACTGGCATGGCATTGCCAGAGCGCTGGTTGATATCTCTTAGTTCTAACACGCCTTCCTCAATCAGCGGTTTTTAACAAGTTGATATACCGATGTCTTCCATACATCTGTAGTGTGCTGGTCCAGGAAGTGGCTTGGTGAACACATCCGCTGGCATCATTTCAGTTGGGGTGTAGATCACTGTTATTCTCTTATCATGTAGGAGCTGCCGAACAAAATGGTATCTGGTCGCAATATGCTTTGTTCGTGAATGACAGACTGCATTCTCAGCTATGTGTTTTGCGCCTTGGTTGTCTGTTCCAATACTTATCTTGGTAAGTTGATGCAAATTCATCTCGGTCATAAGATTCTGAAGATATGTTGCTTCTCTCGATGACTCTGACAGCGCTACATATTCTGCCTCAGTACTTGAAATAGCTACTGACCTTTGTTTCTGGGAACGCCAGGTAATTGCAGCTCCACTCAATACAAAAACATATCCTGTGTATGATATTCTGTCTGTCTCGTCGTTCGCATGATCAGCATCCGAGTATCCTCGAAGACCCAAAGTGTCCTTGGTATAAGTGAGTCCGTAGGTTTCCGTTCCTCGTAAATAGCGTAAAACACGCTTCGCAGATGACCAGTGCATATCTTGATAGGTTTCGTTGTACTGTGCTAAACGATTAACTGTGAAGGCTATGTCTGGCCTTGTTGCAATCGCCAAATACATAAGCGATACGATGAGTTGACGATAGGGTTTTTCGCTTTGACGCTGTTCAGTGTTTCCTTTTCCAGCAGGTAATTTTGACTTTGTGTCGCTCGGTGTACTTATTGGTTTCGACTCGTCCATGTTGAACCTTTTTAATATTTCTCTGATGTATGCTTGCTGCTTCAGTTTAATCTCGCCTTCGCTTTGAATGATTTCGACGCCCAAACAAAATCGCGCCAGTCCAAGGTCCTTAACTTCAAATGCTGCAGCAAGTCCATCACGTATGTACTTTAATGTTTTTTCACTTCTTGAGGCGTACAGAATATCGTCGACGTACACTGCAACGATGGTGAATTCTTCTCCACTTGTGTTGAAGTAAAAACATGTATCGTTAGCAGCTGGTTTCAAGCCAAGTCTACGAAGTGTTTCGTCCAACTTCTTGTGCCATTGTCGTCCAGCCTGCCGCAGACCATACAACGCTTTCCTCAATCGACACACATAATCGCCATTCTTGAGTTTTTGCAGCATTTGTTTGGCCTTTTTCATCACACCATCATTGTTTCGGTTTTCTCTTACAAGCATTTGCAACGACTGCTGAAGATACTTTGGAATTTCCATGAAGATCTCTTGCTCCAAATCACCGTTTAGATACGCTGCCACGACATCCATTTGATAGACTTTCAAATTCTCACGGACTGCTAGAGCCATTAGGAGCCTAATTGATTCGAGGCGAGCTACAGGCGCGAAAGTGTCCTCATAATCGATTCCTTTACGCTGCGTGAAACCTCGAGCAACGACACGAGCCTTCTTTCGTTCCAAAGAACCATCTGCGTTCATTTTGTTTCGCAGAACAATTTTGCTTGTCACAACACTTCTGTTCTCTGAACGCTCGACTAGGTCCCACGTATTGTTCTTGATTAGCGCTCGAATCTCTTCTTTAATTGCTTCCAGCCATTCTTGTGCTTCTGCTCCAGACATTGCATCCTCGAGTGACAACTCTCCAATGTTTGCCATCTCAATATCATCTCCGTCTACGGCATCATCGTAATCTTCATCTTCGGTTTCGTCCTCAGCATCAGCATCGTTTTCTGTTGGTTGTTCGACTTATCTCTGCTTGGCCGACCTCGAAACAGACCGCGTTTGATAAACTTCACGAACATTTTTCTTTTCTTTTGGAGGCTCAAACTCATCATGTGTCTCCAAATCCATTGAAGCTAACTCCAATTCAATTTTAGTTTCATCATCACTTGGAATAGTTACCTGTTTTTCTTGTCTTTTCACAGAAACTAAATTATGTTCTATAACCTTGACGTCTCTCGTAATGACTACCTTCTGTTTTTCAGGGATCCATACACGATAACCCTTGGATACGTCGGAGTAGCCAACTAGTATTCCCTCCATTGAACGCGCTTCGAATTTGTCCTTACCAGGAGCTTTATCAAGAACAAAAGTCCTTGCTCCGAAAAACCTTAGATGTCTCAGGTCTGGCAATCTTTTGTTCCAGAACTCAAATGGTGTGCGTCCATCCAAACTGATTGTAGGACATCGGTTCCGCAAGTAATTTGAAGCTGTAATTGCTTCTGCCCAAAATTCGTTTCCAACACCAGATTGAATTAGAAGGCACCTTGCCATGTCAGCAAGCGTTCGATTCTTTCGTTCCGCCACACCATTTTGCTGTGGCGTATGCGGAATTGTAAGTTGTCTTCTTATTCCGTTCAATCGTAGGAAATCATCAAATTCACGGTTGCAGAACTCTCCTCCGTTGTCTGACATCAAGCATTTTATTTTTCGATCAGTTTGTGTCTCAACTTGGGCTTTGTAATCCTTAAAAGCGCGAAAAACGTCATTCTTCTGCTTCAAAAACTTTATTTCGCACCAACGGCTGCAGTCGTCAATGAAAGTGACGAAGTATCTCGACTTTGCTAATGAATCAACTCTGGAAGGCCCCCACACATCAGTGTGCACAAGATCCAAAACGTTTGTGCTTCTACTTGACTTTTTGGGAAACGGCAACCTCGTCATCTTTCCGCTGAGACAAACGCTGCAAGTACCAAGCTTTTCGTTTTCGTTCAGAGAAAGTCCAGTTACCACATTTCCTCGATACATATCCAGAAGGTCTCGTTCGTTCAGGTGACCAAGCCTGCGATGCCATAAGTCAAGCTTGGATTCACTCACATCCACCATACACGCTTGTGTTGTACTTTCTTGGACATAGTACAGTTGTCCAACTCGGCTCGCAACTACCTTAACTTCACCGTCATCTCCTCGGACGATTGCCTTCTCTTTATCGAACGTGATGGTGTTGTTGTGGTCGGTTATCCTCGCAACAGATAATAGGTTAGTTCGAAGGTTCTTTACTAATAATGTATTTTCGAGTTTTACTGACCTCTCAGACATCCCGTCTGTAGTGACAATCCTTATAGCTGCTCTCGCATCGACATTCGTACTGGAATCGTTTGCCAACAGCAGCTTTCCTTGCATCACAGAAGGTGTGGATGTAAACAGACTCTCATCGTTACACATGTGGGACGTGCAACCGCTGTCCAGACACCACCGTCTTTTGTTGCATCGTACTTCTCGAGAATCTTCTCTCTCAGAACACTGGGCTTCGGAAGGTTGTCATGAGACTCCATTGCGCACTTGAACAGTTCGAAACTCGGTGGCAATCCATTCAATAAAAGAATCGACAACAACTCTTCGTGTATATCAACATCCATACACTTTAGTTGTGACACTGCATCAAAGAATTCCATTAAATTCTTTCGCAGATCGTCGCCTTCCTGGATTTTATATGCCGCCACACGTTTCAGCAATGTTGCCTTCTTCGTTGGTCCCGTGGAAGCAAATTCAGACTTCAATCGCTCCCAGACACCCATTGCCGTGTCCAATCCTTTAACGAGACGCAATAGACTCGATGGCAATAATCAAGTCTGACTTTGCTTTCGCGTCGTCATCCAACCACTTTTGAAGATCCTGTTTGGACTTATCGTTGTTTTCAGCAAGTTCGGGTTTTGGTGTTGCTCCATTCACATGCTTCCATGTTCCAGCTTTCACCATCACGGCTTCAATTTGCATGACCCATGTATCATAGTTGTCGCTGACGAGCGGCCTGATGGAATTCATGCTGTTCGACATTGCTTCTTTACTTTTTACTAATTTTTAAAAAAATATTTATACTTCGCGTTGGGACTGGGCCCATAACCTGATGAATTGAAAACGCAAAACTATATTTAAGTAAAAAGTTTATTTTAATCAAAGCAACAAGAAAGAATAATTTGCGTTGGAAGTTTCTAGAGAAAAGAAAATGACATATTCAGTCGTTTGAATTTAAAAAGCAATGGTGTTGCCAACTATAAACTAAATGTAAAGTCTTCTGTCACTGGCATGGCATTGCCAGAGCGCTGGTTGATATCTCTTAGTTCTAACAAATACAAGTTGTATTGGATGGTTTCAAGTCTGAAATTCACAAAATAAATGCTGGTGTGCCCCAGGGCTCCGTTCTGTCTCCGTTCTGTCTCCGACTCTCTTCCTTATATTCATAAACGATCTTTTATCTAAAACTTCTAATCCATTAAATTGTTTAGCTGACGACAATACCCTCAGCTTCTCATATTCGTTTACAGATTCTCATCCATGTCCTTCGGATGTGGAACTTGAACGGCAGCGTATGATAAGCTCACTAAATTCTGATCTCGACAGCATTGTCCAATGGGGAATAAAAAATCATGTAGAATTTAATGCTTCAAAAACTCAATGCTCTCTACTGTCGTTAAAACGAAACCCACCCCCCCATGCCACTATCCATGAGTGGCACTTGCATTGAGGAAACCGAAAAGCTTTCAGTCCTCGGTATGTGTGTCACAGACCACCTTTTATGGAACGACCACATATTCGACATCGCCAAAAATGCTGCTAAGTGTTTAGGTTTTCTCCGTCGATGCAAGAAATTTTTCTCCCCTTCTGATCTGGCTGTGATCTACAAAAGCCTTTATTCGTCCAAAACTTGAGTATAACTCTCACATTTGGGCAGGTGCTCCAATAACCCACTTGAGATTATTGGATAGAATTGAAAAGAGAGCTCTTAAAATGATAGGTGAAAGAACTATAACGGAAACATTCTCATCTCTTGAGCACCGTCGAAATGTTTCATGTCTTTCGTTATTTTCCCGTTATTTCCATAAACAATGCTCTAGTGAAATAGCCAGTTGCATTCCTCCCCTTAAACAATTCAACCGTAATACTCGCGCTTCTAGGAATGCCCATCAGTTTACCCTTGAGCCCAATTTCGGACGTACTGTTAAGTACAGAGATTCTTTCTTTAGTCGCACTACTCGAATGTGGAATGCTCTACCCAGCTCAATTGTGATCTACAGACGTTCAAAACCAATGTGCATTGGTATCTCCTTTTAAATCCCCTCCAATCTACCAAATTGCTCGTGCTGTGTATATCATCTTAAAGGTAGTCACAACCCCTTTTGCACGCGCTGAATAAAAAAAAAAAAAAAGTATCATACCATACAATGCTTATAGTTGATTGAGCCAAAGCATATCAGATAAATTGTTGTTATTGATTTTGGGTATCCAGGGGCGGATCAGTGCATATTTAGGCATAACACGAGTAGTATTTGTACTGTGAAGTTATTTCGGGGCCCAAAATTGATAGCAGCATAGTTAACTGTCTGATTTGGTTTCTTGTGTCTGTTTTTTCGTAAAAAAAAAAAAAAAATAAATCGGGTGGCACAACGGCTCATGAAGAACCAGGGCCTAGTCACTAACAACTCGCAACCATTCCTGTGTGCGCCTTTCGACAGGAATGGAAGGGACCTATAATTTTATGCCGAATCCGAACGGCTAGACGAGAAGCACTTATTCGTGACAAGTGATACTCTTGGAGGATTTGTCAATTTCTCGCAAGAGGCAGTAGCCCTGAAAAAAACTTTTTAGTTTTTAGGTGGACGAGGCTGGGAAGCGATCCAAGACCTCCAGCGTGACAGTCGAACGCACTAACCATTACGCTACGAGCTACTTTTTTTCGTAATGGGGGGTGAATTTAGGGTTGACTACAGCAACATTCGGGGACTTAGGCAGAATTTTTGTGCTGCATATGTCCACACTGTGAAAAACAGGCCAGCTGTTTTGCCACTTAGTGAAACCCAGGTAGGGGAAAATACCGATCACTCGGAATTCAGCCTACATGGTTATAGCTTAGTGCCTTTACTTTTTTCTCCTCATGGTCTCGACGTGTATGTTCGAAACGATGTTGCTTATCAGCTTCAACCACAATATGGTTCTTGTTTGAAAAACTTTAATTTCATGTGGTTTAAATTCACCATCCATAAGCGCATCATCCATACTTGTTTTGTTTATCGTAGTCCTAGTTTGGATGGTAATTCGACTTCCAATGAACTCGATGCACTATCCGACTCCATTCAGAGAATTATTTCCCATTTTCCGCACAGTGAAATCGTTGTTATGGGCGATTTCAATGTACATAATTCTTCGTGGCTACGCTATTCGGGTCAGACAACACCCGAAGGAAGGTACGCCGAGATTTTTGCTGATATAAACA